>OX376055.1:10563128-11224536 GCA_947361185.1 Charanyca ferruginea
AAAGTCCTCGACATTGCCACTCTCCGCTGCCTGTAGACAAAAAGAAAACGTAGTACCTATTAGATACACTTAAACAAAATTTCGCACGTGTGCTGTCCGGGCTAGAATAGCACCCCCCATTTCATCTCGAGGGTGTCGTCGAAGGCGACTAAGGGAAAATCCGGAAGTCGGGCCGCAGCGGCTTCCGTGTACTTAACAACTTCACTCCCCCCCCCTCCCCCCTCTTATAGGGGAGGCCTTTGTTCAACAGTGGACGTCTTCAGGCTGATGATGATGATGAAACAAAATTAAATTAATAGATTTATTATCAGTGTTACTGCATTAGACCAAATCGTAAAAGACGACACGAAACGATACGATACGGGACATCGAATCTGATATTTTTATAGATGTACGTAGATATTGTCTGCAACAAATCTTTACTTAGATTTGATTTTATATACAATATTTACAGGAATATAATCATCATCATCATCATGTCAACCTTTAGACGCCCACAGCTAGGCATAGGTCTCCCACTAGGGGGGTTTAGCACATGAATAATAAACAAGACAAACCTAAAACCATAACAAATTATGCTTTCTGGAAGCGATCTTCCCACATTCATCACTAGGAAGCGTTTCGTCCTGTATTTTCGATTCTGTAAAATTCAAACAACAACTTCGTCTCACATCGCTATGCACTCTCACTACGCATAAGGTTCAAAATTACGTTGATATATTTGACACTTTGAACCGGGTTCGAGTGCGAAGTGAGCGTCGAAGTGACGGGGAAATTACCTTACAGAATGCCACTTCTTACGTCATCTCATGCTTTATCTGTCAATATGTCTCTGTCAATTTGATTCAACTCGCTGACTCGCTCGCATGGGTGGCGCTAGTGTACATTCGAATTATCTACCGAGTTTTTAGAATGCCAATCAAGAAACTCACAGCGGATTCAGATTCGAAGTTTAGAATGAGGTCTTATAGAATCACACCCCTGTTCACACAATTTGTTATTCAAAAATAAAGCTGTATAATATTGTTTCGACTCTTTTCTAAATACACACAATTACATAAGACAAAGATATAAGTAGTCACTCACTTTTACCACTTTAGTCTTTCAATAAAGGAACGTCCTTGAAGAAGTATGCTGTTTTCCATATCGAAAAACATGAATATCTAGTTCTCCCTACCATAGGTTGTGAAAACGTATTTACAATGAATTTAGAAGTACTTTGGTAACCAGCCAGGTGTTAAATTTATCGAGTACAAAGAGCACAAAGAATACATCCATTGTGAGAAGTGTCGTTATCCTCGCCCAGATGTGCTCTAAACACGTTGGCTCAAGGATTTCTTAACAAATCAAATGCGTGCCTACGTTTCGATAATATTTTTGTATTATAAAAGGTTCCATATGGTGTTGGATCCCCCATTAGCCTTTTTCGACGAACTATTATTATTATAATATATCTATTTCTATATTCCCTCGATGGAAAATACGTACTTTCATTAAATGTTGGTAATAAACTACAACATTAGGTAAGTACCTTTGTATACATATAGAACTTAGTCTGTTTATTGTAGCTTTATTAGCTACAATATAGAGTCTTTGACAGTATGTACTAATAATGTCAATTTAAATAATTCATACTAATCCATACTTCCATACTTAATGATTATAAATGCGAAAGTAACTCTGTCTGTTAAGCTTTCACTATGAAACGACTGAACCGATTTTGATGAAATTTGGCATGAAAATGGCTTTAACCCTTGGGAAAGACATATTGCTACTTTATAATCCGCGACTTCGTCTGCATCCGCGATAACCGACATTCACGCGGACAAAGTCGCGGGCAAAAGCTAGTAATTAATAAGTAATCAGTTCAGTTAAAACAAGAATGACTGTCTAGAGTTTATTTCAATTGTAAAAAAATGACTTCAGTTAAACAAGTACCACCACGGAACAAAGTTCTTATTTATCACATTAAGGGATGTTTAATTAAAGTATAATAAAACTGTCTACACGTTGTCCGTGCGACAGCTTCTCAAAAAATGTATATTGTATAATAATGATATGTAAGTTTGACTGCTAAAATTTCGGTACGGTATATCAATGAATGCGTAACGAAACCATATCGCGATCTAAATCGATGCCAACACCATCTAGTTGAGACGTCGAAAACTCTACGTGTCCGTTTTCTAGAGTTCAATTAAATAGCATAATAAATATTCGGTTGATATTTTGGACAGTTAGCCGGTAATGCATTAAAATATTGGTCATTTCAAATAATATGATTTTTGTTACAATGATTCGATTCAGTTCTCAAATATTCTCCGTCTTATTAGGTACCTACCTACAAAACGAGGTTTAGTTTTCTTTTCTCAAACCATATTCTAAAGCTTGCCTGATAAAAAACTGTTTCGTTGATTTAAGTTTTAAAATGAACTTTGTGTGTAATATGATGGCCTGATTGGCCCGAAAATTGGGAAAGTTATAGGTACTCAAAATCGGGTTGCTGATACTTAGAGGATTGCGATGCCGACGATGATTGTCAGTATTGTCATCCTTTAACCCAATTTATTACGGACTTTTGCAGCTCGGTTTCTTGTCAATCTTATCAGTGTTAATTTTACTTATAGTCATTAATTAGTCAGGCAGTCAAGAATTTACCTCCTACCTATTTAAACATGAATACAGATACATATAGTTACAGATTCAGACAAGGGAGTTTTCGTGCAAATACAAATCTTGCTCCTACTGAACCTTAGAAGTTCATAGAGGACCTTTGAACATCTGTGATAATGACAAATCATTTCACAACGTTCAATGCTCACTGAACATTGCAGCGTTACAAATTGGAATTCTTACTGTTCTCGGAGAACAGTATACAAAAATAATATAAATTCACTTATGAAAGGTTGTGTACTTGGAAAGGCAAACTTAACGCTATTTGACGTCTAACGTCTTACCTAAAAACGTAATATGTAAGCACCAAGTGTACTGTGGGGTGGCGAGCCGCCGGTAGTCATGATTCTCGTGAAAGTAAACGCTAGCGAGATCTAACTCGATCCCAACACCATCTAGAGAGCATGCCGAAAGCTGGTTTTTCTATGTCTTCCAATCAGCCTTATATAAAAGCACTTAAAGGTCATTTTAATCCCAAATAAATGATAGAACCGGTTTATCGCTAGTGTATTCAGTAGCCATAAGGGGCGCTGTTGTAAGTTTGTAATCAACGAGATCCAATTCGATCCCAGCACCATCTAGAGACCCCTACATTAAAACAGCACCCCATAAGGCTACTGACCACATTAGTGACAAACTGGTTCAAGGAATTATTTGGAACTTAATAACTGTAACATGGTCCTGTTACCGCTTGCGCCGCCTATCGGCACAAAGAAGCAACATAGACAAATGAAGTTGCCGCTGACGGCATGTTGCATTTGCGAATAACTTCAATCAACTAGCGCCGAGCGTGTTGGCCAATCATCGCGGAGCGTCGCACGCCACTCCACACCAATAGAAGATTTTGCATGACACGCTTCGCATGTGCGCCTCCATCTTCTTTTGTGCTCTCTCTCTGTTAATCCGAAAAATTGATTGTATCGCATTTTTTCAATAACAAAAGAGTGTTATGTTCGAAAATAAATATTCAATCTGTAAACGCCTCAAATCGAATCCACTAATCGAACGGGTAGAGGAGGCCTCATCCTGACTTCAGAGTATTGTGCAACAGATTGACAGACAATACAACAGATCCTTTACGTGCGTTTGTATTAGGCAGAGTGTGAACCCCTTATTCACAACCATTCGTTACATTTCCGTGTCGGTAAGGAACCGTATTCGACAATCTCATTTCCGACTTCAGTCTTCGTATCGAATTTGAACTGTCAAAATTATTCGGTTTCAGATTTGTGAATTGCGTTTGAAGGACATCTTTGATATCTTTTGACTTTCGATTCGGTACGGAATCGAATAGAATGATTGTGAATAAGGGGAACTCGAAGATGAAGATTTAATGAAGTAACGTGGTCCTTTTCGAACTAAAAAAAAGACTTTATATTTATGATTTCAATTTTTGCCATATTTGACGTTTCTCTACAAAAACTGCTTACACCGGGTCTGAATTTTACTTGAACTACGGGTTAACAGAAGAAAATTACTGCTTTCGCAGTCTGATAGCATAGACAAAAATATACCTGCTAGAGACAGATCTCGCCTAATCTGATCAGCCTGGACCTTTCGTCCCATTGAGTAAAATATTCAACATGACATAATAAGCAGACCTACCTACGTAAGAAGATACATTATTAGCAAGCCGTGCATCTATAAGTCCACCTTGTCTCGAACAACTGGTTTTTCTCGAACACGTTTCTGGCTGTGGACACAGTTCTACCAGATCGGAAAGCTAAAACAAGGGACTCGAATGTTGGGTGGCCGCGCCGAAGGGACCAATCACCGCAGCTTAAAGTTGCTCTGCTTTGGCCTAAAGCCAATCAGCAAGTTGATACCAGGCTTAATCCCCTACATGTACGTAGGTACTAGGTGTACAGTCAACAGCAAAAGTAGATGATCAAAATCAGAAATTCAATACTAATTTACTAACACTAATTTAAATAATTTATTACTAGTTTATTTATTAAAAGTATGTGATTGTCACACACATACGTTTGAATCACTTCGACGCCACACAGTTCTGACGCGAACTCCGTTAATTAGTATTGGATTTCTGATTTTGATCATCTACTTTTGCTGTTGACTGTACTACCATAGATATCCGATGTACTAGGTAGGTACTTATAAATATCGACACTCATGGGGGCTATTTTAATTTAGCCTATAACAGATAACCTTTGACAAGGTACGTAATATTATAGGCAATCTAGTCTAGAGTGATATTGCGGTTTCATCATTACTTAATCAGAATAAAGTACAGTTATTTTAAATTATTTTCAAACTATAAACTTGAACCTCTTTAGAAAATTACTTGAGGATAATATAATACCATGAAATAGAATGCAGGTTTGTTGTCCGTTGAAGCTTAGAGCGTTGTTTGTATTGAAAAAAATCGTTATAAGAAAATAAATCCCTTTGTAGAGTGCACGTTTTGATTTCACTGGGAGATAGATGCCATCATTCCCTTTTGTTTTGTTTTATATAGAAGAGAAGAAGAGAGAGAGAGACAGAGGAGAGTTAGAAGTATAGCATGACAGAAGTTGATAAGTAAGCGTCATCTTCGTGTGTGAAAAAAACACGAAGAATAAGAAAGGAGGCACGGAAAGTCCAAGAAACTTCTGGCGTAAGCCTATTTGAAAAAAAAGAAAACTGACTGACTTTAGATTTGGAAGTCGGTGGCTTTGTTCTGTTTGTTGTCTTTAATTGCCACCGACTTCCAATTCTAAAGTGTACAGTGTGCTATTGTTATTTATCACTTTTTAGATTTTGAAGGCGGTTATCTTTTTTGTAAAAAAGCTTTTTATTTATCACTTTTTGGTATACCTTCTTATGATCCAGATCTATTAAGAACCGGCAACACAGTTAAAACAGGAGTACTCCAAAGATTTAAGAAACTAAAACGTCGTCTATGTAGATTTGGTGAAAGTATTTTTGAAATCGGATGAGTACTTTCGGAGATTACTCCCTTCGTACATACTTACCTCTTTATAATCTAACTAGCGACCCGCCCCGGCTTCGCACGGGTGCAATGGTAATACTAAATATACTACAGAATGTCTATAGATACAATGTTCACAGCTTTTTTCTCATTAAACAACACAAACATGTAAACAACAAATCTAAGCGCCAGCCGCTCTACCCCCGCTTTGTGGGTTAATATACCATCGCGGACTTTTTTATCGATCTTGTTAAGATTATACAATTCCGTAGTACATTAATTTGATATATCTCGAAAGGTTTAGCCAGCGTTTGCAATGTAAGCGCACAAAAATAAGTTTATTACGACTTCACATTACTCTTAGAATTTCTCGGTTTTTTTCTACAATAATATGAATGTATTATACCTATAAAGCTTCCTCTTGAATCACTCTATCTATTGAAAAAACTGAAAACCGCATCAAAATCCGTTGCGTAGTTTTAAAGATCTAAGCATACATAGTGACAGACGCGGCGGGGGACTTTGTTTTATAATATGTAGTGATATCTATACATATAATAAAACAGTAACAAAACTGTGCCTGTACATTGAATATATTAAAAAAAAAATAATTGAGGGGGGTTTAGTAATACAGTACAGTAATAGAGCACGAATCCAAAAAAAAATTCTGTCTGTTTGTCTGTTTGTTTGTACACGCTAATCTTCGGAACTACTGGGCGGATTTGAATGATTTTTCTTTTGTTGTATAGGTATTAAGTCTTGGCAACATATAGGCTATAATTTATCTTAGAAACTTGAACACCTGATGCAGAACCGCAACGGACCAGCTAAACTATAAGAGATACAAAAATGGTACCATAGCAAAAATTGTTCCACGTGATGAGCATTTTCTGCTGAGAAAATAAATTTGAAGATCTGGAACACTTGATGTGGAACTCCAAGAGCCCAGCTACACCATGACACATATAGGAATGACGTCTTAGCAAAAGTTGTTCGGTCTGATAGGCATTTCCTGTTGACTTATAAAAATCGAAGATCAGAAACCTCTGATGTGAAAATCAAAGCTATCACTAATTTCACTGTATCTTATGAAATAACATAAGCTGGGAGTACCTCCACGCGGTGAAGGCGGTAACAGTTTAGGACTGATTTTTGATGACGATGGTATATCATTGAAAATTTGACTCTACTGGCCAAAGGAGCAGGGGAGGGGAGCAGTCACTTAGATTTTAATTGATCAGGTATCTATACAATAAAACTATAACCATGCCTAGAAAGAGGTCAAATCTTTCCCAATGTTCCAAAGGAGCTAAAAGATTGAGGATCATAAGATCCCAAGAATCTACCGAAGAGCGTTAGGAGAGACTTGATGCTGTTCGAGAACATCAGGCTGCAACTCGCTCCGTGGAAACCTCTTCAGATCGCGAAGCACGCCTGCGTTTTCAGCGTATTTACGCATCTACATCCAGGTCTCTAGAGACCAGTGAAGAGTATGATGCGCGACTGACCGCTGATCGTGAACGTCATACATTATCTCGCGAGTCGGAGACGTTCTCAGCGTATCTACGCATCTGCTGAGGTACGTGATGCGCGACTGTCCGCTGATTGTGAGCGACATGCATTGTCTCGCGAATCGGAAACGTTTACCGATACAGAATCACGCATGAGTTCTCAGCGTATTCGCACATCTACTAACAGGTCTTTTGAACCGAATGATGAACGTGATACACGACTAACTGCTGATCGAGATTATCATACACTAGCGACGCGACCCAGCTTCGCATTGGCCTATAGCCTTCCTCGGTGAATGGACTATCCTACACAAAAATATTTTTTTAATTCGAACCAGTAGATCCTGAGATTAGCGCGTTCAACCAAACAAACAAACAAACTTCAGCTTTATAATATTATAGTATAGATTGTCCCGAACACGCACACAACAAAATATTTATAATCAGTTAGAAAGTGAGAGAAAAAGGATTGCTGGAGTACGGCATGAAGAGACAGAAGAAGAGCGCAACGAACGTTTGAATTCTGATCGACTTCGACATTCTCTGAACAGAATGTCAATAATCATCTGAAGAATCGGATGTGTCTCAAGATATAGCCGTAGGTCATGGGCGACCTTCCTTGGGTTGATAAGGAACGGAGTTCATTTACGTATGTATACTCCTATGATTGACTACGCCACATATTTCGCCATCGGAGGTATGATTCAAAATTGTACTTTTTGAACGTCTCGAATCATCTCGCGCATCCCGTTGTTTTCCCGTCCCCGGGCTCTTAGAATTCGACATCAGACGTTTCAGATCTTTGATTTTGCCGACCCCGATGTCGCTGGCATAAGCAACAGGATCCGCGTACGAAGTCGCGGGCAGAAGCTAGTAGTATATATATAGTAGGTTTGAGAATAGGATGTAGGCTATTTTTTTTATATGGCAAAACAACGTTGCCTGCTTAGCTGACCAGGCAAACGTTGTTCTGCGTTGTTTTGTGTGTTGTGTTGTATTAGTATAGATTTCTAAGTACTACCACACTGTAATGTTTAACATCATCAAAACGTTTATGATAGTATTTATAGTAGATACGTTAAACCTAAAGGCTTTTCAAAGCAGTGAATCGTCAGTAAATAAGAAAATTGTTACGTGTCGTTATGCCCACTGCAAGGCAAACGGCTTCACGACAGAAGAAGATTGCCTTTCATGGGGTATTTAATGGTTCAATTGCTCTTCCAGACATTTTCAGTCAGATTTGCAACATCTTTGCTTTGCCTCGCCTGGAAAGAGACTTAAAAAAATGTAGTTTAGCTCCCCAACCGCTACTGTGATTATGTTCGTCATCATCTTGGTCTTTGAAATATTCTTTCACCCCTCCTCGAGGCTTGCCGTGCTAAGATTATCTAGCGACTGGTCTGCTCGGAAGCTTAAACTGCTAAGAGAACAATATCTTCTATCAACATCGGCGAAACGGCGGAAGTTCTTATGTCCCACAATTAGCCTTTCTCAATCAGCTTTCTCTCTCAACTCCCTTCAGTCATCATCATTTCAGCCGAAAGACGTCCACGGTTGGACATAGGCCTCCCCCAAGAAATGGGGGGTTTTGCCATAATCGCCACGCTTGGCAGGCGGGTTGGCGATCGCAGTATGGTTGTTACAAAGGCACAGAGAACGCTGCTGCCCATTCTCTGGTAAGTCCCATAGTCGCCTCTTACGACACCCACGGGAAGATATGGGATGGTGCTATTCTTTACGTCCGACACCATACAGACAGTATCATCCCTTCAGTATCATCGTGAATAATTTTGAAGACAGCGTGTCCTCTTTCTTGCTTGGCTACTTTATTTATCAGAAAATAAGGTTTTATGACCAGACCACTCGGGGTACTGTTTCTGAACATATTTCGCATAAGGTAAATATGAGAGGAGACTTAAACTATTATAGGGTACTAGCTTCTGCCCGCGACTTCGTCCGCGTGAAGTCGGTTATCGCGCATGCTGACAAAGTCGCAGATTAAAAAGTAGCCTATGTCCTTCCCCGGGGTTTAACCCATTTTCATACAAAATTTCATCAAAATCGGTGTAGCCGTTTCATCGTGAAAGCGTAACAAACAGAGTTACTTTCGGATTTATATTATTAGTATAGATTTAAAATTGAAGTATGGCTAATTTATATAAAAATATCGGCATTAAGAAGAATAATTGCATTTCTCTTTTCTTTTAAAAAGTTTCTGTTCAAAGTTGTATTTAGAAGACTAGGATAGAAGCTCTACGAGTGATGATACTCCATTCAGGCTGGCAGATCCTGGATGTCATCAGCATGTCAAATACCAGTATTATTAACGAAAGTGTTTCAATACGGGATGCACTTAAATTTCCAAAGACCTGATGCTTAATAGCAAAAATTGTCAAGATTGTCACTGCCTTGTGAATCATCATTCATCATCATTTGCCTAGCCTTTTGCCAACTATTTTGGGGTCGGCAGTTGAATATCAGTGCTTTACATGGAGCGACTGCCTATCAGACCAACTCAACCCAGTTACGGATAACACGATATCCCTTGAGAAGACTGTTTGTCAGACTTTCTGGCTTCTGACTACCCATAACGACTGCCAAAGATCTACGAATGACAGCCGGGACCAGCGGCTTTCCGTGCTTTCCGAGGTACAGAGGGAACTCGGTATGAGTGGATGGTCACCCATCTACAGACTGACCGCGAATAGTGTAGCTTAACCTTTGACCGATCGATCTGTACGGCTTTTAGTTAGCCACGAGCTCCTCGAGCTGTCACTGCCTTGTGAATAAAGTGGCTTATAATAGTCCACGATCAGGCGAGGTCGTGTACTCTCTATGACCATTTTAAAAGACAAACCGGCTTTTAAAGCTAAAAAATAATGAAGGTATAACACTTAACCGATAATATCTAGACATACATCGGACATCAAGTAATTGACTCGCACTAACAGCACTATTGAATGCGAATTGAAATAAAACAATCAAGCAAATAGTCGGTGAATGTTCTTTGACGTATTGTTTTTTTTGTTTCTAGAATGTTCTCACTCTAGTAAAAGGTGTATTAATTTTCTTATGTATGTGCCAACTGTCTAGAACAGATACTTCGCTTCCATTACGTGGATATTTATCACGTCTTTGGTATTAGGTAAGCTAACAAATATTCATTTAAGTGTCATCTTTCTGTACGTTATTTATGAAGATGGTCTTGTTATATAATTACGAGTATTATCGTTAGGGTCTGATGCTAGTCACTCATCTCTTACATAACTAAATATGTCTATTACTTGTTAATGAACAAGTAATGGACATATTTAGTTCCCTTACTCAATAAATACTTTCGAGTTGATATGTTATTGACGACACTACCATATCCACCATACCATATTAAATTGTATCAAGTAAGATTCTATACATTTAACGTCGACATAAATGAGAATCATTGAAATTAAAGTTTGTCACAGTACACTACGCATTATTTGCAGTATGCTCATATATTATCATGCATGTAAATTATAATTCATACCTGCTAACTTACTGGACAACACCACTGACTAGTTGGACGTTTGCAATAATTTGCATTGTGCTTAAAAACCGTAAAATATGCTATTCGTAAAAAAGTAACACTTATTGTGCCAAAACCGTTCGGTGGCGGCGCCAACGAATGTTAATATATTAAAAAGAGTGTAACTGTGTACTAAATATCGCAAAAACACCTATCTTGTTATTGTAAATTTGAAAAATGTGATTTTTAATTTGAGTTATGTAAAGTTTTAACAACCATGCAATCCTTAGATGATCTTTGAATAAAAAACCAAACAAACACATAAAGCTCTTCTGTGGAAGTCTAATTTTTCAATACCTATGGGTCCAGCAGGTGTCCAAACGTGATCGATACCCTATTTATATAGTTCTACCCATAGATATCCGAGCTCTACCCTATTATAAAGTAACGATCAAAGGACACATTTTATCATTTAAAGAAATCTATAATTCTTTACTTTATATTATTATGATAAAGGGGAAAAAAAGTATTTTTTTTTTGGAAGACGTAATCTCTGGTAGGACCAATTAAAAAAAACAAGAAAGGTTATGTTACATCGTTGACTTTCTTGCGGATAAACTGTTTCATATTTTAGAATAGGAAAAGTTTAAATAGTTACATGGTTAATACAAATCATGGCAAGCTATTTACTTATGTACTCAAAAAACTGAATAATGATTCAATGGTAGAATGCTAGGCTGTGACATTCAAATAATTTGTTGCAGCGCGCATGATCAAAATGCAAGCTCGCAGGTCATTTAAACTCCGTAGGTCTGAGCGGATAGCTACAGATAGCGTTATCGTCAAATAAACACTACCTATTGCAACCACGAAGTAAGTATGACAGATTGAAACTAATAACTAAAGCCAATACTTGTCGGGTTTGGGAAGTCCTTTCTTTATCTACGAGTATAAGGCAACAGCAGTGCTATTCTGTTACAATATCCCTCGGTGAACACCTAGGTGAAGTGAGGTGTCATCCGATAGTAGCGCTTTGTAAATCCCTAGCATCGGGACAGATGACACCTTCATCTAGGTGTTCACCGAGGGAGATTGTAACAGAATAGACATACAAGTTTTTGGTCTTGACATTGTCTTCTTTGCATTTGAGAATAAAAAGGTAGCAACCACGAAGTAAGTTACTTCTGTAGCAAGCTGGTAGCAACTTACTATACGGAGTGTAAAAAGACACGTCACACAGCCGATATTTACGTTATAAACTGCCGAGCAAACAAATATTCGGGTGGCATAGACCTGTACAAATTTTAACTTAGTACCAACATTTCTTTACATTTTTTTATTTGCCATGACTCGCCACACCTACAAGACAGAACCCACTGATTTTAAAAGGGACAGTCAAAACGTACAACTATTGCGACCAGAATGCCATTGTTGCTACTCCGTTTACGGACCAGCAAGGAAGCTGCTTTTTTGCGCTTGATTGCCTGGAAACCATCAGTGCTTCAGCAAACATTCCAGATGCGCAGCACGGCTACGGCAGACCCAACAACATTCTGATCGCATATTGAACAAGAATTGGAAAACATATTTTTTATTTTTGGTGTGAATAATAATTTGTAGTTGACAGTTGACTGGCTATTTAAATATCGTTAGCCCGGTTTGGGTCGCGGCCAGATTTCGTCTGATATATTTAATTAAAAATCGATTTTCCAGTAATTTACATATTTTTCATGCCATCCGTAAGTTATTAGTACGAACGTACATAAATTCGTTTAATATTAAAAAACTTTTTTCTCTGTCAGTGTATCAAGTGTATGGCAACGACGGCCAACCTGAAATGCTTCATACCAAAGAACTAACATACAAATAACGGAGAAAATTTGTGGCATCGTCGTTCTTGTGTCCTGTTCTGTTTCATTTTAGCAAGTATATTGAGTGTATCTTTGGAGTTTAGGCGCACGGAACATTTACACACATATAAGTACTTACTTTATTCTAGGATATTATCAAGCCCATTATTTTCAAATCCTAAATTGATCACTATTACATTTATAAAAAATCGCTACAATAGCCTGAGATTCATTCTAGGGATCAATTTAGACGCATACCATCCAAAAACGATTTAAATGTATTTTGACGAAACAATAAAAACTTAAAGTCGTTTCGTTAGTTATTTGATAAGTACCTACACACAGTACCTACACTACATTTAATTTTCTCTACCCAGTTCAGTGCATCATGGAATTGAAAAATACCGTCCTGTCATACTTTTCATTTCATGCAACATCTGACTGACAACTCACGCTATTGTTAAATAATAATAAATTGGATATTATACATACCTACTAAGGTACCTGTTATGAATTTATTTTCATACTTTTTGTCTGTAATTTGTTATTTTATCTTTTCATAGTATAAAACAAAGTCGCTTCCCGCCGCCTGTACTCTTAGTTCTTTTAACTATGCGCCCCATTTTAATGCGGTTTTTATCAAAAGATAGAGTGATTCAAGAGGAAGGTTTATACGTAGGTCAACATTGTACCCGTGCGAAGCCGGGGTGGCTTGCTAGTATCTATACAGGATGAAATTTCATTTATGAGCAAATTTTTAAAGAGAAAAAAGAAAAAGAAAAAGCATTTTTGGCCCGCACAGGACGAAACACAGAAATAACAACAAGGTTTAAGTACTATTACAAAAATAAAAAAAATAAGAAACGAAATCGGTCCTGTACGATGCCAAAAGGCCCCATCTCAGCATTGTGCTGTAACATTTAAAAACGTTTAAGAGTGACTCGGTTCACGAACCTGGACCACTTTCATTATGGAGCCAACTCAAACGGAGCTGTTCCATACAGAAGGGGTAGTATTTAAACGCAAATCATAAAATATCCTTTTTCTATGCAATAAGATTCCGAATTCCCATCAAAATTACTGATTGCACAGCAAAATATTCAACTCAAAATATCACTAAACACACAGACACACTACAATTTATTTTCGCAGCGTACAGCGATTTTTCCTAAAGCAAAAGCTTTTTCATCAATGCACAGCTAATAATCTTAATGCACATTATACATGATAGCTCTTTTTCTTTTAAATATAGCTTCTATTTTTATATTATTTACAGCAGTTTTTCTAAATAAAACAGCATTTTATTAGTCACAGTTGTCTTATTATTTATTAATTACCACATAATGAAATCAGCAAAAAAAATATAAAATTAGATACAAAATTGTAATTTATTAAATTACTAGCTTCTGCCCGCGACTTCGTACGCGGATCCTGTTGCTTATGCCAGCGACAACGGGGTCGGCAAAATCGAAGATCTGAAACGTCTGATGTCGAATTCTAAGAGCCCGGGGACGGGAAAACAACGGGATTCGCGAGATGATTCGAGACGTTCAAAAAGTACAATTTTAAATCATACCTCCGATGGCGGAATATGTGGCGTAGTCAATCATAGGAGTATACGTAAATGAACTCCGTTCCTTATCAACCCAAGGAAGGTCGCCATGACTTACGGCTATATCTTGAGACACATCCAATTCTTCAGATGATATCGACATTCTGTTCAGAAAATGTCGAAGTCGATCAGAATTCAAACGTTCGTTGCGCTCTTCTTCTGTCTCTTCATGCCGTACTCCAGCAATTCTTTATCTCTCACTTTCTAATTGATTATAAATATTTTGGTGTGTGCGTGTTCGGGACAATCTATACTAATATTATAAAGCTGAAGAGTTTGTTTGTTTGTTTGGTTTAACGCGCTAATCTCAGGATCTACTGGTTCGAATTAAAAAAATCTTTTTGTGTTGGATAGTCCATTTACCGAGGAAAGCTATAGGCCCATGCGAAGCTGGGTCGGGTCGCTAGTGTATGATAATCTCGATCAGCAGTTAGTCGTGCATCACGTTCATCATTCGGTTCAAAAGACCTGTTATATGTTATATGTGCGAATACGCTGAGAACTCAAGCGTAATTCTGTATCGGTTCCGATTCGCGAGACAATACATGTCGCTCACGATCAGCGGACAGTCGCGCATCACGTTCCACACTTGTCTCTAGAGACCTAGAAGCAGATGCGTAGATACGCTGAGAACTCAAGCACAATTCTCTATCCGTGAACGTCTCCGACTCGCGAGACAATGTATGACGTTCACGATCAGCGGTCAGTCGTGCATCATATTCTTTACTGGACTCTAGAGACCTAGATGTAGATGCGTAACGCAGGCGTGTTTCGCGATCTGAAGAGGTTTCCACAGAGCGAGTTGCAGCCTGATGTTCTCGAACAGCATCTAGTCTCTCCTGACGCTCTTCGGTAGATTCTTGGGATCTTATGATCCTCAATCTTTTAGCTCCTTAGGAACATTGTGAAAGATTTTACCTCTTTCTAGGCATGGTTATAGTTTTATTGTAAAGATACCTGTTTAATTAAAATCTAAGTGACTGCTCCCCTGCGTTACCGGGTAGGCTACCGTGTCACGAAGATAAATGGAAAAGGAAATTAAACACCCAAATAACATATGCCCGAAGGCATATTTATTCGATAAAATAAAAAAATAAATGGGAATTTTGGCCAGTAGACTCCAATTTTCAATGATATACCATCGTCATCAAAAATCAGTCCTAAACTGTTACCGCCTTCACCGCGTGGAGTTACTCCCAGCTTATGTTATTTTATAAGATACACTGAAATTAGTGATAGCTTTGATTTTTACATCAGATGTTTCTGATCTTCGATTTTTATAAGTCAACAGGAAATGCCCATCAGACCGAACCACTTTTGCTAAGACGTCATTCCTATATGTGTCATGGTGTAGCTGGGCTCTTGGAGTTCCACATCAGGTGTTCCAGATCTTCAAATTTATTCTCTCAGCAGAAAATGCTCATCACGTGGAACAATTTTTGCTATGGTACCATTTTTGTATCTCTTATAGTTTAGCTGGTCTGTTGCGGTTCTGCATCAGGTGTTCAAGTTTCCAAGATAAATTATAACCTATATGTTGCCCAGACTTAATACCTATACAACAAAAGAAAAATCATTCAAATCCGCCCAGTAGTTCCGAAGATTAGCGTGTACAAACAAACAGACAAACAGACAAACAGACAGAATTTTTTTTTTGGATTCGTGCTCTATTACTGTTCCTAAACCCCCCTCAATAATTATTTTTTTAATATAATTATTCAATGTACAGACACAGTTTTGTTACTGTTTTATTATTATGTATAGATTAAAGCGGGTCTTGCAAAGCACGACGACGAAACCAACGGGGTCTGGGCGGCCCCACGCGAGCTTATTGTCGCAGATGGTTTTAACGCTCACCACCGCAGCTTCGACTGCTCCTCAGCTCGCGGGCCGCCCCACCCCTCCGCGCCTACGCGTTCTTAAATTACACTCTAGGGGTAGGGCAGACAAGACTACGTGAAGTCGGTTTTGCAGCGATTCGTTTCTAATTTTTCAGTTAATTTGTTCTGCTTTTAGAAATAATGCAATGTGACAGGATTTTTTTGTTATAATAATCATTAAATTTGCCGAGCATGGCTTCTTAAAAATTAAGACAAATATGATGAACTGGTTTTGTTGTACTTACAGGTTAATATGCGACTGGGCTTATTTTGCTATGAAATATGGAAAATTTGCTGTGCAGTCAGTATTTATGCTATGTATGTAGTATTTTTGTACAAAAATAAATTTAACTGTATTGCATTATGAGGAAAAAAGTAATGTCATATTGATGTATAATTTCGAATTATCTGCAGTTTGAGTTTTGTTAAACATTTAGTTTATTTGTAGTGAAGTAAGTTATTTGATGTAAAAAACGAATATAAATGATGAGTATGTATTGATAGGCGATTATTTATTTGATATGCAATTTATAATATCCCATACAGAAGTGCAATAGGTACTCGGCCAAAATGTATGGAACAGCTGTTTTTTTTATCGCGCTGTTTGAGTTGGCTTCACGATGAAAGTTGTTGATACGAGAATTCGTGGTCTGAGTCACTGCTTAAAAAATTGCTAATGAATTCAATTTCAACCTGTAAAAATATAAAAGGAGAACTTCACTGACTCACTGACTGACGTATTGACAGGGTATTTGAAAACTCAACCCTAGAGATAAAAAGTACTAAAAATCTTATTTCTTGCGTTTATCAAATTGAAACTAAGCACCAATGCAGCTAACCTAAGTAAATAATTAAGGAGGTTTTTTTTAAATCCCCCTCTCGGGGGGACCTAGGGAGTGTTGAGTTTGTAGGGGAATTACGAAATCTACACGGATGAAGTCGTGGAGAAGTGCTAGTTATACAGGGTGTCCAGTAAAAAGCACGACATATTGCAGGGGGTGACAGCTTGGGTCAATACCTGCCGAAACAACACAATATATGTTTAGCAAAATCTTACGGATTTTTGTTCACCACTGTAGGTTAAAGTAAAACGATAAAAAAATTGTTCTGTGAAAATTTGAACAAAAAATTGTATTTCTTGAAAACATTTTTGTTTTTGATAGAAAAAAAGACTTATCAATGAGTAAAGTAACTATTCACGTATATAATAAGATGCACAAAAAAAATACTAGAAAAGGAATTTTTCATTATGAGATGCTTAAAAATCTGTTTCAAGGTAGAGATTTTTCGATATTTCGGAAAATTTTGTAAAACTGTAAATCCGTAAGATTTTGCTGAACATATATTGCGTTGTTTTGGCAGGTATTGACCCAAGCTATCACCCCCTGCAGTATGTCGTGCTATTTACTGGACAACCTGTATACATATAATATAAGTGAATACGATAGGCAAAACCAATTCATTGTGTTCATAAACTAGTTTTGCCTATCATACTCACTTAAAAATATTGTTTGCGTCATTTACATTGTCTAGCACAGTGGTGCCTAACCTTTTCGATATTGTCACCTCTATGACTTAGCTAGGCAAATTGATTTACCCCCCCCCCCCCCCTCCCCCTAAATATAGTACATATAAAGATTGATAATATATGCACAGCTAGGGCATGGACGCTCTCTGCGGCTGAACGAACACCTCGCTGAATTAGAAGTAGAGTTAAGTCATATCAACTGGCACATCGTGGGACTATCGGAGATCCGTAGACAAGGGGAGGAGACCATAACCCTCGACAGTGGCCACTTACTCTACTTCCGAGAGGGACACCAACCATCCCAGGGTGGCGTCGGGTTTATAGTCCACAAGTCACTCAAGGGCAACATTGTGGAATTAGGCAGTGTGTCGGCAAGGGTGGCATACCTTGTATTGAAGATTACAGAAAGGTATTCCTTGAAAATTATCCAAGTGTATGCCCCAACGTCCGCACACCCTGACGACGAAGTCGAGGCCATGTACGAAGACATAGTGAAAGCTATGTCTCGTACCAAAACATTCTACACTGTTGTCATGGGTGACTTCAACGCTAAAGTGGGAGTACAAGAGAGTGGTGAGTCCAGAGTAGGTTCATTCGGCTATGGGTGCAGAAATCACAGGGGGCAAATGCTGGTAAATTTCCTCGAGGCTCAGGGGCTTTTTCTGATGAACTCCTTCTTCCAGAAGAAGCCTCAAAGGAAATGGACCTGGCGAAGCCCCGATAACGTGACCAAGAACGAGATCGACTTCGTTATGTCTGACAAGCGCCAGATATTCAGAGATGTCTCCGTGATAAACAGGGTCAATACCGGAAGCGATCACCGACTGTTAAGAGGCACTCTGAATATAAATGTTAAAATCGAACGAGCGCGGCTAACGAGGTCGACTCTTAGACCAACACTGCCCCAGGTCGTGGCTGGCTGCGAAAGCTTCCAGCTGGAGCTACAGAACCGATTCGCCTCATTGGAAACCACAGAGGACATAAACGACGCCACCGATGGCCTGGTACGTGTTATCCGCGAAGTGGGTTATAAATACTTTCGACCGGTGAGAAACGGACGTAAGTCGATACTCGCCAGCGAGACTCTGGAATTAATGAGGAAACGACGAGAACTAACGCATGTCACACCGTCTGAGTATCAGGTACTTAACAAGGAGGTAAAAAAGCTGATAAGACGCGACCATCGGCGCGCGAATACCCAAGCCATCGAGGAGGCCATAGCCCGGAACAATGGCTCGAAGGTATTCGCCAAGCATGACGCCTCCAGTTGTCACCTGACAAAACTCAGAACGTCACAGGGCACCACCGTCACCTCGAAGCCGGAGATACTCGCTGAGGTTGAAAAGTTTTATGGAGACTTATACTCCCAGAAAAATTGTCCACCTCAGACCCACGGCGCGGATGATCCACGAGCCAGACTCACACGCCACCTCACAGACGAGCTTCCCGACATTGACATGGGTGAGATCAGAATAGCTCTCGGACAGCTACATAACTACAAAGCTCCGGGGGATGACGGGATTACCACTGAGCTACTCAGAGCAGGAGGAACTCCGGTTTTGGCTGAGCTAGTAAAGTTATTTAATTCCGTCGTCTACACAGGCATTACACCGGAGGCATGGAGCAGGAGCGTGGTGGTACTGTTCTTCAAAAAAGGTGATAACACGCTCCTTAAAAACTACCGCCCCATTTCGCTTCTGAGTCATGTATACAAGCTGTTTTCGAGGGTTATCTCGAATCGTCTCGCTCTAAAATTCGATGAATTCCAACCGCCGGAGCAGGCCGGGTTTCGAAAAGGCTACAGCACCGTAGACCACATACATACCCTCAGGCAAATTATCCAAAAGACCGAGGAATACAATCAGCCTCTGTGCCTTGCGTATGTGGACTACGAGAAAGCCTTCGACACCGTCGAAACCTGGGCTGTTCTGGATTCCATGCAGAGATGCCTTGTCGACTGCCGATACGTTGAAGTGCTGAGGTGTTTGTATAAGGCCGCAACAATGACCGTCCAAGTACAAGAACGTAGCACAAAGCCAATCCAACTGCGTCGAGGGGTAAGGCAGGGAGACGTCATCTCTCCGAAACTGTTTACAAACGCGTTGGAGGACGTTTTCAAGACGCTTAATTGGAAAGGACTGGGCATAAATATCAACGGTCAGTACATCTCGCACCTACGATTTGCAGATGACATTGTCATCATGGCGGAGTCTTTGCAGGAGCTGGAAGTGATGCTGAACGGCCTAAGCGATTCTTCAAGACGCGTGGGCCTCGGGATGAACCTAGATAAGACCAAAATCATGTACAATGGTCATGTCCTCCCGAGACCCGTAGTCTTAAATGGCGCTGTTCTCGAGGTTGTGCAAGAATACATATATCTTGGCCAAAATATACAACTGGGGCGGCACAACTTCGAGAAGGAGGCGAGCAGAAGGATACGCTTGGGCTGGGCAGCATTCGGGAAGCTACGTGGTATCTTTAAATCGTCGATCCCACAATCCCTTAAGACCAGGGTCTTTAACCAGTGCGTTCTACCCTTGATGACTTACGGAGCCGAAACGTGGACACTCACCGTGGGCCTGGTCCACAAATTCAAGGTTGCTCAGCGTGCCATGGAGAGAGCGATGCTCGGAGTTTCTCTGGTGGATAGAATTCGCAATGAAGTCATTCGCCAGAGAACTAAAGTCACCGACGTTGCGCATCGAATTAGCACGCTGAAGTGGAAGTGGGCCGGCCATGTCTGCAGACGGACAGACGGTAGATGGAGCAGACACGTTCTAGAGTGGAGACCGCGTTTGGGCAAGCGTAGTGTGGGACGCCCTGCGGCACGATGGACCGACGATTTAAAAAAGGTGGCTGGCAGCGGATGGATGCGGGTTGCCCAAGACCGGGTTGGTTGGCGATCTCTGGGGGAGGCCTACGTTCAGCAGTGGATGGCAATAGGCTGATATATATAGGGCATGAAATACACTGGCGAGCTATTCAGTGTTATTGGTCTAATTTTGTCAAACATAATTATGTATTACCAGCTTATACCAGTTACCCACAGAATACCAGTTTTACCCACGCAGGGAAAATTACCCCCAGGTTAGGAACCGGGGCATAGCAGATGATTTTTTTAAAACATTATGAAGCAATGAATATGCGTATGAATATTTTGAATACCGCAAGAAGTTTATTTCGCAATTACTCCTCAGACTTGTTCTTTGTTTTTAGGACTGTTATACACGATCTACTTAATAGCCTATCAAAAAAAAAAATTAAACAACGGGGTGGTGACCGCAACTCCACGACTCAACGCCTATTTTGCGAACAAGAACGCCTTAATCTTATTTTCTTCCTTTCATCTTGTAAATGTTAATAACTTTGTGTTTCTTTCTGATTATTATTAAATTAAAAGAAGTTCACGACCAATGCTTATGTTAATTCTGGTAGCTAATTATTTTACTTTGATTAAAATCCTTTATTTCGGAAGTTTATATTTAGGACAGGGGACGACCCATATCAACCTTTTGTGTTGTAAATTTGAACAGAACGGGTAAATATAACCCGGTCATGTATTGGTGTGTATAATGACCATTATATCCCAATAGGGACCCACTAGTATAAGTAATCTATAATGTATTTCTCGGTGGTATTTCTAAATGTATCTAATTGTAGTATCCCCCCCTCCCCCCCTTTTGGTCTCCCCCATAGAACGCCACAACGAGCGTCAATCCGCCGCTTGCATCCACCGGTTACGCACAACCTTGATCGATAACTATTAACAAAATAAATAACTTTCATAATGTGTCATCATCATCATCATCATTTCAGCCGAAAGACGTTCACTGCTGGACATAAGCCTCCTTTTCGGGGCAAAACCTCTCCTTTTGGGGGCAAAAGGAGGGGTTTTGCCATAATCGCCATGATTGTCAAGCGGGTTGGCGATCGCAGTATGGTTGTTACAAAGGCACAGAGAACGCTGGTGCCCATTCTCTGGTGAGTCCCTTAGTCGCGTCTTACGACACCCACGGGAAGATATGGGATGGTGCTATTCTTTACGTCCGACACCATACGGACTACATAATGTGTATTGTCTTTTAAATGTTTTTTTTTAAGTATTTTGTTTTAGCTTTTGTCGCGACCGCGCTGATCCGAATACTTTCTCGCTCGCACAGTGACTATCTGTTTCATTCTCTTTTCGACGACACGGTCACACATAATCATGCTCGTCTGAATTCAGGAATGAATGGTTTTGGATTAAATTATGGGATAAGCAGCAAAGGACTGATCATGTATAAATATTTTGGAGTCGGTAGAAGTTAGCATATAATAATAAAAAATGTTAAAATCCATACTTCCACACCTATTTTACTTATTACTACTTATTTTACATATATACTTATCCATACCTAATATTTTAAATGCGAAAGTAACTCTGTCTGTTATGTTTTCACGATGAAATGGCTGAACCGATTCTGATGAAATTTGGTACGAAAATAGCTTGAACCCTGGGGAAGGACATAGGCTACTTTTTGATAAACGACTTCGTCAGCATTTGTGATAACTGACATTCACAACATAGTTAAGAATAAAGACTGAGCTTAAAACCTACAGACTTTAAGGTAAAAAAAGTTTTATTATAAACATACCTCTACGCTAAAAATGTCTTGTCATTTACCACTTAAATGACGAGTGACATAGAACTAATTATGCGACCGTCACTATTTTCAAATAAATAAGGCAATGGAATAATCCAGTGCCGTGGCGTATCTGTCACCAGATCAATTCCAATCATTGTGAATTGAATCGTACGATGCGCGACGTCTGGAGAGGGAGGCGGCCCTTCGACTAAATCAGTCCTAGTTATAATCGAATTCCTAGAAACAATCGGATTATGCGGGCACTTTATCACATGAAAAATTGTGTCACACTTTGTAGCGTTGATATAGCTCTTTATACGAACTTAAGTGTAATGTCATAAATATGTACGAGAAATGTACGTAATAGTACGCCAAATTAAAACAAAGTGTACTTTATAGACTGCAGGAAATAATAATCACCGTGTCACCGCCCGCCAGGAAGTATCACAGTACTTAGTATTCCACTTTTAGACTTTGTTATGGGCCAAAAAAATGTACGGAAAGTGTATGTTCAATTTCTATAACAGTTTGGGTAAATTTAAACTCGTAAGTATTTTAATTTGTTAATAAAACATTCGATTATAAATAATTAACTTAAAAGCCATTATACATTACAAATTGTACATTTCTCGTACATTTTTTTGTCATTATACTGAATTTGTATAAAGTCATGTCACCGCTAGAAAGTGTGACACGAAAAATCAGCTTTTGACTAGGCTGGTTTGATTCAAGCAATTGCTGTTTATATCTTCTCTTCTTATATGTCGTGAGGTAAGTTTTGGAGAATGTCATCTATACTTATCTTTAGAACTATAATATCTTTTCATTTATTTGGTCTATTACCTACCTATGTAAATATTGTCATCATAATAATATTATTATCGATAATAATCCCCTGAACTTCTGCACTGGTTTTGGATATATTTCGCTAATTCATTGGCTATAAGGATAATGTAGCTAGGCTATACAGTATACATATACCTAGTACCTATACTAATATTATAAAGCTGAAGAGTTTTCTTGTTTGTTTGTTTGGTTGGTTGAACGCGCTAATCTCAGGATGTACTGGTTCGAATTGAAAAAATATTTTTGTGTTGGATAGTCCATTTATCGAGGAAGGCTCCGCATGGGCCTATGCCCATGCGGAGCCGAGTCGGGTCGCTAGTACTCAATAAAAATAAGTATCCATAATTGACGCAAGCGTAACTTTCAGGCGGGAAAGAGTCATACTTATCTTAGTTGAGGACGTCGCAGTATTTTATAGTCTTGCAAAACTTCTCTGTCAGGCTTAATTTAATCCTCCTAATTTTTACAGTCCTGTCTGGTCATATTACCTTTCACACAATTCATGCATTATTTTCTTTTTTAAGGTCTGTAGCACAGATATAGATAGACCTAGATAACGCAAGTATTACGATCTGTTTAAGAACCAACGTGCCGTTTTTTGAACGTCACAATGTAATACGAATGTTTTGTTTTTCCTAAATTTTGTATTCCCAGGTATTCTAAGGGTTTTAGATTAAAAATAATTGTTTTTTTAAATTATTTACTCATAATATTAATCACAAAATGTGTTACCGATGGAAGGAAACGTTTACTTTATTTATTTACTTACGATTTTTTATCGTAAGTTAGGCACGAAAATAGACACGCGAAGTAGTTGCTCTTGCGTTATCTAGGTCTATCTATATCTGTGGTCTGTAGGTACTACCTTCGAAAACGTTCCGATTAAATAACTTGATTGAGTATTCTATAAAAATGTATTCCATATTTGAATATAAATATTTGGCGGGCAATTCAACAAAATTTTATGAACGTTCGAATTTTTAACAGTCTCAATACTCTCAATTTGAGTTGCACGAAATCAACGTTAGTTTAACGGAGACTTAAATTCATGCCATCTCCTACATTTTGTATCAAAAATAAAGTGATAGCTCCTATTTAATGTCTTATTAAATGAAGGTAAATAATTACCTATATTTAATGACATTGATAGTCCCGGATATGATTATGAGATGATTATAAATAGATTCAGTTTTTTTTTAATTACTAGATTTGGCCTTTGGCTATTCTGAAATACTTCCTTAGTGCAATAATTTCAGTCTAGTTATTGTAACTAACTCCCCAGTGGTGACAGTCTAGTTTGTAACAATAAAGTTAGTCAAGGTAATAAGTTAAGCCGAACAATGGAAAGAAAACCTCTGGAAGATTAGGTCTCGAATGTTATCGCCACATATCAATGTCATTTGAAATATGTAAAGATCTTTAAAGGAATTTTGATGTTAAAGACAATGAACCCCAATGTAATATATGGTCTTGTCTACAGTTCGCACGCTTACGCGGGTCGAGGGGAGCGAGGGATCAGCATTGAAACTGGCTACGAGCCAGCACCCTTCCAACCGCTTGTTTTACATGACTAATAACACGACTAGATTGATTTGATGCCCATTTTCTATAAAAGCCACTATAGTAATGTTTCAGACGAAATCGTCTCTATTACTTAATATTATTTCATTCATCTTGCCGTCGAACATCGCTTCCAATGGCACTACTCACACATACATACTCACATACACACTCGCACATTTACACGCACACATATACACACATGTAACACTTCTATGTTTGCTATCGACACGCTAAGAAGAATGGCATATTTCTAAAATCCTTAAATATTATAATTTAATCCAGTAATTCTTTACTTACCCTAATTAGTCAAGCCACTTGTCTTAAGGTTTGTTGTAATTACCCTAATTTTGCAAATAACGACGGAACATTTTTTTTTTAAAGCATGAATTCTAACCGGGCGTGTAGGTTTGTTTGGCCACCAACAGGCAACGTATACCACGACTCAAATCCCTATGTCTCGTGATAGAGATGAAGTGGGAAAGTATCGTAATTTTCAAGTCCTCAAATATTTATTTGATAATTATTTTGCTCGAGGTATTAAGTCTCTGGAACACTATTCCGAGAGCAGACAGGCAGGTTTCCATTTTGTTTCATCTTTTAGTTTTCTTGTCATTGTTAAAGAAGAATATCAGTTCTTGAGTTTGGGACACACACACATGACAATCCATATCAATTAAACAAAACAACATCCACTATGTAATTTTTATTGGCTGAAGATTTTCTTATTATGTCAAAGAAATTATAGTTAATGCTACAGTAGGTAGGTACCAACATTTTATCATTCAAATCAATGTTTGGAAATAAGTCATTCGCACGCCAAAATTTTCCCGCGTGCGAGAGACGCGGGGAGCAGTGAAATGATCGACCCCCAAAACCCCCAAATTTTTTATATTAGCTTTAAAAAAAATGCTTGAATTCTTTGGCAGAAAGAACGCAATATTATGTTGGATAGTGCACAGGCATCATCCGGAGCAGTTTATTATGCAGACCTTGTAGAAACTAGAACTAATTTCCGTGCGTTCAAGCGATTTTGCCATACCTATTATTGGAATCAAATTTAATGGAACATCTCACTTTTTAGGGCCCATTAATTATGTCAATTATAATCCGTGGTGCTTAGCAACTGGGTTTCTCCTAGTTGTAAATGTCCCTTTGTGTCTATTGGCCTAGTTCTGTTCTGTCTCCTGCTTGATTTTGAGGGAAGTGGAAAATATGTTTTTCTTCCTCCTCCGCTGTTCTTTCTGATTAATTTCGTTGCGGGATCCAAGACAGTTGAATCGTTTCTCTGGGACTCGTCGAGCTTCATTGCTCTGGCGCTTTTCTGGTGGTCGCCACTGTTGATTCTGGCTTACAGGAGTAGCAGTGGTTTGGGAAGAACAGTGTGGCGGGCTTGTCCCATTTAAAAGAAAGACCTACTTGTATGGTGTTTTGTTTCATTTCAATCAAAATACAATGCTTGTTTCATTAAAGAGTATTAGTCCATTTTCAACCCCCCACATTCTTTACCCCTGTCCATGTTAAACCCCTGAATGATGTCCATGTTCAATCCCTGGGGGCTTGAATATTAACATGAACATGTCGATTTTTATTTTAGAATGTCTTTAATCCATGTTCAACCCTCAATGGACAGTAAAACACAAAGATTTATTATTAATAAATACACTTTTGCTCTCAGTATTACTTTAATGCCATTATTAATTACGTAACAACAGTGGGTTGAAATCGGATATCTATGGCTCTAACTAATAGTAATAAAGTTTAAAAACGATGTATTATTTAATATATGTGCATCTAAATGCTATAAGCAAAATTTGAAAAAAGCCTGAATATTTTCCCAATCGGGCATTTTGTAAATTTTCCCAGTTTTGGGTTTTTTCCGGGTAAAATCTCATCAATGCCTAGTGATGAGATTTTAAAATGTAGCTTTGCAGCATGTAGCGGTGCGTCCTGCATCCTGACCTGCGCTACACTGCGCTATGTGTGAGTTTAACCTATTCAATCGCGTTAGACTCAAAAACTACTGGTCCAATTTAAAAAATTCTTTCACCATTAGAATGCTATATTATCCCTGAGTAACATAGGCTATATTTATCAATTGAAAAAATTGGAAAACCTTAAGAAATAACACGAGGAAAGTCACGGGCAAAATGCTAGTCAATAATAATACAATTTTTACATTGTAAGGCAGAGCGTCTTAAAATCTAAAGGATAACCTAGAAAATTAGTAAAGACCTATAAATATAGATCTCATTTATGGTACTCCCGCAACCTAACATAAAGCAATTTTACCAGTCTACGCAACTTTATTGGCAATAAAAAACGTTATCACAAGATTGAGCTATGTATAAATAAGTGTTTGTGTGTAACGCAAATTCGGAATATTTCGGTTTATTAATGTTCAGTTATATCAAAGGCGAACTACTGATGCGAAACAGAATGTGATTCGAGAGTACCCTTAGAACGTTCACAAATTGCCTTCAGACTTACCTACGATTGGTATACAAATTCAAAAGTTTATGTATACTGTTTGTAATATGTATTCGGCTGTTAAATCAGATTGTATACGTTGGCATGAATGACATCTTATTTTTAACCCACTTCAAAAAGCGAAAAGGTTCTCAATTCTGTATGTTTATTTTTTTTTTGTATGTTTGTTTAAATTCTAGTATTTAAATTTAAAGTTTTTCATCATCATTGTAACTATACAAATAAATAAAATTGAAATACTGATAGTCTGTAATGTCAAATATCAGCTTTTTACTAAATGTATATGAAGGTATGGGTATGGTATATAATAATATATGGGGACATTTTAACACACGGCCATCTGACCCCAAACTAGGGAGACCCTGTACTATGGGTGTCAGACAGCTGATATATACATACACAATTACATTTTTTTTTTGTAAATACATACATATATGGATAAACAGGTGTTACGTATAGCATATATTATACGGTACTTAAAAGAAAACATTAATTTTTAAAACTATTCTCTGTCTGTCTGTTTGATAATCTCTGAAACGGCATGACTTTCGCTGGCAGATAGCTGATATTATAAGGAGTAACTTAGGCTAAATACTCAAATTTAAGAAAAAAAATATGGCCGGCGCAAAAATAATTTAAACCCCGCTGATAAATAACCAACAATCACACGGATGAAGTCGCGGGCAAAAGCTAGTTATAAATAAAAGTTGAGAAAGAGTTCGTTCAGGTTAATCTTTGGAACTACTGGACCAATTTTGTTAACGGAAACCAACGCTATCTGTGGGCTAATTCACGTAACTAAAGAAGTGCTGTTGCAGTGCAGTTGCAGTTAAGTTTCGATCAAAACAACGCTTTTTGTATTCTCTACCGCTGTCAGACACGCTCGCGTCCAGTTCGCGTCACGCGTGGCAATAATGGCATTCTACTGTTGCGCGTCTTTGGTGCGTGCTTCGGAAGGCAACATGATCGGTATTCTACTATTCGTTTGACGTCTCAAAATTACAGTTAAAAAGCACAAAAATGTGTACTAGGGTATTATTTTAATATTATAACGTCATATTCATTGAAATGTAATCGATCGATATTTTTTCTCTCATGTGGCTATACCATAAGTAAGTTTGGTAGAGTTTGGCTGTCGTACAGTTGTCGTGCAGTTGACGCGCAGCTTACGCGCAGTTCAAAGATTACAAGAATACCGTTTATCACTCAAATTTGAGCTTAACTGCAACTGCACTACAACTTCATCGACGCGTCATAAAATCACGAGAATTAGTCCTCACAGCGATGCAAATATTATATGATCAAAAAAATTAGGGATCCCTAAAAAAAACACGCAGGCTAAGTCGCAGGCAAAAACTAGTATGTAATCATCATCATCATCATCATGTCAACCTTTAGACGGCCACTGCTGGGCATCGCCTTTTACGACACCCACGGGTATAAATGGGGTGGTGTACACTGCTGTGGCTGTGAAGTACTTATGTAATAAAGATGACTAATAAAAGAGTATTTCCGCGAAATCATGTTATTTGATCATTTGTTTAATAATAATTACGGGAAGTTAATTCATTTGCGAAGTATGATATTGATATTGCAGATATTGCACTGAATTAATGCATTTAGGGCATGTTTCACCATCGCTGAATAAGTTCCAATTAAATTACTTGCCAGACCATTACATACAAATTTTGTTCCATTTTTGAATATATCTGATGAATACTGCCTACTCAGAAGTGGTGGATCAGTAAATTTTTCCCACAATATTGAGCAAGTAAGGCGCAGCGCACACTGGCACAATCGCACGTTGGATGCAAAAGATGTAAGTACGGATATTATTATTTTTCCCTCTTTCAGTTAACAAATTTAATGGTTTATAACCGTTTCATAAATAATTGACTATAAATACTTGACCTCAGTGAACATACGAAATAATAAGCAGCAATATATCTACAAGGTTATTGTATAGAAATGTTAGTGACAGCAAACGCATTACATAAAAGAACAAGCAGGGCGACTACAGATATCACTTGTGTATTATATTAATACTTATTTTTTGGATAGAGATCCAAGGTTTTGCCAACGACGAAATGAAAACTTATTTCAATCACCCATTTCACTTAGTAGATTATTTATAGCCCACGACCTTTAACTGGAGCTATTAAAGTTCTAGTTCATGTTACTGGTAAGTGTAGTAAAATGATTTCGTAATTTTATTTTAATATATTTTACAAAATATCAATGAAGGCGAGATATTTGTCGAGAAAGAACTCTTCAAGGTAAACATACTATTAAAGTTACTAAAGGACTTCGATGAGGAATAATTTGATTTATTATTTCTTAAATATTTTTCTTCATTTTCTTTTTTGAGCTTTCTTTCATAGAACACTTGCACGAAAACGCCGCAACGTTAAAAAAAACAATAAAAATACAAATACAAATTCAAAATCGAACACAATCACGAGATTGTGGGCATTCGTTTTTGAATTTGTATTTGCTTTTTTGGCTTCACTCTCAGTGTTCCACACGGTCTGTCTGCCTTTTATTTCATAATCTGAGGCTCTATTATTACAATTTGGAAATGTAACTGTTCAGAATAACAGTTTGCAAAAATATCCAAAATGGACACACAATCAACATTGAAATTGAGACTTGTACAGAGAGAATTGTACTGTAGAGTAACGAGTTACCGGCAATCATGATTCTCTAGTAAGCAAATTTAATGCTTGTGAGATCCAACTCGATCCCAACACCATCTAGAGTACTTATATTGTAATAGCGCCCCTTATGGCTACTGAATAAAGATAAACCGGTCCTGCAGTTTATTTGAAATTAATGTAATGTAAAATAAGCCTTAGGTGCTTTTATACAAGGTAGATTGGGAGACAAGGAAAAACTAGATCCGCTGAGCTTTCGGCATGCTCTCTAGATGGTGTTGGGATCGAGTTAGATCGCGCTAGCGTTTGCTTTCACGAGAATCATGACTACCGGCGGCTCGCCACCCCACAGTACACTTGGTGCTTACATATTACGTTTTTAGGTAGGACGTTAGACGTCAAATAGCGTTAAGTTTGCCTTTCCAAGTACACAACCTTTCATAAGTGAATTTTATTATTTTTGTATACTGTTCTCCGAGAACAGTAAGAATTCCATTTTGTGATGCTGTAATATTGTTTAGTGTAAACGTTGTACCTATACTGTTGACTAACACCATTAATTAAAGATTGATTCTGTCTGTAATTTTTGTGGGATGTTTAATTTTACATTGCAAACTAAAACATATAATTACTAATCCATACTAATATTATAAATGCGAAAGTAACTCTGTCCGTTACATTTTCCCGACGAACCAGCTGAACCAATTTTATGAAAATTATATTTTTAATTTTTATTTTATGATTTGGTATAAAGACAGCTTGAACCTTGTGGAAGGACATAAGCAACATTTTATCCGCAACATCATCTGCATCTGTGATAACCGACATTTACGCGGACAAAGTCGCGGGCAAAAGCTAGTAATACATAAATTTTCTAAACGTACTGTAAGGTAGCGAACCGTCGTTAGTCATAATTTCATCCAAGCCAAAAAAATGGAGCTCTGACAACTCTGCAATCCTGGGCCATGAGATGCGTATCTAAAATAACTGATACAATTTACCCTTAGATCTACAATGAAACTCTAGCTGACGTTACCTTGTTCAGGTGTAAATTATTTTATACTAGCTTCTGCCCGCGGCTTCGCCCGCGTGATAAGAACGATTATCCCAAGGGAACATATTACCGGGATAAAAAGTATCCTATATGTTAATTCAGAAAATGATCTATCTATGTGCCAATTTTCATGCAAATCTGTTTAACGGTTTGCGCGTGATTGAGTAACAAACATCCAAACATCTTCACAAACTTTCGCATTTATAATATTAGTAGGATAATCTTGTCGCAAAGACGCCATGGCCTCAAAGTTTCACGCCAACTCAAGCTTGGAATAAGTTTAAGCCTTCATGGTTCAGCCTTTATAATACGGTGTTTACATAATACTTATTAAAAATTAAAATAAATTAGTCTTTAACAGAATCAATTTCTATCATATAGCTTCTACGTCAACATAACATGGCAGCATTACAAAATGGAAATATAACTGTTCACATTTTCACAAAGAACAGTCTACAAAAATAACAATTGACGGATAGGATCTTAGCCCGGAAAGCGTTTCTACAGTTATTTATAAATAATAACTATATTATTGCACTTCCCGAGTGTACTGTGGGATGGCGAGCCGCCGGTAGTAATGATCCTCGTGTAAGCAATCGCTTGCGAGATCTAACTCGATCCCAACACCATCTAGAGAGCATGCCGATATCTTAAGGTCGCTCGGCTACTTAACACACAAGCAACAAACCGGTTATTATTTTTTTTGTAATTATTGTAGTGTAAAATGACCCTTAGGCGCTTTAATATAAGGCAGATTGGGGGACAAAGAGAAACCAGATCCACTGAGGTTGCCGCATGCTCTCTAGATGGTGTTGGAATCGATTGATCTTGCAAGCGTTTACTCGTCCGTTATTTTTTCGGCCCTGTAATATAAACATCAAAAACGTTTTTGACAAGTGTAGAATTTAGTAGATTAAACAATTAAACGAAATTGAAAATAACAGTATGTTAGAGAAGAAACATTACAAGGAGTTATTATAAGATTACATGTTTCTAACGAAAGTCATACTGTTGTAACTTTCAGCATAGTGAGATCGGTCTCCTCTTCAATGCTAGAGATGTGCTATATGCCTTCTTTTTTCCGTAAATATTTTTCCATATATAATACTTGCAAGACGAGCAAAAGACGCAATACTCTTAATCAACCGAACTACAAAATACTCTTACAAGGAAGAACAGCCGCCTTCCGAAATGGAGGCAATTCATAGGTATTGTGGTTATTTAAATGTGAACCGTACATACCTATACCCTGTTCACAATAAGATTAGACATTAACACTAACCTTTTTACAGTCCGTTCAACCGATTTTGACTTATATTGCGTTGGTAGCATGACAAATGGCAACTGCAGTAAACAGTTGTTATTGTAACCACTTTTTTGCCTCTAATGTCATCCTTAAGCCTACGGACTAGAAGTCAAAATCGGTTGAAGGGACTGTAAAAAAGGTTTGTGTTTATGTCTAATCTTATTGTGAACAGGGTATAGGTACGTAGAAGCGTAGTAAATAACAGGAGCGAGTTTACGTACCTCCCCCTAGCACTGTAATGAGCTTGCACGCGCGCATTTTTTTCGTGATCTTCGTCAAGCTCATAAGGAGTTGGAAGACACGTAGCAGTGGGCGATGATAGCGCTGGGGCGGAGCAGTCACGGTCAAGCGATGTGTTCCTTCAAATGAGTAGCTGAGCGATCGGTGTTGAATAAGCTCCTCGATTTTATGCTCTCCTATTTTTATTTTATGAACTTATATAATTGGAATTAAATTTCAAAATTATAAATAAGAAATAATGAATACTGTCTCGTTCAAAGCGTCTAAACTCCTGAAAGGTCCGGGGGAAGAGGAAATGCTCAAATGATGTAGGTTTATTTTGAAATATCTTGTCAAATGAACGTGAACTATGAGTCGGAATTAACAACTAACAAGTAGGTATTTAGTTATGTAGATAATTGGCAAAACAACAGTTTGATCAAACCTAAAGTGAGTCTGATAAGCTTGTTTTTGAATCAATCCTCGATTGACTAAAATTAATCTTACAACCCAACCCTTACGATTGAATTCTGAATAGCCGCACAATCTCACGAACGACCACTTGAGCATGAACCTTGTACTAATCTGCATAAGAAGGACCTCTGCCTTCTTTGTTTTTAAATAGTTTTCAGAACAGACAAATTACTTTTAATCGGAATGTCTGAGAAGTGACAACGTATCTCCTATTTAAATTAAATGACTGGTGATGACATATTCGTTCATTCATTTCGAGAGTCTTACCACCCATCCTGACCAAAGGGTACAGCGTTACCCAGTAACTGGATGTAGAGGTCAGAGAGCCAGTTACTCCATGTAAAATACTGGTGGTCTGCTGCGTCCGGTGAGAGGCGTTTCATCCGCAGATGAGATTTTTGCGGATGAGCTGTCCTCTAAGTCGACTGGAGTCCTACCTCAACATAATTGGGAAAAGGTTGTAGTTCATTCGATTTAATATTGATAGTTCATTAAACAAACAAACAGAGTTTGGGTTTACTTGTTGGGCTGGATAGCATGGTCCAAACCAGATGCAAAACTCGACTCAACAAACTCCACTTGCCGTTATGGCAAGTGGAGTTTGTTGAGTTTTCATATAAACCCATAGATGTTGCAGACCCTAGAGTGTTGCGTCACCGATAAAAAAGGCTTTCAATTATTCAATAGGATTGAGCCAAGGGCCCAAGTAGTCTAAAAAAAAGGAAAACCATCGATTCGAAAAAAAGAAGAAGAAGAATTCAGTTACTTTATTTGTAGTTAACCGATTTACAAGGACGAAGGCACTTAAAGTAAGTGCTGTAGTCCAGACCAATTTAGTAAACTGACGAGCAGCTTATGCTCCGAAAGATAACAGCGAAAGGGGAAACAACGTCTGTTTGTGTTTGCTCGACGTCGGCAGGCCTAGCACGAGCGAGCTAACGTAAAAGTATTTAATGTAAAAAACGACTAATAGCATAATATTAGTAAATGCATTGAAATGTGTTAAGAGCGGCCAACCCGTTTTAATTCCCATACAAACGCTCGTACTTGATTATGGCGATATACAAAATGTTTCCCCAGATATTTCAAACATACAGGCATCTTGTGGTACTATATTTAGGTTACTAGGTACGAAAAAAATAACTTTTTTGAGAAACGAATTCAGTAAAGACGTCTGAAAATCAGTTTTTTCTGATCTTTGGACATTCATTTAAAAAGTAAGGAAAACACCGATATATTTTCACATGTAACGGAGATTCTAAATTCCAGAAAAAAATACCAAAGCTTTGTTAGGCTTTTTCTAAAACACGTATTTGCTGGAACAAGTTTTATGAAATTTCCGCGTGCCAATACTCGTGAAATTTGATCGCGGTCTCACTCATTCGTTTGGTTTAGAACTTTGCGTTAGATGACAAAAAAAAATTGAATCATGCTCGCGTTGGCAATAGACTCACCGGAAACGGACCTCTTAAGCCTTTTTAGCTACACTCGAGAGTTAGATTTATATTAATTAAGAACACATGAAGATACTGAAAGTCTCGGAAACTAAGAACGCTAGCTTATCTAGCGGCGGAACAGATATTTAAGTGCAGTTCCTGTGAAAAAGTGGTTTTAAAGCATTATGTTGACCAAGTCGCAATCTTCTCGTGCTGAGGAACACAGGCCCTGCCTGTTCCTGGTCTGCGTATTTAAATATCGATCGAATTTATGTTACATTCACTCCGCGCCTTTATGCTACGCGTTCTGGAGAATACAATTTGGTTTTACTTACTTTTTTTAAAACGTTTCTATTTTGTATTCATACAAAGCACAACAAGGAATGATCTCTATTTTTTTATTACATCAGATAAACAAAGCTGAATTATATAGGCGAACCGTTGGCTCTAAAATAATATTTCCGTGTCTAACTTGCTCATGCTTTTTGAAACTTGTGCGACAGTATATGAGTAATGCCAAACCAAAGTACTTGACGTGACACCTAAGTGTAATGGTAACCACACACATTATGATTGACTTGTGCAAATCAAGGTTAATCACTAAGGTCACCGACATAGCTCTCAGAATTATGCAAGTTAAAGTGGCAATGGGCAGGCCACATTTCTTGAAGAACCGATTACCGATGGGGAAGAAGTTCACTAGTGGCGACCACGAACCGGTAGACGTAGCGCTAGTAGACCTCCCACCAGATGGAACAACGACATCATCAAGGTTGTGGGTAGCCGGTGGATGCAAGCGGCAGGTTGCCGCTCGTTTAGCGTTCTACGGGGTAGGCCTATGTTAAACAGTGGACGTATTTCAGCTGATGAAGACGAGCAAATTAAGACTAAATCAACGTGGCTCCATTGTTGCCACAAATGCCTCAGGTAGTTGTTTCAGTAAATTAATCTCACACACGGTAATGCATAGATATCCCTAAATTGCGCAAGTATATCGTTACTTAAATGGTCTTCAATTACACATAGGATGAACAGGTTTATCGTAGGAAAACATGAACTCCCGATCAAATGTAGTCCAGTCTGTGGTATCAACCCTTCATCTCATAGAAAATAAATCGAAACGTTTTCCTTTTCAATGCTAATGTTGGCATCCACGAAGCCCAAGATCCATGTTTATGAATAGCCTCATTAGTTTGAGTTCCGGAAAATGAAACTGGCATAACGTGGTAACATATTTATGCTACTTTATGATATCGCAATTTGTACAAAAATAAAGAAAATAAGGGGCAAATAGAGAATTGTCAATTTTCATGTATTTACAACAAGTCCTTTCATTTGTTACACGGTGCAGTTTTCAAACCTTTTTTATTTCCTGTTTTGCCCCACTATGTTTAAATTTCATTAAATAATAATAATTTAATTTTTGGACGCAAACTGCTTAAGGATATCATAGACATAGTCTTTCTAAATAATAATATTAATTAATACTCACAGCTTTTTTTATTTCATTTCATTTCATACCATCATGTATGAAATAATAATTATATAGTTACAATTTTGGACTATCGGTATTGTTATATGTCATATTATGCAAGAAATGCGAAAATAACATTTACTGAAAAAAGATGACGTAAAAGAAAATACGCGGCAAGTACCTCCTGAAGTCGATTCCAAAAAATGCGTTTAAAAATGTTTTGATTATTGGGTTCTTCGTTCTTCGAGTGTATTATTACGGAAGGGACCTGCGCTGAAGGCGATATAATAAATTTAGAAATTATGTACATATTTTGTTTTTTATTGAATAATTTCCTGTACTTTCTTGACACAGTAGTATACAATTAGCCACACAGCGTCACGGGCGCTAAATAGCAAGTAAGCGGTTTCGGACGTAGTGAATCGGACTGTGGTTCGATTACGCATGTTATTAGGTCCGGAATCAGTGAAAAATCAAAAGTCACAAACGTTGAGTAAGCTTTACATGTGGATGTAAATGGGCGGAATGTTAAATAGCATATATGTGTCAAAGTGAAAATGTCACATTTTGTAATTCTAGTTTTATCAGCCTCGATAAATGGCGTTGTACAATTTCGACTTTTCCTGAATAGCGATATCAAAATTCTCCGCAATATCATAACCCCCCTGTAAATATATGCAAATTAATGTCTTTTGTTGAATCCGATATTTTCGTTGGCTATAGCTATCTGGAAGGCTCCTTAGACCTTGGAAAATAGTACAAGACAACAAATATATATTTTACCCTGGTAAAATAAATGTTTCCAAAATGATATTTAATTTAAGATTTCAGTATCAAATACAAAGCTAAGTCAATTTGAATGCTTTGTTAGAATCAAATTAAACAAACAATTTCCTCAGAGCGCTTCGTTTACCCATTGTAATTAGATGCTGTTTCAATGAAACTCCTTTTATTCAAATTACCAAAAAGTTTTGTGAACTTAGTAGGCGCTTAACGTGGGGTCTAAAATCATTTCAGAAAAGAAACACGATTTTTACTCTAACTTCGTAAAGTATGGAAATTATTTTTTTATGGTAGAATGATATATTCTAGAAAATAATAAATGTATTTTTTACGTTTCCTTTCAGTTTTTCATTTAATAATAATAATAATAAGTTTATTTGTCATCATATAGTACCTACTTATGAGTAAGGAAAACACAGACATAGCACTTATAGAAACAGAGGTCAAGCAGATAGATTAATGGCCCCCATGCTAGGAAAATTCTGTGTTATGGAGGGCATCCAACCGTCCAATTGGTGGTAAACAATTATGTTTTTAAAGTAGATAGATGCATGAAAATTTAGGTACGTACGTATAGTACTAACGAATGTTAAATATATAATTCTAAAGCTGAAACCAACAAACTTAATAAAACAAGTTTCATCATCATCATCAGCCAAAACACGTCCACTGTTGAAACGACCGACCGGCGAACGACCGCCGCTTGCATCCATCGGTTACCCGCGACCTTGACGATGTCGTCGGTCCATCTGGCGGGTGGCCTGAACCAACGCTGCGTCTTCCGGTTCGTGTTCGCCACTCGAGAACCTTTCTTCCCCATCGGTTATCTGTTCTTCGAGCGATGTGGCCTGCCTCTTGCCACTTCAACTTGCATATTTTGAGAGTTATGTCAGTGGTCTTAATTCTTCGGCGAATTTCCTCGTTCCGGATTCTATCGCGGAAAGAAACTCCGAGCATAGCCCTCTATCAAGTTTATCGTTTATCAAAGTGTAAATTTGATGTGTTTAATTTAAAATTAATTATGTAGTTATTTGTAATTCAAGATTAGACTTACAAAATAATAATATTCAGTCGTATAAAGAATCAGCATTGCTATACAACGCCTGATGGGCACGTGTCCCGTTGACAGCGATGTGCACGAGTTTTTTGATGCCCTTTGAGCTCCCAGCCTTTTTCTTGGAATTTGTAAATAATATTATTATTTTATAAGACTAATCTTGAATTACAAATATCTATCAAACTAAAAAAGAAAGAAATTTTGTCCTGTGTTACTTGGTGTCGGACACTTTACCTTTTCAGGAAGCAATTAATGCAAATATTTTATCATTTGGGAGCGATCCAATTCAGTAATCAACAATGATTGACCGAAGCGGCTTTTAACCTACTACAGGTTCTGAAGGGACTAATTTTCTTACCTTATAATTAAGTTGGTAAACTAGGCACTTAAATTGAGTAAAGTTAACCTTTCCAAGTACCTAAGACATTAATTTGTCAACCAATCATAATAAATTATATCAACAAAATTGTACGACTGGGTTGTACTACGTTGATTTGCTCTTTATTTACTCTTAAAGTAGGCCAATTCTCCTAATTGTGATCGAACGTTTTAGTTCAAAATTTAAAATTGTACGACTGGGTAAGTAACTGTTCTACGTTGATTTGCTCTTTATTTACTCTTAAAGTAGGCCAATTCTCCTAATTGTGAACGAACGTTTTAATTCAAAATTTAGTCGCAATCGACCGTCAGTGTCAGTATCTTGTCAAAAATGTTGGTAAATTCTATGTCAAACGTGACGTACACTGCGATCTTAGATTATTGATGACTCCGCGCAGTCGGAGCGCGCAGTCACCTATGTTTACGTTGACATATGTGTACCTACGTACGTACGGTACATTTAAACAGCGCAAAGCGAACAGGGTATTTTACCAAAAAAATCAAATTAGTCCGTCAGATAGATTTCCAAAAAATATTGGACAAGTATTTTTTTGTATTTTCACGTAAACAAAAAATTAAGACGATACAGCGTGACGAAAACTCGTGTGACATCACTATGTCAGTACACTTTTACTGGTGAAGTGACGTCACAAACCCCCACTCACTCACACACTTTGATGCGTTTTATCTTTGTCAGTTTTTGTTGATTTGATAAAACAAAAAAAAATGTTATAAAACATTGTAAAGAGTTCCAACCAGTGTCAATAAAATTTCATATTCCTACAGAGTTAATACAGTAGCAGCCCTAGTGAGTCTGGCAAGTTTAGGTAATTATTTTTGAAATGGCAGGAGCTGTCCTTCTGTAACCATTAAATTTTGTGCCCGAGCCTTTCACCTAGCAACCAATGCGTCAGCTGGAGGTACAGAGTATTTTTCAGGCACAGTTTTTCACGCACACTACTAGCCTCCTAGCCTAGAGACCATATCAATAATTTTAAGCTTTTAAGTATTTTTGTAACTAACACTGGATCATTGTTTTTTTTAATGAGAGTATGAGATCCATTTGACATAATATATATGACGGAGACTGTGGTTGCTGGCGGTGCCTCGCGACCGGACCGACTTGCTGGATAAATCACCAATGACGCACGCCTTGCATACTCTTAACGAAATCGCGAAAAAGCTTGACCTATTTTCCTCTTCTTTGAATGAGTTCACAAAAATAAATAAATAAATAAATATAGTATCTAAGTATCTCTGCGACAAGTCTACGCTTCGTGGTTTCCAACGTAAGTACTTCTTTCCGATTATTTACTTTAAATATTTTACAAACGGAAAATTACAATGCTCTGATTATGTACTTAACCTAGCAGAATAATTCCGACAGTAATAAAATATCATGAAATATATAAGGTTTCTAAAAACTAAACTTTAATATTTTGCATAAATTGGTGCAGTATGAGACTAGACTGCGATCAAATCGAGATCAGAGATTATCAGAGATCAGAGATAAATACAGTATAATATTTACAATATCATCTCAGTTCGGTCAACTGTAAGTCCCATATCACTAAGTAGAATATCCTGCTGATGTTACCAATACACTCCCGAAAGCCCTGAACTAGTACACAAAAATTCAAATATAGAACAATGATCACTCCAGAATTACCAATATGTTGACTTCAAAACTGCATTAAAACATTTCGGGTGAAAAATCATTATTTTGATGTTAAAATCCTTATTCTTAATACTTAACATGGAAATGCACGGTAACTGACATTATTCTATTTAACTCACTTACTTGTAATATCTCTTCAGCTGAAGCTTTGCTCACATTTACAAGTCCAAGCATCTTTGACCAGTGTCTCGGCAGCTTAATTGCACCACTTTTCAAATTTTGAAGGTTTTTCAATCGCTTTGATTGGCTGAACGAACCCATCGTTAGCAAATTAAAAATTCGCGGACGGTCAAAAAATTCCAAAAAGTTTATAAGCCGAAACCGATTTTGATAATATAACTTATTAAGGAATAAATTACTTTAACCAACTGATTTAAAACTTATTTGTGAAAAAGCGACGATGGAAGTGTCGTGTTCGTGAACCCGTAAAGCGACCGGCTTCGCCGGCTACATGTCTTCAACTAAAAGCTCGACTCGGAGTTTTCCGTCTTATATAACAAACAACGTACCTTTTGTTCGTGAGCAATTTCTTTATAGTTTTTGTACTAGACTAAACTAAAGTATAATTTCTTATTAATCTGAAATAGTTGCAATGTAAACTACACTTTGAGAGTAGCGACATTGTTTGACGCATAAATTGGAGAACTGAATAAATTAATGTGAAAAGCGTCCCCGAAACGAATAATCCCAATTGTTAATATTATTATCTCGATTGCCGTTGAACTTTGATTGACAACTATAAGGAATTACAGCAATTGTTTCGTAAATGATACTCGTTGATGAGAATATTGATGGTTTACTTTATGCAATTGAATCGATTTGTGGCACCGAAAGAAAAAGGTCATTATGTATAAATGCAAATTGTATCAAAATGGGCACTATAAGAAAGTATATTTAATGTACTTCTTCAAACTGTTAAATAGAGGATGAACGTTTTTCCCGCTGGGAAATCTTATCAAGGACATGCCCTGTACTTATAGAAATTAACTATTTTATTTTATAATATAAGTATTTGCAATAAACTGTATGCGTATACTACTGCAATAAAAAAGTTTGTCTATGGCTACGGCACGGTATAACATCGATAGACACTCTCAGGCTCTACACTTGCTACGCCGTAGCACAAAGGCTACACTTTAATAAAATTCTAAAACGCATTTGCGGCATGCATGTTATCGTTTTGACTCAGAGTTATTTGCGATGAGCACTTGTGTTTACCTTGTGTCTGATTGTTGTTTATTTAGTAACGTATCGATTTAGGATCCTAGTTTCTGATCAGATGGCCGAGTGGGAAATATCCCCACATATTATAATTATTATTATTTGCTAACACGGGCCCACGATAACTGAGATTTTGTAATACTTGCCCGCCGCACTATTCCTAAACCACAGTAACTCCTGAAGCCAGAATCAACAGTGGCGACCACTAGAAAAGCATCACGGTAATAATGCTCGACGAATTCCGGAGAAACATTACGCAGAAAATAAGCAGTACCTTTGTACTCATATTTTATAATGTTTTTTTTCCTGTGTTGTCTACTGTGTGTACATAAATAGTAAAATAAATAAATAAATAAATAAACTGTCTTGGATCCCGCAACGAAATGAATCGGAAACGAACAGCGGAGGAGTAAGAAAAACATATTTTCCACTCCTCTCCAAATCAAGCAGGAGACAGAACGGAACTAGGTAAAATAGGACCAAAGGGACATTTACAACTGGGGGAGACCCAGTTGCCAAGCACCACGGACTAAAATTAATTAGTTTTGTTAAAAAAGAAATGGTTGCAAGTTGGCAATAGTGATTGGCAACGTACGAATAATATTTGGTGCCGCCGACGGTGCGTTAATCCCCAAATGGTGCCGGGTTTAACGAGGTGACACAACTTGGACAACTCTTATTTTGTGCTTAATAAAGTAACTACGTCAGACAAGAAGAATAATATAATATCACTGACATGTACGTAGCTTTTACAAAGACGAAAATTGAATGTGTGAGTAAAGGTTTGTAAAGCGGTGGTTGATATTGCTTTTGGTATTGTCTTGTTTTCCATAAAATTATTTAAACTATTATTGTTTTCATAATCGTTAATCAATAATAGTGCAAATAAATATTATGACGGGGGTATAATATTTACTTGCACTATTATCATTTATACTAATAACGCATCTCATATCAACTTATTAGTCTCAACTTTAACTTGCCATAAAATTAGTTTCCTTAATAACATGTGATATAATCATTAGTTTCTATAAGTAAATAGGCAACATTTAATATAATGTAGAAACGTTCAATGTTTCGTACAAAAAACAATGATAAATTATTAAGGCATTTGGTCTGTAATCAAATGATTTATTACAGCAAACAATCTTTAGACAATAAACAGTTAGTCAAAATCGAAACGGTTAGGTTAGGATAGGTTAGAACTGTGACCACACAATGCGCGAAGGCTACCGAGCATGCCGCGGCAGCGGCCGCCAAGCCCCAGATCATTTGCAAAACAAGCATGCATGGTTAGTATAGCTGGTTTCCTTGTGATTTTAACATGATCTTAACATGAAAATTGCAGGCGCATGTACTGAACTAGCATTGTTGTGATAGCATGGACAAATGGATATTCTGATGAATAAAAATGTTATACAAATGTTACAGGACATTATTGAAAATGAAAAATATAGCAAATAAAATGGATTAAAATTATTATAACACTTTATCGATTATGACCAATTAAATTAGTGAAAATGATTTTATGTAATTTCACGAGTATGCAACTGAAGCGACTTATTTCTTATGAAATTATGTCAAATACGAGTATGGCATTTCAATTATTGCATCTAACAAAACGGGTTTTTATATTTATAAAACCAATAATACTGTTTAAAACTAAGGTTATTACTTCCGATCTCTTGCTTCTACTTCATTCACTCCCACTTCATGAGCATGTGGGGGACAAATTAACATTCCAAGACATTCCAAGTCTCGCCTATGGTTATTGTACCAGCGGCGGTTCTCCTTTTTTATATATATATTACCGACAATCTGTATAATTCAGCTATTCTATACAGTATCTAGACAATGTATAGAATACCTGGAGCGTCCAGGCAATGTATGAAATATTATGAATCTTTTTGTGCATTACATACATTACCTAGGTAATGTATACAATTCCTAGGGTTTGTCCGGCAATGTGTAAAATAAATAGATTTTGGTCTATATTTATTAATGTTAACCGGCCGGTTAACATTTACCTATAAAATGACGGGCATTCAATTAATAGATCTAACGAAAACAGTGTTCATTTTACGTATAAAAATATTGTCTTAAAAAATCAATATGTTGTGCTACAAAAGTTAGTGACAGAAACGAATCGCTACAAAACCGACTCCACGTTGTCTGGAGGCCAATACCACAACCTTACGTATAATCAGCATTAAAAAATTCACAAAACAACACAAAAATGTGACAACAACTTCGGAAACCTAACACTGCATGACTAAACATGCAGCACTAGGCCGGTTTTTATAATTTGTTAAAATCTTAGTAACCCAAAGTCTGGAATTGTACCTAGCAATGGGCAATACCCCCTATTACATGGGACCTATAACATAACAGCAAAAACACGTGATATAATGTTGTTTATACGACAAAATACATTTTATCCATTATTTCACCCCCTTATCGATACTTTTACATTTATAATAAACTAAGTACCCAATTTGACATCAATAGCTTCAGCCGTTTCGAATTTCCATACAACATTCTATTCCTTATATTACCCACGTTTGGGTTAAAAAAAAAAATGTTGGTTATTTTTTTGTTTTTCTGTGAGTAAATTTAATGTTAATATAATGTCTATAGCTCTAACGGTTTCTGTTTTCTATAAAACAGTTATTCACTCTTTTCATCCCCTTTGGGGTTGAATGTCCAAAAACTCTTTGTTTATGTTCGCCTACATCGTATAGGGTACTTTAATACTAGTTGTATTAGTTAATTTATAAGCTAATTTGTATTAATTCCAGTAGTTTCGACTGTGCGCTGATACGTTAGTCAGCCAGGTTCTCCTTTTATATGTATGTATATATTACCGGCAATCTGTATAATTCGATAATTCTATACAATACCTAGGCAATGTATAGAATACCTTAAACGTAATAATAATAATAATAATAATAATAATAATAATATGTGGGGACATTTTCACACACGGCCATCTGACCCCAAACTAGGGAGACCCTGTACTATGGGTGTCAGACAGCTGATATACATACACAAATACATTTTTTTTTTTATTTTTTTTTTTGTAAATACATACATATATAGATAAAATATTTTTGTTTTTGGACATTCAACCCCAAAGGGGATGAAAAGAGTGAATAACTGTTTTATAGAAAACAGAAACCGTTAGAGCTATAGACATTATATTAACATTAAATTTACTCACAGAAAAACAAAAAAATAACCAACATTTTTTTTTTTAACCCAAACGTGGGTAATATAAGGAATAGAATGTTGTATGGAAATTCGAAACGGCTGAAGCTATTGATGTCAAATTGGGTACTTAGTTTATTATAAATGTAAAAGTATCGATAAGGGGGTGAAATAATGGATAAAATGTATTTTGTCGTATAAACAACATTATATCACGTGTTTTTGCTGTTATGTTATAGGTCCCATGTAATAGGGGGTATTGCCCATTGCTAGGTACAATTCCAGACTTTGGGTTACTAAGATTTTAACAAATTATAAAAACCGGCCTAGTGCTGCATGTTTAGTCATGCAGTGTTAGGTTTCCGAAGTTGTTGTCACATTTTTGTGTTGTTTTGTGAATTTTTTAATGCTGATTATACGTAAGGTTGTGGTATTGGCCTTACATAATGTATGGTTTAGATACGCGGACGTCATAACGTGCCACGAGAAACCACAACACAAAAATCTGGGTCCGCCTAACACGTTGTTATTAATTAATATATTTATTAGGATTATTTTTTTCTATAACTTGACATGATTCATAAAGGATCATGGCAGGATTTGTACAAAAAAATAAAGATGTTTAGAGAAGTTGAAAGTAATTCTTATGCTCTTTTTAGTACAGTCACAAAAAGAGATAAGTATCCATGCCGCCGGTAATAGTTGAAGTTTACTAAGAAATCAATGGAGGCTTTCAAATGAAATTTAATTAAATCATTCAACTGTTTATTCTGTATTAATTGTATTTTATTTTATACATAAACACCCATCGGTTTCTATGTAAACTTCAACTATTCCCGGCGATATGGATTCCTATCTCTTTTGGTAACCGTACCTTAAGAATATCTTTAGGCATTTACAATATATTTAAACCTCCGCAACAAAAATGGATGTTAAAGGTGAATTTTAAGGAAGTTTAACGAAAAGCTCATTATTTCAAAACAAAACGGCGACTGACAGTAATAGTGACACTGACTGCGCCGTTTCGCAGTTCTTACTCTGAAATTGCATCGTTTTACGGTAAATAAAGTCAGAAATAATGATTATTTTTTTCCACACACTTGTCACATCACTTGTTTGCCAATTTGATAGATCTATTAATGCCACTTGTCACTTTCTTTCTTTTTATAAGCACAAAATGGGCAACGAAAGGAAACGAGAAAGTGGTTTTTTCAGTTCGAAATATTTTAATTATGCGGGGTTTTAAAAATATGGTAAGTATATCAATCTACTCCTGGTAATGTATTCTCCATATAGGACAATATTTTGAACTCTCTAAATTACTTTATTTTTCATACAAGTGAAAGTATGGATCTCGCCATGATTCTTTATGTTTACTATCTGTTTTACATTGCTATAACAACTTCATTGAATTCTCAATAGTATTGGTACTAAGTTTTCTCTTCTGTAAATTATATAACTTGGTTGACTATTACTCGTTATCTTGTAAAGCCTACTCAGCTGTGATAGTTTTCCTTTTAACCCTTAATTTGACGGCGTACAGTATACTTCCCATTGAATTGAAAAAAATCTACATGCAAAATAGTTCGTATATCTAGACTTCTAGGTGCTATAATTGCACTCCTAACTATCCAACTACATTGTTAAAAATTAGCACCGCGAGGACATTGACGTGACGCGAGCAGTCGCCAGTGAAATGAGGCGGAGGAAGAAGTCGCAGTACGGGCTTTCAGTAAGTTACATTTTATTCATTATTTTATGGCTTATTTCCTTGTCATTTCAATGAAATCTAAAGATAACATAACATACCCGGAAAGTTACTCATAATATTTTGATTGTCTTTCTAAATTTTATTTAGTTTTTACGACGCCTACAACTTGTATGTCCAGTATACTTCCCGTCGTCAAATTACTATAAAGTAACTGCCAAACACTATGTCCAATATTCTTCCCTTGCCGTATTATTAGAAAATAAACTTTTGCTATTTCCAGGAATAATATTTTTAGGGATCCGCAAATAAAATGTATTACACCTCACTACTTTTTGTTTTTCAGAGCTTCAAGTCTAGAGGACATCGCTTGGTGCATTGGAACCACCTGAAAATGCTTCTGAAATCTTAACCTATGAAATTACCGACATATAGAGAGTATTAATATAAAAATGATTGTATCATTTTTATATTAATATTTTTTATTCCTATCGATCAAAATATGCACCCATGCTATTGATGCATCTCTGCCAGCACAGTGGTAATATTTCAATGCTCTTCTTGAAGAAATCAGGTGTACGTAGCCAACAAACTCTTCAAAGGCATTTTGTGCATCTCGGGTATTACAAGTTCCTACTAGTGATTTAAGCGTAAGTACGCTTAAATCACTAGTAGGAACTCCCAAAAACGTATAAGTATGAAGAACATAATAATTAAGTAAAATATTTTTTTTATAAAAATCAACTTTGTGTGACTGAAATGTAACTGTGACTAATTTTCTAAAATAGTATGATTATTTTCCTACAGAATCACTTGTTTCTTTTACTCTTTCTCTTTGACAATGGGAAGTATACTGCACATGGTTTGAGTGCATCAGTTTCTTACGAACTTGATAATGTCCAGTATAATGGACGTAGGTTTTTCAGGAAACTGAAATAGGTAGATTTTTTCAGATATTTTTTCTAGTGTCTCCTACAAACTAAGAACCAAAATCTGTAACGATTTTACATATTTAATTTAAAAAAACCGTCAATTTAAGGGTTAAATTCATTATCTAATATACTAATTTCTAGTATTAATAGGCTCTGAGCTAAGCTGAGGACGGACATGACGAAACTACATATTATAAGGGTTCCATGTTTACTGCCCGACGTGGGATTTGAGCCCACAACCTCACACTGGCCACTAGACCAACGAAGCAATGTTTAAGATCATTGATAATTTAATAGCTGAATTGTAACACAGGAATACAGGTTAATGTTTTACAGTGCTTACGGATAGATATAGTTTATTAATTGTATCGAAATAACTTTATTTTCCCACTACATCTTCATCATCATCTCCAAGCGGACGAATTCGCAGACAAAAGCTAGTGTTAAAAAAGCCTCTAAAATCCATCCATACTATATTCATATTTATTTATTTATTATTTATTTTATCCATTTGCATGTATACGCATGTTTTGACAAATAAAATGATCTTTATCTTTATCTCTTTATCTCTTCATACTTTAATATTATAAATGCGAAAGTAACTCTGTCTGTTATGCTTTCACGATGAAACGGCTGAACTGATTTTGATGAAATGTGGTATAAAGATAGCTTGAACCCTAGGGAAGGACATAGGCTACTTTTTAATCCGCGATAACCGACATTCACGCGGACAAAGTCGCGGGAAAAAGCTAGTAAATTATAAAAATAAAATACGTTTTTTTTTGCAGGCATCGTGTTAGTATTACAAATAACTTGAAAAATATACTAATAATTATGTAAATGAATACGTGGCCTACTCTGATGTAGATGCTAGTGTTTACTTGGCGTGTGTAGGGACCAACCATTGAAACAGCTAGGTTGGCTCCCAGCCACACACTGGCGGAAACTGCATAGAACGGGACCTTTTATGCAATGGCACTAGGTCGTCTGAAAGTGAGACAGAGTATTACACGCTTTCCTCTTTGTTTAACACTCGAATATTGACTGAAATCTATGACAGCCTGATTTATTAGAATGCGGCTTGTAAAATATTGGTGTAAAATATTGTAGCATCGATTACGCCTCTCCCGTTCCCTTTCTCATAAAACTATTTCTTCCCGTTATAATTCTAACTTTCCAAGTTAAAGTTTTGTAAAAAAAAAATGAATGACATCATGATATGAAATTAGCATTCCATTAATAAAGGAACCTAATATTAAAACAACAATGGCTTAGTTCTGTTCGAAACTAAAGTCATGTGTGTTCTGTGCTAAAGTTATTTAGGTATCACTTTTAGGTTCTGAAGGCGGTTCTCTTTTTTCTAAAAGGTTTTATTTTCCACTTTTTAGTGTCTCCTTATCACCCAAATCTATTAAGAAACGGCCACACAGTTAAAACATAGATTGAAAGTCTTCCAAAGATGGAAGAAACGAAAACGTCTTCTATGTATATTTGTTTTTGGTTTTTGTTGATTTTACCAAAAAGTGCTAAATAAATTTCTATTTGTTATATACTAAAACATTCTACAGAATGTAACAAATACTTTTCTGAAAATCGCATCAAAATCGGTTTAGCCAAACGGGAGATAATCGCGGACAAACATTGTATGTTTGTACATACAAACATACGGGTCGAACTGAGAACCTCCTTTTTTTAAGTCGGTTAACAACAAAAACGATGCATTATGGCCATGTTCGGACTATGAGTATGACATGTTCCGATAACATCATCAGTTTTTCTCCAACTTTGCTAGAGTCAGCTTCCAATCTAACCTGATAAAGCTGAATTCCAGTGTTTTACATGGAACGACTGTCTATCTGACCTAAACAACCCAGTAATAGGGTAACACAATACCCCTTGGTAAGACTGGTTGCCAGATTTTCTGGCTTCATGTCTACCTATAACGACTCCGCCCCATTTCTACCCGTGGGTGTCGTAGAATGCGACAGAGGGATATTGACCACAGGATGGGCAGCAGCGTCCTTCTGAGTACCATAACACCTACTGCGATCGCCAATGTGCATCAGCACAGCATGGCGATTATGGCTGAACCCCCCTTTGGGGAGAACTATGCCCAGCAGTGGGCGTCTAAAGGTTGACCTGATGATGATGATGATGATAACGACTGTCGGGACCTGAAAGATCTGCGAATGACAGCCAGGATCAACGGCTTTGCGTGCTTTCCAAGGCACGGTGGGGTCTCGGTATGAAGTGGATAGGTAGTCATCCAACCGACCACGGCAAGTGTAGTTTGACAATCATGATCCATATGGTCGTTTATCTTTATCTTTTAACAACTTGGGACATTGAAAAGTTTGCAGCCTGTTAAGAGTTTCCTAAACTTTTTTACATAAGTATTGTTTTTACATGGTTAATGTAATGACAAACAAACAAATGACTGAGGCAGGCGTATTTTTAGTCGGGTTAATTCAATTTAATTTATTATTATTATTATTTTAATTTTATGATTTTAATTTGATTTTGATTTGATTTTATGATTTTAATTTAATTTTATGATTTTAATTTAATATTTATGATTTTAATTTGATTTGAATGGTTTAATTTTAATGATGATAATAATTTTAAATTTTATTTATGTTATTTTATTTATTATTTTTATTGTAATGAAATTTTATTTGAAATTGTATTTTATGACCTGGAAGTGGTTGAAATAAATGATTTTGAATTTGAATTTGAATTACTAAACAAGCTAGTAGCTAGTTTGATTTTAATTTTATTTATTTACTTTGGATCTCCAGCAAAGGATATTCAATGCCTGAAGCATTTATAAATTGTTTGAGTTACGTGTGCTCCTACAATTATTGGAGACCACATCATCCATACTTCCATACTATTTATAATTTTATAATTTTTATAATCCATATCCATACTAATATTTTAAATGCGAAAGTAACTCTGTATGTTACGTTTTCTCGATGAAACGGCTGAACCGATTGTAATGAAATTTGTCATTATGATAGCTTGAGTTCTGGGGAAGGACATAGGATACTTTTTAATCCGTAATAACCGACATTCACGCGGACAAAGTCGCGGGCAAAAGCTAGTAATTATATATTTTTGATAATGATGTGTGCAAAAATAAAGGTAGGTAGGGGTACAATGCGATTCTACATCGTGAATTATTTTGTATTTCCTTAAAGTAGGTACAGACGTCAGCACATCAAGCCAAACCAAACTGTCAAATTTTCCCAATTGAAAATTAACCTTATCTTTCTGTGATAAAGTTGAAAATCTATAACAGAAATTTGACAGACTGTTGTTGCTTTATGTGCTGGTCTCTTTACACAATGTTGACTGCAAAGTGATATTTGTAATTTCAACCTTCTTCAGCTAATTGTTATTGTGTTTGAATAAAATTTTCTCAGGCAAGTGAACTTCGATATGTTGCTTTTGTTTACCAATTTTGTTGAAAAAGTATTCTACCTATTGTTCATTTACACTACTCTACACCTTATTTATTTTATTGAAAAAGTATTGTATAGTTCATTTACACTACACTACACCAGACTACACAACCACATCTATACAAATAGGCGATTCTCACACTGCCCCGCATGATGCAGCGTAGCGCGTGGATGCGTGTTCTTCCGTTGCTTGTAAGTATCTCCGTTTGTATGGAAAACAAACACGCACAGTCTGCATGTAGGCGCGTGATCTGCAACACCGCGCGTGAATGCGTTTTCTGTGTGTTGTACTACGCGTGTTACAATACAAAACGAGATACTTTCAAGCAACGTAAGAACACGCACTCCCGCACCCCGCTGAGTGATGCGGGGCAGTGTGCCAATCGCCATAGTCAATTGCCGCATGTATCAAAGATTGTATTACTAAACTATACTATACTAAACTTGTAACTCGTTATCATCATCTATGATTCACGACAAAACCAATGTAATTAGTAAAAAGTGTCTTAAAGTGTCTACATTATGACTAGTATTCCATGAGCGAGAATCTTACCTTGCCGTAACACAGTCCTTGATTAGCACGGAAGGTAAAGAACTTTTTTCTGTACACCATCAATGGGATTTTTTTTTTTTAAGTATGCGATCCATTATTTTATTGTAATCTAGCTCTTCTTTTGTTTTTTACTTGTTATAGATAAGTTCTAACTTAGTGTATATGTGCCCTACACTATTATTGCTACTGTGTTAAATTACTGGTGTACTGGAACCTAAACTTATCGTCAATAAACTTATTATTATTATTGGCGATCTCTAGAGGAGCCTACGTCCAGCAGTGAACTGCAATAGGCTGATATGACGATGATGGTCTATCATAAATCATCACTTTACAACGGCTCAGCTGACTTTGCTAATGTTTGTTTTTGTTATGTTCGTAATTGTCGGAAGGTTTGTGTGAAAGAAAATTTATGGAAAAGCCACCGCAAACGTCAGGCTTATTGGAATGCTATTTTTATATGAAAACCAAAAAAAAATGTAAAGCTGGGACGAGTCGTTAGTATAATATATTACGTAAATGCATACACAATAATATACGGCAGCCAATTATGCTAGGAAATCGGGACAAAGCACTACAATCGAATGACAGCTCACTTCACGTAGGTGTTCACCGAGAGAGATTGTAACAGTATAGACACACAGTCCTCTTTACTCACACGGAGTTAGATCGTCACTGGTCGTTCTATTTGTTCACAGTGCGCCATTTTGTTAGTTCATGTCAACTGGGCTGTGCGATTTTTACTCTAGTTAAAAATATCGAACAAATAATTCGTCTTAAATGTTGCATTGTAAATATAATTTCGTGTGCAAATGCACTAAAAAAGTTTCATGAGGCTTTCAGTGAATTGACTTCATCAAAAACACGTGTAGCAACACATCGGGTAGAACAGTTCTTGTATTGCCATGGGTATTAACCATCTGTCTAGGCTTAGGCTGGTAGTGATTGTAACACAGACCTAAATCATTGTAGATTCCTATCTACACGACGAAATCGATTAACGATCGGGATCGATAATCGATTCGATCGATCGATCCATAGATTTCGCTCATTCTCTGTCTGCAGGAGCTAAGGGTGTTACAACAATAATTAATCGATTAACGCCGGCTATAATCCATCAGTTTCTTTCGAAATGTATTACAAGAGGACGCGCAGGTTAGGTAGATAGCGCGCGGGGCACAGGCTGGCAGCAGGTGATAATGGGGTGCGAACGGCGCGCGGTGTGGCTAATCAAGCAGCTCGATCGACGTCGACTAATCCATTCTACCATCGATCGATGCCGTCGATGTACGAGCGATCGATTGGTCTGGTAGAAACTATCGATCGACGTCGACTCATCCATTCTACCATCGATCGATACCGTCGATTGATTGGTCTGGTAACACCCTAAAAGAGAACTCGGAATCGTTTCTATACGTTTATTTTTGTAATTTTACAAGTTCAGTTGAAAATACGATATTGGTGAAGAATAAATTGCAAGAATAATACCGCCGCTTTATGACCGCGGGGTGTAGTGCTGAGCGTTAACAATACATTTACAAAGTTTCAAATCGATGTGACAATTAGAACTTAGTTAAAATCGGCTTTCAATTTTTAAACACAGCTAAAGGTTAAGAGCGTGAATTCGATTCGTGACGAAAACTTCATGTTTTCGCGTTTTGCCCAGAGCAATATCGTAATGGTGTGAGCAGATTATTTAAAGACAATGACAGTTTTAGAAAGATTAAGTCTTGATTTAGGGAGCTACAGGGTAAAAGTATAATTTTTAATTATGGTTTTTTAAAGCGAAGACAATCCTTTCATAGCGTTTTTTGAAAATAGACGTCAGAGTTAACTTTCAGGACGCATACAACCATTACAGTATGCCAAAATATAACGTTTTATTCGGTTTTCCACCAAGATATACAGTCTTAAAGTGTATTACAGAGCCAAAATTACGAACATATTAGTATTATGTATTAAAAAACAATGTTGAAAAAGTACAAAATCGGTTCATTTTAACAAATTTTTTTCACCAGTATTTGAATAAAAACATAACTGATATATTTATTTTATGAAAATGAAGATTATGTTTAATATACAAGATATTTTTCAGTCCGATATACGAACTCATTTAATTTAGACAATTATTTTAAAAAGCACTGTAAAACATCGCGCGCTGTCCTTTGTCGATCAATTTCAACGATTCGTGCTTATTTCGTGCGTATTTTTTTTGTGATGCACACAAACAGATTATTGTAATGTACTTACTAGTGTGTGTCAATGCTGCTACGCCGTTCTAGCAATCATTTTGATTTTGAGTTGCACTAAATCGAATACGCGCCCTTAAACTAACAAATCGTGTTAATAATAACAAAAGCGTATTAAATAAAGATAATATTTAAACTGATTTTCATCAATATTGGTACGTAAACTGGATCTTACAAATTTAAAATCCTAACTTTTTTCACTATGGCTGCCACATGAAATAGAGGGTTTGCACTGCGCATGATCGGAATGCAGACTCAAACATTTGTCGAATTCATCCTTCAGTCAGTTGATATCCTGTGCAACAAACGGCAGCACAAGATATCAACTGAACAGCTCAAATAAAGAACTAGAAAATAAGCCAATGACTGATGTGTGAATGAAAACTCAGTCTCTCATTAATTAATGGATAAAGTAGGTAATTTATTTCACAAAATGAATTTGAAATAACGACATGTTGATATATTATTGATCCTTAAGAGGAAACACAAGGGCCGTTTTTCCATACAAACTTAGTCCCCTGTTTCCTACCTGGATAATGCCAGTAGATCATTTTTTTTTTAAATATCCATGGCTACTATTGGCATGTCCCTATGTTTTCCTTTTTCTCATAAATTTATTATTAAAAGAGATATGAATATTCAAAAACCTAAAAAAATGGCATGATTTTCCGCTGTGTTCAAACATTCAGAAAACAATTTTGACTCGATTATATAAAAAATAGAAAACATAGCAACACGGCAAAAGCCTTTCTTTATTTTTTAATAAAAAAAGCAGTTAAATCGGTTAAGTTTTGGAGAAAAAATTAGGGGACTACGAATCATTGATTTTGTGTACTTTTAATAGGTATTTTCGGTCAAAGCTGCAGTTGTCTCTATCGCGCTCTGCGGTTCGTGTTCGGGCATCGCGCGACAGCAATAGATTTTACAAATACCTAATTTTCAATTCTCTAGCCCCTGGTATTTCCTCTTAATGCGAACAGTTATATGACATGTTTGTATTCGTGCATAAACTCATACCTATTCGATGAATATCTGAGCGTTGAATCAATTGAAATTGAACGAGCTACGCTGTACATTGACCTTAGTCATACGTCATTTACATCATTGCAATTAGGCTAAACATTATGATAACATATTTACTTTAGTAGCAATAAATTCTTTACACAGTTTGAACGTCTACTCATTTCTAACAAACATCTAACATTTCGGACCGTGTTCGAACCAACAAACAAACAAACATAATAACATTTATCACTGTTGGGTTAAGCCCCCAACAGAAATCTTAAAGCAGCCCTTTTGTTTCATGTTCACATTATAACTCGGTTTAAGTGTGCTGTGTACTACATATTTTTAAGCGAATTGTTACTAATAAGAATTGGACTTGGTCTGAATTAAATGGTTATTATTATTATTATTATTTATAATACCAATGAATCTCGTTTCTCTTAAACTCACTCTATCTTTTTCAGAAAGCATATACGGGTCATTTTAGTCTACTTTAATTTCATAATATTTTATCAACCGGTTTGTCGCTAGTGTGTTCAGAAGCAGAGAGGTCTTAAGATTTCGGCATGCTCTCTAGATGGTGTTGGGATCGAATTACATCTCGCTAGCGTTTGCTTTCACGAGAATCAAGACTACCGTCGGCTCGCCACCCCACAGTACACTCGGGAAGTGCAATATATATATATATATATATATTGCAATAATATAGTTATATACAAGTAACTGTAGGAACTCTTTCCGGGCTAAGATCCAATCCGTCAATTGTTATTTTTGTAAACTGTTCTTCGTGAACAGTTATTTTTCCATTTTGTAATGCTGCCATGTTCAATATTGACGTTGAAGCTACATATATGATAAAAATTGATTCCGTAAAACATTAATTATGTAAACACCTTATATTTTAAAGCTTGAACCACGAAGGCTTGAATTCATTCCAAGCTTAAGTGGGCTGAAACTTTGAGGCCATGTTTTTGCGTTAAGATTATATAAAACCAGTTACTCCTATATAAGGAAACGTCAGCGAGCATTTTATTTTAGATCTGTAATATAGGTCAAAATTTTATCAGTCATTTTAGACACGCATCTTATGGCCCAGGATCCCAGAGTCGCCAGATTTAGGTCATTTTAGTCAGACTGAAATTGTGCCTACCGACATCTCGCTATCATAGAGTACGTTTGGAAAATTTATGTATTACTAGCTTTTGCCCGCGGCTTCGTCCGCGTGAATGTCGGTTATCGCGGATGCAGACGAAGTCGCGGATCAAAAAGTAGCCTATGTCCTTCCCCAGGGTTTAAGCTATTTTTATACCAAGTTTCATCAAAACCGGTTCAGCCGTTTCATCGTGAAAGCGTAACAGACAGAGTTACTTTCACATTTATAATATTAGTAAGTATGGAGTGGATAAATAAAAAAAAAATAATATAGTAATAGTAATATAGTATAGTATGGATTGAATGTATGGATAATAAATAATAATAAGTATAAGTATGGAAGTATGGATAAGTAATTGTATGGGTTCATCAGTTTAATAATGTAAGATTAAACATCACACATCATTGTATACAAAATTAACCTTTAAACGCGATAATCTTTGTTATACGTACAAACTACCCTAAATATTGCAACATTACAAGTTGGAATTCTTACTGTTCTCGGAGAACAGTATACAAAAATAATATAAGTTCACTTATGAAAGGTTGTGTACTTGGAAATTCAAACTTAACGCTATTTGACGTCTAACGTCCTACCTAAAAACGTAATAAGTGTACTGAGGGGTGGCGAGTCGCCGGTAGTCATGATTCTCGTTAAAGCAAACGCTAGCGAGATCTAACTCGATCCCAACACCATCTAGAGAGCATGCCGAAAGCTTAGCAGATCTGGTTTTTCTTTGTCAATCTACCTTATACGAAAGCACTTAAGGGTTATTTTACATTAAATTAATTCCAAATTAATCGCAAAACCAGTTTGTTGTAAGTGTGCTATCCGAAAGGGGCGCTGTTTTAATGTCTTTAGGGTCTCTAGATGGTGTTGGGATCGCGCTAGTGTTTGCTTTCACGAGAATCATGACTACCGGCGGCTCGCCACCCCACAGTACACTTGGTGTAAACTTGTTACGCTAGTGGGTAGGACGTTAGACGTCAAATAGCCTTAATTTTGCATTCATAAGTTAACTTATGTTATTTTTGTATACTGTTCTCCGAGAACAGTAGGAATTCCAATTAGTAATGCTGTAATGTTCAGGGTGACCATTGTGAAATGATTTTTTTAATGTTACAGTAATTACAAGCTTATACAGAGAATTTTCATTACAGGAATAATTTTATTACTTACATGAGAATAGCAGGGGATAAAATATAGTCAAGTTATATTAAACTCTAAGCTTGTAATACAGAAAATAATAGTAATGGATTGTCACTGAGCGAAAATTTTGTAAGCAAAGTCAGTAGAGGCCAACCCTTGCATTTTAAGTTAGTCCTTTTCATTATTTAGGATAAAATATCATTCTTTATGCCAAGGTCATAATCAAATAGCAAGGGCAGTGGAGAGCATTAGGCCGGTTTTGTCATTATACTTCGTCTTTATATAAGTACTTCATGATCCTTCAGGCCGCCTATATCTTTTTCCAATTTTAAACACTTTTTACTAGACCGTAATGAATCATCTCAAATTATAGCAAGTATGTTACTACTACAAGGACAGGTGAAATAGAATGTGTTTTGCAATAACGAATAATTCAAATATAAATAATATATTAAATCAGCAATTTTAAAATGACCTATCTTACTAGTTCTACTAAACAGTTCTACGGTAGAACTAGTGGGACTTTTTTTTCTCAGTAGTCCAACGATGTTAGGTGTTAGAAAATAGTAGAACTAATGGGAGGTTTTATTCCCACTAGTTCTTCTAGTTCTTTCGCAGTTCCGCGGTAGAACTAATGGGAGTTTTTATTCCCACTAGTTCTTCTAGTTCTTTCGCAGTTCCGCGGTAGAACTAATGGGAGTTTTTATTCCCACTAGTTCTTCTAGTTCTTTCGCAGTTCCGCGGTAGAACTAATGGGAGTTTTTATTCCCACTAGTTCTTCTAGTTCTTTCGCAGTTCCGCGGTAGAACTAATGGGAGTTTTTATTCCCACTAGTTCTTCTAGTTCTTTCGCAGTTCCGCGGTAGAACTAATGGGAGTTTTTATTCCCACTAGTTCTTCTAGTTCTTTCGCAGTTCCGCGGTAGAACTAATGGGAGTTTTTATTCCCACTTGTTCTACTAGTTCTTTTACATTTCTACGGTAGATCTAATGGGACTTTTTATTCCCACTTGTTCTACTAGTTCTTTTACATTTCTACGGTAGAAGTAATGGGACTTTTGGTTACCACTAGTACTACTTTTTGATTTAATCCCAAATAGCAGAACTACCTCGTGAAACTTTTACTTCTAAGTAACTCTACTTTAAGAAATGTATTGCCAAACATAGTTTTGCCTCACATCAGGTTTAAAGTAAACTTAAATATTATTGGACACCCTAATAGGTGCTGAAATCCTAGTTCAAATTCAGAAGAGACTATGAACTAGGCCCTCAGGACTTAACCAAACTAGGTGCTGTAATCCTACTTCAAATTCGGAAGTTGAAGGAACTTGTTTTATTAGGGTGTCCAATAATATTTAAGCTTACTTTAAACCTGACGTGAGGCAAAATTATGTTTGGCAATACATTTCTTAAAGTAGAGCTACTTGGAACTGAAAGTTTAACTAGTTCTACTATTTGGGAATAAATCAAAAATTAATACCTGTGGTAACCAAAAATCCCATTAGTTCTACTGTAGAACTGTGAACGAACCAGTAGAACAAGTGGGAATAAAAAGTCCCATTAGATCTACCGTGGAACTGCGCAAGAACTAAAAGAACTAGTGGGAATAAAAAGTCCCATTTGTTCTACTATTTTGTAACACCTAACATCTTAGAACTACTCGGAAAAAAAGGTCCCACTAGTTCTACCGTAGAACGGTTTAGTAGAACTAGTGGGAACAATCCTCTTTGCTTCTACATATATTGTGCGAACTGCCAGATTGTAGAATTCACTGCCCGCTTCTCTGTTCCCCGATAAGTATAATCTGGGTATCTTCAAGGCATGAGTGAATCGGTTTATCCTAGACAAGCGTGCTATAATTTACGCCTCATTATCACTTTTGTTTAAGTGAGTTGCGGCCACACGCAAGCTTGTAATAAGTTTAACGGCTATGGGTTCTTCGATCATAGTGATCTGAATAGGTGTTACATAATAGTATAACTCCTAGACTGAGATTTCATCCCCGTGGAAGTCAGGAAAACCATAAAACATAGGTGTGTAACGTTTGAAATAATAACAAAAGCTCTAAAGATCATAAATTAAAAGAGCATTATACAAATTTAAAATTATATGAAATGAACTTTCTATGTTCTATGTTAGGGGGGTTCGGTTTCCGCACTTAGTCCTTAAAATGGACCATAGTACGTGAGCCATGGCGGCCGATTACTCCAACCAGCCCACCTCCCTCCAGAAGCAGATCAATCTTCCCAGTCTTCTCAGTGCGTCCGCAAGGGAGTTTGGCGTTCCAAGGGTCTCCCTGCGGATCTGGGTGACGCCAGTGCACTCAAGGAGTACATGCGCCACCGTTTCTTTCGCCTCCATGCAGGCCCTGCACAGAGGACTATCAGTGATACCTAGTGTGTGAAAGTGCTTATTCAATGACCAGTGTCCGGTGATGGTCCCCGCCACCAGTCGCAGGCTATCTCTGTCCAGGTGCAGAAGGCGCTTGGTCAGCTTCGTATACAGGGATGGCATAGCCTCCTTGGACTGCCTGCACCCTGGTGTCGAGGTCCACCTTTTCTCCGCTTGTGTTTATGTGTAATCTCTTAACCAATTTCTTAACTGATTGAACGGAATGGGCACAATGGGTTCGTGTCCGAAGGCTTTTGTGCTGAAACCCCTTCTGGCGAGTTCGTCGGCCGCATCGTTACCTAGTGAACCACTGTGTCCCTTGATCCATTGTAGTGTCACTGTATTGCGGTTTGGTACTGTAATGCGTTCCAGTGCATTATGACATTCTAGTATTAGTCTCGACGTGATTTGGTTTTTCTCAAAGGATTGAAGGACTGAGGCACTATCGGAGAGTATACGGATATGCGTATCCGTGACTTCCCTGGCCTCAATGGCGTGTGCTGCCTGGATGATGCCTACGCATTCTGCTTTTTAGACAGTGTTGAGCATGCCTAAGGGCCTAAATATTTTAATGTTTAGGTCTTCAGAGAAGACCCCGACTCCGGTACCGAGGTCGGTATTTGATCCATCGGTGTAGATCCTTAGCTCATTTGGGCCTGAGTAGTCACACAGCTCCGCTGTGAGCTCTATGTTATAGTGTTTCTGGAAACAGTGTATTTTCAGGGTTCTGTCGTTAGGTGATGCCATCATGGGCTGTCGTTTGATTGCTTCCTCTTTTATCCGTGTATGTTTGATTCTGAAGTCTTTGCTTAGGGTGCCGGATATATCGAGCCTGAAAGCCGCTAGGGTCGCTTCCTCTCTCATGACGAGATTTAGGGGTGGCAGTCCCAGCATCGCCTGTAAGGCGGCAGTGGGTGACGTTCTCATACTACCGGTAATCGCTACGCAGGCCAATCTTTGCAGTTTCTCGAGCTCCTTCTGGGCTGTGCTCAGATTGGTCGTGGACCACCAAAGTAGAGAACCGTATGTGACAATTGGTCGGATGACTGTGGTGTATAGCCAGTAGGTGATTTTGGGGCTTATGCCCCAATTCCTGCCAAGCAGTCTTTTGCATTGCCATAGGGCTATGCTGGCTTTTGTGGTGTTGTAGTCGGTGTGTTTTGCTCAGGTCAGCTGTTTGTCCAAATATATGCCCAGGTATTTGGATTCAGTCGATAGGCTTAACGTGGTTCCAAAGAAGTGTGGTAACTGTAGGGTTGCTAACTTCCTTTTCTTTGTGAAAAGGACAAGTTCGGTTTTAGAAGGGTTCACTGCTAATTTATACTCCTTGCACCAGTCCTCTACTATCTTCAAGGCTTGGCGCATAAGGTTGCATAGTGTGTTGAAATGAACGTTATACTAAATGTTATTAGAGCAAAAGAAGGTTATATGAAATATAACATTCGATCACATGAAATTAGGTTATTTGTTTTTATAGCATCTGAAAATTATATTATGTGAACGTTATTTCAAGTGATATTATACTATCTGTTATTATGCCATATATTACACACCCATAAAACATAGCCTGCACTCACAATAATAATAGCTTTGAAACGCACAACAAAAGTTCAAAGTTGCGAAGTAGTAGTAGTGTAAACAGTTGGTCTCATTCTAAACTGATTTTCTCCTAAACTATTGATTCAAATGATATGAGGTTACGAATAGGGTATTTTTGATCCCAAACCACTATAAAATAGGTTTTTAAATCTATAAGTTCAAATAGTTAGGTATTTCACGAGAAAATTGCTTTTAAATTTTGCAATCTGTATACATAATTATGCTCGTGACTGTACCTACTTTGCTACTTTGAACTTTTGTTGTGCGTTTTACCTATATCGACACTAGGCAGACAGGAATAATTCGAATACCTACTGTTTTTCGCAAACAAGTAATGTTATTACCCATTATTGGATTTGTAGACGCCATTTTTATTTCGAACGTCTTGAAGCAATCGGTATCCGCCAGTCAATTGTAATGAAATCATTTTTTATATTTTATTATCAGGACTTTTGGTGGCATTCAATTTATTTTTTGGTGGGAAGCAAAAATATTGGTAGGTTTTGAAGAGAACTGTGCTGAAAGTACTTGTCATATAATCTATAATCTAGTCATATTTTGGGCAATAAATAACTAAACTCAATGAGCTTTTGTTGATTTAGAAAATTTTATTTCTTGTTTATATTCAATATTCTTGTGAAAAATACGTAATTTTGACCTACCGTATTTCAATATGAAATTAAGTTGTTTGACAGAACCCTAACCACGAGCATAGTTATTAGTGTCGATATTCTATCTACATTCTTCGAGTTTAGTTGCTTATTGACTGGAATAGACGTGTATGTAGAGCGCAGTAGCAATCTTTCGAGAATGTCCTCCTCAACTGTGACCTTGCTACAAGCAAAGTTCACAGGTACTGCGGAATAAAAAAACTAGATCAGTTAAAACTATGCTAGTCTGTGTAAAAGATAATGCTAGTAGCCAGTAACCAGAATCACAAAAATATAAAAGTTTTGGCAAAACTTAAACTTCAGAGCAAGTATATAATTATTAGACTATAAAATCATAAAGTAATTGCTCCTAAATTATCCGTTTCAATTGCGATTACGAATCCTGATACTTTATTTTTCTTGACCAGTACTGTAATGTTTGTACGTTACGCAGCCAGTAATTTAGATGTAGGAGAAAGATAAAAGCTCTTTCACATTTCCACCACCATTTCCTCCAATCATTAAATAAGTACCACTCACCGCGTACAGCTTAGTCGGCGTCACGGGTATGTTAGGCACCGTGTTAGCGCGCTTGATGAGCCACATTTTTCGCACATAAACACCATCCAGCCATGCCCATCCACACACTGGTTAACAATGGCGGTCGGGATTACACGGACCGATGTTATCTTGTATAATCGAGATACAACGATAGCCCATTAACAGGTTAACGAGTTTAGCGATTATCTACCCGTAGAACTTTATCAAACAAAGGAGGATGCGGCTATGTTAGGGTAGCGGGAGCGGATTTGTGTGTGGTCCAATTTTTGAAAGGTTTATGCTGTTTTTTTTTCTAAATTTCAATCCCTACTGATATTATAAATGCGAAAGTAACTCTGTCTATTACGCTTTGTGTTAAATTTGGTATGAAAATAGTTTTAACCCTGGGGAAGGATATAGGCTACATTTTATATGCGACTTTGTCTGCATCCGCGATAACCGATATTTCCGAAAGAACGAAGTTGAAGTCGAAGGACGAAGTCGCGGGCAGAAGCTAGTTTTTTATAAATCTAATGATATTCTATTTCTTTATTAAACATGAATACTAAAAGGATTAATTGGCATGGCAAAAACGATAGGTTCGAACGGAATACGTGTCAAAATAATTCACTTTTTTATAGATTTGTTGTTTATGTAGCCCTGTAGCCCAGTCAAAAGTTTAGAACTTTGGCATGAGGGGTAATAAACTGAATTTTTGCATACAATTTCATTACGTAATAACGTGAATATTAAGCCGATGAGCAGGGTAACACACCCCTGCAACCTTCTGAACCCCGGGATCTTGTGTAACGTGTTTACCAAAAAAAACGGCCAGTAAAAAAACCAGCCAGTAGACTGTCATCGACACGCTAAAAGAAGAAAATAATCACGTGCACAGTTTCCCGTGACAAAATTATGTCAGTAGTCCCATTTGACCTATCATAATTTGAATATGAATCAAAGTTTAATTCACCTGGGAATACCAAATTTAGGAAAAACAAAACATTCGTATTACATTGTGACGTCCAAAAAATGGCACGCTTGGTTTTCATACAGATCGTGATACTTGCGTTATCTAGGTTTATCTATATCTTTGGTTTAATTCGTGTTTTTGAGAGCATTTTTTTCAATATAAAATTAAACTTCATGCTTACGAATGATACTCGTTGTAACATAGTAATTAATTAGGATTAACAATTTTATTTATCAATTTATTACGTACTAGTACAAAAGAAAGAAATGTCTAATGGGACTTCTTACGTTGTCAGGACTTTACATAGAATGATAGTGGAAGTTTTCTTTTTTAACCGACTTCGAAAAGGAGGAGGTTGACAATTCGGATGTTTACTTTTTTTTATGTATAACTCATAACTTTGTCATATATAGACGGATTCGCAAAACTCTTCTTTTGCTCGAAAGGGGTTTATTCCGAAATGGTCCTATATAAGTTTTACCAAAATTTATCCAGCCCTTTTTGAAAAAATCAACAAAATCCCAAAAAATACTTAGATGACGTTTTAGTTTCTTCAATCTTTGGAGGACTTACAATCTCTTTCAAGTGTGTCGCCGTTTCTTAATGGATTTGGATGTTAAGGCAATACTAAAAATCTAAAAATAAAAAGTTTTTTCAAAAAAAAGGATTGGCGGTGGCTATACGTTTGTTGTTTTGTATTGCCACCTACTTCCGAAAGTAAAGTAATGTGTGTTCTGTGCTAAAGTTATTTATAACTTTTTAGATTTTGAAAGCGGTTTCCTTTTTTTAAAAAAACTTTTGTAAAGAAACGTTGTCACTAGTTATTTCTCCTATTTCGTGGGTTGGTTTACAAAAACTCACATATCTCACTAGCTAAGTGGCGTTGTTGCTAACTATTCATAGGAAAATATTGAATAAAGATTGTGATGTGATAACCATAAATGCTATTCACATTATTAAGTAAGAAAATCCCTTCTGAAAAAAAAATCTGTTCATCTTTAGCGGTTTTCTATTAAATTCTTCCCGATTGTTTTTTTTCTTGACATGCATGTTCTTTTCTCATTTAATTAGTCTTTGAAAACTTATTTAATTAGTCTTTTTTCATTAATGTTTTTACTATTCTGTATCCTAGATGTAAGTTTTCTGAAAACTCAAAATAATAAACATACGAGTTTATGGATGTTTTTTTAAATTTACTTAAAGAAATATAATCTAAAAAAAAAGCAAACCGCTTGGCGTTCTTACTGTGTCCGCTACCTTAAAACAACTTGAGTAACGAAGAGCCAAAGCGGACACTCTTACTTATTAGTGTACATGGCTTATGACTTTATATGGTTGAATTGGCTACATTAGGTGATAACTTTTTTATGTTACATGTGCGTAGGTGTAGTAGGAAGTTTAATAGGAAAGTAGTTAGGTATAAGTAACTAACTATAGTTTATTACTAGCGACCCGACCCGGCTTCGCCTGGGAATATAGCCTTCCTCGATAGATGGACTATCCAACACAAAAATATTTTTTCAATTCGAACCAGTAGATCCTGAGATTAGCGCGTTTAACCAAACAAACAAACAATCAAACAAACTAGTTAGCTTTATAATATTAGTATAGCCTATGTTTCTTGTTAAAGACTTTATAACAGGAAACAATAATAAATCATAGTTAAGAATTAAATCAGCGTTTTCGATGATAATTCAGAGTGGTTTATGCTAGGCCGTGACGGGCGCAGACGTAGGAGGTTAATGACCCCAAACCTTGTTTTTTTTTAAGGAACATGCCCGCCATACTGTTCCCGAACCACTGTAACTCCTGAAAGCCAGAATCAACAGTGGCGACCACTAGAAAAGCGTCGAAACAAAGAAGCTCGTCGAGTCCCGGAGAAACATTACAACTGTCTTAAATCCCGCAACGAAATTAATCAGAAAAGAACAGCGGAGGAGTAAGAAGAACATATTTTCCACTTCCTTCCAAATCAAGCAGGAGACAGAACAGAACTAGGCCAATAGAGCCTAAGGGACCTTTACAACTGGGGGTGTCTCAGTTGCCAACCACCACAGATTACAATTTACATTATATAATGGATCCTAAAATGTGAGCTGTTATAATAGGGTATTACACCCATGTTTCAATGAAATTCTGTAGTGCTAATATGCCACCAAAAAAAACACAATTTTTTTATTCTTTCGATAAGTGCCATAAAAATGCATCTAAATTTTAAGTTTTCAAATTTCGCGCCTAGTTTGACGAAAACGCCTCTTACTGGACGCCATATTGCTCAGCGTAAATGACGTCAGTTCGTTTTGTATCAAATGAGCTCATACTAAATATGATAATTGTATATCATTTAATAATAATTAAAAGCATAATTTGTAATAGGTGAAAAAATTACGTTGGTTACGAAAATAATAAAAGTACAAAGCCTATATTACGCCAATCGGTTGACTGACAGTTGTCAATTTTTTGTTTACACAGCCGTATGGCGTAATAACATGGCCGCTACTATTTCACGGCGTTTTATAACAGATTAAAAATACTGAAAACTTTGAATTTAATTTAAAAATTTGTTTTGTTATTTTATGAACTGAAACTTACATTTTCCGACTTCTTTATGTCTAAACTATCTCAATAACATATTTATAGATTTTTTTCTCGTGTAGAGTAAAATACCCTATTCCAATAAAAGGAATGGCAAAAACGCTTGAACGCACGGTTTGCTCTAGTTTCTACAAGGTCCGCATAGTGAACAGCTCTGGATGTAGCCTGTACACAATCTAACATATTGCCTTCATTCTGCCAAAGAATACACTCCCATAAGATATGATGTGCAGATTGTTCGTATTCATAGTCAGATGTAGAAGATTGCCACAAAGGCGAGGCAACAAGCTTGAAAGAAAATAATTTACTCTTTATGTTGCCATGACCTGTGAGAAATTGGGCAACACAGTGGTCCACCTCCAGCCAAGTCCTGGCCAACTGCTCACGAACAGATTGAAAGAACCGATGGAGGTGACGGCCCTTGATGAAATTATCCCACCTACATTGGCATTCGGATAGAACTCAGTTTGTTACGGTCACGTTTTGTTAAAAAAATTGCGTCCATAGCCTCTCGAGCGGAATAGTATATTGCAGCACAGCGTTGCACCTCAAGATCGACTGGAAGTACACTTGCGAGACCCCAAATCTCACGAACATATCATATGAAGCAGTTCATGCAACTACGAGGAGTGTCCGGGTTCGGCCTTAGTCTTGTTCTACAAATTGAAGAACCGGACGTTACTGCCTATCTAGGTATTTAAGTAGGTGAATACTATGTATAACAGGGTTGTGTCATTAAAACATTGCTTTCCGTTTTATTCCTATAATCTCAGGGTAAGTGTACATCACATTTTTTGTCGCAAAAATTATTATCATTGGTTCATTATTCAATAAAGTTTTGTCCTTGCAAGGAGTTATATTGATGGCATGTGGGAGCGTCCTTTGGTCATATTCATACCGTTCTTATAGCTCCCATAGACCATGTTTTCATCTACGCGCATTTGACCTCTGACGTAAAAGTTAAACAATATTCGGTTTGTGTAATACCACATTTGTATTCTACGGAGGGGCCGCCTACGATTTGGGCGAGACGTTAGATCGTGCCGTGTCCGAGGTCAGGAGATTTTAACTACCACGAAGCGGGGACTATTCCTGGTTAACTTAACTTTCTTGACTTTTCCGATTCTTGTATCTGACCAGCGTGGACCTCTCACACAAGAACTCCTACACACACCGGTTGAAAAGGTCTTCGGACTTGGCAGCCCACTTGCAACTAACACTATTTCTGAACTGCGGGTTTTAAGAACTTAAGAACATCGCCACGATGTCAACGTTTAGACGCCCACTGCTGAGCATAAAGTGGGGGTTCAGGCGTAATCGCCATGCTTGGTCTATGCATGTTGGCAATCGCAGTAGCTCTTATAGTACTCAGAAGGACGCTGCTGCCCATACTCTGATCAATATCCCTCTGTCGCCTTCTACAACACCCGCACGGGCAGAAATGGGGTGGTGCTATTCGCGGCTGGTAACACACGGCTATAAGAACATGTTGGAATTTATTAGTGAAATGCATTTAAATAGTAATATTAATACTATTAATATCCCACTGCTGGACAAAGGTCTCTTCTCCTACAGAGAAGGCACGAGGCGGATTGGCGATTTCCGAAGTATATTAATTATTAGTTCAGGTTTCTTCACGATGTTTTCTTACGCCGATGTAATTATTGTCCAAAATGAATTTAGAAAATACCTACACTATTGCCACATTGGTACTTGCCAAGTATCACACCCGCTACCTCCACTAGGCCATAGCCACTTAAATTAATTTATAAATAGAGTATCACACTATCTAGAATGCGCACCATCAGAGTATTTTGGAACTCAGCAATAAGATGTCCTTGTCGAAGCTTGCTTACTTCTACAGATTGTTTTTGTCTGAAAAGTCGACTGACGAAAGATGACGCAACGAAGCTTCGTGTAATATCTCTAAAAGGCGAATATGGAACATGGTGTATTGACAAATAGTTTAATAAACAGGAATTCACCGTTGTCCTAACTTCTGGCTAGATAGGAATATTTGAATTGAATATGGTTATGAAATGAACACTCTTCTAAAGAACTTGACAGTATGGGTTGTCAAGTCGGGTATAATCCTAATATAAAATAATATGGAACAATTTAATATACGAAGTTATTTAAAGTATAATGGTATCATTAATAATAGCTACCTCTCCCGGTCTTTAGAGTACATATACATATCTCGCAACCTGTGATACAGGCTGACTTTCATTTCATTACCGAACTTTCAGACGGTGAAAGTACTCATAAATATGTATGAAAAGTAAGTAGTAGTGTTAGTCTGAAAATAATACAACAAATAAATCAGCAGTTCCATGTATATTTTGATCGTGTTGTAGTGAATTTTTGAACAGCAGATTTAATTATTATTTTCTGAGTTAATCCCATGACGAAAATGGTTCATATTCTTGAGTACTTCCACCCCAAAGTCATTTGAATACTAGTAAAAGCAAACTGACAATTAAAAAAAGCTATTTGAACAAAAGACCCCATCAATTTACACCCACCTGCTTCACTAAACGCTAACCAATTAATGAGGTCACTTTGTTCAAGCTTGTTTAGTTCAGTTTACACATCTTGTTTAAAGACACCATCGAATCATCATTGTGTTTCAACACTCCGCTTAACAGAACAGTGACCCCAAATTAATTCGTGATACGCGATTTATTTAAAATATTATTATCTTGAATTATCGACCATAGTACAATCACGGACAAGTGGATTTTAGTAGAATGACAATGATAATGGTATCTAAAGTGCTTATCACTCCATTAGTCTCTAATAAGGGTGTCAGTGCTTTAATGAGTCGAGCTTATTTTGCAATGTATATTATTTCGTAGTTTAGGTGACGTCGTTCCACGTGGTTATACCGTGATCAATGTACAAAATGAAATTCTGCATGACATGGGTGACGTAAATGCGCCTCTGATAATGAAATTGGATCAAATTGTACTCGTTTACATTCCAAAATTAATAATCAATATTGGTTAGGCTGGAGTTCGAAAAGTGGTTTCTGTTTGGTCGTAGTATGTTAAACCGTGTGGTGCGTACCGCGAATAGCACCACCCCATTTCTACCCGTGGGTGTCGAAGAAGACGACAGAGGAATTTTGATCAGAGGATGGGCAGCAGCGTCCTTCTGAGTGCCATAACACCTATTGCGATCACCAAGATTTATTTATTTCTATGTACACTATCTGGACATGCAACTTCCCAATAAGATAGCACCGAGCAGTACAGTACCGCCCTTGATCTAATGTAACAACAAAGAAGAAACCATTCTATACATCACATGTATCGGCCAAGCATTGCGATTACGGCTGCCCCATTTAGGATACCTATGCCCAACTGTGGGCGTCTAAAGGTTGATAATAATGATTATGATGAGTAGGTATATTATGACGTAACTGTTGTCATGTGATCAGAATTATATACTTAGCTAAAATAGTTATTAAGTTATCTTTTATTCGACTTCAAGGGTCAACCACTCGGCTAGCATAAATAATAGGTATCAAGAATTTATTGTGATTGCTTTTCATTTTTAATAAACTTTGTACCGCACCCTTCGGTAGTACTATTTCACAGGTGGTGTACCTGAGAAATTGCACTATCGAGACGTCAGCAACTCTTTGAAGATTGCTTTTCAGGATTACTTTAACCAAGATGCAGTTAATCTACGAACAACTGGTTTCCAAACAGATGCTCTCAATATTCTCTGAGATGTTTGTTGACCTCTCAACACACGATCTCATTGCAAATGTTTACGAAAGAATTTGCATTATCATAAACTTACGGTTTCGTGCTTATTAAAATTATTGCTCTAAAGGGAGTTTTAAATGGCAATTTCAAATTATTCATTGCTGCATAAAGAGTTTCTGGCGACTTGAACATAAGAGAAACAACTTTTCTTATTTCTATAATAAAAATATGCATAAAATAATGAAGAGTATGCATCAACATTTCACTATAAGGTAGCGTACCAAAGACAATTTCAAAAACGCTCATTTCTTCTATAAAATTGTAGTAAATAATTATTATTCTTGGCAGAAGTCGGATGTAGCAATACTTACATAAACTTTTATTGGAAGTCTACAGACTCATTAAAGTATAACTATGGACTTACCCGCAGGATCCTGAAGGGACTCTCGGCTAGCAGGCAGACTTCCCCGGAGATAGCTTTATCAGGCTGAGCAGGCAACATGATCTGCATCTCACCCCCAGGGTCCTCCTTCTGTCTGGGTCTATTTTGGCCGGTTAGGGTCCACACCCATTCCTGGAAGCAAGTAATTTAATATTGTTTATCAGAGATAAATTTATGTATAACTAATTCAACATCTGCCGGAAGACGTTCACTGTTGAACAAAGGCCGTCCACATAGAGGGGGTTGCCATGGGTCATTGCCTGGTGGGGGCGCGGTGCATGCGCGAGCGAATCCCGTACCCCCGCCCATAGGTCAGTCCGAGTCAGTGAGAGTCCGGCACACCCCCCCGTCTTCCCCGGACATGGGGATTTCCCCACGATAAAAAAAAGACGTCTTGGAGATCGCAATATGGTTGTTAAGAAGTCGGAAGCCGCTACTGCCCGACTTCCGGATTTTTCCTTCGTCGTCTTCTACGAAACCCTATCTAGGTAGATAGGGTGTCGTTGAAGACGACTTAGGTGGGTAGGGTAGGTTCTACGACACCTACGGGATGAAATGGGGGGAAGGGGTGCTATTCTGACCCGGAGAAAGTTAACACGATAAACGTTTGCACAGTGGTGATTTGAATACATAAGGTTTATGACTGGCTGGTAGACTTTTGTCTATTGCCAAAAGTCTACCAGCCAGTGTAACAACCAGGAACTCACTTAACAAGCACTCTTCATAAATCTCGATGAAATCCAAAGAAAAACTCATAAACAAAACACGTTTCGCTCGTGGCCACGAGCGAAATGTGTGTTGGACCACAATAAACCATGCCCTCGATTTCGACCGCAATGAGCTGGAACTCTCAGCGGTCTACGAGCGTAAAGATTGACCTCATTTTGACTCCTCCTCTCTTGATGGTTTGGTTACTGGTGACTATTTAGTGCTAGGGCTGAGTCTTTTTCCCACTGACGAACTATAATTAGGAACTGTCTCTTTGCAGCATTTTGCAGAAAACTGCGCTGTCTCTACGTAGTCCCTTTGTATGTTCCTAGGTGGCGTTAGGCGGTATCTCCTGTAGTACTGTAGCGTGCCCATAACTGGCAAATTGCTCGTCAATATTAAGTTGACTGCGTCCAGCTTCCAACAACTTAACCTACGATCATAAATAAGCACCTCTCTTTGCGTTAAATAATAACGTTACATAACCCTTTGGGTCATAAAAGCTACAAGAGAGCAGAGAGCAGCAATTATTGTTATTTACAAGAAAATAATTCAAATTCAAACATCTTTTAAATAACTTTTCACGGTACACACGTTAAAATACCGTACGCTGAAATTAAGATTTTTTATAACCTAATTTCGAAAAATTGGTTAATGCATACATTTACATATTTTATGACCAGTACTTTTTATAATAATCTTTTATAAATAATTTGATGTATTTGGCATGTTCTCAAAGACTTTGTTGAGCAGTGTACGCAGAGGGTTAAAGGTAAGGGAGCTTTCTGACTCGCTTAGCCATTGAATCGTTTAACGCTACTCGGGGCTTTTTGACAAGTTGTATTGGGTAAATATAATAACAGATAGGTATGTGTCTCGTAATACCTATAAAACAATCATCATTTCCTGAAAAAAATAAAATTCAGTGTGTACTTATGTACGCGCGTGAGAAGTTATACTTCTTCGAGTCACAAAATAGCAACGAAGGCAGTAAGTAGTTCAGCATGTACGTCAGAGATGGCGTTGTTTACAATTACTCCCGTGAGAATTTTGTGTGACGCTGTGCGCGCGCATCGTAAAATTTCACTCTCATCATTTTTTCATAACGCGCCTAAAGAAGTATAACTTCAATAATAACTAATTAATAATCTATGCTAATATTATAAAGACGTAAAGTTTGTTTCTTGGTTAAAATGTTATCACTGAACAAAAGATTTACTATTTCAGAATTGTATGAATGGTAATCAAGTCATGTTCTACTTTGTAACTAGAGTTTCACGGGCACCATCGAACCTTAGACTAGAAGTCTCTTTGCTGCAACCAAGTTCAAAGAAGTTATAAAAAACGTAAATACTTCCACGTGATTTTAAACCGTGCTCTTGCAATTAACTTCATAATGAAATGCGATTTTGTATTGAATCCTAGCGACTTTTGATTGAAACCATACTTTAACTTTCTTTGGAAAAAACTTAAAATTTCTTGACAAAATATTAGCTGTTGCATTTTTATGTTTTTTTGAAAAGTGATTTATCGGGATTTCTTTAGAGGAAGTATGAAACGCGCATGACCATAAGAGTTATGAACAAAAATGGGGATGGATGGAGAGGAAGAGGAAGACCAAAGAAAAGATAATAATAATAATACAGAAAGCGGTACTCCTGGACACGGCGCGTATAGTCAGGAGATTCCTCTCTCAGGAGCCCTGACCACCGGTAGCTTGGACCCTGTTCCCGATACCGGTGGGCTACTATTTTTTATATTTTTAAATGTTTTTATTTATTTTTTCACTAATAAATTTAAAAATATAATACCATAATTATGTAAATAAAATGAATAAATGAGAATACTCGTATTAATAATAAAATCATTTATTCTCTCTTCACAAAAGTGGTCTTAAGATAAAGGCTTACAACTTTATAACTATTTCCACCTTTGTGAGAGACTGGTGCCTGAAGTAGGTTTTCATAGTAAAACCTGCGTTACAGGTCACAAAGATGGATGAATTGTGTGAAGAAAGATACCTATGAATGAAAAGGGAATCAGTGATAGCATGACAAAGTGACAGGGTAAAGTCAGGAAGATGATCATTTCTCAGGATTTCTTATAATCGCAACATGAGTGGACAAAGACTTTTGGCATCTTTTACTCACTAAATCAAGCATGATTAATTTAACCGAAATATTAATTAACTATTTATATTTTTTTATTGTTTTTAAGTACGTATATTATAATTACAATAATAATATGTGGGGACATTTTCACACACGGCCATCTGACCCCAAACTAGGGAGACCCTGTACTATGGGTGTCAGACAGCTGATATACATACACAAATACATTTTTTTTTGTAAATACATACATATATAGATAAACAACACCCAGACACAAGGCAAACCCAAGTGCTCATCACACAAATGTTTACCCTGGGCGGGAATCGAACCCGCAACACGCTGCGCAGCAGTCGATCGCTCAGCCACTGAGCCAACTGTGTCGTCGAGTATTTACAAGAATAATAAAAAAGAAAATCTAAAAAATAACACTAGGTATAATAACTAAGTAGATATTAATAGGATTTCCTAACGGTTTCGCCAAAGAGTTACTGCACAATCTACATTCAAGCACCAGGCAGAGTTCAAAGTTGCAGATTACAGCTATAATCCGAATATAATAAATAAAAAAAAAATAGCTTAAACATGGCCTAAATCTAACATAATTTACATCAACTTATCACATTGCCACGGTTTCATATAACGTACCTACTTATAAGTAAATAAATTTAACTTTTGTAGGTATAATAAGTTAGAGTAAAATTTGTAATCCCTCATGCGTCATAGACTATGTTAATTCTCAAACATATTGCTTACAGCCCCAAGAGATATGAATAACCGCCAGAATTCGTATTTAATTCAGCTTTTATTATAAGTACGAATACTACAACATTTTGGTAATAATCATTACTGACCTCGACTGCTTATAAATAGGCGATGTTACTATCGTAATAGTAAGGTAGGGCAGCATTTTGACTGAGAAGACCTATAAAATGCATGTTTACTATAATCGTTTGTTTTTATTCCAAAGAAAGTAATAGTAGGTAGTTTTGATTCCAAAACTTATTATCCAGAAGTATTCTAGATAGGAGTAAATTACTTTCTGATAGCAATTAGAAAAGATATATACCTATGAAACGCAAGTAGCTGTGTACAAAATATACTATATTCCTCAAATTCAGTGTGATCGTGTCAGTCAGTCATCATCACGTCCATTGTTAGACACAGGCCTCCCCCAAAGGGGCGGGGGGGTTGCCGCGGTTGGCAGGCGTCTTGGGGATCACGTCATCATGTTAAGTACACGGAAGGTGTTGCTGTCCGACTTCCAGATATTCCCTTTTACGTCACCCTCGGGATGAAATGGGTGGGTGCTATTCTAGCCCGGATAACCCACGGCTTATACCGTAATGTGATAAAATTAGTTGTTCGACATTTCCACGTTACCGAATTCGGCTCGAAAGATCAAATTTAAATATTATTCAGACCAACTCAGCATGTTCATGAGAACGGCAATAATTAGAATTTTAAACTGTAATATATCGGGAATTAAGTCAAAATAGTTATACAGGGCGACTCTCTATTCACTACACATCTTTTAGAAGATAAAACTATCCATAATACGAACAACTTTTACAATGGCATCTATTAAAAATCATTAAATTGTATAGTTGAATATAAGTAGTACATTACTACATATTATCGGAAGCAGTCTGCTAAGAACTCACGATGCGGTTTTGCGGGCACGCAGCATCTGTAGAATGCAGATATTATATGTAAAAAATAAAAACTTTTTTGAAAAAAGAGAACCGCCTTCAAACAAAAAAGTAAAAAGTGATAAATAACTTTAGCACAGAACACACATGACTTTAGTTTCGGAAGTCGGTGGCAATACGAAACAACAAATACAACAAAGCCATTGCAGCCATTTACATTTTTGGTGTCTCCTTATCACCTAAATCCATTAAGAAACGGCAAAACTGTTAAAACAGAGATTGAAAGTCCTCCAAAGATGGAAAGATGGAAGAAACGCAAACGTCTTCTCGGTTTTTGTTGTTTTTTTCACAAAGCGCTTTCAAAATTTCTAATTGTTGTATACTAAAACTTTCTCCAGAATGTAACAAACACTTTTGTGAAAACCGCATCAAAATCGGTTTAGCCAAACTGGAGATAATCGCGGCCAAACATACATACATACATACAAACATACGGGTCGAACTGATAACCTCCTTTTTTTTTGAAGTCGGTCAAAAATCAAAGCACATTTTACGACGCGGCCGCGGTGTGCGCGGTTGTTTGCGGCTCCCGCTGCGGGCGAGGGCGCGGGCGAAATCCACATCGTGAGTTCTTAGCCTTATAGTAAAACTGCTAGGGTAGCCCGCGAAATTCAAATATTCTTTTGTTTTCAGCAATTTTCAGCCCAGTATCTCTCCAAGTTGGAAAACCACGTAAACGTGCCTATTTAATAAACATAACTATGACGTTTATGAGCTTTTCTAACTTGGAGAGTTATGTTGATAATTTTAATTATCACAATTCTATTAATGCATATTAGTTACTCTACGAATATTTTTTTTCCATCTAACTTGATACTGAGCTACAAATTGAACAAAACGTAAAAAAAATTGAATTCCGCGGGCCCTGGCGTATTCCCATTAATAATTTAACTTAGATGAAGTAATATTAACCATACCACCATACATACCTTAATACCTTATTGGGTAGATATTTGGGAAAACAGCCATCATACCTTTATATTATGGAATAATAGAAACATTTTACAAAATACTACATCTCAAAAGTCAAAACCAGATGCAATCACGAAAATGATCCATTAGTTTTTCAATCACATTTCTACGGAGATGGAAAGTTTTGCTGTCAGAGTTTGAGTTACGTCATAGATAGGGCAATCTCTTAACATTACCACTACTAGCTCCCTCAGGATTAGAGCGAGATATCATTCCTCTTTTGTTGGTTACGTCTCGCTGGTTACCAAACTGATTAGTGAATGAAAGAGAAAATATTGAAACGTTCGTTGACCTCGAAGAGAGAGTGGAGTGGAGTCAGGAGTGGTTTACACCGGGAATTCATTTTTCAGGTTTAAAAAAAGAGGTTCCCAGTTTGACCCGTATGTTTGTCCGCGATTATCTCCCGTTTGGCTGAACCAATTTTGATGCGGTTTACAGAAAAGTATTTTTTACATTCTGGAAAAGGTTTTGGTATAGGTACAACGAAAAATTCAACATCAAAATATTATTCATGACGTTTTCGTTTCTCCAATCTTTTGAGGACTTTCAATCTCTATTTAAACTGTGTTGCCGATTCTTAATGGATTTGGATGATAAAGAAATAGATATAGATGATAGAAAGCGAGTATTAAACGTCCGTTCGTTATAAATTTAGTGGATAATCATTAAGTGAATGAATAAGTGCCTTTCGCTTTTAAATATACAGATGACAATGTCATCTGTATATTTACGTTATTACACTACGTTATTACGTACGTTATGACGTTATTATACTCTTTTCATGGGGGCTCTATTTGTACTAATTTAGTATAAAGTTTGCTACCGTTATCTATCTTCTCAAGTTGAAGGTAACTCTTAAGAACGTGTATTGGATTGGTGAAGAAAACTTCATGTCTTCGCGTTTTGCCCAGAGCAATATCGTAATGATGTGAGTATCTAGATTATTTAAAGACAATTACAGTTTTAGAGGGACTAAGTTTGATGTAGAGAACTACAGAGTAAAAGTATAATTTTTAATTATGGGTTTTTAAAGTGAAGACAATCCTTTCATAGCATTTTACGAAAATAGAGGTCAGAGTTAAGTAAGAGCAAAAAGAACCATTACAGTATGCCAAAATATTATGTTTTATGCGTTTTTCCAACAGGATATACAGTCTTAAAGTCTATTACAGAGCCAAAATTACGAAAATATTACTATGTATTATGTATTGAAAAATAGTGTTGAAAAAGTACAAAATCGGTTCATTTTGACAATTTTTTTCTCCAATATTTGAATAAAAACATAACTGATGTATTTATTTTATGAAAATAAAGGTTATGCTTAATTTATAGAATATTTTTTAGTCCGTTATACGAACTCATTTATTTTAGACAATTATTTTAAAAAGCAATGTAAAACATCGCGCGCTGTCGTTTGCCGATCAATTTCAATGATTCGTGCTTATTTCGTGCGTATTTTTATTTTCTGATACTCTCAAATAGATCATTGTATTGTAGTAGTGTGTGTCAAAGCTGCTACTCCGTTCTAGTAATCCTTTAGATTTTGAGTTGCGCTAAATCGAATACGCGCCCTTAACCTGACATTCCTTCATATTATAACAAGCGTGATGATGTTATTTTACAACCTGAGTGCTCTTAACTTACTTACTCCCTCTACCTACCCGCTGACAAAACGAGAACACTTAGGTACTTGAACAAAACAATCCAATTACGAAGATAATATCAAAAGAATCAAAGTTAAAGCTATAAAGGCAGGCTTTTAACGTTAAATAAACATTATAATGAAATAACTATTATATACGATGTTTAACTGTATTAGTTATGGCTCCTACTTAACATGGCACTATAGTTAGTGGGTAGGGAAACACGCAGGATTTCCTTTTATGTATTTATACCTACCTTTTCTTTTGTATATCTTGTGAAAGTTAAGCGAAACAGCCGTACCATCTTTGTCTCGAAGCCACTCACTAAGGTACAGGTCGCACTTGCGACCTGTACCTTTGCTAAATCTACTACAGGATCATTAACCATGTTAACGAGGTAAGGGGTTTTTTCCCGAAAGAACGATCCATACAAACGGTTTCGGTTAATCAGTAGGTAATTAAAGTAAAAAGTTTTTTTCTAAGGATAATGCTAAAACCTGAACTTTTCAGTAACCAAAAGGCTAGGGCTAATGCTAGATATATTTTCGCAAATAACTCACTATTTACGTATATACCTATCAATGATATCTATGTTATATATTAAATCTATGTTTATTTTTCGAACTGTCAGTGAAATTCTTTAATTTTGACACTGACTCTCTCATTCACCGATCATAAAAATTCTAAGGTACAGAGGCCAGCACATCAAGCTACAACAATTTTTATTGATTTTCAACTTTATTACAAAACAATAAGGTTCATATTCAATTAGGAAAATTTGACAGTTTGGTATGGTTTGATGAGCTGGCGTCTGTATTTCTAGCAGACTTAAAAACTTCCAATTTTAAATTCAGCATCAAATGGAGGGAAAAGCTTAAACATCAAAAAACTAATAGAAAAAAAACTAGTATTGTGTTATTGTACAGTCACGAGCATAAATATGTATACAAATTGCAAAATTCAAAAGCAATTTTCTCATTTATAGTAGTTGGGATCAAGAATACCCTATTCGAAACCCAATGACATTTTAATCAATAGTTTAGGAGAAAACCAATTTAGAATAAGACCAACTGTTTAAAACTCCTTATACGAATTCCAATTCAAATGAAAGCAAATTACTTATCAAAACTTCTTGATTGTTCTTCTTAAAACTTCTTCAGTTTGCATATTACCTACAAAAAACATGTGCCAAAAATTTAACAGTGCAATGATTTAATTTCTTCTTTTCTATTACTTATATACTAATGACTTTGAGGCAATTTATTTATTTATACTTCATGCACAAAGGTACAAAGGCGGACTAAATGCCTTAGGCATTCTCTACCAGTCAACCAAGGGGGGGGTGGGGGTCAATTTCTGCAGTCTTATTCAGTTAATATCCTTAAGTGAGATTTAGGTGAGTTATCATCCCACTTGAAGCTAGGAATTGACATCTTACCTGAATCTCTCTTCACGTCGATTCACTGAGGGAGATGTTTACAGTACGTTACAGAATTACCACGAATTGTTAAAATCATCAGTTGTCCCATGGGTATACCCCACGAGACAACTGGTGGTCTTAATAATTGACTGGTGATCTTAATAGTTGTTTACAGTACTTTACAGTATTACCCCGAATTGTTAAGATCACCACGCCGGACAGCGGGTGATCGGGTCAGAATAGAACCCAACCATTTCATACCGAGTGTATCGTGGAAGACGACTAAGGGAAAGCTGAAAGTCGGGAACCAGCGGCTTCCGTGTACTTAACAAACTCACATCGATCCCCAAGACGTCTGCCAAGCGTAGGGATTATGCCCCTTCCCACTTATGATGGAGGCCTTTGATCAACAGTGGGTGTCTTCTCGCTGATGATGACGCTAAGATGACGTCACCGATATACGTAGCCTGTACCTACTGTATTGTCTGATAATCTGTTAGAAGAACGTGATGATGGGATTATTTTAAAATTAGTTATAACCTAAGAATAAATGGCATTTGATCGAATCCGCCCTTAATGAAAGTAAGTTTCTGTTTTCGGTTGTTTTTTGTTTCAATGTTTTTGACATCAAGATCTCCTTTATTCATAAAGCAATTCAGTATGTCTATTCTATTACAATCTCCCTCGGTGAATACCTAGGCGTAGTGAGCTGTCAACTGTCCCGAAGTTAGGGATTGGCAAAGCAAACGGACGCATGACAACTCACTTCACCTAGGTTTTCACCGAGGGAAATTGTAACAGAATAGACATACAGATAATTATATTTTAGTTTAAATTCGTTTTTTAATTAAATTCTACACTTTCAATTGTTACATAATTATTATCTAAATAAAAATAAATTTAAATTATTTCTGCCAAACTGAACTACATAAGTATTCTTAACTGTAATATAATTTAACTATTAAACTAGATTCATAAGTAGCAATGAGGTGCAAATTTATTTAAGTTTAGAGTCCTTATAAATAAACTATTCTATCAGTTCGTTAAATTTATTCTAAAAAGCATAAATAATAATAATAATACCAACCAGCCTATTTGTCCCACTGCAGGGAACAAACTGATAATTTATTGGCAAGGCAAACCACTAAGAGGTGCGTTCAAATTTTCCTACATAAGTAGAGTTATAGTATATCGATAAAAAGTATATTATCTAAATATTATGGCATCAAGGGCAAGGCTGCGTCCGTTCTTGTCCATAACATTAGTAGATTGAAAACTTTTGTTACAAGAAAATTCAATTACCTGGGCTGTTAGATACCTATACATTTTGTTGACCTTTTATTCAAAGACAGCAAGCACCTAATCACTTTCCACTAGATAACAAGTACTTGGGAGTATTATATGTCAAAGATAGGTTAAACTGAATGCCACGTCTCAAATCCCAAAGTGTTTCGAAGTCCCTTTGAACATTACTCAATGTTCAGAATACAAACGCGTTTGTAACGTGTTTATAACGTCTTCATAACTTGTCTTATTTTTTGGAGTAAAGGTGTTCTCCCATTAGTCCGCACCGCCACTGGCCGAAAAATAGTCATCGCAAAAGTTACTAGTCCGTCAACGCGTTAACGAAATACTAAATATTTCTTAATAATATTACAGTACGGTGTAAAGCCCGTCACAGACGTAGCTATAATATACATTAATACTAGCTGACCCGACAGACGTCATCCTGTCAATTGATTTTTAAATTTTCTTACCGTTTAAACCATCCCTGGACTTTCACAAATATTTTAAGACCAAAATTAGCGAAATCGGTCCAACCGTTCTCGAGGGTTAGCGAGACTAACGAACAACGATTCATTTTTATTATATAGATAATTCATAGCAAGGCATATTATACGATATATTTTCTATAGTAATCTTTGAGTGACCACAGACGCAGCTATAATATAAATCTTTAATACGTCACCAAAATATGTGGACAGATATAGCAAGGCATATTAATATATATTTCAAAAATGTGAAACAAACAATGACCGCAGTCGTAATAAGGGCGAAAATATATTATTATACTAGAGGGCCTGGCAGACGTTGTCCTGCCCTTAAAATAAAAAAGTCCTACAACTCGACTGTAGCGCCACCTACTGGGTCCAATTGTGAATCTAAACAATTCTCGAATCCATTGGAACACACACGTAAAATTTCATGAGAGTCGGTCCCGCCGTTTAGGAGGAGTTCACTTTCATACACACGCATAGAGGATTTTCATAATATATAAGATTAAAGTTACCGTGTGTGATGGCTAGCTATAATTTATATTATAGCTAAGTATGTCAATATATTGTATAGCTACGTATGTGACGGGCTAAATGGGCAAAACAGACTGTTTCAAGTAAACATGGTCTTTATGAAAATGGTTCTTAATGTAAAAAAAACCTTCTTAAAACTGTACCACTGCAGGGTCAAGGTCTCTTCTCATACAGAGAAGCCACGAGCATTGATCATCACACTTGCTCAATGATTTCAGACTTATCTATACTAATATTATAAAGAAGTAAAATTTGTTTGTAAGTTTGTATGTAGGGGGTAATCTCCGAAACTCCTCATCCGATTTTAAAAATTCTTTCACCTATAGGAAGCTACGTTATCCCTGAATGCTATAGGCTATATTGCATTATCAATAAATTAGGGATCCTTGAGAATATTCACGCGGACGAATAGTGATAGTAATAATTATAAGTCCAGCTTTCCTCACGAAGTTTTCCTTCGCCGATGTAAGTGGTGTCCATGGTAAACTTAGGTACTTAATTGCTCGTTTCCGACCACAACCCCGTGCATGTGATACGGGTGCCTTAATCAATCAAAGTGGTTTAGCCCAGTAATATTGGCATTTTTGCTTTAATGAACAATGTCGTAGGTAGGATACATTTGAGAATATTAGTCATTTTTAAACTATTTATAATAATTAACCGACTTCAAAAAGGAGGAGATTCTCAATTCGATTCCAATTTTTTTTATGTATGTACAACGATTACGCTGAGATTTATGATCCGATTTACGTCATTCTTCTTTAATTTGATGCGGAATAGTTGCCATTTGGTCCCATAAAAATTTACCATAGTTTGGCCAAGTAGTTTTCATTTTGTGATTTTTTTTTTGTATGTTTGACCACGAATAACTTTTTAATTATAGTATGGCTAGTGTTAATGCTAATTATCAGTGGCGTGCCTAGGGGTCCAGGTTAGGGCAAGCCCGAAAGATATTTTACGATTAAGAGAAAATGGGCAAATCAGGTAGTGATTAGCTCATGTTATGATGATGATGATGCTGATTAGTGCAAGCCCGGCTTATCGGCTTGTATGAAGGTCCCGCCACTGATAATTATATTGTGTCCAGTTTTATGTAAGAATGTGTGTTGCGGTAAGAGTGAAGGGAGACATGACTAGAATAAATTAAGCAACGATGAATTAATTTAATAATTGTGCCAAAAATGATAATAATAATATCTAATCATTATCAAGTTATTTATCTATAAATATATTTATTTATTAATGGTATTGATTAAATTAGATATAATATAATAATGAAACCTTTTTGGAAGGTTAATTAAAAGTGTTGAAAAGCTGTTTATTGGTTAAATTAGATAATGAAACCTTTTTGGAAGGTTAAAGAAAAGTGTTGAAAAGCTGAAAGCGAAAAGCGACCACTACATGAAAATTATATTATACAGTTCAGTGAATCGACATGGGTCAGAATGTTGTCCACACAAAGAAAAACCAATAGCGAATAAAAGCAGTTGATCTCTAAAATCCGAGAGATTTAGTCTAGTTATAAACATACTTAAATATTAAAGGGACCATTTGAACCAATCAAGAACGTTCACGATCAAGGTACGTTGTACAAATCGTATTACTTGAGTAGCGTTTTAGTTTTTATTTAATCAATTATTGTTTAGTCTTAAAAGGAACGCTTAGTTATAACAAAGACAATAACAATTTCTCATTGTTTGTTTTCTTAGGTAATTGATTCTGATCTAATATAAATTACAAACAGGGTTCAAAATTGAATGAATTTTTTTTATAAAATTATTCGTAGCATTCGACATTAAGTATGCATTTTTAACTCAATTGCTGTTGTATATTAGTAAATTAATTGATGTCGTGCGTCGTTGCGGATTGATCCTAAAATCCTGAAAGTCCTAGATTAAATTCGGAAGGGACTATGGACTAGGACCTCAAGAGTTAACCAAACTAGGTCCTACAATCCTAGTCAAAGTCCGGAAAAGACTTTGAACTAGGACCTCAGGACTGAGAAAGAATTAGTAGAACAAGTGGGAATAAAAAGTCCCATAAGTTCTAATATTTTATTACACCTAACATCGTAGGACTACTGGGAAAAAAAGTCCCACTAGTTCTACCGTAGAACTGTTCAGTAGAACTAGTGGGAACAATCCGTCGTTGCCAGCGCATAGACGCCTTTAAAAAGAGGTCTTGGAGGAAGATGCTTCTGATCCCCAGTATAGTGCTTAGGACCCACCAAACGGACCTCAAAGAACTTCAACTGAGCCAAAACTATCAAACATGTCTGCGAGAATCTTTGAGTTCTTTGAACACACTGCTAGTAAACCCGGTGATAACCTCCAGAAACTAATAGTTACCGGTAAAATGTTAGGGAAGCGACCTAGAGGGAAGAGTACACTGGACTGAGCAGATCCTCTCCATACTCAACATGGTCGCCGAAGCACCGGAGCAGATGACCGAACATCGTCTGCGGAAAGTTAATGCCCTGATGGGTTGCCACCAATAGCAAAACAAAAAAATTACGCAAGGAGGAGCAATAATGTCACAAGATTATATAATAATACTTATATATGTTTCATCATCTGCCTAGCCTTTTCCCAACTATATTGGGGTCGGCTTTCAGTCTAACCGGATGCAGCTGAATACCAGTGATTGTAGTGCTTAGTAAATCCCTAGCATCGAGACAGATGACAGCTCACTTCACCTAGGTGTTCATCGATGAAGATTGTAACAGAATAGACATATAGTTAGTACAATGACCTGTCAACTGACATAAGTGAAAATTTTATGGAACTTAATACAAATTAAATGTCTTGTCTGTTATGCCGATAATTCGTTTTTTCAACCGACTTCAAAAAAGGAGGAGGAAAACTGCAACAATTCGACCATTATTTTAGATCCTAAATTTCCTGTATTTCATAGTCGTACACATAAAGGCTTATGTACTTATGTAATCTACGCTAAGCGAGGGTGACATTAGCGGAGCTGCTAGGTTACTATTTACCAGCGATGCCTTACTCTAAAGGTACACTTTCAGCTCTGGAGAGTAAACACCCAGCTCCTGCGGATCCTCACCTTCCCTGTTCCTCCCGACCCTACTGATCTTATTTCTCCTTTTGTAAACGTTTCAGCTCTCCAGTTGTTAGCAGCCGTTAGTTCCTTTCGAAGTGGTTCTGCAGCACTTAAAAGATCTGTTGAGTTCGGGCGCCGGGGAAGCTGGTAAGTCGCTTTTTAAGAAGCTTGCGGCTCTGATGAAACTTATGCTCTGCGGCGGTGTGAATGATGCCATCGTTGATGTCTTGTACGAAGCCAATTTATGTGCCCTCCGCAAGAAAGACGGCGGTATTTGTCCCATTGCCGTGGGGTGTATCTACAGGCGTATGGCAGCCAAAATTTGCTGTAAAGCTTATGGTGAGACGCTTACCAGCAAATTTCAGCCCCTATCCTTCAAAATTACATTATAGGGTCAATATTTTAGAATCTGCAGTTGGATGCCAACAAGGTGACCCTCTTGGGCCAGTTATGTTCAGTTTGGCTATTCACCCAATCATACAATAATTAAATTCAATATTTTAACGTGTGGTATTTAGACGACGGGACGGGATTTTGACACCGTTTTGAAAGATCTGCAACTCTTAATCAACAATTAAATTCAAATTTTATTTAGACGACGAGACTATGGGAGGTGATATTGACACCATTTTGAAAGATCTACTACAACTCTTAAAACAGAATCTATTGGCCTGGACCTAAACCCTTCTAAATGTGAAATATACCTTCCTGATATTACTGACCGACAATCGACCTTAGAGAAATTTAATGCAATAGCTACATCAAAATTTTAAACAAAAGTTCTTTACACCTCCTACGTTCTCCTATTTTGGAAGATAGTTTTTCACTTTATATTGAAGAAAAAATTACAATTACAAAATCATTTTAATGATGATATTTCGAGTAGATTTTCAATACTACTTTAAAATAATACTACTTTTATTTAATTTTTTCGACTAAATTTGGAGCGTTTGGACGCAGCGCATACTCTGCGTCCAAAACTCTCAAAGTTTAGTAAAACTAGTAAACTTAACTTAAAAAAAAGGCGTATACTAAAAGATAGACAATAAAATTGTCTGTAAGATGGTGAAAGTTTCGTTTAATTATACCTGGTAGATTTTGTGTGATTGTCAATGTTTTGTCCGCGTCAGACACAACTTCACGAGTTAATTAAACTATTTAATATGAATATAATAAAAAATATTCACATATTAAATGATTAAGAAAATGTTCCAGTTTAACATATTATATTGTTTTCAAATCATTAACACTACACATTTTGACGTGATTGTCAGTTTAAAATCTGTAAAAGTCGTTAAATAGCCCCTTAAGAACCCGTAACTAGAATTCACGCTGACAAAGTCGATAATCTTAGTGCAGCATACCACTATCGCATCGCTGCCGGCCTTTGATGGTCCACCTACTGACAACTTATATAATAAACGGTATACTTGACTTCCACGGGGACGAAACTAATTAATATTAGGTTAAAATCGCCTTCAGCAAACGTACTGTTCAATGCACTGCTCGTACTTTTTCTATATTATTATAAAAAGACCTTTGCCCTGTAGAGGGATAAATAGGATGGGATTAATATTATAATGTTTGTGGCAATCAGAAAGATAAACAAAGTACGTGAATACCAGTAATTAAAAATTAAAAATGTTTATTAAGTTTTCTATTAATTAAGTAAACAAGCTACATAGGTGTTAAAACACGACAGTGGATGCAAAGCAATTAATTAGCATGTATGAAGCCAATGTCCCTCGGTGTCCGAGCTAAATGCATCGCTTTTACGATCACGACGTAGTGTAATACGAATAATAGAAAGACAGGCACATAAAGACAAAGGAATTTGAACTTTATGGAAATCCGTTGGATGTCTATTTCAGAATGATGAAAGTGAGTGAGAAAATTTCAGTAATAAACTATAAAAATTGAACTGTAAATAATGAAGTTAAAGTTTTAAATTCCATAGCAATGTTTTCCATTTTAAAGTAGCAAATGTATATTTTTTACCAGTTTTGAATAAAAGATTAATCGCTTAGAACGCCAAAATCTCATGCTATTTGCTTTATTAATGGAAAGAGATACAGGTTTTCGAAGTTCGGAACTGAATTTAGTTTTTTGAATGTTTGGAGGATTTAATGGAATATTAAATTTGATCCCTTTGTATATTCCGTTATCTTCTACATATTTTGTTCTCTGATTTAAAAAGCACTTATAAAAAATTCACTTTTAAACAATTCTTGAGCGGAACAGAATTATTGCAATTGCCTTGAAATGATGTTTTTTGGTAAAATCACAATCACAAAATCTCTCAAATGAGCGTGGTAATATTCATAAGGGCTTAAGATTGAGCCTCTAGGGCGCCAGTAGACAAAACAACTTAGATGATTCAACCCTTTATTCAAGGCTCGATATTCCTCAGTAATTGAGTTGCAAACATTGGAGACGAAAAGTAACTACACTGGTCAACAAATTCTAGGGAACAACTACATCTACATATCTACGAAAAGTCTAAAGAAAACTCTCTCTAAACTGGCCATTAATATTTATAAATGTAGTTACAAATTACTATCGACACTTCGACAGCGTCTTACTCAATATTCCACAGTGACGTATATAACCGTTAAAAATGCTGTGGGAGGTCCAAAAGGCTATTAAAATGTAGCTTGGATTTTTTAATTCATTAAATTTGGCTTAGATTATTGAAAGGTCTCCCTATCAATTATCTAAGAAATTAGGTATAATTTAATGTTAGTTTCAGATTTTCATACAAGTTTTTTTCCAACTCCACCAACCACAATTAAACATCTGATAAGTCTATTAAATTACGCTTTTATTGCCATATTATCATGACCAAACTAGTATTTAAATTCGAATTTTCAATCTCTAAAACTCTCTCTAAACTGGCCATTAATATTTATAAATGTAGTGAAAAATGATTATCGGTAAAACCGTCAAAAATGCTGTGGGAGGTCCAAAAGGTTATTTTAAAATGTAGCTTGAATTTTTTTTTTTCATCAAGTTAGGCTTCGATTATTGAAAGGTCTCCCCATCAATTCTCTAAGAAATTAGGTATAATTTAATGTTAGTTTTAGATTTTCATACAATTTTTTTCCCAACTCCATCAACCACAATTAAACAACTGATATGGCTATTAAATTACGCGTTTATTGCCGTATTGTCATAACCAAACTAGTAGTTAAATTCGAATTTTCAATCTCGCTATGGTTTCGTAACCACGATTTGGTTAGGCTCGAGTAAATTTTAGAAAATCTCCAGCTTAGATCTGGTTCAGAATAATTTGGCTTTATTTCAATTTCAACCCTATTACTGTTTACACAAGTCAAGTTTAGTCCAACATTACCAGCTCGGTAGTAAATACTAGTTAATATTTATTAATATTTATAACTTAATTGAATGAAATATAAAAAAAGCTTAAAAATATAAATAATATTATTATGCACCCATTCCAAAAAAATAGGGTGGAGGCTCAAAAGGCATCCAAAAAGTCGTCCGCGCTGCTGTCAACAGGACACGTGCCCAACAGGCTGGAAGCATTGTCCTGATGTATATAGCAATGCTGATTCTTTGGCCCAAGAAAAAATATAGTTTTCTGATCACATACTGAGTCGACCAGCCGCTTGGCGATGTCCCGAAAAATTTAGTAATTCAAAACATTCAATATTTAGTCGCAATTCTTGTGTCAGCGACAATCAATGTCACAATCTTGTCAAATCTATATAATAAAAATGAATCGTTGTTCGTTTGTCTCGCTAAATTCGAGAACGGCTGGATCGATTTGGATAATTTTGGTCGAGGGAAGGTATAAACCTTCCCTGGACTTCCACAAATATTAAAAATTCACGAAACAATAAAAAGGATTAGGTAGGTAAGTGGGTAGGTTGGTAAGCTAGTTAGGTAGGTAGGGTAGGGTAGGTAGCGCAGGTAGGGTAGGGACAAGGGTAGGTGGGGTAGGGTAGGTAGGGTAGGGTAGGTAGGGTGGGTAGGTGGGTAGGTAAAGTAGATAGGGACAGGACAACGTCTGTCGGGTCACATAGTATGTTGATGGATTATAATGCGAACGTTTCTAAATGTTATTAGAATTACCCCCTGTTCATAGAAAATTCATTTATTACAATCGTCAGAACGGAAAATTAACTTGTTGCTTCCGTCAATAGCTCGTAAACAAAGTAAATAATGCAAACAAGGACATAACGATCACGCTACGCTATAATCTTCTTGCATAAATCATAACAAATTGTTTAGTATCACGTTCAATACGCGATACGGAAAAATAAAGAGAAAATTAAGAAACACTACGCGTTTGTATTTGTATTGATAATAAAGTACTTTATGACTTTATTATCAATACAAATACAAACGCGTAGTGTTTCATAATTTTCTTAAAAAATGATTTGAAAATATATCGATTTCGTCCACCTGCGGGCCTTCACCTCATGTTGGCTACGCACTACTGTCCTAGCACTCTGCTTCTGTGCAGGTGAATATGCTTGTCCAGTGTGACACCGTTCCACCCACGCCAAGGAAGTAGATGTAGCTCTAAATGAAACATGCCGTACGATCACCGGCTGCCACAAACCGACTCCGGTCAGAGTACTATACCCCACAGTCGGGATAGCACCTCCACACGTCGGAAGGGAAGTTGCGAGTGCAGTCGAAACTGAAACAGGAGCGTGACACAAGGCACCCCCTATTCGGTGCACAACTACCAACGCAGCGTTTAAAAAGCAGACACAGCTTCCTTAAAGCGGTAGTTCCCCTGTCAGGAGACCCGGCTGATGCCCGCTGCAAACTGTGGCAGGACACTTTTCCCCCACCCACTCAATATCTATCACCAAACGAGCATCTACCCGCAGGGTCTAACCTTCCGTGGTCCATCTGGAAGTCCCTGAACCGTTTAAGAACCTAAGTAGGAAGGTGTAACGCCAACCTCGCAAAATGGGGCTACCTCGACAGAGCAGCAGCAGGGTGTGCGTATGGCGCCGAGTTGTAAACCATGCCTCACCTCATGTCATGTCCTTTGTGCCCCAAAACATGCGATCGGGATGAATTATGCACTGCCACCGATGACGCCGTGGAAGTGGTTAAATTTGAGCCAAACAAATATAAAAGACTGTCGTGCTTGCGTTACGAAGAAGAAGAATAAGTCTAAAATTGCTAATCCGCAAGCGTGCTGGTGATTAATGCTCGTGCCTTCTCTGAACGAAAAGAGGCCCTGCAGTGAGACAATTATAAGCTGGTATTATTATTATTTACTAGCGGGCCTGGCAGACGTTGTCCTGCCCTCCTAAAAATCCTAAAACTTGACCGCAGCGCCGCCTACCGGCTCCAATTGTAAATCTAAACCATTCCCGAATCCACTGGAACACACACAATTTTTTTTATCAAAATCGGTACTGCCGTTTAGGAGGAGTTCACTTACATACACACGCACAGAAGATTTTTATATATAAAGATATGACTGAGGCAGCTGTTTCACTAACTTTTTAGACATAGTTGGTTCAAGTAATGATAGTAGTTAACTTGGGGCCGGTCTTATAAGCCTGCGTTTGGCCGCAACTCACCTAATCTTAAGTGATGAAGCGGCCAAAGTGGAGCTCAACTGCCTAGGATAAATTGGTTCATTCGTGTCTTGAAGATACCCACCCAGATTATATTATCGGGGAATAGGGAGGCGGGCAGTGAATTCCATAGTCTGGCAGTTCACACAGTAAATGTGGAAGCAAAGCGTTTAGTTCTAGACAGTGGAACTTCAACCGTATAGCGGTGACGCTTCGCCATATCTCGACTCGTCCGATGATGGAATGAAGATGGGGGAATAAAGTTGTGCAATTCCAGAAAACTCAAATCCCTTAGTAAAACAACTTGTCTATTTTTAAAAGGGCCTGGTGATCTGCAGCTTAGATTAGACTAGTATTTTACTATGCAGTGCATGTACTATGTTGATTAGATAATTAAAGATTTATGATTATGCATAACCAAAAAAGCTTATAAGTTTAAAATAATTGGAATGGGAATTGTAGGCTTTATATTTAAATTCTCCTCTATAAGTGAGCCCCTCTTGAGCGATAACGAGAACTCTGAACTTGCTTGAACATTCAAGCTAGTACAGTTTCGGGTACATTTTGGAGATCCTCAGGGATGCACGTGAGTGTTTTTTACTGTTTTCTCGTTATTACAGTAATTTTGTGAAAACGTAAACATCTAAAATTACTAGCAAATTACTTTTAGAGACATTGTGAGGTTTTATTTTGCAAATTTTGCGAGGGCCTTGAATTTAGTATACATCTTTATATATGTATTCGGCAACTCGCTGGTGAAGAAACGCGTAATTATCGTGTTCCTACAAGCGTTTGACGATTAAACTACGTTTACGACATAGGTACTTTGCGTAGGTACGTCAAATATAAAATTGAACCCTATGTTATTTACTTTGATGTCAAATTGCCTTCCAGGGACTTTTTGTACAAAGACCAGCTCTGTACATCAAACCACAACAATCTGTCAAATTTCATTGATAGATTTTCAACTTTATTAAATTTTGACAGTTTGGTATGGCTTGGTGGTGCTGGTATCTGTACAAGTTTTAAGACAGCTTTTCTTATTACAGGTAATAACAGTTGACGTACCATCGTAGCTACTATAGAAAGCTTACCAAGACCTATTTATAGATAGCCGCAAAACCAACGCCTATATTTAAAAAAAGAAGATGGTTATCCAGATCAGGAATTGCAGGATTCTGGATGAAGATTTCTTTGACCGTTGAGTCAGGATGTCTAGTATTCAAAAATCGACCTTCAGTCTATCATTACAGCTAAGCAACCTACTTGTTGAAGATACAAAATGTGTTTACTAAACTTACAGCGAGTCCTCGTTTCCTCGGTGTGGTGGCAAAGTTATGCGAGATACACTGCACTTGGGGCACTCCACCATCAGGTGTGGCCAGGATCGCAGGCCCTCGGGCCACGCGCTGCGGTGAGGGTCTTGTCGCTCCACCACCTAGCAGCCACATTGTAGGTGTAGCATTAGACACTGGAACAAAATATATAAGTCAATTTGATTCAGAGATTGTAGTAAAGTTGTTTTTTGATACTTTTTCCAGTTTAATTACTAGTTAGGGACGAGAAAAAATCAGAACAGATCTTGAATCGGGAAAAAAGCTAGTTGATACATTTAAAATATTTTGGAATAATCCTAACAAATCCGTACACTATTAGGTACTGGCTACTGCCATGTTCCAGGTAGAATACGAGGAAAAAAGAGAATGAATCGGGCTAGTTCAGTCCAGTTGTTTTGTTTGGTGATGCTTCAAAACACATGCTTCAAAACAAAACAACATTTGTTTATTTTTTAAGTTCTGTGAGAAAAGTGTTGAAGGACAAAAATTGTAGACGTAAATAATTTATTCGAAACAGGCCAATTCCTCTTGGCTGTTACCCAGCTAAAAGTTCCGACCGATTAATATACCCAAGGATGACTGCCTTGTTGGTCACGTGGTCGCAAGCGGGATTGCTTCGGGTTCTGAGTTCGATTTTTAGGTTGGGCAAAGTGTTCATGGGTTTTTTCATTAGGAATTTCTCAGTAGGTGCCCGGAGTTTGGAGTTATCGGTGAGAAGTTGGCGGTACAACAACCCCGTGCCTCGAAAAGCACGTGATACCGTGGGAACTGCGCCTGATTTATCTTCGGGCATGTATGATTGCCGTCCTATTGGACTATGTTTGAATTGTTTTTATAGTATTAAGGATTTCATGAACTCCAGGACAAATGGAAAACTCGCATGTCATGAAAATTAAATTTGACATTTTAATTGACTGCTGCTGACATCATAATTTAATTTCATTGGTAGTCATGACAAAGTTGATATTTGGACAGTTTGTACTTAATTTATTATTAATATTATATTTATTTGATGTAGAGAAGTAGACAATTTTTAATTTAGTTAATTTTTTGACATGGGTATTTAATTATTTTGTTATTATTTTATTTTTTTAATTAATTTAATTACATTAAATTGTCACAAAAAATTGCATGCCGAAATGAGTAGTCGGAATAGTAGGACTATTGTGTATTTGTTATAAAATCTGTAAAATACCATATTTCTGGCAAATAAATAAATCTGAATCCGAATCTGATGACAGTGAGGGAAGAGGAAGTCCACCAATATTTGCGAGAACACCATGCATATGAGTTTAACTGTCCATCAAGCAGACACAATAGTTAAACAATCGCAATATGACTCCAAAAGTCATGTTAAGTGGATATTTTTAGGCGTACTTGGCTGGTCTTCATAAAAATTGACCATCGTGGCTGAAAGGAGTTGTTTCAAAATGTATGGAACCTGGGCCTAGTCCTTGTACAGCATACTTAATAATAGGGAAACACATTTTAAATAGTTCTCAACTTTCCAATTAATTTAAAATAGCTTTGTGAGCAGGTAAGACACAAGAAATTGCACTTGAAATAGCAACACACAACACAAAGCAGTCATTGCGGTAAGCTGTCATTTTGATTGATTAATGACGTTTGACATTTATAATTCTGATTTTCTGCGTCGATTTGTAGATAGCCAGGTAAACAGATGGGAAAGAAACGGTGTTAAATTAAAAAAAAAACGAATGGGAGGTTGTTATAAAGTACTCTAGAAACTAGAAACAAAACGACACAAAAGTGACAGAAGTGAGACTGTTGTGACACTAACAGCTGACAGTTCTCTTTTTATGATCAATGGTCAATCTATGGTTTATAAAGTAGCTAAATCTGAGTGACGCCATGTTGAAAATCCATAAAAAATATTGTTAAATTATTAATTTACTACCACAACAGTATACATTTAAATGAATTATCTGTATTTTTCCCGGATTCTACGTATTTTTCTCTTTTTTTTGAAGTGATGTACATAGACTGGGCCCAGTATGAAACATGTCCTTTGGTAGAAACAATATTCATATTAAAAGAATAACTGAAATAGACTGGATGTTATAAACGCCATATTGAGTGATAATGCCTAACTTGGACGATAACTATGGCCATCGGTGAACTGCAAAATGTCGAAGATTGCAGATTTCAGAATTAAGATATATCGGACTAAGTGAAAGTTATCGGGCGCAGTGCCAACACAGAGTACCTATTAACTAGAAATCTTCATTAAAAGATATTTAAAAAAATATACTGGAATCAAGGAGCTGCTTTGTCCAAGACCAACAAGCTTAAATCAACTTTTAGTTCAGATTGTAATATCATAAGACATAGCAAAAATAAGATACCATAAAAAAGTAGGTAATAGATGTGTAGGACGCAGACAAAACATGACGAAGGGGACGTAGACATAATAAGTTGTGTAATTCGAAACGAGATGTATAGACTAAGCCAAACCTACACGTGCATTACTCGTAGGTATATTAATATTTTATTATGATGTTTCATTTACTTATAGTAAGACGATAAAGGTCATCATCTGCCCAGCCTTCCCAAATATGTTGGTGCCGTATTTCAGTATAACCGGGTGCAACTGAATACCAATGTTTTACATGCGATCGACTGATTATATTATCGGACCTCCACAACCGAGTTACTGAGTGACACGATACCCCTTGGTAAGATTGGTTGTAGACTTTCTGGCTTCTGACTACCCATAACGATTGCCAAAGATCTACGAATGATAGCCGGGACCAACGGCTTTATGTGCTTTCCGAGGTACGGAGGGAACTCGGTATGAGATGGATGGTCACCCATCCATAGATCAACCGCGGCAAGGATAGCTTAACCTATGACCGATCGATCTGTCCAGCTTTTACTAAGCCACAAGCTGGTGATAAAGGTGATGAACCAAAATGTTACCAAAAGTAGTAAGTAATATTATTAGGAAACTATAAATATTTTATCACATCGAGTGATGTATGATAAAATAATTGCGAAGAATAAAAGAAAAAGAAGAATTGCGAATTTTGCGAAGTGTATATGTTGTTTTTGTATTAAATTGTATATTCACACACGAGATTACAACTAATCTTCGAATGAAACACAAAGTTACAGGAGAAGGAAAAAGAGCGGCCAAGTGCGAGTCGGATTTGCCCATGAAGGGTTCCGTAGCAGCATGTAAGGTAAATTGCGGTTTACGATTATTTCCATACATTTTAGGCCGAGTACCTATTGCTTTGGAACAGCTGTTTTTTTTGTCGCGTTGCTTGAGGTGGTTCCATAACGAAAGTTGTTCAGGTTCGTGGTCTGAGTCACTTCTTAAAAATTTGCTAATGAATTCAATTTCATCCTGTATAACCTTTCCAGTTTTACAAAAAAAATATTTTAACGTTTTAGTGCTTCTCTTGTGCATGCTTTTGTCATGTGAGAAAATACGTTAGCCATGGAGAGCGATGACAATGATTTAAAACATTGTATTGTTAACATACGCGGATACAGACGAAGTCGCGTATTAAAAAGCCTATGTCCTTCTCCAGAGTTCAAGCTATTTTTATACCAAAGGACAATGCCAGAAACTCTATAGAACTTTGCCCCACTCAATAAAAGTTATGTGCAATATGTAGCATCTTACTGTTTATTAATTGCTGATAACTAAACATTAGTCTTAGTGACTGTAGAACTTGCGGTTTCCGTTCAAATCTAAAAACAATAATGACATTGATTATATGTTAAATTGTATTTTAGGTAAAATGAGTTTGTATTTTGTGGGTAGGTATTTCGTAATCCGCAAGTTCTAAAGAAAAACAGTTTAGTAGAGAAAGGTTCTATATTCATTACAATTATTTTCATTAATTTTCTTTTTCTGTACATGTGTTACTTTTTCTGTACATGGGTGGGGCAGGATCTGGCATTGTCATTTCATCAAAATGTTCCGCACCGTTTCATCGTGGAAACGTAACAGATAGAGATACTTTCAGATTTATAATATTAGTATGGATATGGATTTTCTAACTATTGAGATCATCATCGTCATTAATATCAAATTTTGAGAAACAAAAACTAGACTGGGTTTATTTGTTTTTAACCGAGTTCAAAAAGGAGGAGGTTATCAATTCGAATGTTTATATATTTTTTTATGTATGTTCGAGCATAACTCTGTCATATATAGACGGATTTGCAAAATTATTTTTTTGTTCGAAAGGGGTTTATTCCGAAATGGACCCATAAAATCAACGAATTCCCAAAAACTACTTAGGCCACGTTTTAGTTTCTTCAATCTTTGGAGGACTTACAATCTCTTTAAGTGTGTTGCCGTTTCTTAATGGATTTAAAAACCGAAAAATAAAAACATTTTTCAAAAAAAGAAAACCGCCTTCAAAAAGTAAAAAGTGATAAATAACTTTACCACAGAACACACATTACTTTACTTTCGGAAGTCGGTGACAATACAAAACAACAAACTCACAGCCACCGCCACCGACTTCCGAAAGTAAAGTAATGTGTGTTCTGTGCTAAAGTTACTTATCACTTTTTAGTTTTTGAAGGCGGTTTTCTTTTTTTTTTTAATCTTATTTGATCTAGATAGTCTCATTAAAATGTACGGTCCCACATAAACTAAAAACACACATTTTACCGGAAAACCCTTATTAACTCTAAACTGCAGAGTCATGGAGCCTACCATTACGTCACATCCGCAAATCCCCAGACCATCACTATAAAACCGATAGTGACAACATAACCATTAAAAAACCAAATAATTAAAATAATTCACAGAACCATTGAATGTTAGGTCAACGTACTGATCAGACAGCAAACATTAATATTAAAAAGTATGACTTAATAGGTAGGTTACGCGTTTACGATTGAACAGGTACGTTTAGGTACATACGTGCCCAAGCCAATTACAGGAATCCTAAGGACGAAAAATACACGCGACATTTTTTCCTACCAACAGTTGGTCATGTTAATCAATTAATAGCGCAATTTGACGTGGCTTATCAAACATCGCTCATCGGGTAATGGTGCCACGCCTTCAAGTCTTAGAAGGCTAGCGCAATTACAGGGTTGTCGATTACTAGAAAAAACGCATCGGTTAGGCTGCAACCACTCCCTGAGATCGAAGTGTCTTCATCGTTAAACGTGTCAAGTTGACAACCTTTATTGGAAAAATTGTTTGTAGAGGGTAGTAGGGTAGATAGAAATGAGTTCGGCGAGAGGTGCACCTCAATGTCTTAATTAATAAGGGCCAAATACTCAGACGCTACTTAATTTTAAATGCCGTGTCTCGTGCTATCTCAAAGTGACTGCGACAATACAATACTTAACGACATCTTAAAATTGAGTAGCGTTTGAGTATTTGGCCATATTTGTCTGTTGTTTTACTTTAGTAGAAATCCTATTGATATGAAAAACGCCATTATCATCCAGGAATATTTTAATCCAGGAAGAATATATTACCTACAAATAAATAATAATAAAAGTGTGTTATGTTTATGTAATATCAAAGTAACAACTTTTAACTAAAATGCAGAATTATGAATGTATATACTCACGTATGGTAATCAGGTATACCAAATTAAAAAAAAACTGTATATTTTGTAAATTTTTGTCTTGCTGTCTGTCTGCCTGTTTCTTCCGGTAAATCTCTCGAACGGCTGGATCGATGTTGACGGGACTTTCCCAGGCAGACAGCTTATATTTTCTTTCTCTTTCTTTAAAAAAAAAACCGTTTCCCCACACTAGGAATTATTCCTGTGTCGTGGGTGCGTTTACAAACATATAAACTCACATACACAAACAGCCAGGCCCGGAACCACTATCTGTAGGCCATACAAATGTTTATTCCGTGCGGGAACCGAACCCGAGACACGCTGCGCAGCAGTCGATCGCTCAACCACTGCGCCAACCGTGTCGTCAAATGCTGAGTAACTAAGGCTACTTTTATTTAAGACTAAAATAAGGCTTTCGAGCAAAAAAAAATTAAAGCCCCGCTGGCAATTGACAATCAAGCAGACGAAGACGCGGGCTCTAAATAAGTTTATAAATATTATGGACTTTTTTGACTGCGCTCTCCATGCAAAAGTTGTCTATTCATATTTTGGTTATAAGTGATAAATCTCGATGAAAATTTGTAGGCAAGCAAGACTAAAATCTAGGCTACTACTTTTGGTTGAAGAACGCTGAAGGGAAAGTACCTATGCTTAAATGGGTTGATAATATAAACTTAAGGGTTAACTTCCACGGTTCCAGTCAATAATTATAAAGCTATCCATTGAAAAGTCAAACGCAGAATATTAAAAACATATTATTGAGATCTTCACCGCAAAAAAACAGTTTAACCCTGACCTTGGGTAAACTCACTCCCATAAAATAATCCGGCTTTATTTATTTACCAATTTCCTCCAAAATATTAAAAAGGAAAAGCATTATTTTATTATTGAAATTTAATAACTTAGTCTAAACAAGGATTGGCCTTTCTCTATGTTTTTGAACACTGCGACTGTAATGACTCTTCTTAATCCCGGTCTAGGGTGTTACCAGACCAATCAATCGATCGTCGATCGACGGCATCGATCGATGGTAGAATTAATTAGTCGACGTCGATCGAGCTGCTTGATCATTATTACTGATGGATTATAGCTGGGGTTCATCGTTCAACGTCGACCGATGCCATCGACAGGCAATCGATCGATTAGTTAGTGGGACGGTATCCGTCGATCAGCCAAAGCTACCACACCAATCGATCAACGTCGATCGATGTCGATTGATGGCATCGATGATTGATCGATTGGTGTAGTAACACCCTTAGACGATCAGGGGCCGTATCATTGTTCTATCGATTTATTTGTATAGTTTTCCTATCTTCCAGTCGTGAAAGTTTCGTCCCGATTCACCCCTGCATCCCTATTCACCCCGTTATATCGTACTTACAATTTTTATATTGTGGTGCGGACCTGGTCCGGAAATCATTTACAGGTACTTATAAATTGTCAAAGTGTCTATCAGTTAGCCAGAAAGTCAAGTTACCCGTACCAAAATGTAGGTAGCTCTTTATGGAGAAGGAACTCTTTTGACAGTTCTCTTCTACAGTACAAAAACATAATCTATAGGTATATAAAAATGAATCCCAATTTCCCTTGGTTACGGCACCACGCGTGAACGGCTGGACCAATTTCGCTATTTTTTTTGTGTTTGTTTTTTTGTCCTATTGTAAGGAGAAGCAGAATATTAAAAAAAAAACTAGGAGAGTAGCGCGGAAGATTTCTAAAAATCAAAAAGGCCCCTAAAAAAAACATAGTTGACGTAATAATTTCGTCACCAAGAGTTATTAGTTTCTTCGATTAGTGTAGGTAGGCCAGGTAGGATATGTAGGGTATGTAGGGTAGGGTAGACAGGGTATGTAGGGTATGTTACCTAAATACCTACAGGTTAGGTAGGCTTGGTAGGGTCGTTAGGGTAGGTAGATAGGGACGGGTAGTTTGTCACTTCATCACTTCACTATCACTATTATAAAACAAAGCCCCCGCCGCGTCTGTCCTTATGTATGCTTAGATCTTTAAAACTACGAAACGGATTTTGATGCGGGTTTTTTTAATAAATAGAGTGATTCAAGAGGAAGGTTTATAGGTATAATACATGCATATTATAGTATAAGAAAACCGAGAAATTCTAAGAGTAATGTGAGGTCGTAATAAACATATTTTTGTGCGCTTACATTGCAAACGCTGGCTAAACCTTACGAGATATATCAAATTAATGTACGACGGAATTGTATATCTTAAAAAGATCGATAAAAAAAACCGCGATTATATATGTTTATCTCTTAAGGATAACCCACAGTAACCATTTTTATCTTTTACATATTACAAATAAGATATGGGTACTTACCAAGCTATTTTAAACAATACAGTTTTATTCCTTACCAAATTAAATCTCTTAGATACGTTGTGCATTTTATGTAGATCAAAATTGCCCTTTACAGCATATCACTAAAATCAATATATTCGAAGATATCACGGCCGGCCTAAATCTGACGGGACGTATTCGTCCCGCACCCGACATCGATAATATGTCGCTCTTTCAAGAGTAACTTCTAAAGTTCAACATGTTTGTGTTGTCTAATGACAAAAAAACTGTGAACATTGTATATTTTGTAGTATATTTAGTATCACCATTGAACCCGTGCGAAGCCGGGGCGGGTCGCTAGTATAGAATAAAACAGTCAAGGTTAAATGTTTTTGCGACCAAAACTGTTACATTTCGTTTTACAGCTTCATTTTACCTAAGTGTTTCAATTACTTGTTGGGCTGTCACTTTTAGTGTGGTGTCGTAATAGTTATAGTAGTATAAAGACAATAAAAGGTACGTATATTATCATTTTTATCAGAATGTATGTACGTGAATGAAGTAGAATTAGTGTGAATATCGTACGCTCTCATTACGAACGGTACTGCTGAGCTGCATGCCGCGGGTTAGATTCCCGCACGGAACAAATATTCTGAAGGAAAAGGTTATTTTTGATGAGTTTGTATGTTTGTAAACGTACCTATAATACAGGGAAAAAACCAAGTATAGGGCATTGAAAAAAAAACGCCATGAAGGGTTCCGTACCACAGTACAATATTTACATAAAATCCGTTTTTCAAAAGAGATACAATCGTCTTCAAAAACTTCTAGTTAAAAACTTTGTTTAATTTCGAAAGATTATTTATTTCGTAATTTGGCCCCAAAAATGACCCTCAAGTACATAAATACTGATGTGTAGGTACTAAATTTCAACGTAATCGGTTCAGTAGTCCAGTGTAGTCCAAACGGAAGACATTGAAAAAGTAAAGAAAATATTGTCATGAGAAACCTTGTACAATCTTGCATTCCAAATAACAACCATTTTTACCAAAAACTTGTCTTTTTCACGTATTTCCTGGAACTTTGTAAAATCTCCGCGCGCCATTTTCTTACGATGCTATCGCGTTTCCTTACTCGTTTCTTTTCGAACATTGCGTTGGATGAAACAAAACATTTAACAATATGCTCGCAATATGTATAGAGAAAGGGCACTCATAGTGACATCCATTTAAACAAGATTCTCTCTCAATTCAATCCAAACTCTGCATTAATGAGAGTTCGTATTGGTTATGTACCTCCGTTCAGATAGAACACAAACATCTCTTATCTTGTGACCTGTACCCAGTGTGTGTCATACTTCTGTTGAATTGATAGTAAAAAGTTTTGCATCAACCTACTTACTGTTGGAAAACTTTCACAACACTGGCACTGTCGTCATTTTCTTAAGGAGTTTCCACACGGAAGCACGAGCATAATGACAATTCAATTTTGAGCCTCACTGACTGCCTAGCATTAGCAATGTAGCAATCCAAGATTCGATTCGATTAAGTATTACAGGTAAATAGTACAGACGAAATGGTTGGCGCTGACGTTGACTTCATACATTTTATATTTCACTTGCAATATCTTGAAATAGAACATTGAAGCATGAGGTTGAAAGTTCAATCAACCTATTTAAGGAAAATTCAATCTCGTCTCGAACTGTTCGGTTTCTAGAAAGTTCATTCTTGATTGACGTCACAAGAGATAAGAAAAGCGAATCAGTAACTTTGGCACTCTTAAAGCTAGCAGTTATTGAAATTTCTGTTTTCTAACAGTCATTGTTTTATTGTTTTCTGTACACTGCTATTTTACAGCTCTGTCACGAGATACCTCAGACACGTACTTAGAGTGTGACGGAGGCGCAAAACTCTTAACGGAGTGGTAATTTTTGTGTGGAATTTAGAGCCTTGATTGATTTTCACAGTATTTATTATTTTTTTATGTTATTTAAGGCATTCATTCATCAGGTGAATTGAGAAATACTATTACATTAACCGGAAAAGGTATCGAAATTGTCATAAAAACAAGAAAAAGGTCCTTGAAAACTTGCGAAACATGAAGATTTAAAAATATACTATGCTCAAAAAAGGGTAGTTATTTTTTTATTAATATTTAATAATAAAATAAATAATATTATTATTATTCAAATAATAAATCGAAATAAACATATTTTAAAATTTTAAAGAGTTGAAATTGATCTCAAGATGGAAGTGGACCGGCACGATATTTGAGTGCAGCCCTCTAATATTGATGAGGTGCACTTTCAGTGGCAGGGAGTGCAGCTGCTATACTACCCTACGTATCTTGCTTCTTTTGGGCATTTTGGAATGAATTACGGTGAGTAGGGTGGAAGTAGAATGAGGCTTCACGCTGCTGACCAGCAGACACACACAACGCAACGACATTAGTGGGTAACTAATCTGGAAACTGCCGGGATGCCCGAGCCCCCCCGGGGATTTCCATCGGGCCTTATCGTCCGGTTGCCAATCGGCACGATAGTGCATCCCGGGATATTTCGCGAGTTGGCGGGGCAGCCTCCCGAGAGTGGCTAGCTCCGATCGGGCCCCTACTAACTGAGGTCGGCCAGCGGTACAGCGTGCCTCGGATCCCGCTACCCTCCAGGACCAGGTACCCGATGCTGCTACAGTTATGCGTGTCAAATACGGTCCAGCAGCGAGTGAAGCAGCTATTCCGACCCACCCTACTCAGACGGCGTCACTGGACATCGCACCGAAACACGGCAAGGCCGTTTGGCGGGGCGGCTTTATCCATTGGGTGGTCACTAGCCACGGCCGAAGCCTACCACCAGTATGTTGTCGTTATATAATGTTTTGTTATTGTTTACCAAACTTAAAAAAAAGTTAAATGGTTAAGTTTGTACGTCGGCTAATTAGTATCTACCTCTCTGTCACTTTATTAACAACTATGTCACATTTGCCCCTCTTATAACTAAGCGTCACAGTAGCGTATGATTCAGCTTATTGAAAACATTCACTTAAATAAAGTATATTACTATAACACCGAACACAGAAGGAGTTAGCTAGATTTCCAACTTTATTTATTTCAAAACTTGCACAATGTCTCAAAGTGTGTGGTGGTCTTATTAAGCAAAAATGTGACAGAGTGGTATGAAGTAACATTTTACAATATGAACAATAAAAATTCCATCAAATCAAGCTAGCTAAAAATAAGTAAGTAAGTATTGATATTCTAGTTCAGCAAAGTAATAAAAAACTGGAGATCTGATTACATCACAACATTTTTGTGACTGTTGTATTTATTTTCTGTTAAAAAACAAGTGACGCTTTATATTATGTTTCTGAAATCTTCGACAGCCAGACTATAATTTAAAATACATTTTAATAATAAAGAAAAGACATATAAGTATATACTTATGAATATACATGTAGGTATATGTTACTGTAAAAGCCCGGACTACGGTAAATCCTGAAAATTTAAGTCATAATTTACCAAATGTATTTTTTTCACTTTAGACCAACTTTTCTTAACTTTTATCACAGTTTCGAAGCTGGTTATTTTATGCATAAAAGTACAACTCATGAAGATTCAGTTGCAAGAAAAAAGTCTCGGCAAAGTTGTCAATTATTTTTTAAATAGTTTTTAAATTGGTCATGTTGAAAATTCTCAAAATTACAGAAAAAAAATCATAACTCGGAAGCTATGAAAAGTCGTGGAAAATACATGGGGGTGTACTCGGGTCGGTAAATCCTAAGATTTACTGGTAAAACCCAAGATTAACCAATATTCGGGCTTTTACATTAACATAATATATATTTTTTTAATCTTAAAACCGCTCTGATTTTCGGTTGAAAAGAAAAACGTCCCTACTTTGTGCAGCTAGTTTCTTTCTGACTGACTTCTTGCCAATTCAAAAATCTGTAACTGGTTTATTTGATGCACATGATTTGAGTTTGGGTTTAAATGATGAAATTGAAGATAAATTTAAAGAAAATTTTCATGAATTTCTCGCACCAAATACTTTTCAACACAATATTCGCCCGTTCGTCCGCAAACATACCTTAGGTATGATAAGAAGAAACATGAAAATATTTTGAATTTTCGCGCATTTTCCATTGCACGCATAGTGGCCGAAAATATAGATGAAAATTGTATTTTTCCAAGAGTTGTTTGAAGGACAGCGGCGCAGCTATCAATCAAATTTAATTTCGTTTACTCTGACTTTGAAAATATGATGTAGGTAAGGATATTTCCTAAAAGATTCACTGTCGATTTATCAAATTTTGGAATATTCTGTCACTAGGGCATATTACATTAGGTACGGTCAGCAACGAAAGTCGATTAACCCTTCAGATTTTTAAATCATAATTCTTGAGCAGAAGGAAATACGGACAATTTTTAATTATGGATTTTTAAAGCGAAGACAATCACTTCATAGCGTTTTACAAAAATAGACGTTGAGATAAGTTTCAGGAAGAATACAACCTTGACTGTATGCGAAAATATTATATTAAATGCGTTTTTCCAACGGGATACACAGTCTTAAAGTACAATTACAGGGCCAAAGTTACAAAAATATTACTATTAGTTATTTAAAAACAATATTAAAAAGTACAAAATCGGTTCACCTTGTCATTTTTTTTTTCACCAGTATTTGAATAAAAGCATAACGGATATATTTATTTTATATAAATATAGTGCTTAATATAAAGAATATTTTTGGTCCGTTATACGAACTCATTTATTTTAAACAATTCTTTTAAAAAACACTATAAAACCTCGCGCGCAATCGTTGGTCGATCAATTTAAATGATTCATGCTCATACTTCCGCGCTCACGCACAAAAACAGACTATTGTATTGTACTAGTGTCCGTCAATGCTGCTACGATGTTCTAGCAATCATAATTATATAGCAGTCGTGATTTTGAGTTGCGCTAAATCGAATACGCGCCCTTAACGGAGACTTTAATATTGATGCTCTCACTTTCTTTTTCATACAAAATGTAAGCGATGCGATTTAAAGTCTCCGTTAATGATTGTTGGTTACATGTAACTCAATGTCAGACTGCATCAGACTGACGTACTTAAGATGAAAAGATGTGAAATGACGCAATTATCTATTTTGAAATATTCTTCTCTCTAAGCCGGTCTATGTGAACAGATACTTAGTATGGTCGTTATAGAATAAGAGATAACCGTACTCTTAGTAACTATCGATAAGAAAGCTGAAATAGTATTTGGGTAGCCGTAGGTTATATTATAGTAGTTAGTATAGTAAACATTACTCATCTTTGAACGGCGATACCTAAAGCCAGTTGGCCACTCACATGCGGGCAGATCATCACCATCCTCACCGGTAGATGGCCCTACATCCACCAAATACTGTTTCAGCCTTTCTAGCGACAGTTACCTAAAGTACAGCTATCTCTTGTAATATTAGTGAATCCCTAACTGACCCACCCATCCCTCCTATTGATTGATAAGATATTATTGCAAAATTACAATTTTTATTTTATTTATTTCAATTTACGTCAGGCGACATGGAACAAAAACATATCCATTACAATTACACGTGTGAACTGCACATGTCTACAGAGCTAGCACTCGGTCTTTTCATAGGTTATGGTCGAAAATTCACAAACCTCCTGAATATAATTCCTTGCGGCCATATTCCGTCATTTAGGAACAATGCACATTATGATGAAGCACAAAGAAGTTAAATGTAATGTCAATTTTATATATGTGTTATATTTTTCTACCTTTTGAGCAAACTAAACATAAAAATTAAAGATTTATAAAATTCTATCAATTAGAATTCTAAAAGATCTCAACCATATAAGCAAAAGTGGGTCACCTAATTGCTATAACTGTACTGGATGATATTCAATATTACTTGTCTTGTTCATGATTATTCTTGCAACACAATTATGACGTCACCCAATAAAAATATCGTGGGTAGAAGTGAATACTAGGTACTTACATACCATCAACAAAAGATATTGAAATGTCGATGACAGTACCTAACCAAAAGTGGGCGCACCTTCCGTGATATGAGTATTATTAAAACCTACGCAAAAATTATAATAGGCTTTTAGATATAGTGAGTTAATTGCTTAGAATAATAAGTGGATACATAAGGAGTTCATAACAAGAACTAACTTGGTCAGGATGATCAATAACAATACGAATACCAGACTAATATTGTCGAACTGCATGACAATAGCATTTCTTACTGAAAACAAAATATGTGTATAAAAACGTAATAATTGCTTATAGTCTAAGAGCCGTGCAAGATCGACCTTCACCCATCAGATAACTTGATGAGACATATTTTTAATCAAATATAATTTATTAACAAACATGCCTATGATAACTTGCCTATCGAAAAGTTTACATAGCAAATTTTAATTGAATTCATAATAATAATAATAATTAATCAATTTTCTTTCATCACCTTCACTCTTTTCATAACCGAATGAATTTCATCTCAACTGATAATTTTTAACACACAGAATATGCCTAGGCAGGCTTGCCTACTTATTTCTGTGCATGGCAAGCAAGCAGATATGAACAGGTAAGTCAATATAGGTAAGTAATTACACCGATCTGTTAACCAATCGAAATTGATAATACTAGCTATATCGGCGTCATATGTATTCTAAAACAATTTTTGAGTATAGTAAATGTGGGGGATTCTTTTCTATCTTTCTTCATTATACAATGCCGGTTGATAGGGACAACCAGATTATTTTGTTTTTCTCTCTTCTAAATGACGTTCCAGTCATAAGACTGAAACGTCATTTCCAATTATAAATTCAAATAAAAATAAAAATTGACAATTATAAAATTGACAATTTGAATTTGAAGAGAAGACTTAACATAAACAATAAAAAGGGCGTGCATTCATACATTTTTAAAATTGAAATGCACAATGACATTATAATTTGCTAATGTAGTGCAAAAATACCATAAAACTTACTGCTGTATTCCTCAAGGGGTTGGGCAGTGGTATGAAGTACCTACACCTTTTGTTTTCGTCTGTATTTTATTTTATTTTCGTCAGTATTTTATTCTAGTAGTCTCATATAGTGATAACAATCTATCACTATAATAATAATACCAGCCTAAAGTTGTCCCACTGTTGGGCAAAGGCCTCTTCTCATACAGAGAAGGAACGAGCATTGATCACCACGTGCGCTCAAGGTGGATTGGCGATTTCAGACTTATATTAATTACTAGCACTTTCCCCGCGACGTCGCCCGCGTGAATTTTCTCAAGAACCCCTATTTTTTTAATAATAAAATATAGCCTATGTTACTCAGCGTTATAGTAGCTTTCGATTGGCGAAAGAATTTTTGAAATAGGATCAGTAGTTTTTGAGTTTAATCGTTACATACAAAATACAAATCTTTCCTCTTTATAATATTAATATAGAAGTATAGATATAGATAAGTCCATGACCTTAAATAATTTGTAGAATACCAAATTAGCCTATTGAGACACTACCGACACACTATTGACAAGTTGGTTATTTTACAGAATTGGGCCCCAGGATTCGTCACGATGTTTTCCTTCGCCGATGTCAATGATATCCAACATAAACTTAGAAAGTACAGTAAGATATTGAAAAATCCACAACACTATATATTTTAAAATCAATTAAAATTAACTTTATGTTCGTTTGGGCTAATCTCGAGATTTACTGCTCTAATTCTGTAAATTCCTTTGATAAGAAGAAGCTACGTTATGCCTGACTGTTATCACTATATATTATAAAACAAAGTCCCCGCCGCGTCTGTCTGTCCCTATGTATGCTTAGATCTTTACTACGCATCGGATATTGATGTGGGTTTTTGGAAAATTGGCGCGCGGAAATTTCTCAAACCTTGTTCCAGGACATACGTGTTTACTGACTTTGTTTCTCAAAAAAGTTTTAATTTTGGCTTCATACAAATCTAGATTTAAACCACAAGATACTGTGTGTTAAAAATATTTGGAAAATAATTTGTTATAACGCCGTAATCGCGTACGAGCGTTTGTTTGGGAAATATGACGGGTTGGGCGCTCTTAAGGCGGGTCCCTGTGCAAAACGCAGCGCTAGCCGTTTTTTGTTCAGTTTTTCGGACCTAAATACCCTGTATTCAAAAGAAAAATCAACAAATAAAAAATAGATTTTTCTACATAATCTTGACTCCAAAATGGTAGATCTGATTTTTGTTTACGAAGTATAGTATTTAACTTATCTCCTCACAACGAAACCACAGAAATGAGAAATAATTATTGAAAACATGCATCTCCTCGGCAGGTAACCATAAATTCGATTTTTTACTAACACTAATGGATAGGCAATTTATTAATGAACATTTTGGTAGATTTCTTTTTGTGCCAATCCCAAAATGTGATTTTATCAAGATTTATTTCTAAAACCTGAGAGTATTTCGCTACTGTATCTCTTGTGCGGCAAAGACAGAATGAATGCTCAAGGTTATTTGCTCAGGGATAATTATATTTAATATTTGCCTTAATAGAGTGATATATAAAAAAGGAAGATAATAGAAAAGGAAGGTTTAAGTATACTTATAATTTGTCAAGCGGGCGAAGCCGCAAGCATATTTAATTATCAAACAAATTCATCATCATCATGTCAACCGTTAGACGCCCACAAGTTGGTGTTGGTTGGGGGGGGGGGGGTTCAGCCGTAATCGCCATGCTTGGCCAATACATGTTGGCGATCTCAGTAGGTGTTATGGTACTCAGAAGGACGCTGCTGCCCATCCTCTGGTCAATATCCCTCTGTCGCCTTCTACAACACCCGCACGGGTAACGGCCCGCAATTGGGTGGTGCTGTTCGCGCCCGGCACCACACGGCTCAAAAGTTTTAGGGATCTATAAAATGTATTCATGCGGACAAAGTCGAAGCAACAGCTAGTTACTAATTAAACTAAATGCCGAACTACTATCACGAAAGTGAAAGTTAGTCTTTAAAGGCGGGTTGCTTCTACTAACCATTACTGCCCGGTAATAGTCAAAAACGGCGCTAACTATCGCCAAATCAAAAAAATGGGTTGTTTCACAAAATCGTACGTCAAAAAGTTACTATTACCATTACCGACCAGTCTTCGTAAGGTACGTTAAACATCGCACATCATAGTAACTTTTTAACCGTCCGTATGTAATGTTAACCATTACTGACCGGTAATAGTCAAAAACGGCGCTAACTATTGTCAAATCAAAAAAATGGGTTGATTCACAAAATCATACGTCAAAAAGTTACTATTACCATAACCGACCAGTCATCGTAATTTTGTGTTGTCAAACAGCTACATCAAACATCAAAATATTATGAAATCTCTTTTTGAATAACTTTAACTGACGGATTTATATGTCATGAAACAACCCGTTATATTTAACGTACGTTAAACATCGCACGGCATAGTAACTTTTTAACCGTCCGTATGTAACGTTAACCGACTGTTTGAAACAACCCGGCCTAAGTCAAGAGTGAATAGGTTACTTCTAGGCAAGCGTGCTCCATCTTTGACCGCAACATCGCTTCCCATCAGGTGAGATAGTGGTCAAACGTATGCCTATCAATAGTTAAAAAAAAAAACTGTACTTATTTCTACTCGATGTGAGGATCGAGTCTTTCCGACCAATAAATAATAGTTTCAAAATAAATTCCGTAGGTTGCAAAAACTTTACGACACCAACGGTTTAATTATAATGTTTTAGTATTACTAGAGTAATGAATATAGCATACAGAATTTCTAAACTGAAGCGGTCGCCTGTAGAATGTATTTCCCTTAGGACTGATGGCTTTTCGTACATAGTAGGTATGTTTGGAATACCTTCTACTTTGGTAGGGCAGGTAGAATTAAATAAAAGTCTAATCTAAACGGATTCTGCCCAACAATAACGTATGTATGTAAACAGTGAAGCTACAGCAAGCTGAGGTTTTTTCTGCCAAGAGAAACCAAACCACGTAGGTATTACTCTCATTTTTCGAAGTAATTGTGTTGATTTTGCATTTAAAACACTAATTAATTTGCAATCTATTCTAAGCCTAAGCTTGAGATGTACACTCACCAAAAGAGATAAGTATCCGGGGTAGGTAAACCCAATTGTAGGGTCGAATATACTTAGTTGAAGTTTTCTTAGAAACCGATGAATGTATTTTAATGAAATAAAAAACTTTGTCACAAAATAGACAACCGCCTTTAAATCTAAAAGTGATAAATAACTTTAGCACAGAACATACATGACTTTTTATTTGTTTATAACTATTTAGTACCTTCTTATCATCCAAGTCTATTAAGAACCGGCAACAGAGTTAAAACAGAGATATTCCAAAGCTTGAAGAAACTAAAACTTCGTCTATGTAGTTTTTTTTTGGATTTTGTAGATGTTTCAAAAAGTGCTGAATCCAATTTCGATAAAATTAAAGCCGATTCACATTTGCTGGAGAAATCGCGTACCTAACAAATATACAAAAAAAAAATCAACATATAGTCGAAGCGAGAACCTCTTTCTTTTTTAAAGTCGGTTGAAAATAAAATTAATAAAGAAAAAACAGTTCTTTAATTAAATTAAATTTCATTTCAAAACATCTATCGGTTTCTAAGTGAACTTCATTTATTTACGACGACCTGCAGTGCTATTCTGTTACAATCTCCCTCGGTGAACACCTAGATGAAGTGAGCTGTCATCTGTCCTGATGCTAGGGATTTACAAAGCACTACAATCGGATGACAGCTCACTTTACTTAGGTGTTCACCGTGGGAGATTGTAACAGAATAGCACTGCTGGTAACTTTTCTTTTTTGGTGACTGTAGTTTACATTGAACTTGTATTACTGGAGAATAATGTAACATATTTTGCGATATGCAATAAGTCTAACTGAAATATTTAAATTATTGGGAAATTGTGGGAGAGAACGTGCCAATCGTTCTTGCCGACCCAAAGTCAGTAAATTATAATGTAATTCACATTCACGTGAAATTCAATTATTTTGGCATGATAATTGAGTCGTTAACTTTGAACTTTGTCGGTAATTTTGAAGTGCCGTGCTTTACCTAGGCTGTTGTGAAAAACCCTCTTCTCAGAAGCGAGACGGTGGGATAAATCTCTCTGCAGGGTAGTACAGAATAAGCGTGCCTGCTGCTGCGAGTAAATTATAGGAGTCGGATCTTTTGCTTCTAAAACTTCCGACGCCGAACCTAAGTACAATGTTCAACGACACTGCTTCCCTACGTTGAGGGGTCTTTTGCTGAGATAAAACCTCAAACTGCGAAACTATTCATACCTTGGTGATAACTTTATTTTCAAGTCGTTTGCGGTTAAAACCCTCGAGTCGTGGGGTCGTAGAGCTCATCTTCTACTCAAGGAATAGTCTAAATGCTTGATTGACACTTGCTGTGACTCAAGTCTGGTGTTTCCTTGGTCCGAGGTTAAGCATTGCCCTCCAAGATATTTACAGATGACAGTGATGCGGAGGATTTTTTGCTGCCACTATGCGTGTAAATATTGTACATATTTTTACTAATATGTTATGTATTCAATAATTGGGGTAATATGTTACGATTTAGTTAAGCTGGTTCTTACCTTGGTTAGAAGTTAAGCATTGCCATTAGATGGGGCAATGCCGCCAGTATCTTTTTTATGCCTTATAGTGTTAGTTTTTATTTTAATAGTTATCGTTTTATTAATAGTGTAAATATTTTATTAAATAAAGTCAAAAATATAAATAAAATATTTGAACGATCAAAGTTATACCATTGTACCAGGTGTGGTGGTTATTTATAAATATTATTTTCGTAGTTCATTAAATTCTTGTTTTTCTAAAGTTGTGCACCTTTTGTTATACAATGATAAAGTATAAAATAATAGAATTATCAACTAACTAGTTTTATACTAAAACAAAGGTACCAACGAGAGTAATCACGTTTTTATTGGACATTTTAAAGCTTTCATATTTCATCTCAAGCGACAGTGAATAATGTAGTTTCATACGCTGTGTGTATGAAAATCTTAAGATAGACTATTATGATACTTGATATTAACAACCATATTTTATAAGTCACGGAAAATCAAGCTGAAGGAATCATGATCGATGTGTTTACATCATGACTAGGAATTAATGTCATACCGTAGGCCTAGCACAACCGCGCTATTAGTTTTTGTTAATTGTTGTGTTTCATTCACTTTAAACTAGGTATAACAATAATAATAATAGAGGAGTAAGGAGCCTCACCGATGCTTTTTCTGGGCCTCACATGGGCCCGAAGTAGATTTTTTAGCATCAGTGTCCTGGCTACAATTTGAAGCGCTATTGGGAAAAACCGAAGGTTTTGTCGGTGTAATTAAAGGATAAAGTTATTTTGGTGAATATATACTACTGAAGATTTATTGTGAAGAATGACATTTGTCTGGCATATCACCGGCCGGTAGGCTCATTCCGTTACTTTATCTCTGGATGTTCTCGTCTTGCTAACGAAAAGTTTTTGCATAGACACAGCCTTGTGGCCAGGATTTTCCATCAGCAACTTTCTCTGAAATACACCTCGTGAAATCGGCCGTATTATAGACACACACCCAACCGATAGTTCTGTCAGCCTGATGGTGGATTGGAGACGCGCGTAGTGATTATTGACACAGCAGTTCCGCATGATTTTCTACTATGCCGCTTGATTGTATTTAAGGCAACGAAAAGACATCAATAGTATACTATTGATGTCTTTTCGTTGCCTTAAATCTGCGCTTTCGTGTGAGGCCCTCCGATCAGTTGCATAAGACAGTCTTAACGTAAAGCGACAACGATTCTCAAGAACGAAAATAAAATAGTAATAGAATATGAAGACCAGATCAAAGGTAAGAAAAGATCAAAGATTGGTAAGAAGTCTACAACTGCTTGTCATAGGAGACTTTGACATATAATGAGAAACTACTAATGAATGTCACTTTAATTAATGTTATGAAGCTACGCGTGCACTAAAGTCAAAGTCAGGGTTCCGTACAAAAAAATTGAACCCTTATAGGATCACTCGTCTGTCTGTCTGTCCGTCCGTCTGTCACAGGCAATTTGTTCCGAATATACTGCAACAAATCAGGTGAAATTTGGCAGGATGGTGTCATCCTATGACCCAAATACAGATGTGTAAAGGAAATAAATATTTTTATAAATTTTTAAAAATAATATAAAAAATAGAGCGTTTTCGGGGGACAATTTAGGAAAAAATACAAAAAATTTTGCAAACCGCAAAATATATCAAATGAAAGAGCTTGTAATGCGAATCTCAAATATATTATTGTTATTATTGTAAAATAAAAAGTTTTGATTTTATTCTGATATACGAAACTACAGAATCTGAAATTAAAAAATAATACAAAACATAGTTCATTTCTTGTAGATTACTAAATATAATTCTATCAATTGGCATTGTACGGAACCCTCTCCACGCGAGTTCAACTCGCACTTGGCCGGCTTTTAACCGACTTCAAAAAGGAGGAGGTTATCAATTCGAATGTTTATATATATTTTTTTTTTGTATTTTCGGGCAGTAGTCTGTCATATGTACAAGGATTTGCAAAATTCTTTTTTTGGTCGATAGGGGTTTATTCCGAAATGGTCCCATATAAATTTTACCAAAATTGATCTAGTGCTTTTTGAGAAAATCAACAAATTCCCAAAAAAATTACTTAGATGACGTTTTAGTTTTTCAATCTTTGGAGGATTTAATCTCTTTTAAGTGGGTCGCCGTTTCTTAATGGATTTGGATGATAAGGCAACACTATAAACCGAACAATAAGAAGTTTTTTCAAAAAAAAGAAACCGCCTTCAGAAACTAAAAAGTGATAAATAACTTTAGCACAGAACACACATTACTTTACTTTCGGAAGTCGGTGGCAATACAAAACAACAAACACAAAGCCACCGCCACCGACTTCCGAAAGTAAAGTAATGTGTGTTCTGTGCTAAAGTTATTTATCACTTTTTAGTTTCTGAAGGCGGCTTTTTTAAAAAAAAAAACTTTGTGTTTGTGTGTTTTACACAATTTACACAAGTGAAATCGCGGGCAGAAGCTAGCTTCTGCCCGCGATTGCACTTGTGTAAATTAAGAATTAAGGTCAAGTCCTAAGTTATCCCACGGGAAGTCGAAACGGTTTTGAAAAATACTGTGTATTTACCTACTTGATCAATGTATATATAATAATAATAAAATAATAATAATATGTGGGGACATTTTCACACACGGCCATCTGACCCCAAACTAGGGAGACCCTGTGCTATGGGTGTCAGACAGCTGATATACATACACAAATACATTTTTTTTGTAAATACATACCTACATATATAGATAAACAACACCCAGACACAAAGCAAACACAAGTACTCATCACACCAATGTTTACCCTGGGCGAGAATCGAACCCGCAACACGCTGCGCAGCAGTCGATCGGTCAGCCACTGCGCCAACCATGTACACACCGTGTACCTATATATAGGTACGTGTGCTGAATTTCAACTAATTCCGTGCAGTCGTTTAGGCGTAAAAATGTACCAACATCCGTCAATGCTCACAAACTTTCACATTATTTATGAGTATAGCAGCTGTTGGTAGTAGGATGTATGATATAGCTAAAACTCGAAGTACGGCTACACCTAGTTCTAACCGGCTAGAACCAGGTGTAACCGGTAGCAATTGGTTAAACTTAGGTGTAACCTGCCAGCTCCTAATTATTATTATTTTAAGATATCAACATTATAAGTTACATAATAAAATATTGTTGAAATTATTTATCCTACAAATTAAGTAAGACTTAAAAAATATTAACAATAATTAAATTAACCTTAGAAATAAATATAAACACATAATATGTACAATGCTCACAGGGCATCAAAAAACTCGTCCGCATCGCTCTCAATGGGACAAGTGCCCAAAAGGCTAGCAGCATTACCACATTGAATGGCAATGCTAATTCTTTGGCCCAAGAAAAGGCCAGCCCTTTGGTCACGTGAAGAGTCGACCAGCCGCTTTGCAATGTCCCTAAAAACAAGGTGAGCACTCGGGCCCCATGGCCCTAATGTTTCGACCCCAAACGGCTCAAACATATAACTTTCAAGAAGGTTGTTATATTTACGCCGTTTGAGGTTTTCCGCACCTGCAGCAGCCGCCCCAGCACAGCACGACGTGCTAGGAAGATGGGATGGCGCAAGGGTGTCGACACAAGTTGCATCCCACACCAAAGGCCTACCCAACTTCCACGGCATTATGGTCATTCCATCTGGTCTCTTTCCATCGTCACGTGCCAAGCCAATAGGTTCTAACACAGCTGGCACGCCGGCGGAGGCAAGAGCACGACGGATGATGTCATTAATGCTGGCGTGCCGTGCTATCCGGCCGGCGCTCTTGCAGCAGGAAAGGCCATGGTGACCGAGGCAGTCGACAACTGCACCGCATTGACAGCGATGCGGGGCCCCGCAAGGAGCGCCCAGACGTAGGCATGTAGCGAGCCGGAATGTAGAGTCACCAAGCATAGTAGGTACCTATGTTAGGTGACGGCAGTGCCTGAAGCCAGAGGCCCGACTCCCACTCACCCACAGCCAGCAAGCGGGCACGCTCAGCAGAATTGGTGGACGTATTAATGAGTTTATTCCGTACCAACCTGCAGAGCGGCTCATCCCACTGTCTCTGGGAAGATGGGTTCACGGGCCGAACCGTATTTGGGCAAGCCACTTTCCAGGCGTTCACCGCATCAGTCAAGCACGGCACTTCAAAGTCAACCAGTGACGAGGATAAGATTTTTGTGGTTAACTTTTCGGTGCTGTGGACGGAGGACAGGAACGCCGGCAAAGTAACACTGGAAATTTTGCGGATCCCGAGACCACCAAAACGAATAGGTAGTGTGGCTTGTAGCCACGCTCGATGCGGACGAGTTTTTTGATGCCCTGTGAGCATTGTACATATTATGTGTTTATATTTATTTCTAAGCTTTGTATATAATAAACCTAGTTATATTTATTTGAATAAACTAACAATTAACCTTTGTAACTTTAAAGTAAACACATCCCTCTTCAAAATATTCCTGTTAGTACCTACCTATGTCACGAATGCCAAATTACCGCCCCTACGTACCTCTAAACGTGAGGCTACATTCAGAGGTCGGATTTTACAAACTTAACGGATTTGCGCCCTAATTTGACTACGTCGACATAATCTGACTGTGCTCAAACGTAAACAAAACTTGTTTACTCGTACCTACTATTTGGGTTACGGAGTATGAAATAGAAAACTAAGAGATATTTGTTTTTTAACCAGCCGGTCTATTCTGTAAAAAATGTCCCTTGATGGCTACAGTGTCATTATCAACATCATCATCATCAGCCAAAAGACAGCAATCTGCCGCTTGCATGTACTGTAGGTCGATTCTGTAAAATTCAAACAACAACTCGCATTTCACATCGCTATTCACTCTCACTTCGTATAAGGTTCAAAATTACCTTGATATATTTGACACTTTGAATCGGGTTCGAGTGCGAAATGAGCATCGAAGTGACGGGGAAATTACCTTACAGAATGCAACTTCTTACGTTAACTCATACTTTATCTGTCAAAATCTCCCTGTCAATTTAGTTCAACTCGCTGACACGCTCGCAACGGTGGCGCTAGTGTAAATTCGAATTATCAACCGAGTTTTTAGAATGCCAATCAAGAAACTCACAACGGATTCAGATTCGAAGTTTAGAATGAGGTCTTACAGAATCACACCCCTGGAGAGCCTCAGGTGAGCCGTTTATGAGCAGGCTATTAAAACGCGATTACCTACCCCATACATTGTAGGTATATGGCATTAGTAAAATGTGCCAACTTTTTACCAACTTAATTGACTATTTTAATGCTTTTAAATGAACTAAAAATCAGATTTTACAGGTAACTGTATATGACCCTATAGGGTTTTCAGGGTTAATATTATTAGAAGGTAAAGGAAAGTATTTTTTTTAAGAGTCTGGTTTATCTGTTGATGGTGTCAAGTAACCAATTCCTGGAATAAGAAGGGGACGAGAACTCACTTTAAGTTCACTTTACCTTCATTGAACACAGAATAGCAATCCATCATTATGATCGCGGTTCCCCACACACAACACACAACAATTTAAAATCACGTTTCAAAATCAATCTAGTACATACTTATGGACATCTGAAACCTCACCTGACACAGCGTTACTTTTTCAACCGACTTCAAAAAAGGAGGAGGTTATCAATTCGTCTGTAGTTTTTTTTTTTTTTTTTTTTTTTTTTTTTTAATGTTTGTTACCTGATTTCTCGGGACTGGGTGAACCGATTTTGATGATTTTTTTTTATAGATAGGGTATGCTTCAGGGGTGGTCCCATATAAATTTTATCGAAATTGATTCAGCACTTTTTGAAAAATGAACTAATACCCAAAAATTTTACATAGACGACGTTTTAGTTTCATCAAGCTTTGTAGTAGTTAACTTTCAATCTCTTCTTAATAGATTTGAATGAGAAGGAGGTACTAAAAAGCGGAAAATAAAAAGCTTTTTACAAAAAAGACAACCGCCTTCAAAAAGTGAAAAATAACTTTAGCACAGAACACACATTGACTTTAGTTTCGGAAGTCGGTGGCAATACAAAACAAAAAACAGAACAAAGCCACTGAATTTAGAAACTAAAGTCAATGTGTGTTCTGTGCTAAAGTTATTTTTCACTTTTTGAAGGCGGTTGTCTTTTTTATTACATCGACACATCGTGCATTTTCCTACAGATCGCTATTATTTTTGTAAATCAAATATAACCTATAGCACTTAAGAATGACGTAGCAAAAGAACTTTCAGAATCGGGCCAGTACTTTTGAAGATTAGAGCATTCAAACATAAAAAAAATAAATGAAAAAAGAACTCCAGTTTTTCAATACAAGGTGTAACGTTAAACCTCAGACACCCCAAATGATTTTTAATTCAATTAACTTAATTCTGAGAAAAAGAAATCATAAAAAAAATTTAAAGGTTTTATGTGCTGTTTTAGTTTTACCAAGACTCGTATTTGCATTGAAATAAGAACTATTATTATAACGCGTATGAGAAAATTTAAATTGGATGACAACCATTTGTGTTTGTTTACATGTTTTGGCAGGTTGGCGCACAACCTGCCAAAACATGTAAACAAACACAAATGATGGCTTGACTTATTAATAAATAGACAGGGCAACATGTTTAATGAAGATTTTTTTAAAAATGTGACCTATATTAAAAAGTGGTTTAATTGATTCTGCTCGTTATTCTGATCACACTATTTTCAGGTATTGCGTATTTGACGTTACCTCTTGTATCAGTTAAGATAACAAGGATGAACCGACTCCTCCTTACAAAGTAATAAATTACTTTAAGATCTTGATTACAATCCTATAAAACGGACCTCTGTAGTTAGTGTTATCATTCGAATGTTATATTATATTTTTCATGTTCCATATGCATAAAATAGTCTATCAGAATATCCTTTCAATATTATTATGCAGATGCATTTAAAGATGTATACGTTCATCGTAATAATGTGTATTTTTTTAATCACGTGTATATCTTCTTAACTATATATATTCTATTCCTCTAACTGATTACAAATTTCAGCCTTGTTAAAATAAAATAGATCAAGCGACATTGGGATTTCAGTCCATAAGAAATATTAAAGTATTTGTGTCACTGTAAGATTGACTTATTAATTGTATACCTCGTCGATTCCCAGAGGACCAATGAACCTAACCCTAAAAATACACACAGAAACCAAGAACGCGTATTCTTTGTTTCTGTATTTATGTCGTTTATTCGACCCTAAATGGCGCAGAAGACGCAAGGCTTCCAGCGTTGATTAAGCCATTCAATCACTAAATAACTACAATGCTAGAAATGTATGGATGCGGTATTTGGTACATAGTTTAACAAAATTCTTTTTGGAAGATTTGGAAAAAGTGTTGCCAACCTTTTTTTCAAATCATGGATTTTTACGAAGGGGAAAAATACGAAGTGTCCTGTGTGCCCACCACTAACTTTTTAGTAAAATCAATCTTCCTAGGACGACTCGGATTATTTTATTCGGCTGTATTTTCATAAATATAGAAATGAATATACCAATGGCCTCCCACTAGGTGGACCGATGACCTGGTAAAGGTTGCGGGGATCCACTGGATGTGAGTCGCACGGGACCGGTCAATGTGCGACACTTGGGGGAGGCCTATGTCCAGCAGTGGACGTCTTTCGGCTGAAATGATGATGATGATATACCAATGTATAAAAAACGATACATTATCAGATATAAAACGACGATGGCAACCTAAGTACGACTTTCTACAAGACTTAAGACAAAAAGGTAGAAAAATTTAGAATCTCAAGCAAAATAATCGCCATATTCGACTAATTCCTTCGTACATCGACGACGAAGCGTGTACAACCACGTGGTTCTTTTGGGACTTCATAAATTAATTAAAAGCATAATATATATAATTTGGCTGGTTGTGCAATCACCATTGTAGGGTGGGGTTAACGTTGTACTATGGCACTTCGAGGTGAAAATTGTAATTAATTTGTTTGAACATTATTTGTATCGAGGTTAGCGGATTTGGTATTGTTTACACATCAGGGAATAATATTAAGAGGTTGTAAGAAATACCTGGAAGGAAAATATGAAACGTCACACCGGTATTCCCCGAAGATTATGGTAAACTTGTACCACCGATATGGCTAGTTTAAAATTTTGTCCAGCAACGAGTTTAATAAAAAACATTTTTAAACATGGATGGATAAACTTAAAGATATCAATCATAATAAGAGATAACTAAATGTTTTTATTACTAAAAAAATTCATAACAGTGGATTCTATATGTGATATGAGACATGTTAGTGGCGAACATAAAAGACCACTAAAGTAAGTATTCCAGCTATTTTATAGAGAATACTAAAAAAGGAAAATGACGTTCCTAACAAATGTACGTTTTTTATTAAAAAAAACCGCCTTCACAATCTTCAAAAGTGATGAATAACTATAGCTCAGAACACACATTACTTTACTTTCGGAAGTCGATGACAATACAAAACAACAAACACAAAGCCACCGCCACCGACATTTTCTTTTTCTTTCTTTTCTTCGTTTTTCAAGGCAGTTTTCTTTTTTTGTTTTTTTTTTATTTTTCGCTTTTTAGTATTGCCTTAACATCTAAACCCATTAAGAAACAGCGACAAACTTAAAAGAGATTGTTAAAGTCCTCCAAAGATTGTAGAAACTAAAACGTCATCTAAGTAATTTCTTTGGGATTTTGTTGATTTTCTCAAAAAAGCCTGGATCACGTTAAGTAAACTTTATGTGGGACCATTTTGGAATAAACCCCTTTCGAAACAAAAAAAGAAGTTTGCAAATCCGTCTATAAATGACAGAGTTATGCCCGAACATACATAAAAAAATATATTAAATAAACATCCGAATTGATAACCTCCTCCTTTTTGAAGTCAGTTCAAAATAAATTACATACTTTTCACCTGCCCGTGGCTATGTAAAAGCCGTATGGATCGATCGGCCATGACGGTTAAGCTATACTTGCCGCGGTCGATCCGTGTACGGGTGACCATTCACTTCATACCAAGACCCCTCCGTGCCTCGGAAAGCACGTAAAGGCGTTGGTCCCGGCTGTCATTCGTAGATCTTTGACCGACGTGATAGGTAGGTTTAAAATACCAAAGTCGCACGTATGCAATGTATATAATAATAATAATATGTGGGGACATTTCACACACGGCCATCTGACCCCAAACTAGGGAGACCCTGTACTATGGGTGTCAGACAGCTGATATACATACACAAATATATAGAAATGTGGCATCATATTGCAACACGTAATGTAACCGAGCATACACATGGGCTTTTACCTCGAGCATAAGGATCTCTAGTCCGGTGACAGCGCTATCTGTCGACATAAGCCCGCGATTGCTCTATAATTACACGGTGTAAACAAGCTATTAGTGCTGTTAAGCTGTTACAGCTGTCCGAAGGTCGATAGCTTTAATTACTATTGACAATAAACAGCATCAAACTATAATTTTATCTTTTGCTGAAAACTGCATTAAAATCCGATGTGTAGTTTAAAACATCTAAACGTACAGACAGAGAAAGCGACTTTGTTTTATACTACGTAAAGAAGATACAAAAGTGAGAACTCGCACAACAAAGTTGCTGAATCTATAAAAAAGTTTTTTTTTTTTAAAAAGCCGCCTTCAGAAACTAAAAAGTGATAAATAACTTTAGCACAGAACACACATTACTTTCGGAAGTCGGTGGCGTACTGTAAAGAGTAGTAGAAAGTAAAGTAATGTGTATTCTGTGCTAAAGTTATTTATCACTTTTTAGTTTTTCAAGGCGGTTTTCTTTTTTTTGAAAAAACTTTTTATTTTTCGCTTTTTAGAGTTGCCTTAACATCCAAATCCATTAAAAAACGGCAACACACTTAAAAAAGATTGTAAGTCCTCCAGTGATTGAAGAAACTAAAACGTCGTCTAAGTAAGTTTTTTTGGGAATTTGTTGATTTTCTCAAAAAGGGCTGTACCCATTTTGATAAAATTTGTATATATATAACCCCCTTTCGAACAAAAAAAGAATTTTGCAAATCCGTTTACATATGACAGAGTTATGCCCGAACATACATAAAACAAAAAAATATAAACATACGAATTGATAACCACCTCCTTTTAGAAGTCGGTTAAAAATACAATACAATAAACAATCGTATAAAACACGATTGTAAGACGAAATATTTAATTTCCCCGCCAACTAATAAACAACAATTATTCGATAATCACAAAAGTTCGGAAAAGAATAATAAAATACTACATTTCTATTGAGATAGTTTTCCTTAACGCTTTGGGGAATAAAGGCGCATGACAAACCTATTCAGGTAAGTAGGTACCTATCAAAAACTTTCATAAAAAAAATAATTTAGTATTTTGGCAGTAGCTAAAATATACTGAATACGGCGAAAAACAGAGATAAATACAGAATCACAAGTACATTTGCATTTTTCTGGCATAATCTCGCCAAACTATGTTACAAATATCACTAACTTTTGTAACCCAGAATCTACACCGGCAACTGGCAACCAACTAGAAAAGTGACACCACGAAATTTAAGAAGTCCCAGAGAAATGATTCAACTGTCTCGGAAACCGCACCAAAACAATACTTGCTGATAACCATTTTGTCAACGTATCCACAGAATATTTTCATTACCTCCAGTCAAAAGTACAGTAACACCAATTTAAATGCAAATTACAAAATTATTATAAAAATTAAAGGTAATAAACAAAACTCACACAAATCCTCTTTGCCCGTATCAACATGATCTACTATATGGGACCCCGTCATTGTAGTATTTAATAAATATAAACTTTTTTTATCCAAGGATTAAAAGCCACAATATTAGATTGACCGTTGATTTAAAACTAAGCATGACTTGTATCTTGGGGACCGAAACGCGATTGACTAGCCGGTAATGGTTGACAACTATAATTAGTAGTCTTGTTCTGTACGAACTGATAAGTCGCAGATTATACAGATAATACAGTCACATTAATGCAATAACAAATAAACTAAATCAAGCTTTTAAACACATTCATATAAAAAGCTTTTTAACAAAAAAGACAACCGCCTTCAAAATCTATAAAGTGATAAATAACTTTAGCACAGTACACACATGACTTTATATTTGAAAGTCGGTGGCAATTAAAGACAACAAACAGAACAAAGCCACTTTTTAGATTTTGAAGGTTTTGAAGGGTTTTTTGTTAAAAAGCTTTTTATTTATCACTTTTAGTACCTTCTTATCATCCAAATCCATTAAGAACCGGCAACACAGTTAAAACAGAGGTACTCCAAAGATTAAACAAAATATTAAAAAGTCGTCTCTGTATATTGTTTTGGGATTTTATTGATTTTTCAGAAGTGTGCAGAATCTATTTTGATAAAATTTATATGGGACCACCCCTGCGGCACACCCTATCTATAAGAAAAAGAATTTCAAAATCGATTCACATTTGTCGGAGAAATCGCATAACAAATATACAAAAAAAAAACAGTCGAATTGAGAACCTCTTTCTTTTTTGAAGTCGGTTGAAAACATGCTAAAATAATTATTCTCTTTTTAGCTTCGCCGTAGTTGGGTTAAAAACCAGCCACTTTTATTAATACTGTTAGCTCTGAATTTCCATTTAGATGTTGTTTTGTAAACTTAAACAAATCACTTGAAAACGTACCAAACATACAAACAAACCTACCAAAACTGACGTTTGTTTATGTATATACATACAAATTCGATGGATACATACAATACATTTTGATTTCATTCTATTTTAATCCGCAAAGTGGTGTTATGTTTGCCTGTTTGGCAACGCAATCATGAAAGATAGATCGCTCATGTTGATTCAGTATTATAAGGTCAATAGCTAATGTATGGTGCCAATTTGAAGAATTTAAGTAAGCATCCAATTTTCGCGGGAGGATCGATGTTTTAACAATTCCTAGAACTCTAACCATTGATTTTGGTCAATGTTTTAATGAACCTCCACAAATGATGACTGGTGACACTTGAGTTCGCACACACACAAGTTTGTGTGCGAACACAAGTGTACTCTCTCTTTGCTCACTCTCATGGTCTGATCATTTCTCTCAAAAGCCAGGTCTGCAGAAGATACAATAATAAAAATAATAATAGTTCATTTATTTTCAGGCTGCATAGCCCTATAGATAAATACATTAACCTAAACATACATATTTTATAATTTGTAACTTTTATTAGTAGAAACGACTTAAGACTATTGTTAGTAGCACTTCACTTTGCACTAAATTGTCTTTGTGCTGTCCTTGGCACTTGTCCGCGGAAGCAACGGAACACCACATCCTGCGGCCAAAAGTCTTCTTCCATGACGAGGGGTAGGAAACAATTCGGTACTATAATTGCCATGATCGACATTATACAAACATTACAATTTGCTCTAGCAAAATTTAACCTAACGTCAACAGTACCTAATTGTACATTACCAAATAGACTTTCCACAGAAAACCCTCTCCATTTTGTGAAACACAATAATGTGAAAACATAACAACGTTCTCGTAATATGTCTTGAAACGTGAAATGCATAAAAAGTGCTCTCAAGACGCGGTGTGGTCGTAATATGAGTAGGTATAAGGTATTGTTGCCTACTTTCCGTCTTATTTAATGGTTTCTGAACGAACAATTGCGCCAGCAGTTTGGTTTTGAACAAATGTTTGAGAAGAAAGTGAATAATTTAAATTAATTTATTCACCAAAGTGTCGCTATCGAAATGATTTCGGTCTTTAAATAAATATTTATACAAATCCACGATTTAGTCCATGTTCAACCACCACAATCTTTAAGATGTTTCACATGGATTTCAATACATTGGTCATCGTTTCTTTGTCTATATTCAACCCAATATACTTAGTTACTTAACATTTGTCAGCTTAATAGTACTACAATGATTATGAGTTTTTTGTAGGTACTACTCGTAGTAGGTAAAATCCATAAATTTACGGGACACGTTTGAAATACCAAGTCAATGACTTTAACGATGAAGATAAATGCAATTCAAATTCCTGAAATATACCTACCTTCACAAACTCCACCAAAAACAATGCAGGCCGTAACGATTGTTTCGTTCTTCATGTAATTTCGTTACTTTCCGTACCACGAAAACATTGCGACTCGTGTATTAACCCGACACGTTCAGATACCTACATAGGTTACACGTGCAAATATTTGTCCCGATCAATGCGGGCTTCGAATTTGTAACGTTGTAGGTACTTGGGTATATACGTTGTTCGATTAATCTTCTTCTCGTATTCGCAGTGTATTAAAGAACTGCTCATGCCGTGAATATAGCGCCGACAGACTTTTACTTTTTCTGAAATTTGGACAACTTCTTGGCAGGGAAAAAATTCAATACCCGAGAGGCAGTACAAAATCCCTTTAAAGACTGACTGACTTCTTCAAGAAGGGCATTGAAAAATAAACACTGCACTGGGTGTATATTCAATTGATAGAAATAACACATATTTGTATAAAAATGACTAACTTTCTGGATACTAAACGGCAACTTCATAGTTAAAGACCTGTTAATAACAGTCAGCTGGTAGCGAAGGTGATGATGGTCAACCATGGGAGTGCCAGACGCACGTTATGGAATCGCATCCATAGGCGCCATCTTCAAGGGCGAAAGAATCGCGGCGATTGCATCGTCATCACATTGTGCACCACCACTCGGTTATGTAGACTATGTACCTAACATAAACCAAATTAATACGATTTTACAAAAGTTTTATATACAATCAATTTAAATCAAATTACTAAAATTCAATTAACTTATTTACTTCAGATGTAGAGTAAACTGCGCTTGAAAACACAGATCATTGACGTCGCTAAATTTAAGTGGAATTGCGCTGGCCACATTTATAGCATGTCCAATGAGGTCCAAAATGACCACTATACGACTAACGAGCCCTGACAAAGCCAGGAGGTGTAGCGTAACACCACTTAGAAGATAGCGAGACCAAAATTGAAAGCCTGTAGTTTACACTAGCTGAAAGTCATGGGAGGTCTTTGCCCATTACTGTGGATGATGCAGGCTGGCAGAAGTAGTTAGAATACAAATGAATTAGGAAATATATTCATACAAAAAGTAATAGAGTATTTTAAGCACATCGCTGCAAAAAAATACTGATTTCTTCTACCTTACCATGTAATTAAAAAGAGTAAAGATCGATAAATATATCAAGTCTATTTTTAACAATCTTTCCTTGCGACGTTTTTCAATTTTCATGATAATATTTTATAAACGTCACATAAGTGGGATGCCAAATGAAATGTTTTAATTAAGAAATCTTTTGGCACCTGGTATCTAGAACAATTTCCGTTATTTTCACCTACCAGTCGCCTAAATAGTCCGCCGAAAATATCGTGTTTGTACGAGACGAAATATATCTCGCACGTGAGAGCAGTCAGTATAGGCCATCTTCACAATAATGTGGGTTTTTTGTCCAACAATTTGTCAACGACAGAATATTTATGTATTTCTTCTCGCCATCGCTGAGTTTCATCGATGTATATCTACGCCACTGGATGCATCACGTCTACACCCTGCATCAAACAACAACCCACTGCTTCACTACTAGCAACTAGCATCTACATACAAACGAGATAAAACATGTTTATCATTTGAATAAAAATTCAAAATATATGTTTTCACTAGCTTTCGCCCGTAACTTCTTCTGCTTAGATTTAAGAATTAAACCAATGTCCTAATTTATCCCAGGGTAAACAATAGTTATAGGTTTTCATTTTTATTATTCACGTAACACCTCACACATTAATTCATTTTTCATTTTTATTATTCACGTAACACCTCAAACATTAAATCATCTTTATTTACTTTCGTGTAACACACAACAACACACACACAAAATAGAACACACACAACAATACAATACACACACAATACAACACACACACACACATACAATATGTTCGGGTAACAAACTCAGAGTGAAAGCATGAGCATTCTTTCACTAATTAGATGCTACTTTATTCCTGTGTGTATTAAGTTATTATCAAAAAATTAAGGACCGTTAAGAAAATTCATCACGAAAAATAATTCTCCGGCGGGAATTTTTTAATTTGACGGAAATTATCCTTCAATTTGTCAAAGTGTATGGTACGCGATTTCTTCATCGATATGACTCAATTTCAATTAAGTAGGTACTTTCACTGTAATATAAACTGCCTTAGCTGTGTGTGTAATTCACTGAAATTAGTTGTACTTTTCCGAGAAAACACCAAGTCACCGCCCGTCCGTACGTAAACAATATTAGAACAAAATGCAAAGCAAACAAAAACTTGTTCCTACATGTCCAAACACGGCTGTGAACGAAGCGAAGCGCTAACAACATTACCGAACTACCAATACCACTTAAACATCACCGAAAGCAATGAATGAACCGACTAGTCGGTCTCTTATGCAACTAAATAATTGGTCAAACACACACGGCATCTCTAATCTATGTATTTTTAAACCAACTTCCAAAAAAAAAGGACTTTCCCAGTGCGACCCGTATGTTTGTATGTATGTTTGTCCGCAATTATCTACCATTTGGCTAAACCGATTACGATGCGGTGGTGAAAAGTGTTAGTTACATTCTGGAGAAGACAAACAGATACAACAAACAGAAATGAAAGCGCTTAATGGAAAAGACAACAAAAACCGAGAAGACGTTTTCGTTTCTTCCATCTTGTGTTTGCCTTGTGTCTGGGTGTTGTTTATCTATATAGGTATGTATTTGAAATGTATTTGTGTATGTATATCAGCTGTCTGACACCCATAGTACAGGGTCTCCCTAGTTTGGGGTCAGATGGCCGTGTGTGAAATGTCCCCACATATTATTATTTATTATTATTATTTCATCTTTGGAGGACTTTCAATCTCTGTTTTAACTGTGTTGCCGTTTTTTAATGGATTTGGGTGATAAGGAGACACTAAAAAGTGGAAAATAAAAACCTTTTTGAAGTCAGTGGCTTTGGTCTGTTTGTTGTTTTGTATTGCCACCGACTTCCAAAACTAAAGTCATGTGTGTTCTGTGCTAAAGTGATTTATCACTATTTAGTTTCTGAAGGCGGTTCTCTTTTTTCAAAAAAGTTTTTCTTACTTTTAACTCACGTCATCATCATCTGCCTCTGCCAACCTTTTTTTTTTTTTTGTACGGGGTGTAAGATCTTCATGGATGTCCTACGCCCTGGGCCGGGCGGAGGGGTTTGTCAGACTCTTACTGACTAAAAACCACCCCGGTGTTCCATCTTACACCTACGTCGGGGGTCACGGGAACTGGAGATACTTCCGCAACCCCCGGCTGGTCCGCTACGGCGGGCCACTTCTCTGGTCAAGGGGGGGAGTGAGGTAACCTAACCTTTTTTTTTGGTACGGGTGGGGAAAATCCTCATGGATGTCCTCCGCCCTGGGACGGGCGGAGTGGTCTGTCAGACTCTTACTGACTAAAAACCACCCCGGTGTTCCATCTCACACCTACGTCGGGGGTCGCGGGAACTGGAGATACTTCCGCAAACCCCGGCTGGTGCCGGCCCGCTACGGCGGGACACTTCTCTGGTCAGGGGGGGGGGAGTGAGGTGTTAGACTCCCCCCCTAGAGGTGGTGCACTAAGTTGTGGAGGTCCCTCCACAACCTAGTTACTGGGTTACATGATACCGCTTGGTAAGAGTGGTTGTCAGACTTTCTGACTTTCTGACTACCCTAACCGACTGCCAAAGATGTACTAATGACAGCTGGGACCAACGGCTTTACGTACTTTTCGAGGCACAAAGGGAACCTTGTATGTAATGGATGGTCACCATCACCATCCACAGATCTACCGCGGCAAACGTAGGTTAAGTTTCGACCGATCGATCTATACAGAAAGTAGTTAACTACGAGCTCCTCCGACTTTAAACTCACGTATAAAAACTAATCACAGCAGTTTAGCTCCCTACACAAATGTCAGAAATGTCTTTGCTTCAAAAAACCATAATTAAAAATTATACTTTTACTCTGTAGCTGCCTAAATCAACACTTAATCTTGTCGAAAACTGTAATTGTCTTTAAATAATCTGCTCACATCATTACGATATTGCTCCGGGCAAAACGCGAAAACAAGAGGTTTTCGTCACGAATCGAATACACGCTCGGGTAATGCATCTAAGTGTATAATATATCATTAGCTGCTCTAGTATTTGCAAGCGTGACTGCTGAAAGTTGACGATTTTTCCATAATGATTTTTTTTTTGTAGACGCACGGAGTCTTGCCCACCCAGAATAGTTTCAAAGATTGGCACTCGATGGATACTGCTACGATAATGATTTTATGATACAGCAATATGGATAGGTAGAAACAAAACATAATTAAAGAGTTTACATAATATACCTATATTATTCAGGATTAGGAAGGGTTATGAGAAAAATCTGTGATCATAAAATCATTGCCATAAATTGTACCCACTAGGTAATTTAAATGTTTACTGAAGCACCATACAATTATTAAGTCACTTGAATCGAAATGTACAATTCGACATAATTATAAAGAATCCATTAATATGCTTACTTATATAATCGAATAGTCAAAACTAGGACCTACATACCTATGCTAAGTTTTAGTGAAGATTGGTTTTACAGAACGATTATCTCTGTTTTTCATACCTTTGCAACAATCTCCTTTATCTTGGCTTGCCATATTGTTACTATTAATCACCACTCAAAAGTAAATAGACATTCTTGACTCTTTCAATTCCTGCCTGAACTCTTGTAACTTCATGCTTGTATGACATGAAGTTACACGAATAGTAATCGTTTTTTCGAATTAACCGGTAGTTAATTCAAGGTAACCGGAACAGCTAGTTTATGTTGTATCGTACATAAAATTTGTACCAAATAATAACTAGGTATATAACTCAAGTCAAATGAAATCAAATCTTTATTGCATTCATACGAATGCAATAAAGATATGATTTGCTTTTTTTTTTTTTAATTGTTGTTTTATAGTAGGTAAGTTTCAACATGAACCCCGGTTAGGGCACGGCAACATAATAATAATTTACACAAAAATGTTAACATAATAATAATTTTAACAAAATAATAATTATGACATAATAATAATTTTAACATCTGGTTCGCTGCCAGTTCCGCATATTAGCGGAGTAAATGTACGGAAATACTGGTTTGATCCAGTTTTTGGCAGCGAATGGGATAATAATAACTTAACTATAATTTAATAATTATAATATTATTATAATAATTTTAACATAATAATAACTTCATAATTATTTAATAATTTTAATATGAAGTGTAATAATAATAACGAATATTAATAATTTTATGTTATGATTTTAATTTAATTTTATAGATAATAATTTTGATTTTATTTATATCAAGTCCAATACTTAGCACATTTACACCAATATAACATTTCTGTATGGTAGTGAATTTATATTTGGCGAATATTGATTCACAATATCATTTTTCTACGATGTTTCCTCTGAAGCGTCCCCTCTTCAAGCGTGTTTTATTTGTTTTCTAACCCTTACTTACGCTCCCACCCAACAAGCAAACACTTATCTATAGCACATAACGTTTTTCATGAACTAATTGGTGTTAGTGAACGGTGCTGTAAAAAACCAAAGAACGTGTAGGTACACAACCTGAATACGGCGCATTTACATCGCTATTCGCTGATGTAATGTTTTTATGCCAACTTTAGCGTCAACATTTTTAACCTGTACGATTGATGTAACAGTGAGGTGTAAAACCAAACAGTACTTAAGTAATAGTAGCGGTAACGATGTAATATCCTACTAATATTATAAACGCCAACTTCAGTGATATTTTTCCGGGTTCAGACTACCAGCAAGACTTTACGTGCTTTCCCAGGCACGAAGGGTGTTCGTTATGAAATGGTTGGTTACCCATCCACAAACCGACCGCGGTAAGCATAAGTTAACCATGACGTATCGATCCGTACGGCTTCTACTTAGCCATGAGCCCCTTATGGCAAAATAATATAAAGGTATTATGTTTTTAAAAATAATGATAAAAACTCAGAGCTTTCTTTTTTGTGTCCAAAATTTGGCATTTAGTCTCGAGATTGCATCTTGTTCTTTTTAAAGCCAATTCTAAAAGTAGCGACAATTACACTTTGTGAGGCTTCCGTTGCCTGTTTAACACATCTTTACACAGATTGTGTGCGACAAGGAAAGTCAACAGTTTCCAAGCTGTTATTTATTCCATAATTTGTGAAAGTCCTTAGTAGAAATAATGGCGAAGACGGCGGGTGGTTCTCTAACCTGACACTGATGCCACACAAAAATTTCAGTGTTATCTCTAGCAGAAAAGTTAATTGAAGATGGTTTAAATATGCTGCGTTTAGAGGTGCTTTTTTTAGCTTCTCTAGCTTTTATTACTCTTCGCAATGCCAGTTCCTGAATATAATCTTTCTAACATCAAACATTATACTTTACATAACAAGTAGGTTTTCTGGGTGCATAAAAAAACCATTTTCGAAATCGAATCCACAAGCAAACTCAGCTTTTTGGTAAAAAAAATTCTTTCCAAAACTTTATGAATAGGCAGGGCCCTAATGATAATACTTTTATATGGTCTTTTAAAGTATTTTGATAATTTTAATGTATTACGGGAAATTAAAATTCAGGACTCCGCCTAATGGACATACACCACCCTTGCTCAACTAAAGATGTATTGGCTGTTTCAGAATGTATTATATTAAATGTTAGTCCAGGTTACCTCACGATGTTTTTAAATATTTACCACATTTTTATTAAAAGTATTTAAAGTTGTACCATCAAAAATTTCCACAATCGGAAGCTCAAATAATTAAAACATTTTGTACAGCTGTTTCAACTTTTATTCAGGGAGGATAAACAAACACTGACTTGGATTAAATGATATATCTCTTCCAACAAACAAACGAACCTTCGAGTATATCAAGTACCTATGTAAGTAGTCAAACGATATGTTCCCACGAATAATATGGAACTGATGCTGTTTCCTGAGCAGTCTTTGTTATTCGTTAGCGTCGCATAAAATCTACATGAGAAATAATACTCGCCTTGTTTTTATTTGCAATTTGTTGTATGTATGTACTTAAGTTAACGAGAACAATAAAAGAGTCTGTTGAGAAAGAGATTTGTTTTTTTGATCATTACCTACTTTTATTGTTTATAGAAAGTTATTTCTATGTGTTATTGTAAAAGCCCGTATATTGGTTAATCTTAGGTTTTACCAGTAAATCCTAGGAATTACCAACACGAGTCAGTAAATTTAAGAATATAAAAAAGGAACGATTTTATCGGGCTTTTACCATTATAATTTAGTACATGCTAGATTTACCAGTGACGGTTGGTAAATGTTGGTTTTGGGAATAAAACAATGAGTACCTACTTCTTAGCCATTTATGTCAACCGATGAGATTCCGTTCGGTTAGGTTCCTTTAAACCCTGCAGACATAAATAGGAACCCCGCGCAGCGGGGCTAACGACCTGACGTCGACCGCCCTTGTGCCAATTTTCGTTACCGTTGCAGACAGTCGTAAATTGTTTTCCCCTTAATGCATCTTCTTAATATTTCGTTTTGACAATTCATTTTGTTATTATTATTACAAAGGCGGAATTTTACAAAACTCCGTTTTCATAAGAAACATAACAGCCTGTAACTTACTCTGACGAAAAAGGAATCTGACGAATGTGTACCTCCTCGTTCCAATGTGTCAAACGATTGACTAAAGGCGAGCGGGGACGGTAGAGGAAGATGGAACGGGTAGTTGGGGACTGCAGACTGACACGAGTACGTGACCATACGCCGAACACGTTCTGGCATGTTTATTTCAACATTTACCGTGTCTTCGAGGCAAATCCTAAGATTTACCAAGTGGATGGTGGTAAAAGTTCGAAATAAACGATGATCATAGAACGGTTCGGACTTTTACTGTTAAGAGTTGGTAAATCTAAGGTTTTACTGGAAAATCTTAGGATTCACCGTAGTTCGGGCTTTTACAGTAACATAATAATTATATACCGTTTGAATACCTTTAATAAATAAAAAGCCGTTTGTTTCCTGCAAACTACAAAGTATCTTTTCACACCACCTGCTCGACAATGTCAAATTATATGTCATGCAAACCTAACCCAAAGTAAGTCATTAAAAACCTGAGGTATAGCAGGGCAATAATATTGTACTGAATTTCATCATTAATGTGATTTGAATTTGGAACATAAAGTAGAAATCGCATACGAACATTCACCATTAAGATCTGCCTTAGATTATGAAACAAAAGGCAGATAGACCGCGCGGAACACTGAGAGTGAAGCCAAAAAAGCAAATACAAATTCAAAAGCGAATACTTACAACGCGCTTCGTACTACAACGTACTGACACGAGTCAGTACAGCACGAAATGCCGCATCGTTAAAAAAACAAATGAAAATACAAACACAAATTCAAAAGCGAATACAATCACGAGATTGTAGGTATTAGCTTTTGAATTTGTATTGGCTTTTTTGGCTTCACTCTCAGTGTTCCGGGCGATCTATCTGCATTTTGTATCATAAACTAAAAGATCTGCACTAAAAAATAAATTGATCGAAAATCGAACTGGCCACCACTAGTAGAATATAAAAAAAAAAATATGACAAATTAAAAAGAGGTGCGAATCTCATATTATTAAACAAAAGGCAGATAGACCGGTCGGAACACTGAGTGTGAAGCCAAAAAAGCAAATACATATTCAAAAGCGAATACTCACCTACAATCTCGTGATTGTATTCGCTTTTGAATGTGTATTTGCTTTTTTGCCTTCACTCTCAGTGTTCCGCGCTGTATATCTGCCTTTTGTTTCATAATCTGAGGCGCGAATACTGAAAATTGCTTTGCTTTGTTATACAACAAATTACATAACAGCAAATTCTCACAAAAATGTCAAGTGACGATAGTGATTTGACTCCGGAGTACATTAAATCCGAAGCCATTGGTATTACCAACAATCTACTCTTAATTCTAGTACTATTGTTTTAATTGTCTCGTAGATAGTGTGAAAAGTAGAGTATGCTCCTCGGGATAAAGGCGCCTTCGTCTTGGGCGACCTTGAATCCCACGCTGCACTCAGGATTCTTATCTTAACTCCGTCGCTTTGCTCGGGAGTTAACTCTAAACTCCCTCGCTCCGCTCAGGAGTTAACACTGGGATCATTCGTTTTGCTCGGGATTCAATACGGCGCCCGCTACATAAGACACTACTTTATCCCCTTGATGCATAATCTATAATATACTAACACACTATTATAATGATACTTTCTTCTAATAAAAATGTTAATGTTTTAGTTAGTGTTGATAACAGGTAGGGTTTTAGGTTTTGTTAGTATTTTTAAGTTCTACCTATTATTTATAAATTTGGTTATCTCAGTCTGCAAGAACCCCTGTACGGGTAAAGGTCTCCTCCAAAGATGACTTGGGCTATTTTGGTCCATATCAGGCCAGCTATTTCTTTTAGTTCATCATCCCAGCGCATCAATGGTCTTCCTCTACAGCGCATGCCTGGTGGGCCGCTCCACAATGTCGTTCTAGCAGTCCACTCTGTAAGTCACGCCACTTGTTCAACTACTTATTTCTACAAAACAACTACAAAATGAATTTCTCTACGGAATTTGCTATCATTTGGAGGATTTATTAAGTTAATCTCGACGTTGTAACATGTCGTCATCCGTGTGAAGGTTGGGGGGAGACGGGTGCTGGGCCTGGCTAGCATTTTTATAAAATGTGAAATTGTTAGTTACTATTCTTTGTGAAAAGTGTTGTTCGGGTTACCACCATCGGGTTCTGGCGAAATAGTTTACGAAGAAATAGCTGTAGGCATTGACGAAGATACCTAAGTAATAATATTTACAAATTAGGTACTGTGCTTCCCCGTTTCTTCCTTTGCCCGTGGGGTGTCCGGGCGCGAATAGCGTTTTCTTCGACACTCTCGGGATGAAATCGGTGGGCCCATTTCATCCCGAGGGTGTCGTAGAAGGCGACTAAGGTAAAATCCGTAAGTCGAAGTGTAAGCAACGGCTCCCGTGTACTTAACAAACTTACTGCAATCCACAAGGCGCCCCTCATTTGCAAGAGGACTGGTTTTAAGTATCTACAAAGTATATTTTTTAAATTCTTTTGTTTTTGTGTATTGCATCAAATTTTGTAACAGTATCTCCCTCCTGTAGTATGTGTACCGTCATAAAAAAATATACGAGCTATCAGTGTCACACATAAAACTAATCAACATAACAAATAAGATAATGTAAATAAAAGTAAATAGTGTGAAATCACCGGTCGCTGTAATAAGGCTTTACTCCCACTTCATTTAGAATAGAGCTCTGGGATTAGTCAGAGTTATAAAACAATCTAATTATTCTAATGTATATTTCTATCTCTTATACATCTTTTATACAGGGAAAATTCCTAGTGTGGGGCAACGTTTTTTAAAAAAGAAAGAAACAGAAAGATTTGGCGTGAGTCCTGAAAATATTTTCTAGAAGGACTTGAGGAAGATGTCTGCCAGCAGTGTCAAAAAACATATTATCAGCCGCTTAAAAAAATACCATACTTAGCAGTCTGTCAGCTAGGCTTATAACGTCATAAAGGTATAGTCGTTGGAATTGAAACAGCTACGGTCTATAATGAATCGATCTACTCTCTTGTAGTTTTTGTTTTTTAATGACTGTAATTTTTTATTAAAGATTTCAGTGTCTGCTAAAGGTAGACACAGAGATCAATAGTCTATCTATATGTTATAGTATTATATTATTAAAAGATGGAATGTTGCAAGGAATTTTACAGGCCAGTTAACTCTTCCCACGCTGCACTCAGGATTCTTATCTTAACTCCGTCGCTTTGCTCGGGAGTTAACTCTAAACTCCCTCGCTCCGCTCAGGAGTTAACACTAGAATCATTCGTTTTGCTCGGGATTCAATACGGCGCCCGCTACATAAGACACTACTTTATTCCCTTGATGCAAAATCTACTATTATAATAACACTATTATAATGATACTTTCTTCTAATAAAAATGTCAATGTTTTAGTTAGTGTTGATAACAGTAGGTGTTGGGAGGATTATACCTGTATATAGTTATGTGTCTTTAGTTGTGTAAATCGTTTATCTAGCTGCATGTCATGATGTACTAAGTAGTTGAAAATAAAGCTTTGAACCAAACACACGTCTTAATTACTCCAGTTTCTGTGTCAACCTAAAGTGAACCTTAACGCGCTAAACATATGGTCCAAACGAGCCTGATTCATTAGTGTGGTTTTTTAAAGTTATAAAAACTGTCCGGCCGATCGAATACAAAAGGATCGCACATTCCTCAGCGATAAGAGTGAATAACAAACTCATTAGTGAAGACTTAATAAAATTACGAATTATTACATCGCCCTATCTTAGTATATTTACTTGAATTTGGGTTAAAATCAAACGATATATAGTGCCTTCTTACTAAAATGAGTACTTCAAGCAGTCAACTACTAAATCTTCTAGAAGAAACAGCTGGTAAAATGCAAAAAGCCCAAGTTAATTTGAAAAAATGTCCTAAAGCACGATTAACAAAGGGTTATATCCAAGCAAGATTACAATGTATAGAAGAATATTGGCAGTACTTTAAATCAACACATGACGAACTTGTTAAGTGTACACCGAAAGATCAACGTACGAACATCCAGTACTTTGTTAACGAAGATTACTACGTTATTGAGGACTTGTTCTTGTGTTTACAAGGAGATTTAAAGGACATGATTTCTACATTGTCGTCATCAGGAGAAGTATGTAGTAACATCGCGACGATAAACCAAACTCAAGTTAAATTACCGAGAATCCAGCTGCCTGATTTTAGTGGTAATTACGATGATTGGCCTACTTATCATGACTTGTTTATATCACTAGTCCATAACAATACGTCGCTAAGTTTGGTACAGAAGTTGCAATACCTGAAATCAAGTATTACCGGCGAAGCTGAAGCCTTGCTGAAACATATAAGGGTTACGGACAGTAACTACGAACAAGCGTGGAATATATTGAAAAGTCGCTTCGGGAATAAACGAGTAATAATAAATACTTTGTTGAAACGACTTACCGGACAAAAGGCGATCAAGACACCAACTTCAAATCAGATAAAGTCCTTGCTAGATACTACAACTGAATGTTTGAACAGTCTACAAAATCAGGATTTATCTATTGACAATTGGGACCCTCTGATTATATTTTTAGTGGTTCAGAAATTAGACCCTGAGACCCATAAGGATTGGGAGGAGCATACGTACACTCAGGAGTTTAACAAGTTACCCACTTTGAAAGATTTTTATATATTCTTGGAGTCGAAGTTCCGTACATTGGAGTTGTTAACTGCTGGTAGTACTGCAGCCGTCGTGAAGGAGAAAACTATCAAGGATAAGTCATGCCATGTTTCTGCAACCACACCGGCGAAGACGTGTACAATGTGCAAGGAAGACCACGCCCTATGCCATTGTAAAGATTTTACAAAGCTTCAACCTACGGAGAGGATCGAGTTTGTAAAGAAGAATAGCCTTTGCTACAATTGTCTGGCACCAGGACACTCAGCCTGGAAATGTCGCGTACCTGTGTTCTGTCGTCGTTGCAACCGCCGGCATCACTCACTGTTGCATCAGCAGAGAAGTAACAACAAGCAGTCAGACAATACACAAACTCCACACAGTCATATCGAAGGAAAGGAACAAAATAAAGAAGATACAAAAGAAGACGTCGCAATAGCATCACACTTCACAACGAAGAAGTCCACAGCTTTGCTGGCAACAGCATTAGTTTATGTAAGGGATGACAATGGACTTACAACAGTATTGCGCGCCTTAATTGACCAAGGGTCACATGAAAGTTTTATCAGTGAGAGAGCAGCACAAAGACTAAAGATAAAACGCAAATCAAGCAGAGGAACAATCACCACAGTTGGAGGGAAACAGACACACATAAATCACATCGTAGAATTTGATCTATTATCTCGGTGTGAAGATGATTTCAAGATTTCTCTGAAGGCATATGTTATACCCAAGAACATAACCTCCAATCTGCCACCAAGACATTTCACCCACAAAATCGCCGACTGGCCGCATTTACAAGGCCTTGCCCTGGCAGACCCAAGTTACAATCAACCAGGGAGAGTGGACCTTTTATTAGGTGTTCAAATTTATGACATCATTCTGAAGGGCGGTCTGGTCAAAGGTCCATTAGGCTCCCCAAGTGCACAAGATACACGCCTAGGATGGATTCTTTTTGGAAAGGTGGAAGAAACCACTTCTTCGGAAGATATCACCGTCATGCATCAACATATTGAGATGGAACATATGCTGAAATCCTTCTGGGAAGTAGAGGATGATAGTAAGAAGAAACTAACAGAAGAAGAAGAAACCTGTGAGAAAATATACAATGAAACATACAAGCGAAACTTTGAAGGAAGATTCGTGGTAAAATTACCACTCAAAACCGAAAAACCTAAGTCATGTGAAGGTAAAACTAGAGATATAGCATTGAGAAGATACATGCAACTTGAAAAACGCTTTGAGAATGATACACAGTTGAGGATGGAATACATAAAAGTGATGAAGGAGTATACTGATCTGAAACACATGGAAATAGTTCCAATAAACGAGATAGATCATTCAGCAGTGTACTTACCACACCATCCAGTCCGGAAAGAAATAAGTGAAACAACGAAGGTTAGGGTTGTCTTTAATGCTTCGTCCAAAGGTTGCAATAATATATCTCTAAATGATGAACTACTGATAGGGCCTCAGCTACAGGAAGACATGAGATATTTAGTCATGAGGTGGAGAATGAAGCCTATCTGTTTTGTGTCAGACATCGAGAAAATGTACAGACAAGTGTTGGTGACACAAGAAGACGCAGACTACCAGCGTATTCTTTGGCGTCAGCATGCAACTGAAACAATCAGAGATTATCGTCTGCTACGTGTCACATTCGGTACTGCTTCTGCTCCTTACCTTGCTGTGAAAACGCTGCAACAACTAGCAGAAGATGAAGGCAAGGATTATCCCATAGCGGCTGAAACCATCAAGCGTGATTTTTTTATGGATGACCTAATGTCTGGACAGGATACAGTAGAACAGGCTATAGCAGTAGCTAAAGATATTAGCCATATCCTGCAAAGAGGAGGTTTCAAGCTGCAAAAGTGGGCATCTAACAGTAGCAAATTTCTGAAACAATTTGAAGATGAACAGCATAGTAAGCAAGTTAAAATAGACATGAAGTTGCATGGCACGGTCAGAACACTTGGTTTATCCTGGAACATGGGTGAAGATACTATTCATTATCATCTTGATTACGCCCTTATGACAGGAGTGGTGACCAAAAGAAAGATTTTGGCTGACGTTCACAGGCTTTTTGATCCGCTGGGATGGCTGGCTCCTGCAATAGTACCTGCAAAAATATTAATCCAAGGTTTGTGGCTGAAGCAATCCGCCTGGGATGACGAAGTAGACCCTGAAACAGAAAAAGAATGGATTAGTATAAGAGAAAGCTTGTCACATTTGAAGGTTATTGAACTGCAACGATGGTTACAATGCACAAGTGAAAGCATGAAGACCGCTTCTGTACACGGTTACTGTGATGCTTCGGAAAAAGCATATGGAGCTGTAGCTTACCTGAGGGTGCTGGGAGACGACCATCAATACAAAACGACAATCATTGCTGCCAAATCCAGAGTTGCGCCTGTAAAACCAATGTCACTACCGCGACTGGAGCTGTGCGGCGCAGTATTACTCTCAAAATTATTAAAGCAAATAAGCGAAGCCATGCGTATTCCTACTGATCAAATGTTTTCATGGACAGACTCGACAATAGTTTTATCATGGTTGCAAGGAGATCCGTCAAGATGGCAAACCTTTGTGAGAAACAGAGTGGTAACGATAATCGATAACATCGGTCACAAATGGTTTCACGTGCGATCACAAGAAAATCCAGCTGATGTCGTATCCAGGGGCATGCTGTTATCAGAGTTGAAGAATTGTCGATTATGGTGGGAAGGACCGGACTGGCTGAAACAAAAGGAAATAAAATTTAACAGCATAAGCACTTCGACGGACCTTGAAATAAGAAAGGTTATTAATGTAAACATGGTATCGGAACAACAATCTGTCGAAGAGAAAAATTGGTCAACCCGCTTCGAGGTTTGTGATACAATCCAGGAGTTATTGCAAGCAGTGACATATTGCAGACAATTCTTGAACCTGAAAAAGGAAAAAACACAAATTAGTATAAACACGGAAGAATTAGAAAGATCATTACACAAATGTATACAAATAACACAAAGAGAATGTTTTGAAGAAGAAATTAAAGATCTGAAAGAGAAGAGTAAAGTTAAAAACAGAAGTGTATTGAAGTCACTCAATCCATATTTAGATCGAAATTATATCCTCAGGGTGGGCGGTAGAATTCGACACGCCAATATAGACAAGGATAGAAAGCACCCTATAATCTTAGATAACAAATCATATTTAACAAGACTGATTGTGGCTGATGCACATTTGGTAACTTTACATGGAAGTGTACAGTTAATGTTTAATTACATTCGATCTAGATATTGGATTGTGAAGGGAAAAAGTTTAATCAAAGCTGCAGTGCATAAATGTTTAATTTGTGCAAAACAGCGAGCTGAAATTAGAAACCAGTTGATGGGAGACTTACCCAAAGAACGAGTGACACCGGCCCGAGCATTCTTGAACTGTGGTGTTGACTTTGCAGGCCCGTACCAAATCCTAATGTCTAGAGGAAGAGGCGCTAAAACGAACAAAGGCTATATTTCTTTGTTTATATGTATGGCAACAAAGGCCATACATTTAGAACTTGTTGGCGACCTCACATCTGAAGCGTTTATCGGAGCGTTCAGAAGATTCGTGTCACGTAGAGGAAGATGTAACCACATGTGGAGTGATCAGGGCCGAAACTTTGTCGGAGCTAACAAAGAGCTTGCTGAAACCTGGAACGCAGCAAAGTTAGAATTTGAAGGTGATATAGCAAATACTTTGACCAAAGATGGGACGCAGTGGCATTTTATTCCAGGATATAGTCCGAACTTCGGTGGGCTATGGGAAGCCGGCATAAAATCCACTAAATATCACCTCAAACGAGTCTTAAACAGCCACATGACGTTTGAAGAGATGAGTACGCTTTTGTGCCAGATCGAGGCTTGTCTAAACTCACGACCGTTGTGCCCCATCGATGATTCAGACAAAGAGGACATGGAAGTACTTACTCCAGGACACTTCCTAATCGGGGAAGCACCAATCACCGTACCTTCACCAAACTGGAAAGACGTACCTGTCAACAGACTATCTCGTTGGCAGCACACTCAAAAGCTCTTGAATGACTTTTGGCAGCGATGGCAGCATGAGTATTTAGCCAGACTACAGCAACGCCCGAAGTGGTTAAAGACAGTTCCAGATTTAGAGATTGGTCAGATAGTGCTCGTAAAGACAGACAATACTGTTCCAGGGAAATGGCCACTTGGACGCATCGTAGATAAACACCCTGGCCAAGACGCTGTTACGAGAGTGTATAGTGTGAAAACTGGTAACCACATAGTTAAGCGATCAATCGGTAAATTATGTCTCCTGCCTGTAGACACCAAGGTTTAATTTAACATGCATACCGTGTAAGTTTATTTATTTAATATGTACTGAAGTAGGATTGATTTACTAAACATTCAATTTCATTAGTTTACAGTTGGTTATAGTTATGACTATCTACCATTTTGTGTCTAATATTTGTTAGTTTTTTTGAAATGTGTAAATTAATTCCACGTTATTATTTATTTGTTTTAAAAGAACTTAAAGCTCTTTTGGTGGGCGGTATGTTGGGAGGATTATACCTGTATATAGTTATGTGTCTTTAGTTGTGTAAATCGTTTATCTAGCTGCATGTCATGATGTACTAAGTAGTTGAAAATAAAGCTTTGAACCAAACACACGTCTTAATTACTCCAGTTTCTGTGTCAACCTAAAGTGAACCTTAACGCGCTAAACAGTAGGCTTTTAGGTTTTGTTAGCATTTTTAAGTTCTACCTATAATTTATAAATTTGGTTATCTCAGTCTGCAAGAACCTCTGTACGGGTAAAGGTCTCCTTCAAAGATGACTTGGGCTATTTTGGTCCATATCAGGCCAGCTATTTATTTTAATTCATCATCCCAGCGCATCAATGGTCTTCCTCTATAGCGCATGCCTGGTGGGCCGCTCCACAATGTCGTTCTAGCAGTCCACTCTGTAAGTCACGCCACTTGTTCAACTACTTATTTCTACAAAACAACTACAAAATGAATTTCTCTACGGAATTTGCTATCATTTGGAGAATTTATTAAGTTAATCTCGACGTTGTAACATGTCGTCACCCGTGTGAAGGTTGGGGGGAGAGGGGTGCTGGGCCTGGCTAGCATTTTTATAAAATGTGAAATTGTTAGTTACTGTTCTTTGTGAAAAGTGTCGTTCGGGTTACCACCATCGGGTTCTGGCGAAATAGTTTACGAAGAAATAGCTGTAGGCATTGACGAAGATACATATGTAATAATATTTACAAATTAGGTACTGTGCTTCCCCGTTTCTTCCTTTGCCCGTGGGGTGTCCGGGCGCGAATAGCGCTTTCTTCGACACTCTTGGGATGAATTCGGTGGGCCCATTTCATCCCGAGGGTGTCGTAGAAGGCGACTAAGGTAAAATCCGCAAGTCGAAGTGTAAGCAACGGCTCCCGTGTACTTAACAAACTTACTGCAATCCACAAGGCGCCCCTCATTTGCAAGAGGACTGGTTTTAAGTATCTACAAAATATATTTTTTAAATTCTTTTGTTTTTGTGTATTGCATCAAATTTTGTAACAGTATCTCCCTCCTGTAGTATGTGTACCGTCATAAAAAAATATACGAGCTATCAGTGTCACACATAAAACTAATCAACATAACAAATAAGATAATGTAAATAAAAGTAAATAGTGTGAAATCACCGGTCGCTGTAATAAGGCTTTACTCCCACTTCATTTAGAATAGAGCTCTGGAATTAGTCAGAGTTATAAAACAATCTAATTATTCTAATGTAATATCAGAAAGTAAAGAATACTTTTTATTTATTAGGGATAGGGCTGGCGATGGCTGTTTTTTTTTTTTGGCTCCCATTATACAGAGGAAATTCCTAGTGTGGGGCAACGTTTTTTAAAAAAGAAAGAAACAAAAAAAGATTTGTCGTGAGTCCTGAAAATATTTTTTAGAAGGACTTGAGGAAGGTGTCTGCCAGCAGTGTCAAAAAACATATTATCAGCCGCTTAAAACCATACTTAGCAGTCTGTCAGCTAAGCTTATAACGTCATTATGGTATAGTCGTTGGAATTGAAACAGCTACGGTCTATAATGAATCGATCTACTCTCTTGTAGTTTTTGTTTTTTAATGACTGTAATTTTTTATTAAAGATTTCAGTGTCTGCTGAAGGCAGACACAGAGATCAATAGTCTATCTATATGTTATAGTATTATATTATTAAAAGATGGAATGTTGCAACGAATTTTACAGGCCAGTTAACTCTTCAAAGATGGATCTCATCTAGTACCTACAGGCCTACAGCTAGTATTTTCTCAAACAAGACCCTTCACAAGAAGCTTAAGGTTTTATGTGAATGACATAAAACCTTAAGCAAATAAACAACAATCCCTCCCTCCCCAATCCCCCTCAACCCCTCAATCCCTTTGGAAACGAATGGTTTCCAAAGGGATTGCTGTTCCAAAATTTAAATAAGTCAACAAATAATACGTAAGATTCATAGCTTTCAATCTTCGATTTAGCACTTATATGTTTACTAGCTTTTACCCGCGACTTCGTCTGCGTGATTATCGGTTATCGTGAAAGCAGACGAAGTCGCGTGTTAAAAAGTAACCTATGTCGTTCCCTAGGGTTCAAGCTATCTTCATTCCAAATTTCATCAAAATCAGTTCAGCCGTTTTATCGTGATAGCGTAACAGACAGAGTTTACTTTCGCATTTATAATATTAATAAGAATGGATATAAAATTAGTAGATGGAAAGGAACATAGGTAACTAACATCATTTTCCTAGCCTTTTCCCAACTACATTGGGGTCGGCTTTTAGCCTAACCGGATGCAGCTGAATATCAGTGTTTTACATGGAGCGACTGCCTAACCGAGTAACACGATACCCCTTGGTAAGACTGGTTGTCAGACTTTCTGGCTTCGAACTACCCATAACGACTGCCAAAGATCTACAAATGACAGCCGGGACCAACGGCTTTATATGCTTTCCGAGGCATGAAGCGAACTCGGTATGAAAGGAATGGTCACCCATCCACAGACCGACCGCGGCTAGCGTAGCTTAACCTTTGACCAATCGATCTTTACGGCTTTAACTTAGCCATGAGCTCCTCCATGTAACTATAGTAGGTGATAATGCTAATGATTAAAATAAGCACCGCGGTGGAAGACATAATTAATATCTCTTAGTGTCCCACCTGTAGTGAGTGCTTCGTGAAATATAGACGACGATCTAGCCACACATTTCATGCCAAAAAGACAAAAGATAACAGTTAAATTCCTGCAGGATAATATTCTACCACAAAGTACGTAAGGCTGCGTCGCGCCCGAGCAGAAAGACCACTCAGAACAAACCGCCATTTTTCGCACGCACACATTGACATTACGTTTATAGGCATTCTCAAACAGTTTCAAGCAGACTTCAGTCTCTCTTCTGTCACGTGTTCTCAAAATGAATGTCAACAAAATTTCATATTGTCACAATAAAACCTACAGAGTAAATACAGTAGCAGCCCTAGTGAGTCTGGCAAGTTTAGGTGATTATTTTTGAAGATGGCGGGAGCGGTCCTTCTGCACCCTTTATATTTTGTGATTTAATTAAAAACGTTATTTTTCATTTACGCTATAATCAATGCCAAAAAAGGTAAATTAGAGACATTTTAGACAGATTCAGACTGAGATAACAATGTAATTCTAAAAGTTTGTACAAATCCCCCCCTCGAAGGTCAATTCACGTAGTTAAAGACCTTCAAAATATAGACGCAATCTCATTTCACCTACAATCAATATCAAACACTTATCAAAAATGTAGCTAAATTAGAGATGTTTTTGGTAGATAGAGACAGATTACAAAGCGAACGTTCCGAACGATACAGGTATCGCCTTTCATTATTTTTTGCCCCAACATTATTATCTTGGATTAAAATTTTCCTTTATAATAGAATTTCTACCAAAAGGACTCATCATCTAGCCTTTATCCAACTATGTTGTAGTCGGCTTCCAGTCTCACCGGATGGAGCTGAATACCAGTGTTTTACATGGAGCGACTGCCTAACCTAATTTTACATAGAGTTACTGGGTAACACGATACCCCTTGGTAAAACTGGTTGTCAGACTTTCTGGTTTCCGACTAGGTACCCATAACGACTGAAAAAAAATCACGAACGCCGGGACCAATGGCTTTAGGTGCTTACCGAGGCATAGAGGGAACTCGGTATGAAATGGATGGTATCGCATCCACAGACCGACCGTGACAAGCGTAGCTTAACCTTTGATCGATTGATCTGTTCTGCTTCTACTTAGTCACGAGCTCCTCACTAGCTTCTACCAAAAGGACTGACAAACTTTAATTGAAACAGAAGAGAGCGAAAAAGATAGAGAAAGACCTGCTAAAGGATACTACAGGCTAGACAGATATACAGGGCGGGGACGACGATACGACAAAAAATTTAAATACTGGTAATCCAGTAATATTTTGAAACTATAAAATAAATCCTAAAAACGAAATTAAAAAAAAAACGTTCAGATATACTAAAGAGCATATAAATGTAACCAAAATAAAACACCATATTAAATATTGGTTTTCTAACTAGTGAGAAGAGCGGCAACTTGTGGCGTCATAATTTAATATTATTAATGCTCAATAGAAACAATTACACCAAATACCAAATCCTACCATATTCATTTTTTGTGCTATTGCCATCCACATCCTGTATAATTTTTTTTATTTTATCTGTGAAGTTCTTACATTATCTCGGATCCCTAGGGAGTCATGAACCACGGGTTTTGGTAATCTAAGAAGAATTTATGTAGGAAACAATTATTTAGCTAAATATTGTAACTAGTTCATAAGAATATTTTGAAACTATAAAATAAATCCTAAAAACGAAATTTAAAAAAAAAGTTCAGTTATACTAAAGAGCATATAAATGTAACCAAAATAAAACACCATATTAAATATTGGTTATCTAACTTGTGGGAAGAGCGGCAACTTGTGGCGTCATAATTTAATATTATTAATGCTAAATAGAAATAATTACACCAAATACCAAATCCTACCATGAACATTTTTTGTGCTATTGCCATCCACACCCTGTATATATTTTTTTTTTATCTGTGAAGTTCTTACATTATCTCGGATCCCTAGGGAGTCATGAACCACGGGTTTTGGTAATCTAAGAAGAATTTATGTAGGAAACAATATTGTAATATAACTAGGAAAAGTTTATTATTTCGCAATATTTCCTAATATGTGTATGTACAACACTGTGCAATGTTTGCAATGATAAGGCCTAAGCCGAAACGTAAATATTGTCAAACTAAACAGTATGGTTGAGATTTTGTATGGTTTATGACTTAATGATGAAAAATGTTATACAGAAGATACTGTGGGGTAATAATCATTAAACTATGAATATTGCAGTTGCCAGCTACCTATTTAAAGAATCCTATACGAGCTTAAAAACTTAGAGCTAGTAATAAAATAATTTTAAATCATATACGTCTTCTAATACATACCTACTTGACGTAAAATAACTTTACGGAATAGCTTTTCTTTAAGTTACTTATAAGCTACTATTACTACTAGATAATATATATAAGTACAACAATAAACGCGACATGTTGTAAGGACCTCGATCAACGGAAATATGTAACTCTTTCAAGCCTAATCAGCTGATTTAAGGCTATATAAAATGAAAGTACACAATATCGTAAGTCTTTTTTCGAAATAATTATCATTTAATATCTCTGACTAGGATAAAGTAACACAAAATAGTTAAAAACTCGCTTGGGTGTTGGTGTCAAACAATAACGAGGCTTACATTTCGACAGCACATAATATATATATCGATTTTACAACAAATTTAATCAATGTTAACGTATGTTACGTTATAAAAGTTCAATTTTGTTCAAATCTATTATTCGCACGGCCTTACATATTCTAGTCGACAGCTTTCTTTCTACATGGTAAGTCAAAAAATCCTTGACTTCTGATCAACTCTTCGGCATCATCAAACGTTTGCGGCATATCTCTTTGAGCTGTTTCAGGAAGAGATAAACTAATTAAAGCTGCTAAAACAGCTAAGCTACCAACAATAATCATAGGTAGCCAAGGCTTGTATATCTGAAGATATGCGACAAACGGTGATATTACCGTACCAATGTATCCGCAAATATGTACAATTGACGAACCAGAACCTCTAACCGAAGTTGGCAACATTTCTGCTGTCCATTGCATAGCTGTGTTGCAAGACATATTTACAGCAAACCTTGCTACTACTGCACACAACACAGAAGCTAGACCACCACCGACGAACGGTATCAAATAACTAAAGATGGCGCATATTGCCAAGCTGACAATCATCATAGACTTTCTTCCTGTATAATCTAATGCGAAAGACAGAATGACCAGTGAAGGAAATTCTGTCAAAGATATTACAGTGAATGATACATAGAAATCGAACTGTAATTGTCCTATCGTTCTGATCAGAGAGTCAAATATGATCATACAAAACATAAATTCTAAACATGTGCAGATAAAAATCCTACACAGTAGTGGCCTTTTTAACATTTCAATTATATTTCCAGATACTTTTTTGCTATTTAATGTTGTATACTTAAAACCATCTATTATACTCTGTGGAACCACTTTTTTATTTACACGCGCTATATGTAAAACTTTATTCACGGCGTCATCGGTTCTTCCCTTCGATAATAACCACATTGGACTTTCTGGGATAATAAAAGGAGCTAACAGAGACAATGCCATCGGTAAACTCGTTACAAGGGCAATTCTTTTCCAATGTCCACAAGCCAATGATATCCATGGCAATGCAACTGCTCCCGAGGTAAAGAAAACGGCGAAGGATAAATTAGATATCCTTGTTCTGTATCTTGGTACAACGTATTCTAATATTAGTAGGTAGGTCATCATCATGCAGTTATCATATGACATACCCATGAAAAAGCGGCAGATGGCGAATTGAGTGAAATTATTCACGAAAATGCTGGCTGTGCCTGCAATGGCTCCTATCATGTTGCTGCATACAGCGGCAGGTATCCTTCCAAAGCGATCAGCAATCCAACCCACCAGAAATCCTCCAACGATAGATCCAACAAAGAAAATTGATTGGGCTGTTGCTTGATTACTACTTCTATCGCACACCCATCCCATTTCACTTGCTATTGTTGGATATGCAAATTCTGTCTTATTAAATTCCCAACCATGTTGGCAGGGCACTGTGTTCCAAGATGTATTTGAAGTTACTCCAGCAGATATCACTTCGCTCCAATTAGTGTCATACTGATGACAACGTGAATATCCGAAGGATGACGCTTCATCAAGGGGTATGGCCAGACTTCTTCTTTCCAGTACAGTCAAATTCTGCAATTCTGGGACCAAGCACCAATGGTTTGGAGACGTTTCCGTTAAGAAAACTTGCGAAAAGTAGGAAAATGCACCAAAAACGTTAAATGGGGCTAATACAAAGAACAGGAATACATGATACCGGCCAAATTCTCCAGCCGTCAATAATAGTTTATCGTAGTCAACATCTTCGGCTTTTCCATCTTTAGGGTAGGTTTCAGTATACTTCTTCGCCTTTCCATCCATATTTATTTTTTACACATTAACGAATTAAATTAACAAATCTTACGAGTACGTTCGTCCATTGAAATAATTATTTAAACTATCATATAATATTTACGTTCTTTTATAGAAACTTGTGAGATAATAGATAACGCTCTTATTACTGTTTTCTTTAACATTTAAATAGTTGCCTCAATGTAGTACCTAATCTATGTATGCTGATACGCAAGACATAATTAAGATTAGGAATTCCCGTGTACGTACTTAAGTTTCCCGTCGGAGTTTACCCTGTTGCAATTGCAAATTGCTTCGCCTAAACAGCTGCACGTTTGTTTTTGTCATTGTCATGCTAAAATTTGCAATTTATGTTATGACTTTTAAAGTGTTTTAATATATATATACAAAAATCATGGTTTTATTGTGTGTTGAGATCGGCGTCTAGTCGTCTGACCGGATGCGGCTGAATACCAGTGTTTTACTTAGAGTGACTGCCTGTTTGACCTCCACAGCCCAGTTACTGGGTAACACGATACCCCTTGGTAAGACTGGATGTCAGATATTCTAGCTTCGAACTCTTCTCTTCTCTTCTTTCTGCCCCTATCCCAACTTGAACAAAAGTTACTTGGGGTCGGCGCAACATGTTTCCTTCTTCCATTTCGTCTTGTCCAACGACATGCTTTCACTGACTCCCTTTACATTCATATCATTCTTCACACAATCCACCCATCATTTCTTTGGCCTTCCTCTTTCTTTCCATCCATCCAAATTAATATTCATAGCTCTTTTGGTCACATGCGTTTCGTCTCTTCTCTTCACATGCCCATACCAAGACAAACGTTTTCCTTTCAACTTTTTTGTCTCTGGCGCCACTTTCAAACTTCCTCTAAAATTTTAATTTCTCACCTTATCCATTCTGGTCACTCCACACATCCATCTCAACATTCTCATCTCCGCTACAATCAATCTACAATGCAATCTTTTTTCATACGACAGGTTTTATCACGGACTTGTAGATTTTTCCCTTTAACTTGAGGGGCATACGTGGGTCACAAATTGTTCCAGTGACCTGTCGCCATTTAATCATTCTAGCTTCGGACTATTCATAACAATTGTCAAAGATCTGCGAATGACAGCCTGGACCTACGACACTACGTGCTTTCCAAGGCATGGAGGTGACTCGATATGATATGGATGGTCACCCATCCACGGAATGAAACGTTACGTTTATTTAAAACAGGAGACAAAAAAAAACTACCGTAGTATTCGTACCGTTCACTGTGTATTGTGAAACTAAATGGATTTCATGAAAGAATTATGGCAGGATTTGTACAAAAACAATTAAGATGTTTATAGAAGTTGAAATTCTAATTCTTATATTCTTGGGTACCATAAAAGTATCTTCAGGCATTTACAATACTTTCTAACCCCGCAAAAAAAAAGTGAATAGTTTAACGATAAGCTCATTATTTCAGAACGAAACGACAGTAACAGAGACTCAGTGTCACTGTTACCGCCGTTTTGCAATTCTTATACTGAAATTGCATCGTTTTATGGGAAATAATATCACAAATAATGATTATTTTTTTCCACACACTTGTCACATCACTTGTCTGCCAATTTTTGACGTCACTTGTCACTTTCTTTTGAGATGAAACGATAAAAGTGTTATTTTCATTTCATAATATTTTAATTATGCAGGGGTTTAAAAATATGGTAAGTATATCAATCTACTCCTGGTAATGTATTCTTCACATTGAAAAATATTTTAATTAATTATTATTATTATTCTCATTTATTCATTAATTTAAATGAGAATAATAATTAAATGAGAATAATATTCTCATTTAAATTAATGAATAATATTTTAATTAATTATTATTATTATTATTATTATTTTCGATTCTTTGTTTGTCTTCTCATAAAAGAGAGTCGAAGACCTTACACACGGGCCGGAGCCAAGTGTGTAAGGGGAAATTTAAATTGAAAATGTGGATGAGAGAGTAGAGGAAGTCAGGAACTTTCGAGTTATGCGACAGGTGTTGAGTATAGTGGCTTTTTGAAGCATGTAAAGTGTGTGAGTTGGCATATGTAGAGTGTTAAGGCTTTGTGTTAGTGATTTCGGTACAATACCGGTGGATGAGAGTACTATGGGGACGATATGGACTGTTTGTGCTTTCCACTGGGTTTTTATCTCTATAGCGAGGTCTTGGTACTTACTAAGTTTTTCGGAAATTGTTGTTTGAATATTATGTGAGTTAGGTATCGCTATGTCTATTAGGTAAACTGTTTTATTAATTTTGTCATGCACGGTGATGTCAGGTCTATTGTAATGAATAGTTTTGTCTGTAATTATAGTCCGGTCCCAGTAGATTTTCACATTTCTGTTTTCTAGAATGGTTTCAGGTTTGTATTTATAATATGGAATCATCTCTCCTGTAAGTGTGTATTTGTGCGCTAAGTGTTGGTGTACTATTGCGGCAACCTGATCATGTCGGTGCTTATAGTCGGTCTGTGCGAGTGATTTACAGGCCCCTGTTATGTGCTGTATGGTCTCAGAGGCACTGTTGCAATGTCTACATGTGTCAGTCGGCTGATTTGGGTCTTTTATAATATATTTCCTGAAATTACGAGTTGCTATGGTTTGATCCTGGATTGCAAGCATGAACCCTTCGGTCTCGGGAAACAGTTCGCCTCGTTTGAGCCATTCGTTCGACTTAATTTTATCGACGTGTGGCTGGCTCAGGTAGGCTCGGTGTCTTCCGTGTAGAGCTTTTCTAGACCATGCTGCAATTTTTGCTTGTGTGCTTATGAGGTGTTCATTAATTTGAGTGTTCCTATTTTGTAAGTTGAGTGGTGTAAGTTTTTTATCTGCTTCCGTTACATATTTGTGTAGTGATGAATGTTCTGATTTGTTATGAAAGTAAGATCTGAGTGAGAGTATCTGTTTGTTGTGCAGGTTACATATGTCTATCAATCCTCTTCCTCCTTCTTGACGAGGTAGTGTGAGTCTTTGTATGCATGATTTAGGATGGTGTTTCCTGTGTTTGGTAAAGAGTGTATTGATAGTACGCTGTAAGGTTTTGATGTCGGTTTTTGACCATCGTATGATTCCGAAAGAGTATGTAAGAATGGGTATTGCGAATGTGTTGATTGCTTTAATTGTGTTTCTTGAGTTAAGGTTGGTTTTTAAGATTAGGTTAAGGCGGTATCTAAATTTTTTAAGTAGTTCTTGTTTTGTCATCTTTTGTTGTATTTGTCTAGATTGTTTAAAACCTAGGTATTTATATGTACTATATTCATCCATTGGCTCAATAGATTTACCTGATCCGAGTGTGTAACTATTGTTTTGGACTTTACCTTTTACAACTGACAAAATTTTACATTTATCTACTCCGAATTGCATACAAATGTCATTAGAAAACTGTTGGGTGGTGTCTGCTAAATGAAAAAGTGATTGTTTATCTGCTGCATATAATTTTATGTCATCCATGTACATGAGATGTGTTAAGGTGGATTGTGTGTTATCGCTTGTCAAAGTGAATCCTGTGTTGGTTTTATCTAGTAGGTTTGAGAGTGGATTGAGTGCCATGCAAAACCACAAAGGGCTTAAAGCATCACCTTGAAAAATCCCACGTTTTATGTGGATCGGTTCTGTTGCCACAGTCGTGGAGGCTTGATTTATTTTAAGTACAGTTTGCCAATTTTGCATAGTAGTTTCTAAAAACAATCTGAGTGTTGGGTGGATATTATATATATTTAAGACATGTAACAACCAGCTATGCGGAACTGAATCATAGGCCTTTTGGTAATCGATGAACATTGTATGAATATCTTTTTGCCATTTAAGTGCACTGTTCATTGTAATTGCGTCAATAGTCAGTTGCTCCTTACATCCTTGGCTATTTTTGCGGCATCCTTTTTGTTGTTCAGCAAGAATATTATGTTTGGTTAAATGTTCGTATACTACTTCACTTACACAGGCTGTTAGAATTTTATAAAGAGTTTGTAAGCAGGTGATTGGTCGATATTTGGCTGGGTCGGTGGTATCCTTCAAGTCTTTAGGTATCATGTATGTTACTCCGTGTGTTATGTATGTTGGAAGTAAATGTGGTGATTGAATGAATGTGTTTAAGTGGTTATGTAAATAAGGTTGAATATAAGTGAATTTCTTATACCAGTAGTTATGGATATTGTCTGTGCCAGGAGCTTTCCAGTTGTGTGTACGTTTGAGGACGTCTATAAATGTGTCTATCGGTATGAAATCAAACACCATTTCTGGGGTTTCTGGTGTCGCTTCGTTGACCCAGTCTGCATGATCATTATGTTTATTATTATTATTTTACTTTTTCACACAAGTTAATGTATGGATCTCGCCATGATTCTTTCGGTCCGTCTGGTCGCAAACGTGGAACGATAAGGCGATTCAGGAGTTTCCTGATAAAGTAGTGTTATGGGCCGGTACGACTTCGAGTCGTCCGGGGGTTTGGTCGCCACTCTTTAGAATTTTTAAATAAAGCCAAGTCGTTGAACACGAGGAAAAATGGCTTCCGCAATGCATCGGTTATAAATAGCTAAGTTCGTGTCACCCGCTGTTTTACACGTATAATCATTTTATTAGATATTATATCTTCGCTTGATGATTGGTTGACTAACCTTTTGCCTGCTAACAACATTTATGAACTTATCAGTGGATGGTAGATTTTACGCTAGTGACTCAGGTGTTGATGTGTTGGTGGTATTCGTCGTCGTTCATAGGTTAATCATGGGATATAAGTGTAACAAGTAGAACTTTCGATTTTTCTTCGATACCAGTAGGTCGATTCTGTAAAATTTAAACAACAACTCGCATCTCACATCGCTGTTCACTCTCACTTTGCATAAGGTTCAAAATGACCTTGATATATTTGACACTTTGAATCGGGTTTGAGTGTGGAGCGAGCGTCGAAGTGACGGGGAAATTACCTTACAGAATGCCACTTCTTACGTCATCTTATATTTTATCTGTCAAAATCTCCCTGTCAATTTAGTTCAACTCGCTAGTGTAAATTCGAACTAACAACCGAGTTTTTAGAATGCCAATCAAGAAACTCACAGCGGATTCAGATTCGAAGTTCAGAAACAGGTCTTACAGAATCACATCCCTGTAGTATGTTTATTATTATTTAGAATGTTATACTCATATCGACTATCAAAGATCTACGAATGAATTTCGGGCCCAACGGCATTATGTGCTTTCTGAGGCACAGAGGGGTCTCAGTTTAAAAAAGTGATGGTCACCTACCCCAGTGGCTTTACCATAATCGATCGATCCGCACGGCTTTACTTAACCACGAGCCACGTACAATTTTAACTAATTTCCATAAAATTTCCAAAAGCTATCCTAAAAGCTTCACAAAAGTGATTTTATAATAGTTCCGTTTATTACTTTTGAGTTACGAAACCCTAAAAACTATCCATTCGCTTTCGTTTCTGTCTCGTAACATTATCACACAATATATATGTCACTTTGATAAGGAAATGCGCGTGGTATTGTTTACTTACTTTAATGATTGATGATTATGTACATTAGATTTCAAAATGATATTTGCATGCAATACTGTACCTTGTTATAATTATAACATAGTTGACTATTAGGTTTATGGAGTAATGCTAGCTTGGGTTGAAAATGCTTTCAATTTTGTAATTGGAAAAGTGTGTTACTGAAGTCTGACAACCAGTCTTATTAAGCGGTTTCGTGTTACCCATTAACTGGGATGTGGAGATCAGATTGATAGGTATGGTACATTTTCGCGAAAGCCGTTTCCGCGAAATACACTTGAGCGACTCCCTTTGCACAACAAAACATAATAATATCCTCGAATGGACTTTTGTGTGACTGGACCACGGACTGAAAAACTGGCGAATAGACGGTTGCGCGATATTTATTTCCACAAAAGATATTGGACCAAATCCGAGAAATGAGATTCCTTACAGACGTAACATCGCGCCTGTATTCTCCGAACGGTAGTGCAGAAGTGTATAGTAAGTATGTATAGTACAGCCATTTATTAGTATATCTAGATAACATTAGTTATGACTAGATTAAGTTGTTTTAGGTTATATTACGCCCACACGTTTCCACTCACGAGGGCGGGAAGGTCGAAATCAAAATCTAAGATGAAGCGGCTGTAAATGAGAAGGGTAGTTGACAGAAAGAAGATGGTGGAGGAGACGAAGGAGAAATTAATGAGAAGACCATGGTACTGACTATGAAGAGAATGGAAGTTAACGAGGCTAATTATAAGAGAGGGTTTTGGAATTGGACTATTCAGGATTTTAAAGGGAACTTCTCAAAAGGAACACTCACTGATATAGGTTGCTCCCCTGAGTTACTGCATAGGCTAACTTGACAGACAGAAACACTATAAGTCTACTGAGATTTTAATGGAAATTTTAACCAGATAACACTGTTACTTCCTTCACCGCTTTGAGGAAGTCCCTGCATATTTGGATGCTAGTCTAACTTTGACATACTTTCGGGCAAAAGTGTATTTCACCCCGGTGTCGTTCATGCAAGTGTCTTTCGTACAAGTTCAATAATGCCTCCAGGAACTATGTAAACGGCTATTAATAAAACAAAATTAAATATCACGGTCACCATCTTAAATTTTTATTTAGACCTCATTTCGGCACCAGCTCACCCCGAAAGCCATGGTCACGACGCCCATTACGCATTTAACGTAAAAATTCACAGTCGCCATCTTAGATATCGACATCAACCTCATTTTGGCCATCAGGGACCCCAACCTTTCAAATGACATCCATAACGCATATTATTTCGTAATAAAATTGATTTTGATTTTAGCCTCCCCTGCTTTCGAGACACAAAATAACCCAACTACCCATTGTTAATGATAACAAGATAATAAATGACGGTACTATCCATGGAGAATACAGATAATATATGTTATTTCGTCTGTATGAAATCTATTTCTCTAATTTTGTACAAGATCACTTATACCGTCGCCCAATGCAAAAGTGCGTATATCTATGTTCTGAGTGATAATTAAAAACTAAATCATTTCAGTGAGAGAGGTTTCTTCAGATTTAGTAGTAGATAACTTTAACAATCCTTTGATATTATATAATTATATACTTAATATCATATCAATAGACAAAAAAGCAGTATCATATCATATCAATAGATAAAAGTAACGTCGCACCATTACCACTTAGAATTTGTACCTAAAAAAGCATTCCAAACCAAGTAACGGGATTGACAATTAAAAAAAAGAAAATAAACGAAAATTATAGCACCCGTGAATCGTGAATGTAATCGACCGACATGTTATTCCAGACCACGTGGATAAAGTCGAGAAAACTATGGTGCTGAAATCCATATACTATTATAGTTCTTAAATAATAATTCCACGTACAGTTCCTACGTTAAGTTGTCTTAAATGATAATGCTTGTTTATTTCCAAACCCTTGGCATCCTAAATTAGCTTAATATTCTAATTTAATTACGACTTTTGGGTCAAATACACGTATGAGTTGAGTAGGAACGTTAGGAATATTATTATATTTTTTCATTATTATACCTATATAACTACCAACAGCATTATGATATCAAAAGAAAACTTGCTTACATGGTAATTGGTAATTCGATACTTTCCCTAAAAGGGGATAAACGCAACAAAGTCAATTGTAAGAAATCTATTCAATTCCGGTCGTAAATTTTATACCTTTCTGATGGTTCACAATTAAATGAATCTTCCAAAGACTAATTTATTAAGAACATTATTGGTCGTTACGCAAAATAATTTCAAAAAACTTAGAGAGTGCTGCAACCCAGTATCGACTCTAAGGTTTTGGAGAACATCAGCTCTAGTATATCCCCTTCCAAGGAATGTAAAATTACCGACCACCTGTAGCAAAGGCTGTTAAACCCGTATCAATAAACGACCGAAATAACACTAGATTTAACTACAAGCTCCGGCAAGTAGTAAATCTCTGCGGTCATTTCCATACCACATCCAAAATAGAAAATAATGTTAGGTAGGTAACTACCTACAATGTTTTTTCAATGTTGTTCCGTATAGTGATGTCAAACATTGATCGGGTACTTCGCTAATTGACTGTGTCGATGATCCCATAGCTTGCTATACAGCCATGGAAAACATCCTAGCTACGCCCAAAATTACAGTGAAGGCGTACGTATGTATGACGCGTCCTGTTTCTTTTAACCGACTAAATAAAGATGGTATACAGTGGTGCCAATTCTGTTAATATAATTTTAAGCTATTTAGGTATATCTCTTTCTCTCCAATAAAACAACAAAGAGACATAATAAGAGCGTTATTAGTTAAGTACTTAACTAATAACACAGACAGTGTACAGGTGGCAAGTGGCCTCACCAACGGGCTGCCATGTCTCCCGGTTATAACTCGTAGAATGTTGCTGGGGCTGCCATGGAGTCTGTTTAGCAGCGAGGCTGATTTCTTATGCTGTACAGCGTTAAAGACTCAGGGCCTAAAGACGAGGGTTTTTAACCAGTGTGTGTTGCCAGTGATGACATATGGCACAGAAACGTGGTCCTTAACTGCTGGCTACCTAGAGAAGCTCAGAGTCACGCAGCGAGCCATGGAGAGAGGTATGCTCGGCGTTTCTTTGCGCAATAGAATCCGGAACGAGGATATTGGCCAAAGAAGTAAGGTCACCGACATAGCTCTCAGAATATGCAAGTGGAGGTGGCAACGGGCAAGCCACATCGCTCAAAGAACCGATAACCGATGGGAAAGAAAGCTTCTCGAGTGGCAACCACGAACCGGAAAACGCAGCGTTGGTAGGCCTCCCACCAGATGGACCGACGACATTGTCAAGGACGCGAGTAACCGGTGATGCAAGCGACAGGTGGCCGCTCGTTGTGGCGTTCTATGGGGGAGGCCTATGTTCAACAGTGGACGTTTTTCGGCTGTTGATGATAATGATGACAGCGTTGAAGCAGTCGGCAGCTGCCTCAGCGAACATAGATGACGCGCTTCAAAACTGAGGCAACCGCAGCAGCACTCCAAATGCGTTGTTATAGGTACTATAACGGTTCGGTTTGAAGGGTAGGTATTGGTGCCAATGTAAATACAGGCACATTATTCATTCTAATTTTGATCTAATTTTGTCTCTGCTCTCAGCTTTGTTTCTGGGTTGATGCAGATACGTTACCATTTCAGTCATCATTGACTATAGCTATAATGACCTTGAAGATGCAAGGCCTCTGATAATAACGTACACCACGGGGGCAATCATGTCGACTTGTTTCCCATCCAATGACATAAGAAAAACACATATCTTCTCAGTACCTTCAGGACTTTAAGTGGGACTTGTGTTTGACAAGGTCAAAAATAAGACGGGTCTTCCCGAGAGATGTAAAATAAAAGTAGCTATAGGTATTCCTCAAAAAGCTGTATCGAAAAATTACAACCATGTATAAGAAACGACCTGAAAAATGGAGGAAAGCGGGGAAAAGAGGGAAATTCCGTTCTTTACATTGAGAAACTAGTCTGTATACAACGTACCATGAAGTAAGTATAACAGCAACGTACCTATATTAATTTATTTACTATTAGCAGACCCGAGAGACGTGGTCCTATCCCTATCTACCTACCCTACCTACACTAATTGCGCCAATCATCCAAAAATTTTGGAAACTAATACGTATATGTATAACTTTTAGGTTTTTATTGATTTTTTTAATGTTCCGCCCAACTTTCTTAGATTTTTCATATTCTCCTTCTCCTTACAATAACAAACACAACAAAAAAAGAATTAGCGAAATTGATCCAGCCGTTCAAGCGTAATGCCGTGACCAAGGGAAATAGGGATTCATCATCACTACATATTATTATAAAACAAAGCCCCCCACCGCGTCTGTCTGTCCTTATGTATGCTTAGATCTTTAAAACTACGCAACGGATTTTGATGCGGGTTTTTTTTTTAATAGATAGAGTGATTCAAGTGGAAGGTTTTAGTATATAATATGTCAAGCGGACGAAGCCGCGGGCATCAGTTAGTTTTTATATAAGATAGATAATATAAATAAGTACATGATATTATTATCTTATTCATAAAAGCAACGTAATGGCATAATTCTTTGCCTCCGAAAATAATAAAACATTTATTTAATGAAGGAAAGGAATTCTCATTAAATCGGTTTATTATACGGCCTCATGATAAATTAATATGACTGTGAGGGTATATTAAATCATGAGTCCACTCCTGTAAACACATTCACTCGCACTTTTTAATTAAAAATAAACACAAACGTAATTACATTAAAGTAGGTTCCCATGTGTTGTAGAGAGGTTACAGACATTTTTTTATATAAATTGTAGATATAATAATTGTATTATTATCTATAAGTTTCGTTTATCTAGTTACGAGTAATTTTGATTAGATTTAAGTAGTAGAATGAACATTGAATTGTTTTTTAATTATCTCCAATATTTATGATTGGTAATTCCAATACGAACTGCTCTGATAAAAGCTATTTAAAAAAAATATTTTAAAATAAACAAAAAAACGTATTATCTCGTAAATAAATCAATTAACCAGCTCGTAAAACTTTCTTTGAATAACTCGCGTTAAATATTTTAGCCTTATTGATCAAGAAGGAATAGTTCACATACGTAAGTTTATAACAGGTTACACTATTAGACCCCAATCCAGATAATACACTGTGTATAAAAAAATGCCGATAAAATTTTTGTAGTATTAGAAGTAGTAGAAGTAGGGACAGAAAATTAAATAAATCCCAAGTTAAACAAAACACTGTTGACATCTCAACAATTAAATGCTAACATAATTCTTATTATAAAATCCTATTCACTACGTAAATTTTATTAATTTCACGTAAAAACATTGTAAATTAATAAAAACAACTTTTAAATTCTAATACTTGAATAAACATCACAGATAATGAAATGTCAAAACTTACCGCAAATCCGTGAATACACAAATCGTTCACTGGTGCGCGAAGATTTAATAACTTTTGTTTTTAAAGTTTTTAAACAAGTTGCGTGCGTTCGGATAGGCGACGGAGCGCGGTCGCGGTCATTATGGTCATCGCGATGAGTGTGTAGCGAATGGGCGGCCCCACAAAGGGTTGCCAACCATACTTTGTAATGACGTATCGTACTTTATTTTCGATAAATATACTTCACACTTTTGCATGAAAATAAAGTATGCAAAAGTTCCTTGTTTCCAATTTTTACTGTGAAATGTAAAACGAAACACTTATGGTAAGTACTGAACTATTTATCGATACAAATATGTTAAAATATAAAGTACATTTATGATTAAAATGATTATTAATTAGATACCTACTGTATCAATTTTAAAGATAATAATAATACTGATACCTAGTGATACACCAGTGTCTGGTTAAATATAAAATAAGATACAAATAAAATTTACCAACGACAATAAAGAATATACAGAAATAAAATAGTTGGAAAATCGCAATATGTACGTAAAAATGCATCTTATAGCTTATCAAATATAAAAAATATGCTATTTACTTTTTGTTCCCGCCATTTTAGCTTCCATTGAGAGAGTTTTTTTCGGTAGTGAATCTGAAGTGTCGAAAAAAGAAAAACAGATCGTTAACAAATTTAATCAATCACGACCATATTCATTTTTTAACTTTAAGTTTCGATTGTGAAGCTAGTTTGGAAACTATCAAATATAAAAAAAAATATGAAAATGTACCCAAAAATATGTTTGTATTCCCTTAAAGACATATTTTTGGTTATATTTGAAAAATACTTAATTTTTTTTCATACTCAAACAATTAATTTGATAAGTTTTTTTATCAAAAAAAATTGGTAACCCTAGCCTCTTCTCTTAGTAGGCATGCGTGTAGCGCCCTTTCGGTGTTTTCAAAGGTTTCTCCGTGGTTAGACGTGGAAAATTGTCTGAGCTTTAGAATATTGCATCCTGATAGTACCTACTAAGTTATAATTTTCTTACGACTGTGATAAAATTCGAACCACGAGTCCAAATTTGACTAGTTTTGATCTTTGCTTAAAACTTGCATATGTATCTACGTACCGGGCGATAAAAGCAATAGGTATGAGTTTATTATTGCATTGATAAGTAGGTTTTATAAGAATTCAAAGAGATACTTTCTTTACTAATCATCATTATAATATTAGCCTATTGCCGTAGGCTACTTTACTAACAAAATCAACAAAATATTTTACCTGTACAGCGGACATGTTTGAAGAATAATACAAGATAATGTGTGATTTATTGACTTCTTTATTGTTTTAATCATAAACTGCATTATCTCATTGCCTATTTTTGTACTTATTTTGTGTAAAAATTTGCTGATGAAAAAATGTAAACAGCGCCATCTTTAGAAAGACTGTGTAACTATTTAGGAAAGCACTCGGTGAATGGTTTACGTTTCTAAAGTAAGTACACAGTTATTTTCACGAGTTATGCTGAAGTTACACAATCAATTCCACCATCTTTACCATCACGTTCTACTAACGAGCTACTCTTTATAAATCTTCAGGACACTACCTATCTGATTTTTTAAATATAAACCAGGGCGCAATATCTATGTTATCTGATCTGTGGGCTAATTCACGTAACTAAAGAAGCGCTGTTGCAGTACAGTCGCAGTTAAGTTTCCATCAAAACAACACTTTTCGTATTCTCTCTGTCAGACACGCTCGCGTCAAGTTCGCGTAACGCAAGCGCAGTTACGGCATTCTACTGTTGCGCGTCTTTGGTGCGTGCTTCGGAACGCAACATGATCGGTATTCTACTAAGTTTGAAGTCTCAAAATGACAGTTAAAAAGCACTTTAATCTGTACTAAGGTATTATTTTAATATTATAATAACGTCATATTCATTGAAATGTAATCGATTCTATTCGATTATTTAGTAAGTAATATGTTTTCTCTCATAAGTAAGTTTGGTAGAGTTTGGTTGTCGTACAGTTGACGAGCAGGTCACGCGAAGCTTACGCGCTGTTCAGAGATTACAAGAATACCGTTTATCACTCAAACTGGAACTTAACCGCAACTGCACTACAACTTCATCCGCGCGTCATAAAATTACGTGAATTAGCCCTCTGGTTCTGCGCAATTAATGTGTAGTCGCAGGATCTTACATACAAATCCTGCTCTTATTATAATCGGAGGAACACCGACTTGTTAGACGGTAAGTTTAGGAGACTGACATAAACCTTCGTTCTGTCTAGTACTTTGCTAAAGAGTTAGAATAGACGGATGCCACCATTTGTTCAAATTATAATCGCTCTTTTCGATAATTTACAGTCAAAATGTTAAAGAAATTGTTAAACATATTGTATATTACTCAAGAAATAAGAAACAACCATTTTTAACAGCGTATTTATTGCAATGAAAGATAAATTATAAAATTAACTTTAAAACATTTTAGTGTAGCAATATAAGTGTAAAAATTATACCTATTATTATCTTAAAACTTATGTATACTACTTACAAAAGATCGTAATACTAAGTATAAATTAACAAATATACAAAAAATAACTAGTGTTTTCGTCAAATTGTTTAATAGTTTCGCGAGGATCCCCGTCGTTTAATCGAAGTATTCTAAATCTAATGACATAATGAGTACAATTAGGATTCAAGGATTCCTTAGCACCAGTGCTAGTAAAAACTGTATTGCAAGTATTAGTATATTCCCAGACAGAATGAAATTTATTTCTTCTACAAACTATTTGTAACTCTTTTTATCGAGTAGTCATTTGATCGATGTGTTTAATTATTTGCAAGACTACAATTAATTATATCAACTACGTGTCTTGTATTATATTGAGATTATCATCGGGATTACCCGAACAGGATAAGTTAGGACAGTTGAAAAGTTAGGTTTGAAGGAGATGACGGTTACCAGATCAAGCGATTAAAGCGAACCCTGTGGCAACCCCTTTCGTGTTAGGTTCCTTTAAACCCTGCTGACAAAAATAAGAGCGCTGCGCGTTGGGGCATTGTCGACTTTTTTCACGCTGAAGGTATTTCTTCGACCGACTAATTAGTCAAAGAACGAGCAAACCAAGCTTAGGTACATGAGGCATGCCGACACAGAAAAGTTAATAGCAAGCCAACAAAACCCCATCATCCCCTGTAGGTTAGGTTCTTAAAAACCCTGCAGGCAGAAATAGCGGGGTTCCGTCGAAACCGCTTTGGCATTAATTACTTTACATAGCTTATGATTATTGTATCTAATAATTGTGTATTGGCTCATGATTATGGTTTTGATTACTTTTGTTTGAATAAAGTTTAATTATAATAATAGATTTCCGTTTCATACGGTACAGTGATTAACGTACCGTACTTATGTAACAGTCATATGTTATTCGTAAATATACTATTACATTTTAGTTACGGAATATTAGAAGGCTACCAAGTGTAGTAGTTTAACTGAAAAGCGGCTAAATACATAGTGCATTTGAGTAATAAAACAATGGCCAGTACACTTTTAGAAAAAGTTACATAGGGAAATTAGAGATTTTAATCGGCCAGTGTAGTATCGGCGAAATGAAAAGTGGCGAAACATTTTTGCCGATTAAGAATCAGTTACTTAAACATCATTCGGTATTTACCCTGGAACCCTTTCGCGAGTAATTAAAAATGGGTGAAGCACATATTTTTGAGCTATCAGGCGCATGGACCTTGGTAACTTATAAACTCTTTAAAATTAAGCGTTTCTAATGTTCTTCGTTTTCATCGGAAGTTTATCGGATTAACGTCAAAAGGCGTTAACGGTGTTTTCAGGTGATGCAAGTGTTTTTTACTGAAAGAAAAAAGAACATAGCATTATTATTGTAAAGAATTGTAAGGGTGTTACCAGACCAATCGATCGATCGTCGATCGTCGGCATCGATCGATGGTAGAATTTATTAGTCGACGTCGATCGAGCTGCTTGATTATGATTACTAATGGATTATAGCTGGGGTTAATCGATCGACGTCGACCGATGCTATCGACCGGCAATCGATCGATTAGTTAGTAGAACGGTATCCGTTGATCAGCCAAAGCTACCACACCAATCGATCAACGTCGATCGATGTCGACTGATGGCATCGATCGACGATCGATCGATTGGTGTAGTAACACCCTTAAAGTTTTACTGTACTCAAAGAAAAATCCAACCGTCGCGTCGTTACAGATACCTAGATAATGATTTTGTTTTTGTAAAGTGTGCACATACGCACTTCAATAGTATCATCATAAACATACAAACTGGGGGCCAAGTCTGCTATTTTTATAATTTCGTCATTCCAATACGATCCCATTGTCATTTTGCTAAAAGTTCGTAATCTGCTAAATTCATAATGGTCGATCAGTGGTCGGTCAATGGTCTCGTAATAGAATTGTGTTATAATGACATTGTCAACAAATTTGAACATTTATTCATGCCAGATTTCATTTATATATATTTTTACATATTATTTATAAGTGTTATAAGCAATCTGAAGTAGTAAGAAGTTCGTAAAGTAAGTCAGTCATTCATTTGTCATTATGTACGAGATTACCATTCTAAATAATTTATTTCAATGGAGTGTCATGGGTTGACCATTGGAAAGTCATAATGACGCCATTATATTAGTAGATTACCAAATTTGTCAAAATCAACAATTATGAAATCAATGATAGACCATTCTGACACTATTTTAATAGCAGACTTGAGGCCCAGTTTTAATTTTGCACTTTCATCTTAAATCATAATTTAAGGTATACTTACCGAAAAGTCAGTGTAATAAAGTGGGTCTTCTGGGTAACAAATAACTGCTACTGCTGCTACCACTATGACAATCGCTAGAATGATACACGCTATCACTATGTGTTCTTTTTTCCAGGTATTGTACTTGATACTTCTAAAGAACTTCAAGGGTTGTATGCCCGGTGATCGTTGCCGGCTGTGAAAATAAAATAAAGATGATTGTGGTTTACATTGTTTTGCATACATAAAAAATATTTTTTTTAAATTACGACAACCGGAGATCAATCTATGAAATATACCTCTTAATAGTGCAGTACCTTAATCATACCTTTTTTCGTGTTTTTTTTTAATGAAACTTATACCCCATAAATAGTTTGGGTAGTAGTGCTACGGAGCACCTGTTTGGGCTGATAGGGCCACCATAGGGGTGGTACGACGTAAATTGCATCAAAGTCAACGTTTAGCTTTAATATTTTTATGTAAAGCATTTAGGACCGTTAGTACTGAAGCCCTTCCGGTTCTAGCAGGCGTGCTTCCAGTCGATCTTGAGGTGCAACGACGTGCTGCAATGAACTATTCCGCGCGAGAGAACATGGACGCAAACTTTTTAACTCAACGTGACCGCGCTAAGATCTCCAGATTATTTAAACCACAGACCGACGTCTGGGACTTTTATCCGAGTGGCAGTGTAGGTGGGATGATTCCAGCAAGGGCCGACACCTTCATTAGTTCTTTCCATCCATTCGTGAGCGGCTGGCCAGGATATGGCTGGAGGTGGACCATGACTGTGTTGCCCAATTTCTAACAGGTTATGGCAACTTTAAAAGTAAATTATTTTCTTTCAGGCTTGTTGCTTCGCCTTTGTGTCAATGTTCTACATCTGACTGTGAATACGAACAACCTGCGCATCATATCTTATGGGAGTGTATTCTTTGGCAGAAAGAACGCAATATTATATTGGATAGTGTACAGGCTATATCGGGAGCAGTTTTTAATGCGGGCCTTGTGGAAACTAGAATTAATTTCCGTACGTTCAAGCGATTTTGCCATACCTATTATTGGAATCAAAAATGTAACAGCTCACTTTTTAGAGCCCATTAATTAAGTCAATTATAATCCGTGGTGCTTAGCAACTGGGCTTTTCCTAGTTGTAAACGTCCCTTTGTGCCTATTGGCCTAGTTCTGTTCTGTCTCCTGCTTGATTTGGAGGGAAGTGGAAAATATGATTTTCTTCCTCCTCCTCTGTTCTTTTTTGATTAATTTCGTTGCGGGATCCAAGACAGTTGAACCGTTTCTCTGAGACTCGTCGAGCTTCATTGCTTTGGCGCTGTTCTGGTGGTCGCCACTGTTGAATCTGGATTACAGGAGTTACAGTGGTTTAGGAATAGTGTGGCGGGCTTGTCCCCATATTATTACCTAGCTAGGTAGATCGATTTATCGCCCCCGAAACCCCCTCCCTGCATACAAAATTTCATGAAAATCGTTGGAGCCGTTTCCGAGAATCAGATTACATATACAAGAATTGCTCGTTTAATGGTATTAGATATAGCAAAAGCAATAAGGATAAATGCAATATGAGGAGGAAAATTAAGGAAAGAGAAAAGTTGCCAGGTAGTCAAATGGATAATAAAAACAGAAATATTCTCAGTAAGAAAAGTTCCTCAGTATTTTGGTCATAATATACAGATTGTTTGATAGATCGATGTAAAGTCGTAAAGCGGAGCTAGTATAAATAACCATTTGAACCGAACTTGTCTCAGACGAAGTGTGACTATTTTTTTAGTAAAATTTTAATGATTTTTGATAACAATACCCAAAATATTGCAGTAAGTTGCAATTAATGGGCAATTTGAAAAATACATCATTAAATTTTATTTTCGTTCATTAAAGTATTTTGTAAACCATTTATTTAAACATGATTAAGGCATCTGTGTCATAAGACAAAAAAAAAGAAAAATAATGATTTATCTTTCAAACTGGCCATGATTTGCAACTAACTGCAACATTTTGAGAATAAGTTGTGTGTGCGACAACGGTGTTGAGTCTGGGAAGCGCAGTAAGTCTGAGGAGCGAGGTAGTGTCTAAAGCCAAATTCTGGCGCGAGCGCACCTGCCTAAAAGCAGCAAGCTTAAGGTCGGAATCGGCCTCGGACGACGAGGCGGTACCAGTCTCCAAAGTTGATACTTCGCGAAGTGGGATGGGCGTCCGGCGACAAATGAACAGTACGGGGGTCTTTAGTCCTACAAAGAACTAGCAGAGGCTAAAACATCACCGGAGGATGCTGATCCCAGTATTGGCGTACAGAGTAGCGGCGAATTCATACGCGATAGCCCTCATTGGGCCACCATATCGTTTCGGTGTAATATACCAAAGTGTCACTGTGAATTTTGAGACAAGTCCACCACACTACACCCCAACCACTGCAACTTCTAAAAGCCAGAATCAACAGTGGCGCTGGTGGTGGTCACAGTGAATGTGTTAAATCCAGAAATCGATATTTGTTACTTACATAGGTTCTGGCAAAGGCGCTGGGGGTTCCCTCCCAAGTCCCACCGGCATCAGTAAAGCCTTCTCTTTTGGCAGCAAAGTCATCTCCAAATCGATTACTCCCTGAAATCGTAAAGATATTTGACATTATTATACATAGTTTAAAACACACTATTAAGCGTACAAATAATATTAAGGTAAAGCTAACAGAGAGAGAGATTGTAACGGAATAGACATACTGTACACAAAAGTTACTTGGGGAGGCCGGAAAAGAAGAATCAATGATACTGAGGCAGGGTGCGAATGGCCTTGGTAACGTACGCAAAGTTAAACCCAAAAAGATTAGCGCTGTATATAGTATTTTTTGAGTTTAAAATCCACGGATATTATAAAAATGTAGTCATCTATAAATATTACCTACAAAGCAACTTGCATCTTCAAAAATAAAATAAAAAAATACCTAACTCTAGAAAAAGTACATCAAGTGGAGTATGAGTTTTCACAACGTGCAATCGGCAAATATATGTCATCCTTACTAAAGATGATGTTTTGTATCTGTTAGGGCGGGTTGTTTCAAATAGTTGGTTAACGTTACATACGTACGTTAAATGTAACGGGTTGTTTCATGACATAAAAAACCGTTAGTTTAAGTTATTCAAAAAGAGAGTCCATAATATTTTGATGTTTGACGTATCTATTTAACAACACAAAATTACGTTGACTGGTCGGTTATGGTAATAGTAACTTTTTTATGTACGATTTTGTGAAACAACCCATTTTTTTATTAGACTATAGTTAGCGCCATTTTTGACTATTAACGGTCAGTAATCTATAGTTGAAGCATCCCGCCCTAATACATTTTTGCCTCATCAATCGTATCGAAGAATTTAAGATTAAAATAAATGAGTAACGTTGAGTTGCACAAAAGCAACATTAAATTAATAGTTAAAAATTCATACTATCCCTTACATTTTGTATCTAATAGAAAGTGACAGGATCAATATAAAGTCTCTATACTAATGTTGATTTTATGCAACGCACTGTGCGCAATATTAAGGAGGCTCTCCTCATGATTCTTAATTATTGCCTGGATATTTCTGGTACACACAGCGTCATCAACTGCTTACGCATTAAACATATTTAGGACAGGGGGTAAGCAGTTGATGATGCTGTCTGTACACATTGTATTCCTAGACCTAACACATACAGGTGGCATGTGTTAGGTCTTATAAAGTTTGACCAGACATTACTGTCAAATAATACTTACAGCAGCCGAAGACATGCCAGTATTCCGGTTGGTGTGTATGAGCGGCCACCAACCTCTGATTTGCATATTTGAGAAAAGGTTTATGCTCCTATATTTATTAATATGGACTGCACTACATTTGCCTGCCTGCTTCACCCCTCTCGACATTGAATTCAAATTGAAAGTTGCTGATGCTGAAAAAATAATTGTAAATATTGTATTTTTTTCTAATTAGCTGGCACTTTTATAGATGTTTTTTTTTATGAACCTCAAAACATAATCGACGAGAATCGTCTGAAATAAGGATAGGCCACAGACCTGCGACGCTTGTAGTACTGTCTAGTAGTAAATGTCTCAAGGCCAAAGTCTCTTTTGCGCGATATAATTTCAATTTCTGTACAACATATCTGGGTTAGGCCCATATTTAGCCCTGGGCTGGTATGTAGTTCTTCAATTGCTGAATTGGATTCACAAAAGGTTTTATATGACAGCTTTTGGCTGGATTATTCTTCACATGATGTGTTGTATTACAAGGCCAGCAATATAACACCATGCATGTAGCCAATGCGAATTATGTTCCCCACTTAAGAGCGCCCATCCCCATCGAACGAACATCAACGCGAGCGTGATTGAAATTTTTTTTGTTTCAATCAACGCAAAGCTCGAAAACAAACGAGTGAGTAAGAACGCGATAACATCACAGGAAAATTGGCGTGCGGAAATTTCACAAAACTTGTTCCAGGACACGTGGTTTTGAAAAAGCCTTACAAGTTTTTGTTAAAAATGTTTGTAATTTAGAATCTCCATTACATGTGCAAGGTTTCTATTAAGCTGTTTTTTTACTTTTTCAATGTATGAGTGCATTATGATCGGCCAAAATTCAGATAAAATTGTGCAAAAAAGCTGTTTTTCGGACGGGTTTACTGAATTTGTTTCTCAAAAAAGTTTATTTTTGGTTTCATACAAACCTAGATTTAAACCAGAAGATACCTATGTGTTAAAAATATTTGGAAAATAATTTGTTATAACGTCGTAATCGCGTATGGGAAATATGACGGGTTCGGCGCTCTTAAAATGCTCCTGTGGTTAGCTTTTAAAAGGAAAGCTGACTAGATAATTAATGTTATCCTATTATAACACCAATAGTTACTTAATTAATCTCAATTTTACAGTCTTATACATGCCTTAAACAGGTGGCATTTCTGATGTGAATTTTTCCATGTCGCGGTGATTTAATGATCATTATGTTATTTTACCCTTTGGTTTCATTTACATTGGCGCAAAGGCGAACCAAAGCGTTGCAATATTACGTTAAACGGTACATTATAGGGTAAACTACCAGTTATTGGACGCTATCAGTTATTGGACAGAACTTCCTTTAATTGTTTTTATTAAGATTATGATTCAAGAGTCTAACAATGCAACTGACTCTTTTTGTACTCCGTTTATTAGTAATACTTAAAAGTTCAAAATATTTCTAATAGATGGCAGTAGTTTGTCGAAAATATTTACTTTTCTCGGAGTCCGGACGGTTAACGGTTATTCTAGTGAGAAATAAAGGATTTGGTAAGTTTATCTATTCATTTTTTAACGATTTGTATTCTACCTTACAATTCTATCTTCTAAGTAGTTTGCACAGTAATGTATTATGGTATTCTGTACTGATTTTAATATGATTTCATACAGTAAAATACATTTTTTAGGTTACTATGTAGTGTCCAATAACTGAAAACTTTTTTGTTTGAAATCTAATTATTGGACAAGTGTCCAATAACTGCATTTTTAAAATTAAAAATAATTGGAACTATTTTGGACTCTACTGCCTATAACTTTAGGCTAAAGGAACCATTTTTAATAGTATTGCTCTTAGGCACTTTCTACTAGTCTTTGGACAGGGTGTCCAACGACTGATTTTAATCTGTCCAATAACTCGTTTTCTGCAGGTACTGTCAGATAACGGTGTTTAGAAGAAAACCAAAGATGCCCAAGGGGAAAAAGAAAGACTACGATCCCAATACTTTAAATTTAGCACTCAAAGAAATAAGAGAAACCGGTAAAATTCGAGAGATTGCGCGTAAATATAATATTCCTAAGTCAACATTACATTTCAAATTAAAAAACCCATCCCATAAAACATCGTTTGGACCACCACCTGTTCTGACCGAAGAAGAAGAGCTTACGTTAGAGATTTGGATAAAGGAAGTCATGAGAAAAGGTTTTCCGTTGAAAATTGATGATTTAAAACAAAGTGTTTATAAGTTTTTGACAGAAAATCCACGACCCAATAAATTTATTAATAATTACCCAGGTGATGGATGGGTGAGAGGATTTTTAAGAAGACACCCAGCTATTGTGCACCGTACCAGTGAAGGAGTAACACAATCTAGTGCGTGTGTATCGGAATCTGATTTAAGGAAATGGTTCTCTGAAATACATGATTACTTATTGGAAAACAACCTGTTAGATATATTTAATGAGCCATCTAGGATTTTTAATGGAGATGAAAGTGGTTTCCAATTATGTCCCAAAACGGGTAAAGTATTAGCTGTTAAGGGAATTAAAAATGTATATAAAATTGATCAAGGTAATGCCAAAGAGTCAATAACAGTCATGTTTACATTTTCCGCTGATGGTAGCGCAAGCCCCCCTATGGTTGTGTACAACTACCAAAGAATACCTCAAAAAATAGCGGATGGAGTTCCCAAAGAATGGGGAATTGGTAGGAGTGATAATGGATGGATGACATCCGAACTATTTTTTGAATACATCGCCAACATATTTCACCCTTATTTGATTGCAAAAGGCGTCAAATTTCCTATCATATATTTTTTAGATGGACATAAAACCCATCTCACTTATGGTGTAAGTAAGCTGTGCAAAGAGTTGGGCATCGAAGTAATAGCATTATATCCTAATGCTACTAGAATCCTACAGCCAGCTGACGTAGCAGTCTTCAGGCCAGTTAAAGCCGCTTGGAAAGATGCTGTAAAGTCATGGCACTTAGATAATAATGGAGAACCAATTACAAAAGTTAATTTTGCTTGTGTTCTGGATATAGCTTTAAAAAAGTCCATAAAACCAGATACTTTGATTAATGGATTTCGATGTTGTGGTTTGGTACCATTTGATCCAAACGCAGTAGATTACAGCAAGTGCCTCGGTGGAATAAATAACAATTCAAAACAAAGTGAAGATGGGCTATCTGTTCTGAACCAAACCGATATAAGTTCCTCAAATGTTATCACTTTGGCGAAATTCAGGGACATAGTGGGTCACGATACAATGTTAAAACTTTATACTTATGGAAATAATCCAGATGACAATGAATATTTGAATATTTTATACCGCCTCTACTCAGTATTTAATGTTAACTCCTCACAATCACTATCAGAACAGAATGTAGGATTAGTCGTTGACAAAGAAAATACTTCTTTGGAGTGTATTGATCCACCAAGGACTGTTCAGTTTAATGAAGAATTAATGCAAGCTAATGACGAAATTTTATTTCATGATAATATATTTAACGAACATGAGTTGAGAGAGGATGAGATAAATAATTTACATGTCTATTCTAATAATAATAATTTAAATGATGATCCATTTACTGCCGATATTGTTCCAGAAAACCCAATACATATTATGACTCCTGCCAAACAAGTTATTAGTTCTAACAATATTTTTCTAAACACATCACAAATAAATGTTCAGCAACCTGTGCCTGAAACCAGCCCTGCCTTCAAAATTATTTCAAATAGTCTCTTGGGAAATTTTCTGACGTTGCCTAAAACACCAGAAAGAAAAGGTAAAAGAAATACAATAAGAATGCCATTTGCCATAACATCTGAAAAATACAGGGCAATGTTTAAGGAACAAATGCAAAAAAAAGAATTAGAAACGAAAACCAAAGAGGACAAAAAGAAGAAAAGAGAAGAAACTAAACTACAAAAAGAAAATGTAAAAATAGGAAAAGCAATCAAGATCAAAACTAACAAAGTTTCTGCAACAAATGTGTGCAAAATATGCTGCAAGGCGACTAAAGCAACAGATCGTCTTGAATGTGATATGTGTAGGGCGATATTCCACGTAAAATGTATACCAGCTAAGCATCAAGAGCATGTGCCCGATGATATAGCAATTGATCTTTTCGTATGTCATGGTTGCTACAAGGAGGATGATAACGACATCGATGATCTCAGCTCTGAAAAGAATAGTGAAGATAGTGGTGGTGAAGCACTAACAATATTTGACATGGTAATTAATGAAAATAAAAAATATGCTTAATAATTAACATTAGGTGCTGATTGAGAAAATATAGAACTCAGTTAATTGTTTTGTTTGATGTGAAATTTATAAGAGGTCTTTTTATTTATATTTAATGCTTACGAGAAAGTTTTTTTTTTGTATTGCATAAGACTTGCTAAGACTGAATAGTTTTGAAAGCAACTGTGATTATTAATGTTCCTTCTAAGAGATTTGTAGGTAAGATAAGCAATTTTAATTATTTCATAATAAACATTTAAAAAAATGTTGTTTTTAAATTTCCCCTTTATTATTCGCCATTTTAACGATTTATAAAAGAACATTAATGAGCTAAATTGTGCTGTCCATTAACTGGTATAGACTGTCCAACAATAGAAATTCTGTCCAATGACTATATATTTGGTTACTTTTTTTTTAACACGATTTTTTTTTATATTACTGCTGTAAAGTATAATTTTTAAAAGCAAATTATGTTAACATACATATTGAATAAGCAAAATAATAACAATTCTAGCATCTAACTTTATAAATGTGTCCAAGAATTACTTTTCGTCTATATATGGCCCTTAAGTGTCCAATGACTGGAAGTTTACCCTACTGAACTCATATAACGATTTAGTGTGTTGTGCAAATACAAAAACGCGTGGTGACGCGCGACATCGCGCGCATTCGTGTATTGTCTGGCGTCTGAGTCGAGCGAATACGCGTCACCCCGCGCTATTCGAGCGCATTGAACCGCCAGACGCTTCTACCATAACGATCCAGATCTGGACGCGTAAATGCACGTGGCTTTGCTTTGACTTTGCGCCAATTCTAATGCAGGCTTAAAGCCTAAAATTATAAAAAATAATTGATTGCTTTGTTACGTACCCAAGAACTCATCTTGAGAAGCAGCATCGCTGTCCAGGATTTGGACGACGAATATTGGTGCCAAATGTTCCTCCACCTCTGTAAATGGACCTTTTTCTTTCCTCACCATCTGTAAAAAGTGGGTAATGGCAAATAAAAATGTCTTTAAAAATATTATAAGTAATTAAATAGAAAACCTCTATAGCTTCCATTTGTCTGTAGTAATATGATATTTTGTTAGGATACAAATACTGTCAAACGGTGAACTACATTAATATCCTAAAAAAAATTCAGACATAATATTTACCCGCTCTAGGTGAGCTAAGGGTACGAAATATTTTGTGATCATTATCCATTTGGAACTTTTACGCTATGAATCATCGGCACTTCATGGTGTCGAGTGCTTGGTTGTCGGCGGAGCCGATGCCATAAATGATGTTAAAGTCAAATGCGTGGTGACGTGCGGTGTCACGATCGTACGCACTACGTCTGGCGTCTGAGTTGAGTGAACACGTGCGTCACCCTGCATTATTTGAGTGCAGTAAAGCATCAGACGCTTCGACCACTACAATCAGATTCCTTTATACCTTGCTAATAGACATAGGAGCTCCACGCAGCTGGGGTCCGACGCTTTGGCCTTACACAATGCCGACTGTATTTCTTCAACTGACTAATAATTAGTCTAAAAGCGCAGCATTTAACCATATTGTTCACATTTACCAACTTAGATTGATTACTACTAAGATTTGAATAGTTAAACCTGAGATTTACAATAAACGGGCTTTCATAGCTTTTCTGTTTTGATGACATAAGATTGTTTCGATTTTAGCCTAATGTAATCACCTTTTTCTCAGCAGGATGGTATTGAAAATGAAATATCATGCGCCAGTTGAATCTCCCCACACCAGTTGCGCTGCTGTAGTGAACATCCGTGTACTGAGCCTGTTCCACAGTGTCCATCCAGCTGAAGTAAATATTTTAAAGAATGAGTGTTTAGATGAGCATAATATTCTCCCGACCGAATTTTGGTCACGGTGGTCAGTCTAAATGGACACTAACCAAGTACATAGAAGATATTATAATGCGGCAAGTGAGCAGGCGCAAGACGCAACAGCTTTGTCTGCTTTCCGCGGCAAAGCTATTGGACTTGCGCCTGCACTCTTCCGAGGGAGTCTACTTGGCATGTCCAAAATAGCAAGCTAAAGCATTTCCAGATATTTTATTATATCTACTTTTTTGGCAACTTAGATTTTTTCCGTCTTCATTTTCCAGTAGCTTGAACGTTAAACTGTTAATATTATAGAAAAATAAAGATAGGTAGTTCGGAAGGAGGCAGCCACCAACTTTCCAACTCAGGAGAAATTCATAATGGAAATAAGTGTTGATGACCACAGCGCGACAAAACCCACTCACTCTCTGTGATAATAATTATAAATGTTTTGAATTAAAAGGTACAACTTTGTGACAGACAGACGAGCGGACAGACACAGACTGACAGAGGAGTCTTAATAATAGAGTTCTATCTGTGCGGAATTCTAAAAATTAATTCAATAATACTAACGCTCTGACGTATATATCCGAGACTTTCTTTCCATGAGCGTCCGTTTTTATTCCTTGCACATCCCATACGACCACGCGTAGTTCATAATCCTCCAGCTTCCGAGGAGTGATATTCACTCCTGGCGGTATGTACACATCTGCATCCAGAGGAAAGATGTCCACCCACATTTGAAGTTTACCCTGAAAAGTTTATTAATTAATTAAATTTTACTATAGTGACTGCAATTACCGTGCTGCAGTCGCGGTTTTCTTCAAGTTCTGCTAGTGAGTCGATAGCAGTCTATATAGAGTCGGCCTAGAACTTAGCTACATATTTAGTAACTAGTTTAGGGGTACTAGTTTACACATGTCACTGAAGTGCAAACTAATGGACATAACGGCGGGTGACATTATTAAATAATGAAAATCTGTTAATTTTTAGAGTGTGATTTATTGTAATTTTTTTATCATTGAGTAACTATTGATTTTTTTAACGATTAATCGTTTTGTATTCGACTAAATGGAAATTTAAATAGCTGGTAACTCCGAATGGGGTTGTGAATGTCATGGCGTCGGACCTGATTACTTTTGATGCAATCGTCGAGCGGTGTATACGCATAAATCAATTGGCTCTAATTGAAAGTTGATCAATTATTGTGATTTTGTTCATTTAATCAGTTTTAATCATTGTAACCCCTACTATTTCAATGTAAAGTTTTGTTACAATATTTTTAAGTAAACTACTTGAATTGTTTTGCGAGTATTATTTTCTGAACGCCTGTAACGTGGGCGTATAAGTACGTTACATTACAGGTATACAGAAAATAATTCTCGCTGGAAAACCAAGAGATAATGGATCAGCAGGCACGTGGTGTCTCAGCCGCTCGAACATTCCGTCAGATATATAATTATGTGTATTCTCCCGATCTTGACCTATAGACTCTAATGCACAAACTTGGTCTTTGACTATTATTACAATTCACCATCAGGAAGAAATCGAAAAGGGTTATCCTTTTCGGTTGTCACCTGATGGAGGACAACCATGAGGATTTCTCCACAAGAAAAAAGGCTGCAGATCCAGCCTTTTTTTTCTTTGGATATAATTATTTCACCCACTACGGTTTATAACCTAAAAAATAACGAATCTTTGAAAAGCATGGACCTAGCAAATCATTTGAATTCAATAAGTTTTTTAATAACTAACCTGTTCCATAGCACTTTTCCTGGCATTCATCAAAGGTCGAGTCTCCACGTGTTCGGGCACTAGCCGGTACCCACAAATTGGAAGTGTATACCAACTGTGCAGTAAGCTAAGGCAGATGTTCTCTTTACGATCTGCTGCTGATCGGTAACACCTACCTGTAAAACGAAATGGACATTTTTAAAGCGACTTGATATGTTGAGTTACACGAAACCAACATTAGTTTAATGGAGACTTTATATTCGTGGCATCCCTTATATTTTGTATCAAAAAGAAAGCGACAACATCAATTTAAAGTCTCCATTAAAGTAATGTTGGTTTTGTACGACTCACCGATAATCTAGTATTGAACCGATTACAAAAAAAAATTATGATTACAAAGCCACAGTAAAAAAATAATAAGTAGGTATATATAATGACGACGACACGGTTGGCGCAGTGGCTGAGCGATCGACTGTTGCGCAGCGTGTTGCGGGTTCGATTCCCGCCCAGGGCAAACATTTGTGTGATGAGCACTTGTGTTTGCCTTGTGTCTGGGTGTTGTTTATCTATATATGTATGTATTTACAAAAAAAAATGTATTTGTGTATGTATATCAGCTGTCTGACACCCATAGTACAGGGTCTCCCTAGTTTGGGGTCAGATGGCCGTGTGTGAAAATGTCCCCACATATTATTATTATTATTATATTTTATATACTTTATGTATCTCGGGACCCAGAGGTCCCGGGCCTTTGTAAGGCGTACGAGGAGCCGAAGCCAACTTGCAGAGGCCCCTTAGGTAGCTTTATATGAAATAAGACATCAACCGACGATTATCCCTGTATGCACTATGCAAGTGCACCCAAGGACAACCCCCGGTTGGTGCAGGACTATTACAGGACATGGAAACTAACAGTACTGGACTATGGGTATGGGTTGCTAAAGTGACTTGGTTACCTGGAACTATAAAGTGACTATGGCCCCTGCCGAATCAATGTTTGTATACATGGATAAAATAGCAGGGGGTGACTTGCACACTCACTAAATGGGCCCCCTGAAACAGTCGCTAGCACGAAGTGACGTAGCGACAAGGGGGCAACATATCTTGAGGTGCTAGAGGAGTGGAGAGGTATTCCACGGCTATCAGGACAATCCCGGAAGTACGGTCAAGATCCCTACCAGCGTCTTACTGGAGTACTTCCTTACCCCGAGCACGAATGCTCTCGCGAGTTTCCACTCTAACCGGCCAATTAAGGCAAGATAGAGATGAGGAACAAGACTTTTCCCGGGAGATCAGGTCCGTGGGGTCGCTACTGCCCAACAGCTCGCCACAAGCTGCCCTGCGGATTATTATTATTATTATTATTATAATACAATGTACTTAAAAGTCAATTTGAATTGTTGAACATGATGTAGTTCCGTGTAACAATCTAACTCGATATGACTATAGCAATTCGTCGACCGAGCGTGCATATCAGCACGTTAAAGTGTTATGACATTAGTCCAGCTGTCTTCAGATTATTATACTATTTATATTTTTTATTGTTTTGTATGTATTACCGTTGGTTGTACCAATTGTATAAAAAGAGTTAAATAAAATAATCAAAATCCACTAACAAAGAGTTCTGTTGTCGCGGATGAAAAATGTACTAAATCAGTCACTTTCTCACATCATTTTCTACTACATACAATTATCATTTGTCGATCGCTACGATTGGTTGTGCTGGTATTACGCGAATGTTGACGAGGTTGAAGAAAGAAGTGCTTCCACCATGTTTTTTCTACTTCTATACGAAAGTATAGAAGCAATTGCATGGTAATATACACCATTCTAAACTCTACAAAGTTATCAAGTCATACAAGGAGTACAATACCCCACAGATACACTGGGTACACTGGGTTCAGACCAATCATTCAGATTTAATTTCGTCACCTCAATATTATTCAGCCTTTATTGTAATTTCTTGCTATCGGTGTGTAGCAGATAAGACAGCAAGCATAACTTTTCGAAATTGCGAAGTGAATGTAAGAAATACCTGTATATTCTCTTTCAAAATGTTTTTGTAAGAGACGCCTAAAAGAGGTTTGTTAAATATCTCTTCATATTTCTATGTAATTATAGTGATGACTAGAAGAAATAGTAACGTAGGTAGTAAGTTATCAAAGCAATAAGCTGTGGTACGTTCAAAAAGCGATGTTGTGTGAAAGATGCTAATGTAGAATCGTAGATGATAGATGACCATGTTCATTACTCTTACCATTTCTATCGTTGTCTTTGTATTCTACACCGTTCACGACTACCGTATAATTATCAGGATAAATTGGTGGAGGTAAATGGTTCCTATCACAAAGGTTTTCCAGTATTACCGAAGGCTTTTGACAATCACGCCATTTGTTAAGGCCAGTTCTAGAATTGGAAAAAATAAATTGTGAATAAAAGTATACACACAACAGTTATGGGGAGTCAAGGTGCGCTTGCGTTTTCGGAAGGCCATTGTGCTAATTAAATAACATTATGAATAAAGCTTTGGTTGATTAGGCAAAAATGCTGCTTTCTTCTTTCCTAAGCTTTTTACCAGGGTTCAAAAAAAGTGCCCCAACGGGATCGAGCAGTACCTTAAGCAAATATTATATAAATTTCAACGAATTAACCAACATATTACAAGTTTGGCTGTGCCATTACTGATGCTACGCCGGTGCAACACGAAGGTCGCTTTCAATTACAATATTTTGTACAGTCAACAACTAAACTAGATGATCAAAATCAGAAATTCAATACTAATGAACAGAGTTTGGGTCAGAACCGTGTGGCGTCGAAGTGATTCAATAGTATGTGTGTGACAATCACATACTTTTGAATCACTTCGACGCCTCCCTTTAAGAACATCTACTTTTGCTGTTGACTGTACTCAGTCAAATATTAATAATAATTAAATATAATATATACAAAGCTTGAAAATAAATATAAACACATAATATGTACAATGCTCACAGGGCATCAAAAAACTCGTCCGCATCGCTCTCAATGGGACAAGTGCCCAAAAGGCTAGCAGCATTATCACGTTGAATGGCAATGCTAATTCTTTGGCCCAAGATTAGGCCAGCCCTTTGGTCACGTGAAGAGTCGACCAGCCGCTTTGCAATGTCCCTAAAAACAAGGTGAGCACTCGGGCCCGACCCCAAACGGCTCAAACATATAACTTTCAAGAAGGTTGTTATATTTACGCCGTTTGAGATTTTCCGCAACTGCAGCAGCCGCCCCAGCACAACACGACGTGCTAGGAACATGGGATGGCGCAAGGGTGTCGACACAAGTTGCATCCCCCACCAAAGGCCTACCCAACTTCCACGGCATTATGGTCATTCCATCTGGTCTCTTTCCATCGTCACGTGCCAAGCCAATAGGTTTTAACACAGCTGGCACGCCGGCGGAGGCAAGAGCACGACGGATGATGTCATTAATGCTGGCGTGCCGTGCAATACGGCCTGCGCTCTTACAGCAGGAAAGGCCATGGTGACCGAGGCAGTCGACAACTGCTCCGCATTGACAGCGATGCGGGGCCCCGCAAGGAGCGCCCAGACGTAGGCATGTAGCGAGCCGGAATGTAGAGGCCCGACTCCCACTCACCCACAGCCAGCAAGCGGGCACGCTCAGCAGAATTGGTGGACGTATTAATGAGTTTATTCCGTACCAACCTGCAGAGCGGCTCATCCCACTGTCTCTGGGAAGATGGGTTCACGGGCCGAACCGTATTTGGGCAAGCCACATTCCAGGCGTTCACTGCATCAGTCAAGCACGGCACTTCAAAGTCAACCAGTGACGAGAATAAGATTTTTGTGGTTAACTTTTCGGTGCTGTGGACGGAGGACAGGAACGCCGGCAAACTAACACTGGAAATTTTGCGGACCCCGAGACCACCAAAATGAATAGGTAGTGTGGCTGCTTCCATAAAGGTAAAGAGCGAAGGTAATACATAAAATTTGGGCCAAAACAAACAATATTTGATGAGGGTAAATGCCGAATGTACAATAATTTTGGAGAGCCTATCCGAAAAATCGTCAAATCGTCTAATTTTTTTATCAATGAAAGGTGCGAAACTATCTTCTAAAATTGGGGAAACCAGGAGGAGCAGTGAGCTTTTTTCTAAAATTTTGATTTCTGGACCTATGGCATTAAATATTTGTTTTAAATATACCAAGTTACATAGATCTAGATTAGCTATACAGGAGCCTAATAAACATAGTTATTCATTTCCAAAGAAAATATGAAAGATTAAAAATGTCAGTATTGAAAGAAACGTCCCAATTGGACTAAACTAGTACCTATCTGGCTTACGGAAACTTTTAGTTATGCGATCCGTAGATCGACTCCTGTCCACAAGCAATCGTTGATTGATTGGTTTCCGTTAGTCGGAAGTTTAAACAGACCTTATTATATTATATGAAATATAAAATTATAACTTACGTGTTATATTCTGTAGATAGACCGACTCTTGCCCTATGTTTGCTATAAATCCTGTCTTCTAAGTCTATGGTTGTGAAGCCAATCAGCTCGTCGGGTGGTGCGGCATCGTAATCATACAAGGACACAGTCAGGAGGTAGTCATCTGGCAATGTGCATCGAAATTCGTACATTCTGAAATTGAGGAGTTATAGTTCAGGTGAGTTATTAAGTACGTCGCGACAGAAATATTTTGTTTGTTATTTTGTGATATTTTGGTCTGAAAATTAGCTGCCACCACAAAGGCTGCCACACATTATTAACATTAACATTATGTGCTATTTTTTTAACATTCCCGCCTTCTTTTTCCATCCCTGCAACTCCTCAAAGTCAGGATCAACGGCGGTGACCACCAGAAAAGGCACCGAGGCAATAAAGCTCGACGAGTCCCGAAAAATATTACAACTTCTTGGATCCCGCAAGGAAATTAATCAGAATATAACACCGGAGGTGTAAGAAAAAAAATATTTTCTATTTTCATACAAAATATTATCTATGTCCATTTTAAGAACTACAACGCATTTGCTGCCTTTTCGGCAGACCGCAGTATATACGGTCAGCCGCACCGGCACGCCGTATTCCGGCTAACCGTATGGTCTCAGTTCTATTGCTGTCCGACGCATGTTGTCGCCAATTACAAGCATTTCTTTTCCATTATATTGATGGCTATGTGTGACAGCTGTTACAAATTCATAAAAATAGATGTGCGTCCGTCCACAGCACCAAAGTAACCTGAGCGGTTGACGACTGACCGCAAGTCAATGTGTTGATATCATACGATTTCATATGAAAATTTAAATGCGGCACGCCGCATTGCAGCCACCTGCAAGTGCGTTGTCGACCACGTTGTTGTTGAGCGCGTCTAAGGCACTGAACGCTAAAGTGCTAATAAAGTTATTTATTATTAGAAACAAATAGCTAAATGTCTACTTACTTCCCAAAAACAGGATGTTGGGTGTTTTTCACGTGGTTCTTCCTATCTCCAAGGTGTTTGTTGCCGCAGCTGATAGCTACATAAGGATCCAGCTTTCCAGAGAACGATTTGGGTATGAGGTTCATCCCTTTAACTACGTATACACGAACTAGAAACTTCGATGGCTCATTCATAGGATAGTCGGTGAAGAAACTGAAAAGATTATAAAGGACATTTATTACTTTATTGCAAGAAAACCACTTGTGTCTCATTCAGAACCTTACCATGCTTAGCATTTTAACTAAGCTTATCACAGTCTACTACTAGAAACAACCCCCATTTCTCCGTCTTTCGCATTTAAGGGGCTATTAAACGACTTTTACAGATTTTAAACTGACAATCACGTCAAAATGTGCAGAGTAAATGATTAAAAAAAAATATATGTTAAACTAGAAAATTCTCTTAATCATTTAGTAAGTGAATATTTTTAATTATATTTATATTATATAGTTAAATTAACACGTGAAGTTGCGTCTGACGCGGACATAACATTGACAATCACACAAAATCTACCAGGTATAATTAAACGAAACTTACACCATCTTACAGACAATTTTATTATCTATCTTTTAGTAAACGCCTTTTTTTTAATTTTGAAAGAATACTACTTTTATTTAATTTTTTCGACTAAATTTTGAGAGTTTTGGACGCAGACTGCGTCCGTTCTGCATCAGTTCTGCGTCAAAAACTCTCAAAGTTTAGTCGAAAAAATTAAATAAAAGTAGTATTCTTTCAAAAGTAAAAAAAGGCGTATTTAATAGCCCCTTAATGTATTGGTTATGAGGTTATGGTTATAGTTATGAGTCTAAAATAATTATTTGCGAAGTTTTGTGTCGTCCTGATAACTTACAGCCTACAGTCATAATAATATGTGCTCAAAATAATGTGTTTAAATTAGCCTAATTATTTTTACTGCTGTACCTTATTTCTTCTCTCTATGGGCAGTTAACAACCACACAAGCCCAGTACACGTTGCCAAAACAAACCACTTACGTAAAAATATCCTATTTCTGGAAGTATTCGATATTTAACGCTGGTAAATTTTAAATCTTTTCTAAACATTATTGTGGGGATGTATATTGAACTGATAGTAATGTAACACATTTGGCATATTGAATTAATTTCAGGTTATTAGTTTAATTATTGAGAAGTTATGAGTCGTGTTTGCAGAACTATCTACTAACCCTGTTACTGCGTAAAACGATAGAGCTTGGTGAGACTGATTGTCAAACTTTCGGACGTCTGATTACCCGTAATGACTGTCAAAAATCTACGAATGACTGCCAAGACCAACGGCTTCCGTTCATGTCGAGACAGGAGGGTGTCACACCACCAGCTTTCGAATTCCAGGTTACTACTAAACCCCACGCTAAGCAGTCGTACTTGCAACCACGAGACCAACGGGGGCAGTCAGTGGAAAGAATAGCTTACCCATAATTCAGTTCAACACCATTGTTGCTAACAGCAACAGTATCTTCAGGTGGAGGCCACCTATATATAGCGATACCGGCTTTCAGGAAGCCGCAGTACAGCTGTTCGTCCTTCTCAGGTATGCCCGTCTTGTTGCCGCTGTAAAGCTTTAGAGTCGTACACCAGTCTTTGAATTTGGAAAATTCTGGCTGCAATTCTAACTCGGCATCGTACACCTGAAACGTGATGATTCAAACCATGTTAACTACATAATACTGATGTGAGCTTACTTTTATTTCTGTTGCTGTAGCTGGCGCGATGTGTACGTGTTCTTGTAATAACACAGTACAGTATAATAATACAGCTTCAATTTGTGTTGCTCGGTCCCACGTCTGGTATGTCACTGCCACACAAATTCATTATCATCTTCCTGGCCTTATCCCATATTACTTGGGGTTGGCGCAACATGATTTCTTCTTTCATTCCGTCCTCTCAACTGTCATGCTTTCACTGACTCACTTTTTATTTATATCATTCTTCACACAATCAATCCATCCATCTTTTCTATGGTTTTCCTCTCCCTCTCCATCCATCCATATAAATATTCATAACTCTTTTGGTCATATGCGTTTTATCCCTTCTCATCACATGCCCATACCAAAACAAACTGTCACCGCTTCAGTCACTTACGCCACTAACAAACTTACTCTAATGTATTTATTTCTCACCTTATCCTTTCTGGTCAATCCATACTTCCATTTCAACATTCTCATCTCCGAAGAGAATATAATATAATAATGGTAAAATGTACGACAGGTCTTATAACAGACTTAGATTTTCCCAATTAACTTGAGGGGCATCCGTAGGTCACAAGTTGTTCCAGTGACCTGTCGCCATTTCATCCATCCTGCGTTGATTCGGTTCGTTACGTCTCGGTCTGGTTTGCCATCCCCTTGGACAATCGACCCGAGGTACCGAAAGTTGTATAATTACAAGTGCATGCACACATGGCGTCGGGTACACAGATGAGTTAACTATCTGTATTATGATATTTAGTTTTAAAACTAACAGCCCTCGAAGTGAACTGTCAAGTTATTCTTATTATGTACAGCGTTTATCTCATAGGTATAATATAAATTATAAATTACAGGGTTGCATTTGCTTAGGCTATAGTCAGTCTCTACAGTATCTATCCAAAAAAATTAACTTTTACTACGAGACCAAATCCAAATTATGAAAAAAATAGAATGAGTTATTCATCCCTCTGAAATATGCACAATGAAACACTGAAATAGCAGATACTTATATTGCTTGTGTAGTAACCGCACGTCAGAGGTTATAACGATAATTTATGAGTAATACATGTACCCTCGTCAATTGCAAGGACACTACTAGCGTCACCATAATTTTTTAATGTTATTTTTTTGAATAATGTAAATAGAACTTACAGTGATTTTGTCGGAAACCAATGAATTTTCATCCATATCATCCTAAAACCAGAGAAAATTTAATTTAAGCTGCTGCTTATAGTATGTAAAAGTAAAACATAATTTACCCTGATTAATACTGTTTGCAACAAAGATGGTCAAACTTTTGGTAAATCCACTCACGGACTCCACGAGACAAGCTAGACCTAGTGTGGAGTTCAATAGTAATATTCTGTTTCCTTTATGTATTCGACTATTTCAAAGATGTGTAAATCTAGATGTTATGTAGTATTTGAAGGAAATGTAAGCACATAATTATTTGGTAAATAAATTATTATTATTATTGCTATAAATATAAAAGGGTAAAAAAAAAATATAAAACACCAAAACCTCATTTCTTTTCTTTCTCTCTTTACATGAAATAGTATAAGAAACCTACCGTCAAAGTAGAAAAATATCTCATCCACCAATCTCTTTGTTCGGAATAATATTCTGTAGAATTATTTTTTGCCAGTTGTGGATTCTGGTCTTTCGAGAACATTGGAAGAAGTACGAATGTTTCTTCGTCTGGATCTTCGATGCAGCAGATTCTTTTCCATCGTGACTTTTTAGATTTCTGACTGCTATGCAATGACATTTTGCTGCCTACATCGTCAATCGATGCTTGAGAGCTTTTCCTTATGTAAAGGAGTTGATTGACTGAAAATTATTGATATATTTTCTTATAATTATTTACCAAAGAAATATCACAAGGTAGGTAGGTACATTTAACAGCTGGGGCGGAGTTGTTCATGGCGATTATTTTCTACGATTCAATTTTTCTAAAAGAGGATTGTGGAATATTATACCCACTTACTATTGTATCTATTCGGAGTATATAATACATTTATTTAGGCCACAATTTAATCATATTATTATTAATCCGAAACTGAGATAGTATCATTAAATTTTGTTTCCACAGTAAAAAATTAACAAACCTTGAAAAAAATATGATGATGTGATTGACACACTCTTCAAAGATTCTTCCCTTTCGCGTTTGGGTAGCCAACTCACAATGTACTTATTCGGGTTCTTCACTATATTTGTGCCCAAGAACAGGGTTCTTCCAAAAGTGCTGCTATCATAAAGTCTGATACTCAAAGGAGGGCAGTAGATTTCATTCAACGGAGCTTGGAAGACCTGCGATGATCTTCCATTTGGAAAGTTGCAGTTGGGTTTCTTGTCTAATACAACGTCTGACTTTATAGTCAGCTCATCTATTTCAAGGATCACGCAGGGCTTCCTTGTGGTGGTGATGTCACGTAACCCCCACCAGTAGATGTCCACCCTGAAAATCGAAGTTTTTACCATAACTTTTAGATGTTAGTCTTCAATTTACTTATTTCATTGAGACTTTAGTTTCAATAATTCATTCTTTTTTTTCTTAATATTAAACATTACGAGGAGCGTTTCCATAGATATATTCTCACATAAACAACTTGAGCCGGAACAACCTGTAGGTCATATCGCGACATTTTTTAATAATAATGAATAATAATTATACGATCCTATAATTGTCCTACTGTAAGGCACAGACCTCTTCTCAAACAGAGAAGGCACGAGCATTAATCACCACCTTTTCTCAAGGCGGATTGGCAATTAATAATGAATAAAAAAATAGTAATTACTTGTACGAGGTCGATTTGGGTATCAGATTGGATGGCAAAGGTTCCGGCTCATCAGAATCGATGTCAAAACTTGTGACTCCCGGTGCAACATATGTTGTTTCGAGCGGACTGTACAACGTACTTTTCATTAAAGTTTCTGGTATCTTTGAGAAGATAAAAGGAAAAACACGTTATTTTTCGTTTCCGTTCCATAAAGCAGTGGGTTGCCTTTCATTAAAGCCGAAAAGCCTGGCATGCTATGAATAACGCCTGACGTTAAAAAAAAACACTAAAAAGCACAAAAAGAAAATACTTCTAAATAGGTATTGAAAATTTATCAGGTTTTTATTGTGAAATCTGTCGGCTTTGCCCTAACTTTGACCCCTAGGTAAGTACGCCACCGCATAGTATAATGTACATTATTCCCATCTCCAAAGCCGAAGAAAAGATATATCCGCGAACATCAAGAGCACCCAACGTTGGGTGCCGCACCACTGATCTTCCGCACTTTCGGACAACATCGAGCTCCGCCCCGGGTCCCTATTTGTCCCGCGTGGCCGCGTCGAGCTCATTTCGGGTCTGGCAACACCACCTGCCGACTGTCACCTCACCTGGCGTCTTAAGCGTGGCCCACCGCTGTGATCGTCGTGTCCAAGGCTGAGCCAGGAGAGTACAGTGATTGCACTGTACTCTCCTGGCAATGGCATGTAATTGTCCTTCAACCTCCCCTGGGAGTTGTCCCAGGGCAGGATGAAGGAAAATTAGTGTCCGTGAACTTACCCACTCCTTTCTCTAATATTTTTTTTTTTGTTGACCGGTTACGTTGGTTTTTAGTATTCTCCACGTAACCCCTACGTCACATTGGCATTGGGATTGTGTAAAGATTAATATGAAAGAGAAGGGAGTCAGACATATTATGGCGGTTGACAGGACTAAATGGAAGAACAAAACGTGTTGCGCGACCCCAAATAATATGGGAAAAGGACAGGAAGATGATAATTCCCGTCGTCAAAGCCTTACAGTAATCAATTGTACTGTAGCACTTCTGGATTACTTATATATAACACGGTTTATCGTTACTAGAGACACGTTAAAAAATAATCTCCCTAACTCTTAACTGCTTGCGGTCATGAGACCAATTTGGCCTTGAGATTACAGTATGTAGCATATGAGTTCAGGTCCTCACTTTAAAATGCTGTCATGGGTTTTAAATTAGGTAATCTAGACTCCATACCTGACAAAGTTGCACAGACAAAAGTATTTGTCCGCAGTACTCCTGTCCTTTATGAAGATCGTGCCACTGCAGCTTAGGAGCATATTTATAGTCTAGATTATCATCCACTACAGGTTCGATTTCCAAACGCCCTATTAGTTCGGTTTTACCCTGCAATTATACGAGAAGAACATAATATGAGGTAACTTTTGTTTTCTTCAGGCCAGTCAAAGGGTAAGTCCGGTCAGTTTCTGTAGTAGTTTGGTGAAAGACGATTGGATTAGAGGATTGTCTGATTGATTTTAAATAATTTTCCCCCGAACTTTTCTATGATCTTCATTGTATCAACTTAATGGACAGTTAACTATTTATGATCTAGTGTCTTTTTTTACTAGCTGAAGATAGGTATTATTTACCGTTTCTAGTACCTATGTAATGTACCTTAAGTAAAATAAAGCCTAGTCAGTGCATTTCCTGCTAAAACGGAAGATAGTCTAGTGCTGGAACATTATTTTTCTATGATGGACTGAACGTTTATGATAGAAATCCATATAGATGTCTGTCACCGTTGGATGGTCAATATTGAGCAGTTGAGTGGTTCTGCCTGATTTGTATGATATCAATATTTTAATATGTTTACCATCGCTGTTGGAATAAAAAGTGGTGATATAATAATTATGATCTTACCGATTTTTCATCGTCAAACACCTCAACCATGACTAAAGGTGGACTGTTTTGTATCCTGTCCTGGGTCGTAGAAACTTGCTTTTGTACCTTTAGTACTTGATTCCAAACTGGGGTCAGTGTCCTCTGCTGGATCTGTAATTGTGAATTATTTATGATTTAAATTGTTTAATGGTAGCAAAGGGCGACTGCTGCGGTGGCTTGTTAGAAGCAGCGCAAGAAAAGCATACCTGGAAAGACACGGAGGATATATTTTCTCAGAAGTGCAACATCACAAGCTAACAAAAAAATTGTATAGCTAGCAAAACTTATGAGACTAAAGCCCGTCACATACGTAGCTATAATATATATTATAGCTAGCCACCACACACGGTAGCCTTAATATAATAATATATTTTCACCCATTTTTATTTATATTGTTATAGGCTTACGTTTGGCCGCAACTGATCTTAAGTTATGATGCGGCCTTAGGTGGAGCACGCTTGCCTAGGATAAACCGGTTTACTCGTGCCTTGAAGATACCGGGGATATGTATCGGGAAATAGAGAGGCGGGCAGCGAATTCCACAGTCTGGCAGTTCGCACAATAAATGTGGAAGCAAAACGCTCGGTTAGAGACCGTGGAACTTCAACCGTATATTGCGATGACGCTTCGCCGTATCCCTGCTCGTCCGGTGATGGAATGGGGATGGGGGAAGTTGTGCAATTCCAAAGCGCACTCTCCGAAATTGTCGTTATTTGATTCACATTTTTGAAATATATATTAATATGCCTTGCTATATCTGTCCGTATATTTTGGTGACGTAATAAAGATATATAGTACAGCTGCGTCTGTGGTCACTCAAAGATTACTATAGAAAATATAGCTACGTATGTGACGGGTTTAATATTCAGTAGGTGCGATTGGAGTGGTATGTATCTCGCAATGGGACCTATATAGTGACCTTAAGATTTCGCCAACTCGCAGCAACTCGAGAAGCTCGTGGCTAAGTAAAAATGTACAGATCGATCGGTCAAAGGTTAAGCTACGCTAGCCGCAGTCGATCTGTGGATAATTGACCATCCATTTCATACCCAGTTCCCACCGTGCCTCGGAAAACACGTAAAGCCGTTGATCCCGGTTGTTATTCGTAGATCTTTGGCAGTCGTTAAGGTTGTCAGACTTTCTGGCTTCTGACTAGTAGCCAGAGAGTCTGATAACCAGTCTTACCGGGGGGTATAGTGTTACCCAGTAACTGAGTTGTGGAGGACCGATCGACAGTCATTCCATGTAAAAGCACTGGTATTCAGCTGCATTCGGTTAGTTTGGAAGCCGACCCCAACTATATTGGGAAATGGCTAGGCAGATGATGAAGATTTCGCCAACTAAGATAATTGTGTTATTATCTGGTAATGATGCCATCCAGCCGATTTTGGCCACAGACTGTACAATTCGAACTACTCGTCGTGGTGGTTAACTAAGATGTGCTGCTCTTTCATTATGTCCCCTCATGTGGACGATATATCTAACTTTGGCTGAGAAACCTATGATATCTAAGATTTAATAATACGGAAAATAGGAGAATTTATACTACTACCTTCGTTTCCTTGACTGCGTTCAGTATATTTACTCTTACGAATGCACAAGCAGAGTTACTTGAGATGGGCTCGATGCTGGAGTTTAATTTTGCTCTATAGACGAACACACGACATTCCAACATCTGTAAACAATGGATTCGTATTTTATATATAATTATTTTCTATATAATATATAATTATTATTTATAATTATATTTAAATGACGTTAATTAATGTCAAATTAAAAATATGGTAAGTATATCAATCTACTCCTGGTAATGTATTCTCCACGTTGGAAAACATTATAAACCCTCTAAATGATTTTTATTTTTTCATACAAATGAATGTATGGATCTTGACAGGATTCTTTGACAGACTGTTGTAGCGTGATATGCTGGCCTTTGTACATACTATCACCATAATGTTCTAAGTGATGTAAAATGAAGATCCAGCGTGTGAATAACGTCAATTGATGATTTGTATCAAGAAATACTAAAACATAAACGGATCATTTCAGATGAAATCAGGCAATTGGGAGCCTCCACTGGGTCATCCACAATGTTCACATTCACATCCGCAATTATAGTCCCACCTGGTGTAAACTACAAAACAGTTCTTTTTTTTAAATACGTAGATATTTTATTTTATTTTGTACTCAAAGTACAACACTTTTTTAAACAATGCTATATTATATACAATTTAATTTGTGTTTGTTGGTTGTGCGGTACAGAACATAATTTATATTCTACTAACTCCGCGATGCGATGGGTAAAGGAAAATCAAACAATACTTACCACCGTAGAAGTTTTAAGACACATATCATAGTCGTTGAACTGCAACTTGTATCCCTTCGGGAGACAACTTTCAAAGGTCTGGATCTGGCGGTACAACCCCATCCACATAAGGAGTTCCACCTTACCGGCGATGCAGCAGCAACCACTCGTGAGAGAGTTAAGGTGCTTCTGACATTTCAATGGCTGAAAGAATAAAAATAGGCGATATTTTTTTATACAACGGCGAGAACTTGGGGACCAGCTTCATCGCCATACTCGCAACGATAGAAATCTTTCTCCAACCGGCATTTTGTCTATTCTTCTGTCAGTATGTCTATTCTTCCGTAGACATAGCGGTGGTCATGCTACGCGTGCAGAAGTTAGAACGATTCGAAGAACTAATAGATTTTTTAAAGATTTTATAAAAGTGGAACTCTATGTGGCAATTCAATACAGTAGTACTTTGGTCCATACTCTCAGCAGCACTCACAAAATAAACTCCTTTATGGCTTATCTAAACACTATAATCATTATAATTGTTTGATTGTTTTCTAAAAATTATTTGTTAAATATTATTGAATTCGTTAGACATTATCGCCTGACAAACACGTTTACCAATTATAATCATGTCGCACCAATATATTTTATGAATTTAATGTTACCTTTGCCCAGCAGTGGGACAGCATCGGCTAATAAAAAAAAATGTTGCTGTTTGTAGTCAATTATACTTAGCTATTTATATCAGATAGATTAAAAAAAAACTCATGCTTGTGGAAAGTACAATCGCGAACTGATAGTATGAGAATGATGAACTTATGAATTTACAGCCGTTAGGGTCAGAACTGATTGTAATTTTATTTATACTCTCCACCGGTCACGCATACTGTCCTTGTGACTTACAGCTGCCATTCACTTCTTTGCAACGCGACGTTGATCCTTTAATGTCAATCACAATAAATAAAAGGGGTGCACTTTTTGTTCCTTTGTTTGAACCTAAATTAAACACGATCGAAAGCTGCCCTTTTCAACAGAAACAAATGATATCAGATCTGGAACCCCAGACTTCGCCGTTACTGAAACTAGTTTTATACAAAGGATGGAACTTTTCAATGTGATTATCCGTCCATAGAATTTGTACGAAGAACTCAATTAAATGTTGAAAGGGAAATGGCACACCCAATAGCAGTTTAAAAATATAAAGGGGAGATTACGTAACTACGTAATAGGTAGGATTCAGAGACGGTGATTCATTTAAAGTTTTTATTAACTCAAAAGTTGTAAAGGATACGCAAATTCCTAATTATTTTCAAAAATGCTATATAATTTGATGCGCCTCGTAACATTGGCATCAATCAGATTGCATAGACCTGTAAAGTTGCTAAAGAAAACGATCTACTAAAATACCCCATTTATAGACTGTCATCATGGTGTTAATCAAAATCAACTATGTAGGAGATAATTACGTGTATTGAAAATAAGAGGAAATAAGAACATCTCTGTTAGTTTATTATAAATTTACCCTTACATAATTTTTTCATAAAAAATAAACGCCATTTTTGCAATAAAGTTCTGCAAATAATAACTAGAATACAATTCGGTAACATATTTCTGACAGCGAAAGCTGATTCGTTTATGTTATATTATAGGTAGGTCCTATACCTATGTGATAATAATAAACAGAATTTTAAAACTGTAATTACTAATCGGTTTGCCAATTAACATAATGATAAAGTAGAAATTACTATTACGAAGGTAACATAGTACAGTAGGTACTCGTCTATTAGCACGATAGAGTTGCTGCTGCTGTTTTAGAACAGGTTTTGTATCACTCACACAATGTTTTTCAGGTTCTGTCTAAAACTAATCCACGTGCGCTTTTAATAGCCCCGTACCCACTGTGCGTAATAATATTATGATATTAACGTACCTAAGCGAGAGCTAAAGTGGAGAGGGACGAGACGTGCGGTGCGTAGCAGGCGGACGGTCCTTACTGACACGAAACGGTGTAATTGTGTGTAAGCTTTGGCGGAGCCACCCGCGAGCGGCGGAGGAAGGCCACCGCGCTTTCCGATCGCGTCTGGTTTTCTTTTACACTAAGCACGCATCACGACTTTCAGTATAAGCCCTTCGTCAGGTTAGGGCTTTTTTCTTGAGAATAAATTATAGGCAGTTTTTCTATCTGAGTTCTGGTATCGCTTTCGTCAGAATTAAAAAAAAAATGTAAAATGTCGCAAAGAAATAGTCAGAAGCTGCATTTAGGGGAAAATAATAATTAACGGCTGTCTGCAACCGTTACGGAAATTGGCACAATGATGGTCGACGTCAAATCAACGGAACCCCGCTGCGCGGGGCTCCTATTTCTGTCTGCTGGGTTTAAATGAGGAGGATTATCTGTTAGATTCTTACTGACTAAAAACCACCCCGGTGTTCCATGTCACGCCTCACCTTCGATAAACTTACTTGGCCATCCCCTCCATTGTCATTGTATATGGTTCGAGAAGCGTATATAACATCCATTTATATTGTTTAATTTAATAAAAGCCTTGTCTGATATTAGACAATTGGCATCTCTAACTGTCAGGCTGCTGAAGAAATGAACGGTGACAGATAAGAACTAAGTTAGAGATGTCAAATTTGTTTTTTTCTTGAACTTCGCAGTGTTTTTAATCAATACGTTGTGAAATGACCACTATAATTGTATGAATATTTTAGATCAACTTAAATTGACAGCTCTTATTAATGTCTGTCTCTTTCGTATTGGAGAGAAAGAGATATAAAAGCTTAAACGATGTTTAGCGCTTGCACAACAGAATTGGCACCAATGTCATCGAAATATAAGCACTTAGACTGCCCCGTTAGTCTACTGAGCCTGCAGTGGGGTCCAGGGTTAGATTACCAGGACGGGCAAAGATTAATTGGGTTTTCTCAGGATTCTTCAGTTACAGCCTGGAGTTTTAGGGCTCATACGCGCTATGCCTTGCGGCTAACCGCTATCACAATTACGTAATATTCATTTCTATGCGCACTGCGATGCGGCTACCCGCAGACCGCTCCGGTCGCTCGGAGGACTGCGGCCCGAGTGACGGCCAGCCGTACGGTTGCTATGAGCACAATGGGGTTTTCTCAGGATTTTTCAGTAACAGCCTGGAGTTACTGATGTTACAGCCTCGAATCTCGGAATGCAACTAATGCTGATGATAGTCCAGCTCCTGATCTCTCCCCAGCCGCGTCCGCTTGCCGTTCTTTAGGAATACGAGGGTAAAGAAAGAGAAAATACAGATGCATAACACCTACATTTGCGTACACTGTTGTAAACTATAACTTCTGCGTTTTGGCTGGACTCCATTCAAATTGGACCGCCTTGACCAAAATCAATTTGGAATTTTACTAAGATCCAAAAGGTTTTCATTGCTCTTTCTGCTGTCATTTTTGCATGTCCTTACAGCAAGTGACGAATAAAAATTTAAAATACAAATATCAAACCTTTAAGTAAATGCTTTGTATTCGTCCACAATGTCTGCCATTTTGTTCAGGTATCACTGAGTGTATTACGTCAGCTATTGACAATTTGTAGAACGCAACTCTTGAACCTCCATTGAGAAGCCACACAACTATATCAGGCCATCCTTCTGACGTCTGAAACATAGAAATAGAACAGTTGAGTAAGGGTGTTACAACACCAATCGATCGATCGTCGATCGATACCATCGGTCGGCATCGATCGACGTTGATCCATTGGTGTGGTAGCTTTAGCTAATCGACAGATACCGTTCGACTAACCAATCGATCGATTGCCGGTCGATGGCATCGGTCGACGATGATTCATCAGTAATAATAATCAAGAAGCTTGATAGACGTCGACTAATTCATCTATCATCGATCGATGCCGTCGATCGACGATCGATCGATTGGTCTGGTAGAAACTGTCGATCGACGTCGACAGAATTCTTTCTACCATCGATCGATGCCGTCGATCAACGATTGATCGATTGGTCTGGTAACACCCTATGTATTTTACAGCAAGACAAATGATAAAGGAAAAAGTGAACGAAACTCATAATGTAGGTTAGAGGTAGTAAAAGCTTTGTGGTTCACCATTTTGACGGTAATAGTTATGGTCACTTTAAGTGTCGTAAAATAATTCTTTGTATTGAAACCTAAATAATTTGAGTAGTAAACAAAAAAATATATTAAGCTAATATTATTAAGCTTTGAGGTTTTTCTCGTAAAGTGTGTAAATGTGATAAATAGACATAAATTTCTTTGTATTCGAAGCTAGTATCACGACATGATTGCTGGTCCTGAATTCGATTAATTAAACTTTTCAAAATATTATTAGGTGTTTTTTAGTAGCAGCCAGGAGAGTTTGAAATTTGCTGGAGTGACATTCTCGTGCCTCGGAAATCATGTAAAACCATAGGTCCTCGCCTAATCTCTCGCGGTCGTGTCATCCTACTGTGAAAATCAGGAAGACGAACTTCTCTTATGCTATGCGCATAAGAGAACTTCGTGTGGTCTATAATAATATCGAGTGTGTAAATGTGATAAATAGACATCAATTTCTTTGTATTCGAAGCTAGTATCACGACATGATTGCTGGTCCTGAATTCGATTACTAGACTACACAGTAAAATTAAACTTTTCAAAATATTATTAGGTGTTTTTAGTAGCAGCCAGGAGAGTTTGGAATTTGCTGGAGTGACATTCTAGTGCCTCGGAAATCATGTAAAACCATAGGTCCTCGCCTAATCTCTCGCGGTCGTGTCATCCTACTGTGAAAATCAGGAAGACGAACTTCTCTTATGCTATGCGGTAAGAGAACTTCGTGTGGTCTATAATAATATCTCCTGTGGGTCTATAATAATATCTCCTGTGTAAGTACTGTAGAGACTTGCCCGGCAGGGAGGCTTTATGTAATGAAGCCATAACTATTTAGTCTATGGTTAGAACCTTCTGGATACCTTAGAATTATATTTGAATAATGTAGAAGGATAGTTTTGATATACTATGACATGTGATGTCAGTGAGACCCAGCTAAGCTCAGAGCTGCGGCCTTATAAAGTTCCTCTCGCTAATCTGATTAATATAGTCTTCTAAAAGTCGATAATATCTTTCATTCAACGTAGCTTAGACTCTCAGTAATTCGTACATAGTTACAAGTATAGCTCAGGTGCTACAGTACACAGGAGATGACAAGGAGGCTAGACAAGTGTCCAGCCTTCAATGTGTTTGCCCTCAATGACCAAAATATATTTGGGCGAATTTTATTATTATCATCATCATCGTCTGCCTAGCCTTTTCCCAACTATATTGGGGTCGGCTTCCAGTCTAAGCGGATGCAGCTGAATACCAGTGTTTTACATGGAGCGACTGCCTATCAGGCCTCCACAACCCAGTTACTTGCCAGCGGCATAGACAAACAATGTGGAAACACATTGGCCGATAGTTGCAACACTAAAATAAAAAAAAAAAAAAAAAAAAAAAGGAAATATGCTATATTATGTATTCACTTTTATTTATTTATTGTTTTAACAACTTTATATAATTAATAGTTATGTCGGGTTTACATATTACATATTTTTTACATAATGTTAGCTTGCATATTTTTGTAGATATTTATTATTACAACTTTTTTATTTATTTTTTTATTTATTTTTTACCTTAAGTCATGACTGTGGCCGCCCGTGGCATCTCTGCAAGGCCCTGTCAGAATACCAGCGCTGCGACATTTCATGTCGTAGCATTGTGCTGAGACAGGAGCCTTTTTGGTCTCGTACAGGTTTCATAAGGCTTTTCTTTTTATGTTTTATTGTTTTATATAACCTTTTTTATGTTGTGTTTACCTGTACGAGGTTACAAATAAATAATTTTTCTTTCTTTCTTTCTTTCTTTCTTACTGGGTAACACGATACCCCTTGACAAGACTGATTGTCAGACTTTCTGACTTCTGACTACCCATAACGACTGCCAAAGATGTACAAATGACAACCGGGACCACTGGCTTTACGTGCTTTCCGAGGCACGGAGGAAACTCGATATGAAAGGGATGGTCAGCCATCCACAAACCGACCGCGGCTAGCGTAGCCGCGTAGCCGCGCGCCTTTGACCGATAGATCTGTACGGCTTTAACTTAGCCACGAGCTCTCTCGTCTCTCGCAAAACTTAAGAGAATTTTATTATTATCACGAGAAGAATAAACTATCAGTTATAAGAAAATTAAGTGACAAAACCTTATAAACAAGAGTCTTCAAGCTTTCAGCAATCAACTTAATATCGAATAGCATCACTTTGACATCTTTCTTCGTACTGTTCAACTCGGTCTTGGTTAAAGACTGAAGGAGACTTATGGTTGAGGCGCATCGCTGTGTTCTCTTTGTTATTTGCTGATAGATTTTTTCCTAAACAATAATAATTAATTTAAAGAACTTGCAACATGAAATAATTTAAAATCCTAGCCTTTTTATAGCCTTTTTGGGCCTACATGTATCAATAATGAAACTGTAGATGTAATTGGATTTTAATAGATCGGTATGGACTGCTCGTGTTAGGAAATGATTTACCCTATAATTATTATTTTACCCATTACTATTAAACTACGTTACTAATTATATACAAATCTTAAAAATCTAAATAATAATATTATGTACAATTTCAAGAAAACGGCAGGGGAGTTCAAAGGGTATCGAAAAATACCATCATTTTACCCATTATTATTATTATTTGTTACCTTTATAGCAAAACCGATATAAGTATATTTTTTACAGAAATGTTAAGTTTCTTTTAGTTGCTTTACTTACATACACACATACGGGTTTATCACACAACCAACTTACAATTTCTTCCTTCTGCAAAGCCAGCTGTTTGATGTCCAGTTCGGTGCTGTACTTTACCATAGTGTTCTCAACACTGCTATTAGGGGAGGAGTATTGTATGATGTCCAGAAACTTTAGGATGTTACCCGCAGCATCATCGACGGCTTTGTTCATATCGTCAGTGAGATCTCTAAACGAATCGTATTCACAGTTTTTCAGACGACGCTCTACATCTGCTAATGCTTGTTCCTGTAAAAGGGGATATATTTTAGAATTATGCGAACATAATAATAAGAAATTGATTAGACCCTTGGAACTAAATGTAACTTTACATAAAAAGTTGGTATATGCGCGCGTCTCTGCTACATTGCTTTGGGAAATACCTATGCCATGTCTCACTCCCCCTATTTTTATGGTGTGAACCAATTCACACAAAGAAAAAAATAAAAAAGCGGCCAAGTGCGAGTCGGACTCGCCCATGAAGGGTTCCGTAGCAGCAAGTAACATAATATATAAAAGTTTTTTTTTATTTTTATATTTGAGTTGATTGAATGAAAGGTAATTTGCGGCTTACGATTTATGACGTATTAAAAAAAACTACTTACTTGATCTTGTTCAAACCAATTTTCGGTGGAAGTTTACATGGTAATGTACATCATATTATATTTTTTTTAATTTTATCATTCTCTTATTTTAGAAGTTACAAGGGGGGGAGGGGGACACATTTTACCACTTTGGAAGTGTCTCTCGCGCAAACTATTCAGTTGTAAATGATATTAGAAACCTCAATATCATTTTTGAAGACCTATCCATAGATATCCACATGTATGTATTCATGTATATACATACGGGTTTGACGAAAAATATTTTTTGAGTTTCAGTTCTAAGTATGGGGAACCCCCAAAATTGATTGTTTTTTTTTTCTATTTTTGTATGAAAATCTTAATGCGGTTCACAGAATACATCTACTTACCAAGTTTCAACAGTATAGTTCTTATAGTTTCGAAAAAAAGTAGCTGTGTCATACGGACGGGCAGACAGACATGACGAATCTATAGGTAAGGGTTCCGTTTTTTGCCATTTGGCTACGGAACCCTACAAAACGTATCATTAAAGCAAGATCCGTAATAAGGGAAGCAATCTTACTAATTCAGTGACGATGCCATGCACCATATTATTCCTATACATTCGGAACCTGAAGTCTGGCAGCCTCGTAGCCAGCTGCAGCACAGGAAAAGTATTCTCGAACTCAAGGTAGCCATGAACTGGACGAGACTTGAACACCTCCATTGAACCAGTGTAGTACAGCTTTCTTTGTTCTGGATTAAATGTCAAAGATTACGGCCTAACCATGTCATTATTTCACCTAGGATCTTAGGACCAATTCTTAACTCATCATCTGTTTTGCCTTTTCCCAACAATATTGGGGTCGGCTTCCAGTCTAACCGGATGCAGCTGAATACTAGTGATTTTACATGGAGCGACTGCTTATCGGACCTCCACAAGCCAGTTACTGGGTAACAAAAGACTGGTTGTCAGACTTTCTGGCTTCTGACTACCCATAACGACTGCCAAAGATCTACAAATGACAGCCAGGACCAACGGTTTTACGTGCTTTCCGAGGCACGGAGAGAACTCGGTATGAAAGGGATGGTCACATATCCACAGACCGACCGCGGCTAGCGTAGCTTAACCTTTGACCGATCGATTTGTACGGCTTTAACTTAGCCACGAGCTCCTCTCGAGTACCAATTCTTAACTGTTCGGGAAAAAATAGAGCCACCTATGTATCAAAGCTTTCATTGTGCAGATTTAAAGAAATAGAATAGTCAAAGAGATCACGACCTTGTTGAAACATAAATAAGACCTATTTTTTATCTTCTCAGAAAAAAGTTCAGGTGCTACATCTACGTTAAGTATAAAAATCGAAACCATGACAACGTGAACACAAGCCTTGGTAACGAATGGCCTTCATCTTTAGGAAGTTTTGGTTCGACCTCCGGAGACGATTGTCTATAAAATTCAAACAACAACTCGCATCTCACATCGCTATTCACTCGCACTTCGCATATGGTTCAAAATTAATAACAGAATATGCGGTCTGAACAACATCGGAGGTAAGTTGCTGTTAGACACCTCTATTGACAAACCAAGGACTTGTATCTTCATGCCTAAAACCATGACAACAACTTTGCTTAACCAATTCTGTTCTAGAGATCTCACGGCAGTTAAAGTCCTCACAGATAAACAAACAACCCTGGTGTTGGCATCAGTGTACATGCCGAGTGAAGGCGAAGTGCCTCCAAAGGAACTGGCCGAGCTGGTGCAACACTGTGACACACACGCCTGGGATCTAATCATCTCCGCAGACTGCAACGCTCACCACTCGCTGTGGGGAAGTAAGGATATAAACAAAAGGGGTGAGTTACTAACCGAATACATATTTCAAACAAACCTAAACATCATGAATAGGGGCAAGGAACCTACGTTTGTGAGTTCAAGGTACCAAACAATCATTGACATTACTTTGGCAACAGACGCGGCGGCGGACCTTATAAAGGGATGGCACGTGTCAAACGAACCATCCTTTGCGGATCACCGCCGCATATGTTTCCAAATACAGTACAAACCGACAGACCCTGTCCGATACCGCAACCCCCGTAAAACCGATATAACAAAATATTTAAATTTACTTACCAATGCACTAAGTGACATTCAAATGACAGACTCGACACTTAGTACAGAAAACATAGAAACAAACATACAACTTTTATCCAAAACCCTCTTAAAAAGTTACGAACTGTCATGTCCTACAGTAGTACCCAAAGTGTCGAACGAAAGTTCCTGGTGGGGGCCAGAACTCGAACGTCTACGGGAAAAACTTAGGACACTTTTTAATCGAGCGAAGAACACCCGAGCCGACGAGGACTGGGATAACTATAAGACTGCACAGAAACACTACAAAAAACGGATTAGATTCCGTAGTAGAGAAGGTTGGCGCACTTTCTGTAGCAGTATTAACTCAACGAACCAGGCCGCTAGAATAAAGAAAATTCTAGCCACGGGAGACCTCAAACTTTTGGGCACCCTTAAAAAGGCTGACGGCACCTACACGAGCACTGAAGACGAAACCAGTGCACTATTGCTTGAAACACACTTTCCCGGCTGTCAAATAACAGCAGAGTCAGAGTGGCGGGACGAGCACTATAGCACACCAACATCCCAGGAATGGGAAATTGCAAACGAGATAGTAACCGCAGACAAGGTGGCATGGGCCCTAAAAAGCTTTAAGCCGTTCAAATCTGCCGGGCTGGATGGAATATTCCCAGGATTACTACAATGGCCAATAAATCTGATAACAAAGTACCTGGTACCAATATACAGGGCATGCATTGCCTTCAAATACATACCTACAGCATGGAGGGAAGCGAAAGTAGTATTCTTACCAAAACCAGGTAAAGAGGACTATACTCACGCAAAATCCTTCAGACCGATCAGCCTAACATCTTTCCTACTGAAAACGTTGGAAAGACTGGTAGACCGACACCTACGGGATGGAGCACTGAAAACAAAGCCATTACATCCCCAACAACACGCTTACACGAAAGGCAGATCAACTGAATCGGCTCTGCACTTGTTAGTACACAAGATAGAGTCAGCCATTACAAATAAATCATCAACACTAGCTGCCTTCATAGATATAGAAGGAGCTTTTGATAAAACCACGCACAACAGCATTATCCATGCCCTGCAAGGCTATAAAGTCGAACCAGTAATAACAGAATGGATTACTGAGTTGGTCAGCAAAAGGGCAGTTCAAATAGAAGTACATAATACAACAAGAGCAAAAGTGATCAAGGGATGCCCACAAGGAGGCGTCCTATCACCACTTCTATGGAACATAGTAGTGGACAGCCTTCTAAAAAGACTAAACGAACAAGGCTACACTACTATTGGATATGCAGATGACCTAGCAATACTGATAAGCGGAAACGCTGAAAGCATCTTATGCGAAGTAATGCGATCTGCTTTACGTATTGTGGAACAATGGTGTGGCGACCATCAGTTGTCAGTAAATCCAAGAAAAACAGAACTCATTCTTTTCACCAACAAAAGGAAGTTACCAGAACTCAAGCTACCAAACTTATTCAATACCAAACTCTCCCTATCAACTCAAGTGAAATACCTGGGCGTCACACTTGATCATAAATTAAATTGGGCGAGTCATATCGAAAATAAAACAAAGAAGGCCTGCATAGCTTTTTATCAGTGCAAGAGACTAGTTGGTAAAAAATGGGGTCTCAACCCTAAAATAACACTGTGGCTATACACTTCAGTTATCAGGCCGTCTATAACATACGGATCCGTTGTGTGGTGGCCCAGAACACAACTGGCTACGGTGAAAACGAAACTCCAAAGCCTGCAACGCCTGGCTAGTGTTGCGGCAACTGGATGCATGAGAACTACTCCATCAGTCGCTCTTGAGTACCTGCTGAACCTAAGACCTCTGCATCTCGTCATTAAAGAAGAGGCACAGGCAGCCGCACTAAGACTGAGAGCCAACGGACTGTGGAAGCTAAACATAGAAACACCACACTCAACTGTACTGAATGGAATCCTGAAGGAAATACCACTCCTTGAGGCGCCCACGGACAGAACATTGTGTCATCATGTTTTCGATCGAAGATACAATATCCAACTTACAGCAGAAATGGAAGATAACTCTGGTATCGATGAAGTTAGGATATACACAGATGGCTCCAAAACCACACAGGGTACTGGGGCAGGTGTCTTCTCGAACGACCTAAATATTAAAATCTCAACCACCCTAGATAAACTTAACACTATCTTTCAAGCAGAATGTATAGGTATAACCAAAGCAGCACAAGCGGTTGCAGCCAGAGATGTCAGAGGACATAATATTAAAATCGTCTCAGACAGTGCATCCGTACTTCAAGCTCTACAAAGCAACACTATAACCTCTGTCCTAATACTGGAGTGTCATAATACACTGCAGTCCATTGCAAACACAAACAGGGTGACTCTGCAATGGATTAAAGGACACAGTAACTCACTGGGTAATGATGCAGCCGATGAACTGGCCAAAAGGGGTTCAAGGACGGCGGTATATGGTCCGGAACCACTACTGCCTATACCCCTGGCACAAATCAGAGCATGGCTGCGCCTTACAACAGAAGCTAACCACCAAACAGAATGGAGAAACAGCGCAGGATGCAGGCAAACAAAGAATGCTGTTCCGGTAGCTTCGAAGAAGCTTGCCCGCAACCTCACAAGACTAAACAGGGACCAAATCCGTAAAGTACTAGGTACGATAACCGGACACTGTCCCCTAAACAAACACCTGTGCACCATAGGTGTGACAGATAGCCCTCTGTGCAGAGGCTGCATGGAGGCGGAAGAAACGCCACAGCACGTGCTCATGGAGTGCAGGGGCGATTTGAGACATTGTTCGATTTGCTCGTTGATAAATAAAAGTGGACTGTATTTTAAATAGGCTTGGTGTATTTATATAGACCAGAGGATGTGCAGCAGCGTCCTTCTGAGTACCATAACACCTACTGCGATCGCCAACATGCATCGGTCAAGCATGGCGATTACGGCCGAACCCCCTCCTTAGGGGAGACCTCTGCCTAGCAGTGGGCAACTAAAGGTTGACATGGTGGTGGTGGTGTATTGTCGGTATACAATATCGATAACTTATGATACTTATAATTACTTTATGTACAAATCTCCGTAATAATTATTTATGCCCCCCGGTTTCGCACGACTATTATCGTCATATTTCAACAAATTTACCTAAAACCGATACACTTAATCGTTCCTCGTGAATCATATTGTCTATTGATGAAAATCATTAATTTTACGTACTGCTAAGGAGTGGAATTCCCTGCCCGAGTCTGTGTTTCCTGTTAGCTACAACCTGGGAGTCTTTAAGTCAAGAGTGAATAGGTTTTTTCTAGGCAAGCGTGCTCCATCTTAGATCGCATGATCGCTTCCCATCAGGTGAGATAGTGGTCAAACGTATGACTATAATTGTTAATAAAAAAAAATCGCACGAAAATTCGTTCGGTGGTTTTTGAGTTTATAGTGAAAAGACAGACGCGGTGGAGAGCCTTCTCCCTTAATATGCCACCGCTATAATTACGTTCTTATAAAAGAATAATGAATAAAGTAATAAGTATAGTAATAATAAGGAATTCACAATCTTAAAAAAACATGATTATAAAAACTTACTTATCTCCGCCATCATTGCGACAAATTCTGCAACAAAAAATAATTATTAAAACTAAGTCACTAATTTTGTAAATTTACTTATAAAATGGCCAAATATTATGATGATGCCGTTAAGTCTTGTGCTGTCTCTATCACTTTATGTCAAAGTGACAGTGACAGCGAGACGTAACAGCATCTTAAAATTGAGTAGCGTTTGAGTATTAGGCCAAAAGTGAACAAAATTGTAGAATACAAGAAGTCAAGAGGGCCCTACCCGGTCCGATTATCGTCAACGCGATGATGATTTAAAAATATTATATTTTTGAGAACGCGATAACATCGCATGAAATTTGGCTCGCGGACATTTCACGAAACTTGTTACAGGAAAATCGTATTTTAGAAGAAAATCCTTGGAGGAGACCTATGCATATGGTGCATATGTATTGTACTTCATTCTATGCGTGTAGCCTGTGGCCTCATTTTACACTGAAAGCATACAGCGCCCTTCGAGCCCAGTATAATAACGCCTTTATGGGGTTGCCGCGTTTTTGCAGTGCTTCAGGGATGTTTGCGGACGCCCGCTTAGATTGTTTTTATACAGTAATGCGTAAGAGATGCGCATCCCTGGTACGCAGGGTGCGCGGCAGCACCAACAGCATCTTAAAAATGATCTCCAGCCGACTGGATTGCGCGATCCTTAACCGGTGCTGCAAAATTTCTGCTGGACTTGCGGCATAATAAAGTTGTGCATTGTTAGGTTAATTTATTTATCTGTGTATATACATAAAATTAGTTTGCTAACATAAATATAAGTCGAATTGTTACTAACACTGAGTTATTTTGCTGGAATAAATAATTGAATTATTATTATTATTATTATGCCCAGCAGTGCGCATGTGAAAGTTGACATGACGATGATGACACGCACAATTGACAAATTTATAAAATGAATTTATCCTATCAATTAGGTTGGTTGACACTTCCCGTGATCCAAGAGCTGGTTTTTACCTAGGCCAGAGATTAAGCATTGCCATGCAACGTGACAATGCTGCCAGTCTTTTGGGTACATTTCCAGTTGACGGCGATGTGGACGAATTCTATGATGCTTTATTGTGTTAGATTAATTTTATAGTGTATAGGTACTTTAGATTTTATTTTTTATTATTCTTGTAAATATTGTAAATACTTAAAAACAATAAATATTTTTGAGTTGATTTGAGTTCGAAATCGGGGGTAAGAAACAGAGTCAGTGAATATTTTAAACGTATAACTCGAGGCATGTAACAAACTGATTATAAATGACGGCAAAACAAAAAAGCTTATCATGCCATTTCACTCACACTACATAGCGAATCAATGAGAAAATATGAAAACCGAAGCTATTTTAATGGCCTGGGTTATAACTATGTAGCAACATCTATCGCGCTATACATGAACTGCAACTGTCGATGTTAAAGGTCTTCACTATATTAGCATATCTTATCTAATATATATAAATCTCCTGTCACGATGTTTGTCCGCGATGGACTCCTAAACTACTGAAGCGATTTTAATGAAATTTGTACACCGTGTGCAGTTTGATCCAACTTGAAAGATAGGGTAGGTGTAGGTAAATAGGCAGGTAAGTAGGTAGATAAGGACAGGACAACGTCTGTCGGGTCAGCTAGTCTATCTATATAAATAAAAAGAAAAGTCCTGACTGACGGACTGACTCATCAACGCCCAGCCTAAAACCTTGAACTTAGAAAGCTGAAAATTTACACAGAGGTTCCCTTTGTAATGTAGACAAAAAATAAGAAAGGATTTTTCGAAATTCAACCCCTAAGGGAGTAAAATAGGGGATGAAAGTTTGTACGGACAATCGTAATTTTTGTTGTTTAAACCATGAAAATTGGTGTTTATCATTCTGTAAACCCCACACTGTACCGACATTCCGCGAAGGAAGTCGCGGGCATTGGCTAGTGTCAGCCCCCCCAAAGCAACAAAGCTAGCTCTCATAACAAAAAAGAAGTATATCAACGTACCCTCGTCACCTTGGTCATCAGTGGGTAGTTCACCAACAGTAATAGCAACACCGCTCATCTTTCCACAAATGTTTCTATCCAACATGGAAACTTCAAGAACAGGGCAAAAGATGCAGAAATCCTCCATTAACCATAAATTTTCCTGAAATAATAGTTGACGTCGATTTGTTTTCAGGAAAAGCAATCGTATCTTTTTGCAGCCAGAAAACGAATGCAAAAAAACCGATCTAAGAAATAGCACTTAGGTAAGTAATGTACAGTCACCAAAAGAGATAAGTATCCATGTCGCCGGGAATAGTTGAAGTTTATTTAAAAACCGATGGGTGTTTACGAATAAACACCCATCGGTTTTCATCACCATTCGGTAAAAAAATACAAATAATAGAAAAAAAACAGTTGAATGATTTAATTAAACATTTGAAAGCCTCTATTAGTTTCTAAGTAAACTTCTACTATTCACGGCGACGTGGATACTTATCTCGTTTGGTGACTGTACCATATTATCTTTGAAATAGGTATAGGTAGGTAACTATGACTTATTCTCAAGAGAAAAACAAAACATTAAATGACAAAGTAGTTTCAAATACAGACGCCAGCACATCCAGTCATACCAAACTATCAAAGAATCATGGCAGAATCTGTACAAAAAAAATAAACATGTTTAGAGAAGTTGAAAGTCTGATTCTTATACTCTTAGGTACCTAAAGAGTATCTTCAGGCATTTACAATATTTTTAAAAATACGCAAAAAAAAGTGAATAGTTTTCCGAAAAAACTCATTATTTCAAAAAGAAACGGCGACTGACAGTAACAGTGACACTGACAGCCACCGTTTCGCAGTTCTTACACTGAAATTGCATCGTTATATGGGAAATAATATCACAAATAATGATTATGTTTTTCCACACACTTGCATATCACTTGTCTGCCAATTTGATACATCCGTTAACGTCACTTGTAACTTTCTTTTTTATAACAACAAAAAAAGCATCGAGATGAAATGAAAAAGTGTTATTTACATTTCGTAATATTTTAATATTGCGGGGCTTTAAAAATATGGTAAGTATACCAATCTACTCCTGGTAATGTATTCTTCACATTGGAAAATATTTTAAACGCACTAAATTATTTATTTTTCTCATACAAATGAATGTATGAATCTCGCCATGATTCTTTTCCCAATTGAATATGAACCTACCTACATAGGTTACTTCTCTTAAAATAAGGTAGGTATATAAAAAGCAATGTAAAATGATAAAACCACGTGGTGTCTTTGGTTTTGTTTCATTTCTACCGCTGATAACTAGAATTCTGTTGTCCAGTCAGAGAATAATGTAACCAGGATTTTGTAAAAAAAATATTATAAAGGGGGTCCGTGGAGTTTCTTGCTCGTTCTTCTCCATAGAGACCTACTGTACGTTTTGGAACGAGCAACTAGCTTCAACTTACTTTCTTTTCTTTTTTTTTCTTTGTTTGATCCCCAGTTTGGTATCTCCTATATAGGAGCAGGCGTGCCTCAAGGCTCGGGGTTGGGACCGACTTTGTGTACCTTATACACCTCGGATCAACCACAGGTGGACGGAGTTATGATTACTACTGGAGTTATGATTACTACTTATGTCGACGATACAGCCATAATGGCAAGTAATAAACAGCCTGAGCTGGTCAGAAAGCAACTCCAACAAGGCCTAGATGCTATCACAGACACCAAAAAGTGTCCAAAAATCAGTGAGTGGTATTTCGGTGATATAGGTATCCAGAGTACTTTTTCGGGACATTTTATGGTGGCCCCTAATAATGTCCCGAAAAGTATGCGATGTGATGCTGGTTGCTTGTTTTGGCCAGCTCAGTGTCCGTGGAAGATTCTGAAACTACTTTATTGAGTCCTTGCACTTCTGTTTTTTTTGCGTGAGTCGAAATTCGTAACGAATTTAATCGTACAAACATTTTCCCGTCGAACTAAGTTTTAGTCAGTTTGGTTGTTGGATTAAATAAGAAAGAAGAAGAAGTCAGAAAGTCTGACAACCTGACTTACCAAGGGGTATCGTGTTACCCAGTAACTGGGTTGTGGAGGTCCGATAGGCAGTCGCTCCATGTAAAATACTGGTATTCAGCTGCATCCGGTTAGACTGGAAGCTGACCCCAATATAGTTGGGAAAAGGCTAGGCAGATGATGGTTGTTGGATTAAGTAAACGGTTGCTTTTATCGATCAAAGACTACAATTTCAGATAAACCTCCTCGTTGATTATAAAATGAAGAAGAATATTTCCAAAAAAAGAAAATTAACAAAATCTGATGTCAGTCAGAATTACACAAAAAATATTTGAAAAACGTCTGAGGTCTGACTACTACTCTACAAAAAATCGCAGAACATACATGGTGGTGTTGTGAGAAGCCTACGGCCAGAGGCTACCAAAAGTTTATTTTGGACGTTCCTCTTTGACTGTATAGTAAAGCTAAAGAGTCTGTTTACTTTTTTGTTTGAACTCAGAAATTACTGGTTTGCTGGTGATAATTATTTAGCTTAAACGAAGCTACATTATCCCTGAGGCTATATTCTTTTATCAAAATATTTGGGACCCATAAGCAAATTCAAGTGACCGCAAAGCAAAAGCTAGTTATAATATTATAATACTGATTCCAATCGCCAATAATTATTATATCAATCAGAACTTTGTAAGTCGTTTCTTGAGCATGCGTGGTTTAGAATTGCATTCGGACCCAGATACTTCACAAGCTCTCGCATTCGGGTACGGGTTGGACGTGTGTATTTTCATTCTCGTCGGAGTGCAGCAGTCGTGTCAGACGCCTATAGCCGTATTACCGATCGCCGGTCGAACAGCAACCGTGTCCGATAATCTTGAACAGTTGTGACGTTGAGTGACTTTTTTTTTCTTAGACATTGGTGACTTTTAGTTGATTATTCTCTATTTATCTTTTACTATCACTTTTCCCGCGACTTCGTACGCGTGATTTTTCGTTCTGATGTCTATTTTTTAATAATAAAATACAGCCTTTAAGTGATAAAGTAACTTCCAATTGACGAAAGAAATTTCAGAATTGGACCAGTTGTTCCGGAGATTAGCGCGTTTAAACAAACAAGTCCCCGTCGCCTAAAGCTACAAAATTTTGTAAACACATTCAGGGGTTCGCAACCTTTGGATCAAATAAAAAAAACAGTTTAGTAATGATTTATATTTTTATATGGGCTTAATTATGTTATCACACGATTCCGAGCATTCTGTTTCAGAATGAGTTGCATGGATAACAAGACTGTTTACCGTACTATCAATCCATTCACCAAATGTATTCTACATTACAAATGTACATACATTCTATGAGGCTGACGCGTTACAGTACCAGAAAATTTTAGACGATAGCGCTTTATATCGCTAAAATATAACCCGACCAAGTAAAATTCCTCGTTAGTTTCCGTATTACACGTATATTATGTTACTTTGAGTTGACTAAAGGACATGTTTCATAATGGGCCCTGTCTATGTACACCACTTCAAAAAAAAGAGAGAAAATCCGTAGAATCCCGAAAAAATACTGATAATTCATTAAAATGTGTACTGTTGTGGTAGTAAATTGATATTTAACAATAATTTTTATGGATTTTCAACATGGCCTCACTTAGATTTAGTTACTCTATAAACCATAGATCGACCATTGATCATAGAAAGAAAACTGTCAGCTGTCAACAGTGTCACTTCAGTCACTTTTGTCCGTATGTTCTGTGTTTTCGTTTCGTTTTGTTTCTAGTTTCTGGAGTTCGTTTTAACAACCTTGCTTTAGTTTTGTGAATTTAACACCATTTGTTTCCTATCTGTTCACCTGGCTATCCACAAATCGACGCTGCCAAATCAGAATTATAAATGTCAAACGTCACTTATGACAGCTTACCCGCCATGACTGTGTTTTTTGTGTTGCAATTTCAAGTGCAATTTCTTGTATTTACCTGCTCACAAAGCCATTTTAAAGTAATTGGACAATTGAGAACTATTTAAAATGTGTTTCCCTATTTTTTAGTATGATGTATAGGAAGTGGGCCCTCCATACGTTTTGAAACAACTCCTTTGGCATAATTTGTTGTTGATTGAATGGTCGCTACGTAATTAAGTAGAAGTTAATCATTTGCTTCACGTGACGGAGACTATTAGTATAGATAAGTCCTGCCACTAATCTTCGAAAATCAGCACATTTTCAATATATTTTTTTTTCATTTTCTAATCAATACATGACTGTGGCAGTCAAAAGGAAACCAATAGAATTCTGTAAATAAAATCACACGGGCAAAGTCGCGAGGAAAAGCTATTCCAAAAAAAAATCGGAAAAAGGATTGCTATAAATAGTTTGTTTTTCTTTTTATTAACATTTAATTAATTGTCTTTAATTTTGCCTTCGTCATCTCGGTTTCGTTTTTATGTTTTTTTTTTATGAAACGTTGCCTGTGAACAAGTACCCGTGATACAGGAAAAAATCCTGGTCTAGAATGTTTTCCTGTATCATGGGTATTTTTTCCTGTAAAACGAACCTGCTACATGCAGCGCAGCAGCCAACCGTGTCGTCAGCAGTATTTTAGGGTGGGTAGTTTTTCTATAGAGGTAAATGTTTTTTTATTTTCCACTTCTTTGAATCAAGCCGAAGATTTCGAAACTAAGCAGTTTTGGACTCTAAATATTATTTGTTATGTTGGTATACTCCAATATATACTGCATGCTTGCAACTTCGTAATAAAGCAGTCGTTACTAGATCTCTGCCTTTTATTGACGTTGACATAACATTGGCGCAGCCGGTATAGAAAATTCGGTATTTTCAGTTGAATTTGGTTTATCATCATGCCGATTGGAAAAATTGAGTCATTTAACATCGAAGACGAAAATTGGGAAAGCTATATTCGTCGAGTAAACCAATTTATATTGTTAAATGGTATAGATGATAACCTAAAAGTTGCCACACTTTTGACATTAGTAGGTTCGGAGTGCTATAATCTAATTTGTGACTTGTGTTCACCTGTGGAACCGGAAAAAAAGAAGTTCGAAGAATTAGTTTCAATCGTCAAAAATCATTTGGAACCGGAGAGATCTGAAATAGCAGAGCGACACATTTTTCGGCAGCGGACGCAACAGCAGGGAGAAAGTATTCGTGTTTACCTACATGGTCTAAAACACTTGGCTAAAACCTGCAACTTCGGTAGTTCTTTGGAAGAAAACCTTCGCGATCAGTTCGTGTCGGGTTTATATAGCGAAGAGATGCGGTCAAGATTGTTTGCCGAAAAGAGTATAAACTACAAAAGGGCTGTGGAGTTGGCCACGGCGCTCGAGGCAGCTGAGTGGCATGCAAGTACAGCATCCGCATCGGGCAGCGCGGGCGCGGCCGGCGACGGCGGCTTGCACCGGGTCGGCAGCGGCGGAGCGCGCGCGCGAGCCGGCGCGGCTACTGTGCCTACGACGACACAGCGACGACTTTGTGCGCGTTGCGGTAAGACCGGCCACGTAGCCGGCAAGTGTCGTTTTAAAAATTATACATGCGATGCGTGCGGCCAGAAGGGCCATTTGAAAGTAATGTGCCAAGGTAAAAGTGAATTTATGAGTCCAAAGGAAAACAAAGGTCAGTACTTTTTAAATGATTCGGACTCGGATGACGACTGTAATTTTTTTAACTTGGTTACAAGTAATGACGGTAACGGACCGTATTATGCGAATTTAGTAGTACAAAAGGTGCCGTGTAAATTTGAAATTGATACGGGTAGTAAAATATCAGCTATTTCGAAAAATTTTTATGATAAATATTTTAAACATGTGCCCATTCAATCCAAGTTGTTATGTCTGAGGTCTTACACGGGCGACGTTATCGAGACCCTCGGTTATATTGTGGTAATGGTTGTTTGTGGTTCCAAGTCTGCGATGCTTAAGTTATTTATTATTGAAAACGGCGGCCCACCTTTAATGGGTCGTACGTGGATTAAACAATTAAAAATAGGAATCATTGAATGTCACAATATTAACGAATCGGACTCGGTAGCAAACGTTTTGAGAGACGAATTCCCTGAAGTGTTTGCAGAAGGGTTAGGCACATTCAAGTCACCTGTATCGCTGCACCTCAAGGATGAAACCCCCGTGTTTGTGAAGGCGCGGCCGCTGCCACTGGCACTGCGCCCGCGAGTCGAAAGCGAACTCAAACGGTTAGAACAAGAAGGAGTTATTTATAAAGTCGAAAGATCAGAATACGGCACGCCTATTGTCCCGGTTATTAAGTCGAATGGCTCAATCAGAATATGTGGAGATTATAAAATCCTTAAAGATTTCCATTATCCTTTACCGCGGATTGAAGAACTCTTTGCGACCTTGGGGGGCGGTGAGCAGTACACAAAACTTGATTTATCAAATGCATTCCAACAATGTTTATTAGATAAGAAATCACAACCGCTGACAGCAATTACCACTCATGTCGGGACGTTCATTTACAAAAGAGTACCTTTTGGGATTAAATGTATTCCTGAAAACTTTCAAAAAATAATGGAGGAAACATTGAGTGGCTTGCCTTCAACGGCTGTATTTGCAGATGATATATGTGTAACGGGAAAGGATAAGGCTACCCATTTAGCAAATTTGAGGGCAGTGTTAGAAAGATTAAAACAAAATGGATTAAGAATCAATTTCAGCAAATGTCATTTTTTTAAGGATTGTGTAACTTATTTAGGTTATAATATTGATAAGGCTGGCTTGCACACGGATTCCAACAAAATTGAAGCCATTAAGGCTGCCCCATCGCCCACAAATGTAACTCAATTAAAGAGTTTCATGGGCCTCGTTAATTTTTACGCTAAATTTTGTTCAAATATAAGTGATATAATGAGACCGTTATACAACTTACTACAAAAAAATGTTAAATGGCAATGGAATGATGAGTGTGAGGTTGCTTTTTGTAGAATGAAAAAAGTATTGAGCAGCGCACCAGTGTTAGCACACTACGATCCTACTTTGCCGTTGGTGTTATCAGTGGACAGCAGCGCATACGGGTTGGGCGCCGTGCTGTCACAGCAGTACGCAGACGGCAGTGAGCGGCCCGTGTGTTGCGCGTCGCGAACACTTAACGCCGCTGAACAAAACTACTCGCAGTTGGACAAGGAGGCACTAGCAATTGTGTACGGTGTGCGTAAGCATCACCAGTATTTATACGGGAGACCGTTTATTTTACGCAGTGATCATCGTCCATTGAGTTATATCTTTGGGACAAATAAAGGTATACCTGTGACAGCCGCAAGTAGACTACAGCGATACGCAGTCCAGTTGTCTGCTTATAATTTCAAAATAGAATTTATTAAATCAGTACAAAACTGTCATGCCGATGCGCTTTCTCGTCTTCCGTTGAATTCTACGAGAAGCAGAATCAAATGTGAGGACAGAAACTGTAGTTACCTTAATTTTGTGCAGGACAATTTTCCACTTAGTTTTAAAGACATTAAAATTGAGACGGCAAAAGATTCTTTATTGAGTAAAATATACGGTTACGTAATGTTCGGGTGGCCAAAAACTAGCAATATTGAAAATGAAAAAGCGTATTTTAATCGTAAGGACAGTATTTGTGTGGATCAAGGTTGCTTGATTTGGGGTTACCGGGTAATCATTCCGAAATCTTTACGATTGACAATTTTGAAAGAAGTTCATGACGGTCACCCAGGCATAGTAAAAATGAAGCAAATAGCGCGGAACTATGTCTGGTGGGAGACATTGGACTCTGACATCGAGCAGATAGTACGGGAGTGCGTCGCATGCCAATCGCAGCGCTCTGCTCCCGCCCCGGCTCCACTACACTCCTGGCCGTGGCCGGACGAACCATGGGCTCGGTTGAATTTAGATTTTTTAGGACCATTTAATAATAAGTATTATTTAGTTATTGTCGATGCTCATACAAAATGGATCGAGGTTGCCAATGTTTCGGGTACGTCCGCTGCGGTTGTAATCAACTGTTTACGCAACATTTTTGCACGTTTTGGTTTACCTAAAAGAATTGTTAGTGATAATGGACCGCCTTTTTCCTCGGCAGAATTTAAAAAATATTTAGACGTAAACGGTATTCGACATACCTTAGTTGCGCCATATCACCCTTCGAGCAATGGGGCGGCTGAAAATGCTGTGAAACTGGTAAAGAGGGCATTAAAAAAGGCCCAAGTCGAAAAGGAAAATGTTTATACGGCAATCAGTAAATTTCTGTTCTCGTATAGAAACACTGAACATAGTACCACTGGTCGCGAGCCTGCAATGCTTATGTACGGGCGACGGTTGCGTGGTCGACTGGACCTGCTACGGCCCGACACGCGCGACGTGGTGCGACAGCGGCAGGAGGCTAGTGAACGGCGACGGGACACCGCTCTACGGGTAGCCGAGCCACAGGATCCCGTGCTACTACGGGACTATTCTAAAAACGGGGGAAAATGGACTGAAGGTACGGTGGTACGTCGAGAAAGTCCAGTCTCTTATACGGTGAAATCACAAGATGGTCGTGTTCACAAGAGACACATTGATCAAATCTTAACAACTATGCATCGAAAGTCTAGATTTGCATTATCGAAGTTGCAAGCGGAAGCATCAGATCAAGCTGACGCAGGGCAAACGTCGACGCCTGACATTGATCAAGATGATCAAGTTCAACTGGCAGAGGAATCGCCTCCCTCGAGAACTCTATCTGAAAGATTTGACGATCCATTGACAACAGCGAGGAATCGTGTCTATAGAAAGGCTGCTTTACGCTGCATTGATAAATTAAAAAGGTTGTAATGATATTGTTTATTAAAATACATCACACTCATCATTGCACAGTTACTAAACTAGCTACTGTATGAATAACCATGATTATTGCATTTAAGTATCTATGTTTCGTTTACACATTGTTGTATTCACATTTTAGTTTGTTTGTTGAAATACAAAATGTAGTTATGTCTTTCGTTTGTGTGTATGTTTAAGTTAGACTATTTTAAATATAGGGGGGAAGTGTTATGTTGGTATACTCCAATATATACTGCATGCTTGCAACTTCGTAATAAAGCAGTCGTTACTAGATCTCTGCCTTTTATTGACGTTGACATAACATTATTCATGATTGAAAAGTTCCAAGTGAAATGGAGGTAGGTTGGGTGTTTGTCACTTGACTCCTCTCCTAAACAGCTTGACCGATTTTGAATGAAATTTTGTGTGTATATTTAAATGGGTTTATGGATGGTTCGAAAATATATTTGGACCCGGTAGGTGGCGCTGCTGTCGGTATGTCACCTAATTGATTTTTTTATGTGCGTTCGAGTGAGTGCCTGGACGGTTTAGATTTAGAACTGGATACGGTAGGTGGTGCTGCAGAAGAGATCTAAGATTTTTTTTGTTATGGATGGGACAGCATCGGATCAGCATCAGCAGCCCGCTAGTACTTCATCATCATCATTATCATTTCAGCCGAAAGACGTCCACTGCTCGACAAAGGCCTCCCCCAAGTGTCGCCACATTGACCGGTCCCGTGCGACTCGCATCCAGCGGATCCCCGCAACCTTTACCAGGTTATCGGTCCACCTAGTGGGAGGCCTTCCAACGCAACGTCTTCCGGTTCACGGTCGCCACTCCAGAACTTAGTACTTATTTTATAATTATGTTATAGTAGAACCCCGAACTACAGGATTTTCCAATAAGACGTTGGACGACTGCCGCGCGCGGACGTCGCGAGCTAGCTGCCGCGCGCGAACGGTGTTAAGGCCTATTCAAACCTGAGCGATATTCGCTGCCGCTGTGGGTACATACCGCGCGGGTTTCGCTCAGGTATTTAGTATCAAGTACCGCGGCTAGAGCGACCTGAGCGATATTCGCTGCCGCTGTGGGTAGAGGTACATACCGCGCGGGAGCAGCGGCATGCATCCCGCCCCTCCTCACAACTCAATACCGCTTAGGTCTGAACAGTAATATTACCGCATACCCACTGGGTTTTCTCTGCCGCAGACGGTAGCGAATACCGCTTAGGTATGAATAGGCCTTTACTGTTCGTTCGTCGGTGACTGTGTGTGGACGTATTTAAATTTAATTTAACAAGCATTATGGATAACGAAGCAGCTATTCGCCTAATTGAAATATATGACTCCTATAGTGCATTGTTGGGACACCAGGCGTAAAGAATATCAAATGAAATATATATAATACGCGGAATAAATACCGCGCGCGGCGTGTCTTGGATAAGCCGCACAGTTGTGCCGCGCAAACATGTCTGGATATGTCTAAACTAGTCGCGCGGCAAATTTGTGTCCTGCGAATGCCGTGCGTAGCTGCCGCGCTGTGTTTGTACACACCTTAAGTGGCCAAAATTTTCTGTTATCATCATCCATTTCGGACCATTGTACCGGTAAGCTACGCTTGCCGCCGTTGTTCCGTGGATGGGTAACCATCTATATCATACAGAGTTTCCTCCGTGCTTCGGAAGGCACCTTAAGCCGTTGGTCCCGATGCCGTCTGTCATTCGTATATCTTTGGCAATCGTTATGGGTAGTCAGAAGCCAGAAAGTCTGACAACCAGTCTTATCAAGGGGTATCGTGTTTCCCAAGAAAAGAAAGAAGACTTGGCTTGTGAAGGCCAGATAGGCAGTCGCTCCATGTAAAACACTGGTATTCAGCTGCATCCGGTTAGATTGGAAGCCGACCCCAATATAGTTGGGAAAAGGCTAGACAGATGATGATGTTACATATGAAAAACGGCAGTTGTACTTACACCTATAGTAGTTTTGGTAAGTAAACAATTAAAAAATGCATATTCATTATTTTATTGGGGGGAAGTGGCTTGGGGGTGGGGTTGGGGGAGGGGAGGGGAGGTTAGGAGAGGGGGGGTTAGGGGAGGTGGAGTGGGGGAGTGGGGGGACTGAAAAGCGATTTGGTTGGTTCTGGCAGAGGGTAATGGGTCACAGTTCTAACCTAACCATGTCGGATCGGCCCTAGAAGGATTTCCAACTATACATAGTATAATGAAATATAACCTCATCATCCGATTATCGGACGACTAATTAATTTTATTCGTCCGCTAAACGGGAAACTAATTAATTTTATTCATTCGTTTAGCGGACGACTACTTAGACACTTTACTGGCCATTTATTTATTTAGTACTAACATAGTAAGACGAAATAACCGGCCAATCGTTGTTTTATAACTGTCTATGTTTAACTGACGCACAAACCAACCGCCCGATAAAAAAAATAACTGTCCATTATTTTTTTGAACTGATCACACCTCTCGAATGTTTAAATAACAGTTCAAAAAATTAGTTCCTATTTTATTTCAGATCAAAGATACTATTTTTAGCGACATTTCAAGAATCAAGTAGTTACTGATTCCTGAATACAGGGCTCGAGTCAGGACTCGGAAACGTTATTTAAAATAACGTTTCTAACCGTTCTTTGTACAACAATTTGTTCGGAACGAAAACGAAATGAGAAATAATGAGAATGTTTTTAAAAACCGGTTAATTCCGCAGGTCGCAACCGCACATAGTGTGCGGCGACAAGCATGAACTTGTTTAGTTAGGTAGGGTATGTTTTTATTTCAAAATATCATTTATTTCGATGCGATCGTGCATTGATTCCGGTTAAAAACGGTTGAAAAATCGTTTTATTAATCGAGAACAATTTAAATTTTGTCCTTTTTTAAAAAACGTTTTAAATAACATTCCATTCGAACGTAACCGAAACAAACTGTTTCTTAGGTATCTAAGACGAAACCGTTTCGAAAAATATACCGGTATTGAAGCCCTGGCCCGAGTACCAATGCAGACGGGGCGGGGACATCGACGTATCGATTTATCCCCCGAGCCTATAAATAGCTAGGCAACTTATATCATCATTATCTGCCTAGCTAGCTTTCTCAACTATGTTGGGGCTTGGCTTTCAGTCGGATGCAGCTATATACTAGTGTGTTACATGGAGCAACTACTGGTCTAACCTTTAAAACTCATTGACTGGGTAATATGATACCCTTGGTGAAACTATGGTTGTCACATTTTCTGGCTTCTGAGCCAAATACATCCGGCTGAACCGCTTTCAAAACATTTTAAAAATGTATCTTGCGGGTAGTCGAAAAATAACCGCCGAAATGATTCGATGGCATCATCAGCAGTGTTAAATTTTCGCTCATGAAGATTTTCTTTTTTTACCGTAGGAAATAAAAAAAAATCTCTTAGGGTTAAATCTGGGCTACTTCGGGAGTACCAATAACAACCCTATCTTATTTACAGGTTAGGATAACATTTGTACCTCCGAAGTATTCAAGTAGGTAGTTCATGATTCTAGCAGCTGTGTGAGCGGGCGCGTTGTCTTGGTGAAAAAGAATGGCATGTATTTAACGCGGCGACCAACTAATTTGATTTAGGGTTTTAAAAATATTTAAAATGGGTAGCAAAAATAATAGGTTGGCAGCTACAGTGAAATAGCATTTTAAGTATAAAGTAGCAGCCTGCTTTATAATGAGTTGTAACCTTTGTTTAAATTTAAATTGGCTGTAAAAGGCGCATTGGTTCTGGCACTCGGTGGCCGCTACCGCGGCACGCTCGCTGCGCTCGCTGGACTCGTGCGTAGGGGGTCATAGTTCTAACCTAGCTTAACCTAACCATGTCAAATCCGCCCCAGGGGAGATTTAATGGTCAAAAAGATTTGGTAAACATTTATCCATTTTGACGTCAGTTCTATTTCTGTCTGCAGAGTTTAAAGGAACCTAACTAAACCGAACCCCGGGGTGCTCGAACGTCTTTTTCTGGTTTTAGTCGCCAAGTCATGATTTATAGCTCCTCAAGTTCTTTTATTAATTGCAAACACTTAATCGCCTTGTAAGTTATTAGTCACCTGGAAAATAAAAAGCCAAAAAGAATGCCACGAACATCTCTCCTTGGTCTTGCGCTATCCATACTTCCATACTAATATTATAAATGCGAAATTAACTCTGTCTGTTACGCTTTCACGATGATACGGCTAAACCGATTATAATGAGGCATGAAGATGGCTTGAACCTTGGGGAAGGATATGTCCTTCCCCTTATAAAGTAGCTTATGGGCTACTTTATAATCCGCGACTTTGTCTGCATCCACGACAACCGACCATCAAGCCCACGAAGTCAAAGGGCAAAAGCTAGTTCAAATATATTATTTAAAAAAGAACTACACAAGTGCCAATGATTTTCACCAAGAAGATTTGCACTGAAATTAGCCGGCAATTCAAAATAGTTTCAAGATAAAAGAGATTGTATTTATTTTGTAGCTAACAATTATCGGAGCCACCTAGGTAGAAGGGGTGATGGACATAACAATTATAAGTTTTACGTCCCAAAGATAATTAATATTTACAATTAGATGGTAGAGGACAATTATGGTAATTACTACATACATAATTATTATAAATTGAAGCCTCGCTTAGTTTGTGCTCATTCATCTAAAAAACTACTATACCGATTTTCATATGGTTTTCACCAATGGAAAGTAGTATTAGAATAATCTAGAAAGATAATAATAATTAATAATTTATCTGTACGAAGCCGGGGCTGGTCAATATAGCAATTATTTTACGAATTTCTAAAATAATAACTAAGTAATATTGGATTAATAACTCATTTTTGACTAAATGTCCTTAACGACCTTTATGCTTTGTGCAAAGGGATCGAATTTTATACCACGTCTAATGTGTATGATATTTCTAAAAGCTTATTTTATTTGTTCTAGTGCTTGTACCCTCTTTAAGAGGCTGCGAGTTTCTCCCCGAAGGGCGGGGACCAAAGGTGCTGCCAGGACGCTGACATCGGCCTACAAGGACCAGTTAGCACCTACGATTGCATCTTAAGCTCTATCTTTACCATTCACTATTACCAGCAACTTTTACAGGTAAAAAGCAATACTGATTGTGCGCTTATTGGAAAAATTGCGCAATTCTTAGCAATTTCTACACAATCGGGTTATACCAATGAAACAATTTTCAAATCATTTGATTAGTTGAAAATTTTAAAATAATACTTGAGTCTTAAGCTAGGATTGCTGCAAATTGCTCATATTTACCGAGTTGTCATATTATTATTTAAGTAAATAAAATTGCCAAGAACTGCGCAATTTGTAGCCCATGTATGAGCAGCGTTTTAATATGTAAACTTATAGTTTTAAATGAAGTTCTCACTAGACAAGTTTTCAAAGGATATAGCCTACTTTTGAGCTCTGAGCTCACTGTATATAGCAGGCTGGTTGTGGTGGTGATTGTGGCATACTTATTACGGAATAAAATAATGGACTGTGGTAAAGTAAAAATACGTAGAATTTGGTCATGTCCCCCTGTCATTTAAAAACTATTTAAAAAAAAAACATTATCATTTTAATAGATATAGAAATCTTTACCATATTTTATGCCCTCCTTTTTTTTTACTTCTTACCTTAACCAAAACAAATAAAAAATAAAAAAATCTTTTTGTGTAACAGTAGAGAAAAACAACAACTTCTCAAAAAAACAAAACAAAAAGTACATCTAAATAATCATCAGTTTCATCATCTGAGAAATCTCGGTGTAGCTTATTTTTTGGAAATATAGCTTAATTTTACTTGATACATTTGAAATTTGAAATTTTATATTTTAAAGTAACCGTTTTCTACCTTCTTGTATTTTTATTATTATTGTTTTCTCTCTGTGAAAGGTTTAAATTGGCTTTATCATTATTACTAATTTAATATTATTTTTATACTATATTATTTTTATAGCTATATGTTTTCCAAATAAAGCCAAAAAAAATCAAAACTAAAACCAACTTCCCGTTATCCAAGGTCTGGTTTTTACCTCGGACAGAGGTTAAGCATTGCCATCCAACATGGCAATACTACCAGTCTCTTGGGCACATTCCCATTTGACGGCGATGTAGGGGAAATATTTGATGCCTTATTGTATTAGTTTTTTTTTTAGTTTGATAGTTATAGGTTTTCCTATTTTATTTTTAAAACCAACTAACCTACAATCTCTCAACAATTAAATTAAATATATCAAACAAATTCAAAATGCCAAATTTATTAATGTGTTGCATAACTATTCAGCAATATGCCTTCAAAACTAATGCTTAGAATCTATTTAAAATTAATCAGTGATACATTATACTAAATCATTACAATTACCAAACTATATGGGTCAGGCCCATAAATCAATCCTTGATAAAATATAACTAGTCTTCATCAGTTGCAGAGGGATAATCGATCAAAAAGCGATGACCTACGATATTGGCAGTAATTTCAGTAGGCTATAAAATCCAAAATTGCATACAAAGTCTATATAGTGACACCGACCTAGTACTAGTAGCGTCCCGCCAGGTTCGCTGCAATTCACTGCTCTGATTGGCTGCAGCACGGATGCACCATTTCGATACACACACAAAGTCAGTACAGTCAACAATACATTTTAATAACCATTCATTATTAATTTACATTGATTAAAAATTTAATAAATTAATTTGAATAAATTAAAAGACCTAAAATATTCTTAATTTCTCATGTCGAAAATATAGGCAAACAATAAGAAAAGTCGTTGTTATGACTACTACCCTTCCTGATGAGCCAGATGAGTTTAAGGTCTGTCTGGGCAGGGGAAACTACTGGTTTATATACCTTGCTCGAGGGGTAGCTAGGGTTGTTACTCAACAGTTTTCAATTTTTCATTTTTCAGCTTAAATTTTACTCAAATAATAAAAAACCTGACTTTTATCTGATAAGTGTGGTGGTCTAATATTAAGTACGCAGCAATTTTATTAAAATGTTTTGACTTTACCGGTAGCAAAGGCGATATAGGCTCTACTGTTATACTTCTGAGTCCTTGCTGATAATACGGTACGATGGTCCTTAAAGACACGAGCATGGCCCCACGGTGGTAAGGTCCATCTTCACTAGTTGCAGTTACAGTACCCGTACCTGATGGCCCGTACATGTGAAGTAACGAAGGTCCAAATGTGGGAAGAAATCCTGGGAAACAAAGATTTTCGTCTCATAGTTGTATAGGATTTGAAGCTGTTGTTTGTCTCGTGGCTGTAGTGTACAGGACGGGCAGTGTCATTGGGCTTTTCAATACCATAATTTCTCAGTAGCCGCCCGAAAGGAAGTTGGTGCATACATGCATATAAAGCTGTTGCTCCCGGCTGTCATTCGTTAGATCTTTGGCAATCGTTACGGGTAGTCAGAAACCCGGAAGTCTAACAATTTATCTGACCAAAGGGCTTTTTTGAAATGCTATTCCTATAATAATCATCTGCCTAGCCTTTTCTCAACTATGACGGGGACGGCTTCCAGTCTAACAGGACGCAGTTGAATACCAGTGCTTTACATGGAGCGATTGCCTATCGGACCTCCACAACCCAGTTACTAGGTAACACGATACCCCTTGGTAAGACTGGTTGTCAGACTTTCTGGCTTCTGAGTACCCATAACGACTGCCAAAGATATACTAATGACAGCCAAGACCAACGACTTTACGTGCTTTCTGAGGCACGAAGGAAACTCGTATTAAATGGATGGTCACCCATCCACAGACGGACAAAGGTAAAGCTATGCTTGCCGTGGTCTGTCTGTAGATAGATCTGTACAGCTTTTACTTAGCCCAGAGCTCTTCCTAGCCTTCACCTCAAGCGCTATTCCTACAATAATATTGTTTTAATGAGTCTTCTTGGAATATTTAATTCTGAAAAAACTAGAAAACATACCGTTTTCTCCATCGTGTGAAACCTGTCCAAGTTTCAAAAATACACTGGCCAGCACTCTGATGAAACATCCCTCTCCGGAACACACCTCTAGTCGTATCATCTCGCTCATACTTGGGAACATTTCTACTATGGATATTTGCTCACAATAAGTTGGATGGTGGTTGCGAACTTGCACTTGCGTTTTAGCCTAAAAGTTGAAAATACATATGTTTTAGAAATCTATGAAAACATTTTAGTTTCCACTCGACACAAATGAGTAACGTTATGAAAGTGGAACCGTCATCAGTGGGTCGATTCTGTAAAATTCAAACAACGACTTGCATCTCACATCGCTATTCTCTCTCACTTCGCATAAGGTTCAAAATGACCTTGATATATTTGATATTTTGAATCGGGTTCGAGTGCGAAATGAGCGTCGAAGTGACGGGGAAATTACCTTACAGAATGCCACTTCTTACGTCATCTCATACTTTATCTGTCAAAATCTCCCTGTCAATTTAGTTCAACTCGCTTGCACGCTCGCAAGGGTTGCGCTAGTGTTAATTCGAATTATCAACCGAGTTTTTAGAATACCAATCAAGAAACTCACAGCGGATTTAGATTCGAAGTTTAGAATGATGTCTCACAGAATCACACCCCCAGCCTTTTTTGTATATTGTAATAGACCTAGGTTTAGCCGTAACTCACCTGATCTTAACTGATGATCAGGCCTAACCTACATTTGCCTAGAATTAACCGGTTCACTCGTGCCTTGAAGATACCTAGATTATTCTTATCGGGGAACAGAGAGGTGGGCAGTGAATTCCACAATCTGGCATTTCTATGGCCGTCCAGTGCTGAACATAGGCTTAATAGATCACATGTCAGGAGCTAGATAAGGATAAGGAATCAGAAAAGTCCAGCTCCTGCTAGTTAGCTTACAAAGATCGTCACCTAACCTAAGTGGGTCCTAAACTATTCGTACGATAAAGGACATGTTTCATAATGGGCCCAGTCTATGTACACCACTTCAAAAATAAGATAAAAATCCGTAGAATCCGGGAAAAATACGGGTAATATGTATACTGTTGTGGTAGTAAATTGATAATTTAACAATATTTTTTATGGATTTTCAACATGGCGTCACTCAGATTTAGCTACTCTATAAACCATAGATCGGCCATTGATCATAGAAAGAGAACTGTCAGCTGACAGTGTCACAACAGTGTCACTTCAGACACTTTCGTCTCGTTTTGTTTCTAAGTTTCTGGAGTACTTTATAACAACCTCTCTTTCGTTGTTTTGAATTTAACACCGTTTCTTTCCCATCTGTTTACCTGGCTATCCACAAATCGACGCAGAATCAGAATCAGAATCAGAATTATAAATGTCAAACGTCATTAATCAATCAAAATGACAGTTTACCGCCATGACTGTTTTTTTGTTGTGTGTTGCAATTTCAAGTGCAATTTATTTCTTGTATTTTACCTGCTCACAAAGCTATTTTAAAGTAATTGGACAACTGAGAACTATTTAAAATGTGTTTCCGTATTATTAAATATGGTGTAAAAGGACTGGGCCCAGGCTTAATACATTTTGAAACAACTCCTTTAATGGTGTATAAGTAAAAACGGTTTTTGATCACAATTATTGTAACCCAACTCAGTTTTGTGATAAAGTTACTGAGTTATAAGAGTTCTATCTAGACTCAATTATGAAACTGCTAAACTTTATCAGTTGTGGGCAAAATACCCAGTTACATCATCTTTGATATTTAACGGTTTCAGTTCTAAAAGTAATACTATTGTAAACTTTTGAGACATGTTTTCTCTGAAAGGACTGCTCCATTTGGCGGTTAAAAAGACACACTATTGCGAATTTTCGTAGGCTATGTTTTATGGTAAACTTCCACGCGAAAGAAACTAGTTAAAACAATATCTTAATATTACCGAAAGTCCGCAAAAAGACACTTTGACGAAAGAACTTGGTATTTTTCCAAAACGCCTATCGCCTTGTCCATGAGCATTAGGTAAACTAAAAGCTCCGTATACTGTGACCACATAATTAGCCGGCTGTTGCTCCGATCCAATGGGTAGTAGTAGATTACTGAATCAAAAATGGAATACAACACTTACAAAAGTATCCTTATTGATTGAGATTACTATACTTACATTTTGACAAACGTAGATCAGCGGTGCTATTCTGTTACAATCTGCCTCGGTGAAGATGATGAAGTGGTCTGTCATCCGATTGTAGTGCTCCGTAATCGAATGACAGCACAATTCATCTAGGTGTTCACCGAGAGAGATTGTAACAGAATTGACACAAAATACCAGGGCAACAATTCTACAGTTTTTTGGGAAGATTCGCTTTCTAATCTCAGACTCAAGGTGGATGCACATCTGACGGAAGATGCGTCTTACGATTTATGATTAGTATGCTCGACGCACTACCGCATCATCGGTTATGAACGAGTATAAGGTTCGATGTTTTATTATTTGTTTGACTGTTGGAGCGTTACGTGACCGACAATGCAAAGCGCATATACCGTCAGATGTGCATCTACCCTTAATCTGTCAAACATGCCTTTAACTACATTTTGACATTCATTGTCGCCGAGATGAGATTGCGACTAGATTTTGACAGTCAATATTAGTAGAATTGGTCTTCAGATCTTACAGTGTAGTATTTTTTATTATTTGGAATGGCATCTCGCAGGTCGACCTAGGAGGTTGCCGGCTACCCAACTAAATTTTCATGTGGCCCCCGGCCAGGGCAAAACGTTTATAAACTAAGCGACTACACATTAAGGGCACAAAAAGGCCCTGTGGGGTGCGGGCCTCGGCTTGAAGCGTCGCTGGGGGAAGGCAGCAAGGGGACACGCTGCATCGGATTCCGATTATTTAGGCATGAATTTAAATCTTCAGCGGCGCAGGCTGGCAAGGGCAAGGGTCGGGGAGAAGATATAGTATAAATAGGAGCGGTAGGAGAAGAAGTATTGAAATGAGTGTAGATACAGTACATAGTAAGATGAGCAGGCAAAATAATCTAAAATATTTATTATCCAATAAACTCACTCGTCAGCTCCCACATCGTTTACAACAACGGGCATAACTTGAATGTCTCCCCTGAATATAATCGAAACGTCTACCTTCAGGAAACCTGCGGCTCCATCAGCAGGATTTCGCGGCAAGCCTAATTGTGCCCATTTGTGGAAAACCTGGTGATCTGTAAATGAAAAAGAGTAAAAGTGGAATAATACCCCATTTTAATTCAAGATTTTAGAGTAACTAAAACCCAATTACTACAAAGCTACTAAATTTTATGATACCGATAAGTCTCGTACTGTCACAGTCACTTTGACATAAGGTGAAAGAGACAGCATGGGACTAAACGACATCTTAATATTGAGTAACGTTTGACTTGTAAAAATATACGTGTACATGACAAAATAATAATATGTTACTACTGTTATAAACCCCAAAGTTTGTGAGGATGAACGGATTTAGCTGAAACTTGCCAAACAAATACAGAAATTGATTATGTTAAGTACTACCTTCCCTACCTGCCCTACCTGCCCCACCTGCCCTACCTGCCCCACCTGCCCTACCTGCCCCACCTGCCAACCAAAAGGTATTTATAGAGTGAATTAAAGAAGTCGAGTAAATTACATAAAGCCAATTACAGGTTCACACGACTAAAATGTATTATTTTAATTTTTTATTATTGATAGGCATATCATCATCAGCCGGAAGATGTCCACTGTTGAACAAAGGCCTCCCCCCAACGAGCGAAAACCTGCCGCTTGCATCTACCGTTTACCCGCGACCTTAACGATGTCGGTCCAGATGGACCACCACCACACACACTGTGCCTTCCAGTTCGTGGTCGCCAGTCGAGAACTTTTTTCCCCATCGGTTATCGATTCTTTGAGCGATGTGGCCTACCCATTGCCACTGCAAATTTTGAGAGCTATGTCGGTGACCTTAGTTCTTCAGCGGATTTTCTCGTTCCGGATTTTATCGCGCAAAGAAACTCCGAGTATAGCACTCTCCATTGCTCGCTGCGTGACTTTGAGCCTCTGTAGGAGGCCAGCAGTTAAGGACCACGTTTCTGTACCATAAGTCAACACTGGCAACATACATTGGTTATAAACTTTCGTCTTTAGGCACTGTGGAATTTTGGACGAAAAGATATCTCGTAGTTTCCAAAACGCTGCCCCAACCGAGTTGGATTCTTCGGGTAACCTGTTTGTCGAAGTTGGACTTACAACTTCGAGGGTATCGTTTCCAACAACTACCGGTATGGGTGGCACATGGACATTCGACATAATTTTCGTCTTGTCCATATTCATTTTAAGACCCACCTATTGAGAAACGTTACTGAGGTCCTTGAGCATAGTGTTAAAATCCTCCATCGACTCAGCCATGATGACTATTTCATCGGAAAACGAAGTTGAGTGATGTATTCGCCATTGATGTAAATGCCACATCCGTCCCAGTCCAAGAGCTTAAAAACGTCCTCCAATGCGTTCGTGAACAGTTTCGGACAAATGACATTTCCCTGCCTTACGCCCCTTTGCAATTGGATTGGTTTCTTACTCTCGTCCTGTAATCGGATCGACATAGTGGCGTTTCTTTACAAACACTCCGGCACTTCGATATACCTCATAGTCGATACGGCATTGCTGAAGAGACTGTAACACCGGCCAGGTTTCGATTGAATTGAAAGCTTTTTCATAGTTCACAAACGCTAGACATAATGGCCGATTATACTCCTCGATCTTCTGTAAATCTGGCGGAGCGTATGGATGTGGTCTATGGTGCTGAAGCCCCTGTGGAAACCGGCTTGTTCGGCAGGTTGGAAATCATCAAACCTGCGTTCGAGACGATTCGTAATGACCCTCGAGAACAACTTATACACAAGGCTCAAGAGTGAGATGGGTCTGTAATTCTTCAGTAAGGTATTGTCACCTTTTTTGAAGAAGATCACCACCACACTCTTGTGCCATGCTTCTGGCGTAGTACCGTGAAGTATGACGAAATCAAACAACTTCTGGAGGACTAAAAGTACTGGTTTTCCACCCGCTCGCAGAAGTTTCGTCGGGATTCCTTACTGTTCTTAAACTGTTGGAGGGCCATTCTAATCTCATACAGGCTAATGTCTGGGATATCTTCAGTGTAGTGTCGGGTCAGTCTCGCTCTGGTGTTCTGAGCTGAGCTGACCACGGACTGTCGTGTAGTAGTGAACAACTGACCATAAAACCTCTCTAGCTCTTTCAGGATCTCAGGTTTGGGTGAGATGATACTGCCGTCCTAAATCTTCAGTTTCGTCATCAAACATATGTTTGGCCACTATCTCACCTGATGGTAAGCGATAATGCGGTCTAAGATGGAACACGCTTGCCTAGAAGTAACCTATTCACTCTTGACTTAAAGTCTCCCAGGTTGTAGCTATCAGGAAACACATACTCAGGATACTACAGGAAAAATTAACGAATTAAAGGATTAAAAATCACTTATTATCTTTTGCTACGATTAAATGTACAATAGTAAACGCGTAGTTTAGACAACCCTACAAGTTTTATCCAACCCGCCAGACTAGACAGGCGGGACGCGACGCTACCACCCTGACAGTTATAGTTTACTCTTCAGTGTGATAGGACGTCGGGGCTCCTTTCACGAAACCAGGCTCGCAGCTAACGGGCCCGACATACAGTGGAGCAGTGAATTTAGGAAAAGGACTATGACTCTTGGTAGATGTAAAAGCTGCTACACATACACAACTAGCGCAACACTAGGCCTACTAAGTGTTATCTTAAACGTGTGAAAAGAGTCAGAGAAAAGTGGTTTTATTTGTCGAATTGTATTCCTACCTAAATAATATAAACATGTTTAGTGTATGGGATTATTTGCCGGATATTTATAAACAGGTACGGGCCTAGATAATATTCATGTTGTACACACGACTACACATCAAGCTATACAATTCCAGTATAAGCTGACCTCTCATTGTATGGAAATTCTTACAAAAATCTTGTGTGTCACAGTGTTTGTTATCGAACTCCGCCGACCGGCTTGACTGATTTTTAAGATTTTGTGTGTATAAATATACACACAAAATCTCAGATCCTTACCAAATGGTGAGAATAGGTCGAAGGCTATTTAAAAAAAAATATGGCAATTCAACGTTTGCCGGGTCAGCTTGTTCTAAAACATAATACAATTCAAGATCAGCGTATACTGGAAATGTAACCGAGTATACTGTGCCTACTTAATGTACCACTTCCGTAATACTTCCAGTTTATTTACGTGGAATACTATATTTTTATTCTGTTCCATTTTAGGATTTATCAGGTGGTACCTACCCGGGTTTCGAGGGTGATTAATTCTTTTCCCGCAAACATAGGTCAGCAATTTGTTTAAATACTAGATAGAAATATATTGTACGCCATACGTGTTCACCAAAATATCATTTTGTAGAAGCAGTTGCGAATCTATTGAAATTAAACTTAAGTAATCTGTAATTATAATATGTTATTGTTTGAATAAATATTGATGAACAGGTACAAACTTGTCGAGGGCCTGTTTTACTATAGATTAACGGTATTATTCATAAAAACTTATCGAACACCACCCTTGCTACTAGAGAGGCTGACAAAAATTGTTATTCAAAAACGTTCTTTATACCTACTATAAAGTTATGAAAGCCAGAACCCTACTATAACAGACCTATAAGCAAAAAATGTCCAGCTTTCTGAAAACCGGCTGTCATTTGACGTACAAATATTATGTATGTGTGTATGTTAACTGCCTATCTAAGCCAGTTGTCAGTATCGTACACAATCGTACTTTGAGGAATTGCGGAAATATTTATTTTATTTTTACTATTGTTTATTATTATAAACAATGCAAGATTTACTAACCTTGGAAACTATTGAAACAATTGACACGTCTTGAAAACTGGCATCTTCGAAGAATGGTTTACAGAAATAGTAGCGATCCATTTCTCTTGGACGATGAAGACTTTAGGAAGTTCCGTATCGCTTTATTTTTTTTTTTTAAGGAGTCATTTTAGCGAGTAGTTTAATAAAGAAAGACATGTGTAAAAATATAAGTTTAATTTATTGTTAAAAATATTACTTTAATTTAAAATCTTCCCCACTTGCTGGTTCAGAAGCAGGTGGCGGACTACCATAATGTATTTGGAACCTTTAACTCTAAAGAGTATCTTCAGGATTTAACAATATTTTTTAAACCCCGCAAAAAAAAAAGTCAATAGTTTAACAAAAAGCTCGATCGATTGAAACACTTTTAGCATACCCGATTCGTTCTATTGCTACCCCACATATAACGCTGGCTTCGAAACCCGAAACCCGAAAAAGAACGATATGTATTAAAGGCATTTTCTTTAAACGGTAATACATCATCCATAGAAACAAAAAAAAATATTTCCATCCGAAATAAAAAGTTTTTATTTTTTAAATGTCATACAAAATCAAATACATGTTTGGTTTTTTTTAACTTATTTTGTATGCTGATATATTTTTTCAAATTTATTAGTGATGTAGGGTAACGAGATTAAGAGAAAGCTCTTTGTATATATATTATTTATTATTATTATTTTCTAATATGAATGTACTTTATTCGGTAAAGAGTGGCGATTAGAATAAACAATAAAAAGTAAATGAATGCGAAAAAGACCCTTAAACTGAAGTCTTGAATAACTTTTTTAATTTAAAATTACACGTAATCTTAAAAATATCGTACCGAAAATTGATTTGAACGAGATCTAGTAAGTAGTTTTTTTTAATACGTCGTAAATCGTAAACCGCAATTTACCTTATTTGCTGCTACGGAACCCTTCATGGGCGAGTCCGACTCTCACTTGTTTAAATTTAGGTGTGTAGATTTATTTGATAAAAGATTAATAACATTATTGCAATAAACATAGGTAATATAATTGCTAATTAAAAACTTTCACATAAAGGTTACCTACGAATTATAAAAGTCAGTTTTTCATTTAGTTACCATTAAAATCTAAGGGGTTTTACTCGGATATCTATGGGTTTTACTGTGACCAGATTTTACGAAAACAAAAGTATTATTTTTCGATCTCAATAATATCGTCGCAGCTTAGTGAAATGTTTTTATAGAGTGTTCATGGAATTTATTGCATTGGTAACTAGATTCAACTTTCTGACTGACTGACTGTCTTGTAAATTTAAAGATACCTGTTGTTTGTTTACGGTTTATTTAAAATAAATATTTGAGTTTGACCACTACAAGCTATTTTCAAGACGATGTGATGTGTGACGATTATCTTTCTTTTTTAAAAGACGTTATTAGACAGATAAATTTGATAATTTGTCTGCAATGCTGAATTTAATTAAAGTTTAAAAAAATGGGCTTCTATCTTTACAACGTAGGACTTAAACATAATTGCAGAAATATTGCTCGTGCTAATGCCTGATGTTACATTATATGTTATATTATTTTATTTTTCATTCCAGATAAACTATGTAAATAAGGAAGTTTAAGCAGCACCGGATTTTTCACAATAGTCAATATGCATTTAGAAAATAGTGGAAAAACTAGTAAATATGATGAGGTCGAGAACGACGCGCCAAGCAATTCAGAACCCGAAAATGACTATTTAGGAAATGGATTTCATGAGGACGCTGATAATGAACTTTCAGACAGTGACGATGACCTCGCACACAACGTAGAGGCATTTTTAAATCCAGTGTATGATATAAACGATCTAAATATCCATGAAGAAGATGAAGACGACACAGACGACGATTCAAATAATGTCGAAGAAGATCCTGTAGCAAATAATGTCGATGGTTTGAATTTTAATGACCAAGAAGGAAATGAAGAAAATTCCCAAAGCGAATCAAGCGACAGTTATCAAGAAGACTACCAGGATATAAATGCACCTAACGATTCCCGTTCAAGTGCATTAAGTACCACTAAAAATGACGGTTCCAACGATCCCCAATCAGAGACATCCACCAACCTAAAATATGATAACTTCAATGATCCCCAACCAGGGACATCAAGATACTTGGAAAATAGACAACAAGGTACATCTAACATAGTAGAAAATGAAGATTCCGTAAATACCCAACAAGGTGCAGGAAGCCTTACGATGCATTTTTGCGTCAATGCTCAACAATGTGAATCATGCAACCCTGAAAATAAGGATTCCAACAACTCTCAAAATCCAAGTGAAAGGTATGCTCGTACAGAAAATTATGATTCTTCTAGGGGTTACGTTTTTGGATCAGGTCAAGAATCGATCGAAACACTTAGTATTAGCATACCCGATTCGTCCTATTGCTACGCCCCATATAACGCTGGCTTCGAAACCCCGGAATTGTTCGACAACAACGCAGCAGGTGACTCCGGGTACCGAGCCTCATACTCTTCCCACTACCACGATCTAGACACTAACTATACACCACCATCATCATCCGTTTACGGGACTTCAGGCTATGCAGATCACGAAACTTTGCCAACATTTGGCAATTTCGTCTCAGGGACATCTGTTTTCAACACCTCGCCTTTGTTTCGCTACGACCCCCACTTTAATCCTGACTATGCAACACGGGAATTGCCTACCTACAGCGCTACACACAACCCTACTTATCTACCACCTTTCTTAGTAAACAACGGCTACGTAACCCCAAGACCACGTCACGACCAACTTGTACCGTCAGTTAACTCACACTCGTCTGGTTACATAAACACACATTCTAACTCAGACTCCAATAATCACAGCACTGACGCTCCGCCCTCTTTTGGCTACCCTGCTAATGGGTTATCAATCTATAGGGGTTTAGGCCTACCAAGTAACTACGCTTCACATTTGCCTAACTTTACTGCCCTGGGTCTACCTACCCATGTCTCTAGTGTACCATCTAGTGACCATTCTTCTGATTCTACAGCCATGAATCATCATTATCGTAGTAGAAACGGTGCCCAAGAAACATTTCAATATACTACTGCCCCTAGCTTTTCTGGCTATGGCACCCAAGGAACGATAAACCACCGTGAGCCTAATTTATATACTGGATTTGATAGTACTGGCCACTCGATAGATAGAGATAATTTGGAACAGGTAATGTTACGACTCTCTATTTCAGATCGGCGATACATTCCCGTAGTTAGACTTGAATTTGAACGCATATCAAACGATGGGGATGATACTCCCGCCGAACCTCAACCTCGACCAGGATTTTCTAATGAACAAGGTCCAATGACACAGTCTAGGTTCTTTGGAAATCCTACACAATCACGAGGTCATGGTCGAAGTCATGGTCGAGGTTATAGTCGAGGTCATAGTCGAAGTCATGGTCGGGGTCATGGTCGGGGTCATGGTCGAGGTAACGGTCGAAGTCATGGTCGAGGTAACGGTCGAAGTCATGGTCGTGGGCATGGTCGTGGTCGTAGACGTGGTTGTGGATATAGAAGCGGTAATTTTTAATTTGTTTTTAAATTGATGCGTGGTGATATTGTCTACATTATTTATTCAAAAGAAATTCTACATGATTTATACCTAATAAATTAGTTATTATGGGCGGGTTGCTTCAATTATACTCTACTGACGGGTTATAGTAAAAAATGGCCGATAACTATCGTCAAACAAAAAATGGGTTGTTTCACAAAATGGTGGCTTTAACGTACCTTATTTTACGTCATTTTTTATCCACAAGTCTACGTCATTTTACGTCATTCTTGTTTTCAAACAGCTGCGTCAAACATCACAACAGATCAAAACATTTTGGAATATTTTTTGTATTCGTCTTTATTCGACGATAATTCATCTGATGATAATAGAAATGGTTTAGAAAGAAATAAAAAAGTGTTTGCAACACGAAAAGTGGATAAGTTAAAAGTCCTAAAAAAAAGGTTTTTTAAAGACATTAAATTCTGCAAGAAAAAAAAGACAACCCAAGTATTGCTCTTCTTTAGATGACAGTTCTCAATAGGCCACTTTTTTAAAACAATATATCTTTATACTTTTCAATTAGACGAAGAAACTAGAATAAACGTAGTAACTATCTCAAGTTACACAAGTTTTACATCCTGTTTCTCTGTAAAAATAAAATACCACGTGAAGTACCTACAAAATATCGAAGGACCTATCGTAACGTTTAACAATCATTTTTGTGTTCATTTTATAGGTACTTACGTACTAGCTACTTTGGTGTCAACATATTCATTTTGAAGATACTTTAGATTTATTAAGACCTAAGATTTAACGCGCACTGCGATGACTCGCGTTCGATTTAGGAATAGCATAAAACGCAAAACCGCGTACAAGACGTTTTGCTTAATTTTATTTCAGTATCACCGTGGATTTTTTGCGAACAGCGTGTGTTATGGTTTTGAATTTATTTTATTGTATATAAAAACTAAGTTCGTCCCGTCGATATACTGAATAAGATACCGAATGCGGTTAACCGCTGTGCGTGCGCTACCATACCTATTACTATTCGACACAAAAAAAACGCGCGTTTATAAAACGTGATCAAAATAGCATTTTTAGGGTTCCGTACAAAAAAAATCAGAACCCTTATAAGATTACTCGGGCGTCTGTCTGTCCGTCCGTCGGTCACAGCCAATTTGCTCCGAATCTACTGGACCAAATCAGGTGAAATTTAGTAGGATGGTGTAATCCTATGACCAAAACACAGATAGATGCGCAAAGTAAATATTTTTTGTTTAAATTAGCGTTATTTTTGGGGGACAAATAGGAAATAAAAAAAAAGTTTCGCAAACCTTACTGTGTCATATTTCAAATGAAAGGGCTCGTTATGAGGATATCAAATATATATTTTTGTTATTATTTTAAAATAAATAGTTTTGATTTTATTCATGAAAGAAGCCGAAGATTGACCATTCCACTCGCCTGATCGCCGAAACTACTGAGCCTAAAATTTTGAAAAAAATACAAAATATAGTTAATTGCTTGTAAATTACAGGAAAACCTATAAGAATTCTACGTAATCCTAGCGCGCTCTCCACGCGAGTTCAACTCGCACTTGACCGGTTTTTTTTAATCAGTCACAGAAATAAACACCAATGCGTGCGCTTGTTTAGAAACCTACGCGTTATTTTTTTTGAGGTTTTAGACCTGTTATTAAGCGCCTGCAGCACAAAGTACGTAAGGATGCGTCGCGCCCCCGAGCAGAGAGACCGCTCAGAACAAACCGCCATTTTTACCACGCACACATTGACATTACGTTTATAGGCATTCTCAAGCAGTTTCAAGCAGACTTCAGACTCGGCTGTCACGTGTTGTCTAAATGAATAAATAAGAGACATTGACATTTAACGACGATCGAGAAAACTTTGTTGTAAAAAATTGCAAAGAGTTCCAACCAGTGTCAATAAAATTTCATATTGTCACAAATAAAACCTACAGAGTCACTACAGTAGCAGCCCTAGTGAGTCTGGCAAGTTTAGGTAATTATTTTTGAAGATGGCGGGAGCGGTCCTTCTGTACCCTCTATATTTTGTGCCTGCAGTTAATCGCAGTGCGTGCTAAGCCTTAGAATAAAAATGTGCTTGTCAGGTGTCACTTATTAAGTTATTACTCTATTAAATACCGGTAGATAACAATTTTGACGAGAACAGTGAAATATTGTTTATAACAAAGTAATCTTCTGACCATTTTAATTGGGAAAAAATGTTGCTTTCGACTGGCAACCCGAATAACTTAAATTGTAGGTTTTCTAAATCATGAAACAACGCTTTGCATATCACAAACGTTAAACATCTTACGTAATAGTAATTTTACCGTTAAATTATTAACGTTTACCAACCGTTTGACACAACCCGCCCTAAAATAGCATTTTCTTTCTAATGACCATGCCTCGTATGTATAAGGATACTTTATTGACCGTCAAGAAGTTTGAATGTCCATGCAAGACTCGAAAGGAGGAGTTGTGAATCTTCAGGTTCACTCTCTCATGCATGGACAGTCTCGCTGGTTCGATCAAAATAGAAACGAGCTTAAGAACCTATATAGTTATAGTAGCCAGAGGCAATTTGTATAACATTATGAAAACATATAATATGTACTACTTCACATTGTAATTGTAATCTGTCCCGCCTTACCGCGACTTAAATGTGATATATTATTTAAATTTAAAGTACCAGCGCCTCCATTAATTGGGATCATCTTGTACTGATCGGGCTTAGAATCTCATAATTATACTTTAGCAAAGGGTTACCAGTTAATGCAGGCGGACGTACTACACTATTGTGATGTTTTAGAATTAATGCGAAGATATCAAGCAAAAAAGTATATGCGAATGTGTGTATCGCTTCATTATTTCAGTGACGCACATAATCTTAGTTTTAGTGCTGTAGACATAAATATCGCCTCCGGAAAAAAACGATATCTAATAGTTCGGCAGGTGGCGCACGGTAAGTTGGAATTCGCGTAGGTACACACGGCTGCACATTAAGCTATACATTTCCAGTATAAACTGATCTTGCATTGTATAGAATTTCCAAACAATGAGAGGTTAGCTTATATTGGAAATGTATAGCTTGATGTGTACGTGTGTACATAAATTGGACCTCACTAAACTTTATTTCCAATAAACGCATCTCGCACCAAGCAGCACACTGCCACGCATTATTTAATTTATTTACGCTAGCGTACAGGCATTTTCTCGTTAAATACGCAGCTGAATATGTATTTATTTTTTAAAAGTGCGTAAACATTTATCAGAAAGTTTATAATGTATGAAAATATTTTTTCTCTTAATTATTTATTCTTTTACGTGACTGGTTGAAGACGAATCCAAAAAACATAATTGTATTCGTTTTGGAGATGAATTTTAAATGCCCTAACTACTGGAGTAGCGGACGCTCCGATCTCTTTGGAACTTATTATTGTTGTGATGTTTTGCTAATATGAATTGTATAAAAGAGCGCTACCTCCCGTACTATTAAAAATCACAATTCCTTTATATTTGATGTTCAAAGATGTGCGTAATTTGCTTCTCAAGATAGTCTGTAATATCTTAAAATTATAAATCTAGGTATTAATATTATTATTACTACATAGATTGACAATGTGAAAAACAAGATCTAGGTAAAATTTTCGTGTGTTAAGATAGGTTGAAAAGACGAATTTATAATGTGCTATTGTTCTAAACTTTATTAGAATCGAAGACTTTTTAGTGCTTGGATGTAGCTCAAACCAAGCAATAATGATTTGTAGTAACGTGTAAGCCACAAGGTTCTTTTCACGCTTAGTGGAAACTGGCTAGCCAGCTCCGCATAGGAAATAAAATCCCGGGATTGAAAAAAACCGATTACGGGAATTTCGGGATCGGTACATGTTTAATAATAAAGGTTCTACATATCATAACGCAACTGTGAGTGTTGCATCTGCGACTCATTTGCACTTATTCGCAATGTAGGTTCACTCTCACATACACAGGCATCTCACTCTAGAAGATATTTATAAAGTACCAAATGAACTTGTCTTTATTGGTTATGCTAAATTATTTAATTGCAATGCAAATAAATTAAGTATTTGTTTGTTTTAAATACCTGAAAAGTGTATTTATTATAGTTTATTTTTATTTATAGTTAATTATTGTTATGTTCAAAAACAGAAAAAGGGGCTAATTAATAAGTTCCTAATTGTAAATTTTAAGTCGATACGTAAAATTAGAACTGATTTAAAATAAAAAATAATCAATTAATTTTATTGTTATTGCGACTTAAAAAAAATACAATTACTCCAACCCCGGGATCCAGGGACTAGTGTATCCCGGGACCCCGGGATGGGTGTATCTTAATCCCGAAATCCCAGGATTGAAATATTGGTCCGGGATTGTATTCCCTGCATAGGGAGCTGGGCGTGCTAGCAGCGTCGACTAGCTACAGCCTGAACGTGCGAAAAGAAACTCTTAATTTGTTAAGCTTTTTGTCACCATTACCGATCTATTTAATAAACGTCTACGTGTGGAATTCCAATGCGAATTTGACTTTAGCTTTGTAAAATATATAAATGTATTAAATGTGTGATGATTGTTTTATTGTTACCTAATGCTGTTACTCGCAACTTCATTCTCATGTAACCTTAAGACTTAAAACGCACTTCTAAGAAGCCGCATGATATAAACACACTGACTTGCGGCCAGCCCTGGCTGTCTTGGAGCTGCGGCAGGCCGCACATCTATTGGTAAGAATTTGTAATCGCCGTCGCATATAATGAAAAAGAAATGCTTGTAATTGACGACGACATGCTGCGAACCGCAATAGAACCGTGACGATACGGTTAGCCGGAACAAGGCATGCCGTTGCGGCAGGCCGTATATACGAATACTGCGGCCTGCCGGCACGGCACGTGGCATAACGCCATTAAAATTGCCGGCAATATTGCCACAGTTGCCAAAACTGCCGGGACTGTTTCCAAACTTGCTGGCAACATTGGGCAAGTAACGTATAAATAGAAAACCAGTGTTACTAATATAATTGTTTAGTAGAATAATATTGCAGTATGCAGGCTGGTAGTTTTTTTGCTTATCTACAACATCCAGTCAACAATTTTAGTTTTTACATTTATTTTCTCAGTGATAAACTAAAGAATAGAATTAAACTTTCCAAAACTATTTTAGAGATATCGTATTTCTTTTTTTTCTACGTTCTTATAATTTAACTTCTCTTGTTAAATTCACTGGCAGACAGCACATACTCACCAAGAGCCCAATCTCGGTAAGTTTACACTTACCAGAGCGCAGATCCTATGACCAGCTTCCAACAAATATGTACAATTTCAGCACTATCGGACTTCAGGAAATAGATTAAACTCGATGTTATTACAAACACATGAAGTTACTTTACGAAAAATCCAAATTTTTACAAAATTACACAGGTGTATGATTTATATTTATTTCATTTTGTATCCATAACCTCTTGATTTTTTTATAAATATTATATGTGAAATTCTAAAAAAAGGTATGGGGGTTAGTTATCATGAAGTTACCATTGTCATAGTTTAACTTTATCTTCATATTTGCAAGGATAATTACAAATTAATTATAATGAACCATTAATTATATAGGCCCACTACTAATACGTTTAATTACACCATTACTTAAAACCTCATGAGCGCAAAAACATTGAAAATGGCATTTGAAAAACCTTATGTCATATGGTAACTTTGGCAACTTTCCGGCAATATTGCCCAGTATTGCCGGCAATATTGCCCAGTATTGCCGGCAATATTGGAATCTTTCCTGGTATGTTTCGGAAATATTCGGCCATTTTCATTCCATTGCGGCCAGCCGCAAGTGCGTTTTAAGAAACAAGTCTGACAAGAAATCTTAGAAATCACGCATATAAAAAACACAAACACCTTTCGAAATTTCAACTTTAGTGGTTTGAGCTGTGCGTTGATATTAGCATGGCGATCGCCGTCAGATCACTTCACATTTTGAACACTGGCTTTTATTGAAAGATTAAGGATCTGTCTGCGGCCTTAAAGGAAGTAAGTATTTTCAGACCACTATGGTGGTGAGTAAGTATTATTAATAAATCATCACCTGCCTATCTTAGTCTCAAGTATGTTGGGGTTGGCTTCCAGTCTAACTGGATGCAGCTGAACCATAAGTTCTTCAAGTGTGGTCATCAAATAATTTATAGAAATAACCTCATAGATGCTTGCTGGAGAGGATAGTCCATGAGGATTTCTCCACGACAAAAAAAAAACCGGACAAGTGCGAGTCGGACTCGCACACCGAAAGTTCCGTACAAAGTAGGTACCATCTACATACCCATACCACACCCGCGACACCTTATACAAACGAAACGGTATAATAGCCTACACTACTACAAAAATAGCAGACTGTATAGATACGTGCGTGTGTGTGCGTTAATGTCGCTAGGGCTGTCACTGCCACCGCGAGCGCGCGAGAGCGAGCGTGCGCGCGATACCGGTCTCAACACAAGTGTTTCTCTCTCTCAAGTAGGTACTCGATTCTTTCAAGGTTTGAAATTCGATGTTCCAAATAGGTAAGTAGATAAATACCAAGAAGTTTGTAGCTTGAGTTAAAATTCGTTATTCCCTCAAGGTCATTTCCTCATTGCATTTAGGAGGGAATGACGGTTGATGAGGGAATGATTTACACAGTATTCTACAATACTTTTAGATTTTTTATTTATTACTTCCAACTTGTATTCCATGGTATTTAATTTAAAACAGTTACGTGTATGTATACGTCATAGTTTAATTTGACAAAAATTACATAATTTCATATATTATTATTTGTTTTAAGTATAAAATCTTATATATAAAATATTTAATTTGTATGATTAAAATATTTCGATTTTCTTTTTCACAAATGAGCGAATACACGTTTCTACGCGCCACAAGTCAGCCCTTGAACTGGAAGACGTTGCCAGAGCCAATGCGGCGCGAGTAGACGTGAGCAACAGTGTTTCGGTGGGGGGCGGAGCGTGTCGCTCCTGTACGATAGTACTAATACTTATACTGTGCCCATACTTCCATACTAATATTATAAATGAGAAAGTAACACTGCCTGTTACCGTTTCCACGATGAAACGGCAGAACCGATTTTGATGAAATTTGGTATGAAATAGCTTGAACTTCGGGAAAGCACATAGGGTACTTTTCAATCTGGAACTTCGTCTGCATCCGCGAAAACCGACATTCACACGGACCAAATCGCGGACAAAAGCTCATTATAAATAAAGAATATACAGGATGTTTGGTAGATCGATGTAAAGCCGTAAAGCGGAGCTAGTATAGACCATTTACAACCATTTGAACCAAACTTGTCTTACCCGAAGTGTGACTAATTTTTTTTTTAGCAAAGTTTAATGGTTTTTGATGACAAAACCCAAAATATTGCAGTTAGTTGCAAATAATGGCCAATTTAAGTCATTTATTTTTTATTTTGTTTGGTTAACATAATGCGCAAACAATCTAATAAAACATAATTAGGGGATCTGTATGATAAGATAATTTTTTAACAGACATTTAAAGTCAAAGACATTTTTAAAGATTTCAGAAATCTGTTTTTAGACGGCATGAAAAAAAATTCACGGATGGTGCTTATTTTGTTCAATCATTTTTAAAAACATGTCTGGATATTGTTCTTTCTTTCGAGGTATCTACTATGCGGATAGCTCATCAATTATTGAAATTAGGACCTACAAACCAAATTGAGGGAGAAAAATATTTTTTCATCCCACCATCTCGGAAAGAGTATTTTTAATCTTCAATATCTGAGTGGAAAAGCCGTTTTTATTCTCTAGAGGATAAAGTAAATTTATCTTCAATATCTGAGTGGAAAAGCCGTTTTTATTCTCTAGAGGATAAAGTAAATTGAATTTATGTGTGCACTAAGTTTGTGAATTAAAAAAAAACATTAAACCTATTTACTACTACCTCTATGGTGCCGAATATATCATACAACTTTTTTTTTATTTGTTAAAAACTCAGACTTTGTAAACGTTTTTTTTTTGCATTTAGTCATTTCCGCGCTGAGGTGGAATGAAAAGTTACGTGTTGCACTCGAGTGCAAAGATTTTTCACCTCGTGCTCTTTTGATTCCCTCGCTAACGCTCAGGATTCTAATTTTGAATCACTCGCTGCGCTCGTGATTCAATTTTAGAATCCTTCGCTTGCTCGGTCATCAAAATTGAACACGCGGTTAAAAAGCAACTTTGCACTTTTGTATAACAAATAACTATTTCATCCCTTCTATTCGAAAAGTGTCGTTTTGTTCCTCTATAAGCGGGAGCAAAATAGCTCTTTTCTCCACTAGGCTTTTTAGCGGGCAGTAATGAGATTTGAATTTGGAACATGAATCGTTCATTGAAATCGAACGCCAATTGTATAAATTACTGGCTGTAAGTGTTGGCTGTACGGTGCGGGGAGGCGCGGTAACTAAAAAAAAAACAAAAGCGCGCTATTTACTTCACTGTTGTTGTAATCGGTACGGACTTTATTGTATTTTGCAAAAAAAAAAGAGTTTTACGTCGAGTTCTGAAAGTGATAGTGCATTAACTCCTGAAACAATCAAAATAGAAGCTAATAACGTTATACAAAACTTAATACCTACGAAATCCCGGGAGAAATATTTTCTCATAGAACGAGATGAAAAGTAGAGTATATGACTCGAGAGCAATAATATTTTTCCCTCAGGCGATGTTCTTTGAATCCCTCGCTACGTTCAGGATTCTGTTTTAGAATCCTTCGCTTCGCTCTGGATTCAAAATAGCGCCCTCGCCGTAAAAATATTATTTTGCTCCCTTGTCATACAATCTACTATTTATTTTCCGCTTTTTAGTACCTCCTTCTCATCCAAATCTATTAAGAAGATATTGAAAGTTAACTACTACAAAGATTGATGAAACTAAAACGTCGTCTATGTAACATTTTTGGGTATCTGTTGATTTTTCAAAAAGTGCTGAATCAATTTCGATAAAATTGATATGGGACCACCCCTGATGCATACCCTATCCATAAATAAAAGAATTTTCAAAATCGGTTTACGTTTGCCGGAGAAATCGCGTAACAAATCGCGCACATACTTAATGCAAATTCAAGACTTATACGGTTTTCTCATGGATGCCATTGTCAGAACTGAACCAAATTAAAATGGGACCACACGGGAAGCACCAGAGAAAGATCAAAACCGGTTCACCCAGTCCAAAGAAATCAGGTCACAAACATAAAAAAAAAACAGACGAATTGATAACCTCCTCCTTTTTTGAAGTTGGTAAAAAATCAGTGGTATGTTTTCTTTTTCAGTTTGTTAAATGGCAAAGGCAGAAACCCACCTGATGGGATAGTTCTCACGGGTATGAACACCTGCAACACCAACCGGCTATCATTCCCTTCGATTCGTCTTTTGATCACCATAGTCGTGTATAGATGACAAACTAGAATGTACCTACCACGTCACGGTCACGATTACATGACAATTTTTAAACTTAATTCGTAGCTAGATACTAAGGGCACCTTTATGCTTTTTTGACGTGACGCGTGACGTGGCGGTATAAAGTTGCATGTTCTAGATACGAATTGATTTATATGGCTTCGTACCAAAGACGTAAATAGATACCCTAATTGGTGCGATTTCTTCTGTCTGTCTATCACAGCTGCTTAATAGAATAACGTTGCAGTAATGAACGTTATACCTATTACATGTTTAAGTTTTTGACAGTAGAGGCTTGGCTTAATTCAAGCCACTAGGAATTGATTTTAGAAATACAAACTGCTATGATCAGTCACAGATGACTCACAAATCACTGTCAACATTTTAGAATTAGACTTTACAAAATAGTGATCAATACATTTGTTAAGACGAGTAGGAAGAGAATGACTAGGCAAGAGACAATGGGTTGCAAGTAGATCCAGATAGTCATCAGATTTAGACTCATCGTTATGGGTACCAATATCAATATCTATGTCACCTGTTAAATATAGATTGGGTATATGTTTCAGTTTGTTTAAAAGCCCGTCTAAAGAACAAAGAAAATTTGTTATACATACAAATAAAGGCGTTTGATTTATCTATTTCGACTACCAAACAATCAGCGTCTGCAATATTGTGTTCGTACACTATGATATTTGCCAAATTACTTTTTGTATATACAACTACACCACTATTCTGATTGATATGTTTCTGAGTGTAGTAAGCATCGTACTGTTCTATTCCTGGAATTAAGTCTGAATTTTGTAGCCAACACTCAGTCAGAATGATGATGTCGTAGTCTATATTATTCCTTGCCATAAAAAGTTTAAAATATTCTAAGTTTTTATGTATACTTCGAATGTTTTGTACAAATATTTTAAGAGATGGTTCAATATTAATTTTATATTTCAAGAACGATTCTGGATCCTCAACCAAAAAAGAATCACCAACGTTGATATTATTATCAACATCACATGCTCTAGACTGTTACACATTGTTTAAAAACAAAAAAGTCAAGCGAATTATATTAAGGGAACAATAATTTTGGCTGAGGGATATAGTTTTTTAAAATTCGTGCGAGTACGATCGTAGGAGTGCGAGCGTAGTAAATACAACAATTGCTTATCAACGGACATAGAGAATATATAATATAATAATAATATAGTAGAGCGATATATGTATAAAATCAGTATGATATATATATATAATATACAAAATAAACATAATAGTAGTAATGTAGAAGTATATACAACTTGTAACAAAGGTTAACAATATTTGTAATAAACTGGTATGTGACATCATAATCTAACTTTAAACAAAAAAAAGTACAAAAGGTATAATAATGTAGCAAAAACCACGTTTAACTATACCGCATTTTGATAAGAAATATACCATTATACAGTCATTGTGTTGCTAAATCTTTAACCTGATTCAGGGTTTTATTAATTATGGCAGACTGGCCCTCCAAGATGTTTCCTCGTGATGCCCAGTAGTATTTGCACATTCCACTCTTTACTAGTTCTCGAGCAGCTGCAAACATCTTTTTTGACATTGAGGTTAGTGATTCAGATATGTAAACTCGCGAATGTACTCCACTTAGCCTTAATATTTCTGTATTAAGTGGTCTTTCCTTGTTCTCGGAGTTATATTTTTTTGCGGCCCTTATAACTATTTCTCTCTTTTTTGCGTCTTGGTACTCCACAACAATTGGCCCATCAAATTTACTTCTTCTGTATATATTTGTTGTTGTATCGACAGGCGGCTAATTCAGGGTATTGTAGATGTTCTGGACTATTTCATATACATTTTCTTTATCATCGCGTGGAATGTTTCTTATTTCAACAGTATTCTTGACAAGTTGCTAATGTAATTCATTAAATAGAATTTCTAATTCAGTAACCCGTAAATTTTATTTTTTCAAGGTTTTGTACCCTACCCACTATTTCCTTGTAATGTTTAGCATTCTGTTCAAGTAGTTTTATAATCTGTGAATTAGACTCGAGTATCTGGCTGTTTTGTTGCTTAATCTCGTTAATTTCGGTACACATCATTTGCTTGAAGGACTCCATAAGTTGTTCCTTTAGATCCGCCAGGGTTTCTTGTTCAGGGTTTTTTCGCTTCCTTAGGTTGATATTTTGGATAATATCTTGATCTGGTGAATCCCTAGACAAATCCGGATGCGACGAGAACATTATTGATTGTTCAGTGTTTGGAGTACGTTGCATTTTTATTATCTGATAAATTTGCTAGTACTACAAGGTGGTCGAACGTTCTGCATTTGCTGGCTCACTAACATACACTCGTCGCTTAATTTCACTCCACAAAAAAAATGTCTAATGGCGTGAGAACAGGTAAGCGTGGAGACCATGCAATGGGGCTGCCACGACCGATCCACTGACTCCCGAACTCCTCCGTCAGGTACTCACGCACTGCCCTATAGTAGCGCGGAGGCGCGCCGTCCTGCTGGAACCAGAGGCCTCGTAAGTTGGCTAATGGAAGATCTCTAACATTGAACACCATAGTCCGAAAAAAAGTCAAATAATTTTCTCTATTAAGACGCCCTTCAATAAAATAAGGGCCAACGATATTGTCGTTTAGGTTTCCTGCCCAAACATTTACAGAAAACCTGTGTTGAAAGGAGTTCTCTTTTGTTAGCATTGGATATCGTATTGACTACCAGTGTTCATTGTGTTGGTTAAACAATCCGATACGAGTAAACATACAGTCATCCGAGTATAACACATTTGCTCCTGTGTTGTTTAGTATCCACCTGCAGAACGCCATCCTTGGTTCACTATCCACAGTGGTCAATACTTGACCCTTTCTGTAGTGGTATGGGTGAAATCCAGATGAAATAATGATCATCCATGCACAGTACTGGCTGATATTAAAATGACGAGCTGCGTCATTCGTACTTCACCGGGGATCTTCTTCAAAGTAGGCAACTACATCGTCGTACAGGTTTTGCGAATACACCGGTCTTCCACGGCTATGGACGGTACTTGGAATGATCCATGGTCGAGTAAACGCTGGTAAACATTTATCACAGTCCTAACGTTTGGCTGGCGAGCATTTGGATACTGTTCCCTGTACATACGTACAGCGGCACTCGCGATCTCACCAAGACAAAAAGTACACACGCATAGCCGTACACTTCCGAAATGAAAACTGGTAAGCCATCGCGACAATAAAAACTTAACAATTTGGGTAAAAGAAGCACGCGCACACAACACTTCCGCTAACAAATAAATTGAAAATGTATCGCTGACCGTTGTCTAGTAGGGACCGTGGCTTGAGCTTAGACGCGAGTTTGCCGGGACTTATGAATGGCGACCGAAATGGAAAAATACTATGCGTTGTATTTTCTAGTAGTAATTGTTATGAATGATTGATTAATTTATGAGTTTACCAATTATGTCAAATTTTCGTAGCCAATTTTGGGATATCGTTTTTTTTTTTTTACTTTTGACTACATAAATATGATCAGTAAAGGGTACGGATATAGCCCCATTTTTTTTTGCACTAATTAAAAATTAGTAGTGTATATATTCACTGTGATGTTGTGTAATAGGTAGGCCTATCCATATTTAATATTATAAATGCGAAGATGTAATTTGGTATTAAGATAGCTTGAACCCCGGAGAAGGCCATAGGCTACTGTCTAATCCACGACTTCGTCTGCATCCGCGATATCCGACATTCACGCGGACAAAGTCGCGGGCAAAAGCTAGTAATTATAATAAAGCAACCAACGGAAGTTTCAAAAATGTACTTTCCTTGATGAAATTATAAATTATTAGATAGGTACTATCCGCTTTAAAACAGTTCTAATAATAAGACCAGGTTTCACGCAATATTTTTACTATAACGCGACTAAGTTCGTAAACATCGAGAACATCACAATGTTAATCGTATTATAATTCTCAAAATAACCAAATCAACATCCCAATGTTACTCGTATTTTAATTCTCAAAATAATCAAATCCCTGGTTAGTCGCTGGGATGCATTCAGTGAGACAAGGGTTGGTGTTGTGTACAGGGTCTCTAGATGGCGTTGGGGTCGAATTAGATCGCGATATGGTTTCGTTACAAGCGTTTAATGACCTTCGTTCCATCATTTGTTTAAAGTACGGCATTAAGCCGTAGCTACCAAACATTTACCTACTTTATTTTTGAATAAACTGTCCCACGTAAAACGTGTTGTCAGTTTTAGAATACAATAAATAAGACAGTTTTGTTTTACGAAGGCGTCTTTTATGGAGCATTAAGTAGTGCTTGGTATGCATATCTACCTATAATGTTCTGTAAAATAATACAAATCACACGTACCAAATCACACTAAAGGATAATGCAGGATTTGTACAAAAAAAAATAAAGATGTTTAGAGAAGTTAAAATATTCTAATTCTTTATACTCTTGGGTACCTAAAGAGTATCTTCAGGCATTTACAATATTTTTAAAGCCCGCAATAAAAATAGATATTAAAAGTGAACAGTTTAACAAAAAGCTCATTGTTTTAGAACGAAACGGTGACAGTATCAGTGACACGAACAGCCGCCGTTTCGCAGTTCTTACACTGAAGTTGCCTCGTTTTATGGGAAATACTTTTTTCCACACACTTGTTACATAACTTGTCTGCCAATTTGATAGATCCGTTAACGTCGCTTGTCAGTTTCTTTTTTTTATGAACACTAAATGGGCATCGAGATGAAACGAAAAAGTGTTATTTTCATTTCGTAATATTTTAATTATGCGGGGGTTTAAAAATATACTAACTATATCAATCTACTCCTGGTAATGTATTCTTCACATTGGAAAATTTTTGAAACCTTCTAAATTATTTTATTTTTTGATTATTTGTCACTGTTTTCTCGCGACGTGATACAGATGTAGCAAGTTATTACACTCCGTCCACTGGCTTAATCGTTTTTTGACAGCTGCAACTAGTGAACAATATTTATTTTTTTGTAAAAACTGATACGCATAGCTGTATCATAATGTTTGTAGGAGGTTATAAATAAGATAATCCAACAAGATAGAGCAGTTTATATATTTATTTTATAACTCATTTTTAAGTTAACTTGAAGTAATCGTGAATAACTTCATAATCATAATCATTTATTCGTCTGCCCAGGCCCAAAATTAAGTTATTACATCACTGATAAAAATGCTTGGCTGGATGGTGGTCTAGCTCCACAGCCATGAGGGTTCATAGATTAATTGATTGGCATTTTTACTATTTTTGGAGCTGGTGAAGATGTATATCTACATTATCTTTGCATCGTATAAACTCAATGTGTTAGTATTATATACTACTCAAAACAAAATAAGGGCCACAAGGTATTTTGTCTGTACCATGAAAATAATAAAACCAATATATATTTTTTGTCTCCATAACGAAAACTAATGTTGTTTTTACCATGTAGACCAATAAATTTATTCAAATAATAATGATTAAAAAGTTTATTTGCTTTTGAAAGAAAAAACACATTTTAGGTTAAAAATTAAAACAACGTAAAGTTACTGAAAACAAAAGAAAATACTCCATGCTCATCTTTTAGTAACGGGGGCATACCCGTTTAGCTACGCACTCCTGAAGAATGAAGTGCATGCTCTCAATCAAATGCCTGACATTTTCCATTGGAATCTCTTCCCAGGTCCTTTTCACAGCGTTGATGAGTTGCTGTTGGTTGTGGATTTCCTGATCACCGTCTCTAACACTTCGTTTCAACGGATCCCACATGTGCTCTATTGGATTTAAGTCCGGACTGTTCGCCGGCCACGGCAAGACTTGAATTTGAGAGTCTTCCTGTACAAACCGAGTCGCTTGAGCCGTGTGTGCACGAGCATTGTCTTGCATCAAGATGAATCCAGGACCCGCTCGCTGTGCAAATGGGATCACATGTGGTCTGACAACTTCCTCAATATACCGCTGAGCAGTAACAGTACCCTCATTTAAAATAGCGAGCTCAGTTTTGCCGTGTAAGCTTATCCCGCCCCAAATCATTACATTTGGACCACCAAAACGATCGACTTCATGGATGCAGGCTTCTGAAAATCTCTCGCCGCGTCTTCTCCATACTCTACTACACCGATCGTCGTTAAAAAATTTAACTTTGCATTCGTCTGTGAAGAGCACCATAAAAAAATAAATTACACCAAAATGAAAAAATACCTCGTGGCCCTTATTTTGTTTTGAGTAGTAAATAATTTTTCGTAGCACATACATGTGAGCACTATGTTCTTTAAAGCTACCATTTACGAGGTATACCTCTCATTGACTTGAATATGCTCTGGCGGTTGGGAGAGTCTTGCTCACTTGAATGTCTCGCTGACGATGGCGCAAATGTTGGATCATTCGGTTCCCTTCAAAATTGAGTTGAGCTAAATGATGCCGATCCATGCGTCATGTCCGTGAACGGACGCCATCAGTTGAGACTGGTCATTTCTAAGCTGCCTCGGTTTTTGGTTTGAATTGTTATTATAACTATATTTTTCTCTAGACCTCTTTTAACATGCAAGACTTGTTACATTGTTCTCACATTGTACTCTTAGATTCAACATGAATGATGTAACCTAAATTTGTAAAATATTACTGACTTTAAAAGAGTGTTCAAGGAGTTTCTTGCTCGTTCTTCTCCATAGAAACCTCCTGTTTGGAACGAGCAACTAACTAGCTTCACCTTTCTGACTGACTGAATCTGACAATTCAAAAGTACCTGTAAATGATTTAATGGAAATAAATGATTTTGAGTTTGAGTTTGAGTAAACAATTAAACAAAATTCAAAATATAAATACTAATTATGTATAAGGCATCATAGAATTCGTCCACATCGCCGTCATCTGGAAATTTACCCAATGCTTAATCTCTGACCAAGGTAAAAACCAGCTTTTGGATCACGGGAAGTGTCAACCAACCTTTTGGACATTTCCTTAAAAAGAAGATGAGCACTGGGACCCCACGAACCGAGGGTTTCAACCCCAAACGGCTCGAAAATAATGTTACCACAAGGTTACTATACTTTCGCCGTTTGGGGTCTTCTGCAGCCGCTGCCGCAGCACCAGCACAGCATGCTGACCTAGGAAGATGGGATGGCGCAAGAGTATCGACGCACGTAGCGTCCCACACTAAAGGCCTACCCAACTTTCAGGGGAATAGAGACAATCCGTCCGGTCTCTTGCCATCGTCGCGTGCTAAGCCGTTGGGTTCTAAGACAGCCGGAACGCCGACGGCGACGAGAGCACGACGAATAATGTCATTAATATTCGCGTGCCGCGCTATGCGACCCGCACTCCGGCTGCACGACAGGCCATGGTGTCCGAGGCTGTTGATAGCTTCCCCACAGCGACAGCGATGAGGAGAACAGCACGACGCTCCTAAGTGAAGGGAAGCAGCGAGGCGAAAAGAAGTGTCGTCAAACATAGTACCTAGGTTTGACGACGGAAGTGCCAGAAGCCAAAGACCCGACTCCCATTTACCCACAGCCAGTAGATGCGCTCGCTCAGCAGTAGTAACAGAAGTGGTAAGTAAATTATTCTGTACTAACCTGCAGAGCGGCTCATCCCACCGTCTCTGAGCACACGGGTTGTCGGGTGGATCAGTGTTCGGGCAAGCAAGTTTCCAGGCGTCTATGGTCTCGGCGAAGTACGAACAAAATCAACCAGTGTAGGAGCTAGAATATTTCTGGTTAATTTCTCAGTGCCGTGCACCGAGGATATAAAGGCAGACAAACTGATACTTTAAATTTTGCGGACGCCAAGGCCCCCCATTCGAACAGGTAGAGTAATAGCTTGGGCCCAAACACGGTTGTCTATTGCTAAATTTAAAATGGAGGTTAAAGTATGACGGATAATTTGGTCCATTTTATCTAAAAGGTGAATGTGTTTCCACAAATGGGTAGCGCGAAGGATATAATTTAATTTAGGGCCAAAACAACAGTAACGGATTATGGTGATGGCCGACTGCATGTTAATTTCTAGCAGTCTTTCTGAAATGTCATTGAAATTTTGTATTTTTTCCTAAATAAAGATAGGAAAAGAATTCTCAAAGATTGGAGACCCAAGAAAACGAAGAGTGCTTTTTTCTATAATTTTGATATTGGGGGCTATTGCGTTAAATTTAGTAAGTGTCGATTGTCTGTCAGTATTGTTCGATATATATGATTCAGATTTCGAAAGATTGAGTTCTAAGCCAATTAAATGCAGTTCATTTTTAAAGAAAATCAAATTTTTTAAAACTTTATCTACATCACCCCCTAAGGTCCCATCATCGAGATACCATACGTTAAATTTGGAATTTAGTTGTCGAATAATTGGAAGAATGGCTAGACTGAAAATTGCTGGCCCAAGAGGGTCACCTTGTTGACAGCCAACAGCAGATTCTAGAAAGTTGTCACGATACAATAATTTCGAAGGATGTCTGTAACATTGTCAAAGGAAACTATACATTTGGGGTATTTCTTTTTTAGTCTCTGCCAGCAAGGTGTCCCTAGTAACTGAGTTAAAGGCATTCTTTATGTCAACCTTCAAGATGACCACTCCTTTGCCAGAATTTAGGTAGGTCGACAAAGCGTGTACGGCAGCCTCACAGCCCCTTTTGGACCCGAATCCTAGCTGAAGGGGCTGAATTTTTTCCGAAACAACCTCACCATAAAATTTACAACAAATTTTGGCTGCCATACGACGGTATGTAGTTCCTACGGCAATACGAATGCCGCCATCCCTCTTGCGCAAGGCACATAAGTTGGCCCCGTACAAGACGTCGATGACGAAATCGTTCACCTTGCTAGAGAGCATGAGATTTACCAGAGCCGTAAGCTCCTTCAAGAGCAACTCACCAGCTACCCCGGCGCCTGAACAAAGAAGATCCTTAAGGTGCTGAGGAGTCAAGCCATCGAGGCCGCCAGCGGAGCCGTTCCGAAGGGAGCAAACGGCTGCGATCAACTTTTGACCTGTGATGGTGAGGGAGTGGTTAACTGAATCAGGAGGGTCTGGAAAAGAAAGGCCATCTGCTGGGGCAGGGTGTTTACTCTCCAGAGCTGAGAGTGTTTCCGGAGAACACGGTGCCACCACATCACTACTAAAAAGAATCCTAGCTGCCCCACTTATGTCACCTTCCCCTAACTTACTTTCTACCAGATAGGTTATACCCCTAGAAGAGGTATATCTCTTGGACGAAAAATTTGGATCTAAAAGTTGAACCGAAACATTACAGTTTTCTTTAATTTGTGCAGTTAAAGTTTTTTTGATTGCCAAATTCTTTTGCACATGGAGAATTCTGTAAGGGAAGGTGAGAAGTTGCTTCCAAGCACGTTGCGCGTTCTCCCGGGCGGCAAGGCGTATGCAACCTGCTAAATTCAGTGCAACTAATACTCTAGCGCCATGGGGAACTCGTTTCAAAACTGGAATAGAACTTTTGAATTTTGACAGGGTTTTCCAAAACGGATCTAAAGTGGGCGTTGGTGGTGTAGAAGTAATATAAGTTGTAACAGGGTCCGAAGAGTGTAACAGAGTCCAATGTGCACATTTAGACCCCGCTTACCTTTAAATAGCGAACCTGGGTGCAAAGGGGGCATCTTTCCATGGTAGGTAGTTAGAGATGCATGCCAAATGCACTTGAAACACCATCGCTGCTGCCACTTATCATTAAAATTAACACTTAAAGAAGTAGGTAAATAAAATAAACTTAAAAAGAAATATTAGGAATAAAACATTAAACGTCAGTTTTTTTCCTTTGTGACACAACGGACACAACACTTCTATTTAATAAGTGACGTTGCAGCGCAGTTGCGCTGGCTGCCTAGGGCGCAGCGCCGCTGTGGATGTCATCCAAGTAAGTAAACCATAAAAAGGGCAAAAATTTAAATTCAATACCACAACGGATACTTCGTTATAATCATGTCTTATTATGGCTTCCTGTCATAATAGCGAGAATGTAAAACAAAACCTGACGAAGAATATATTTCGAAGGGAACACACTCAGTTCTTAGGCGTTTTTCTGGCTCCAATACCTTTATAGGGCTTTCTTCTATATTATTATTTCACAGGTTCAGAGGACCACACATTACACATTAAACCGGAGACGAATCGTTATTCAATGTTAGTAGGATTTCACTGACAGACTGTGCACAGCTTGGTCTTTTATCGACATTTCGTGTATTTTGAGTTTTTAATAATTTTATCTTGTACACGATTTCTCCGGCAAATGTAAAGCTATTTTGAATTTTTTTTTGATGGATAGAGTATGCCTCAAGGGTGGTCCCATATAAAGGAGAATGACCAAACTGGTCCAAAAATTGCAAAAAAAACTCCAAGGTGTGTCCCCAGATTTACCACATAGCTAGTTTGAAAGAGGGGATCAAATTTTTTTTTTTTTTTTTTTTTATACTGAACAAAGTTCTTAATAATTAATTACGATCTAGCCTAGAAGACTAATAAGCAATTTAACTCTAACTTAATATGTTACGTGATAGATTATGTTAAAACTAAAAATAGTGTCCATTTGGACTTTTACACAAGTCCGTAGCACTTTCTTAGAGTCTGATATAGATTATAGAAACACTATGTTCATGTGTTATATGTATAGCACAACATTGTTACTATTATTTATTCACTTTGTACACTACACTAATTCAAATGGTTTAGTTCTTTTTAGCCTACGCACTAAGTCTGTGTTGTCTAGTAGCTGAATTGCCTCAACGTTCACGTGTCGATGAAGTCTGTGTTCGTGGGCTTCAGCAAATTTTTGGATAATTGTGGTGACGGATTCCATTTTAAGGTCACGGTGAAGGTCGTCGTTTCTTATGTACCAAGGTGCTTTGACAGCATCCCTGAGTACTTTATTTTGGAACTGTTGTATTATTTTGATGTTGCTTTGTTTGGTACAGCCCCAAAGTTGGATACCATACGTCCAAATTGGCATAAAAATATGCTTGTATAGGGTTATTTTATTATGTATTGATAGACAGGATTTCCTTCCGAGTAACCAATACATACTTTTATAACGTATATCGAGTTCCTGTCTTTTCTTTTTGACATGAGCTTTCCACCGCAACTTGGCGTCGAGAGTAATGCCAAGGTATTTGGCTGTATTAGCATACGGCACTTGCATGCCATTTATGTAGATTGGGTGATGGTCCATGTGTTTGTTTGTGAAGTCAATGTGAATTGATTTTGACTCATTCAGTTTGATCTTCCATTTTTGTGTCCAGTCATAAACTTTGTTCACAGCTAGTTGAACTTTTTCTTCTGCTTCTCTGTGGCTTGACCCAGTGGCCATAATTGCAGTATCATCTGCAAAGGTCGGGATGGTGTTGTTTTCCAGTTCTGGGAGGTCACATGTGTATAACAAGTATAAAATTGGACCTAGCACACTTCCTTGAGGTACACCAGCTTTTATAGCTTTTAACTCGGAATATGCGTCGTCCTGCCGTATTCTAAACATTCTATTAGTTATATACGACTCTAGGATATCTGCAAATTCTGGTAGCATGCGTCTGACCTTGTATATAAGACCCTTATGCCAAACTTTGTCAAAAGCTTGCGCGACATCTAAAAACACGGTGGCGCAGACTTCCTTATTTTCAAGAGCTTTTTCAATGATGTTAGTTATTCTATGTACCTGGTCTATTGTTGAGTGTTTTTCCCTGAAGCCAAATTGATGATTGGGAATAAGGTTTTTATCTTCTATAATTGGTTTTAGCCATTTCAATAACAGTTTTTCAAATAGTTTTGATAATACTGGCAACAGAGAAATAGGTCTATACGATGATGCTTCCTGGGGTGGTTTCCCAGGCTTCGCAATCATAATGACTTCAGCAACCTTCCATGACTCAGGTACATGTTTTAAAATAAATGCAGCATTGACAAGCTTAGTCAGCTTTACTATGGCTTTGCGAGGGAGGTGTTTTAGAACTTCACCTGTAATGAGGATGACCTCATTAGACATTCGAAAAAGCCTCCGGGTTATGAAACCCGGAGACTTTTTCGAGCTAATATTATTTTGAATTTCTCTCATTACTTCTTTCGGAGTCACAAGATAAATTTTTTGATTTTGTGATAAATGTCTACTCTCAGGTATTTCGATTGAGCTTTCATTGGGTTGAAAAGTTTCTTCTAAATGTTGAGCAAACCTTACCGCTTTTTGGTCATTACTTATGGCCCATTTTCCGTTATCTCTGATGGGTGGTATTTGTATAATCGGCCTTTTTAGATTTCTTGTCGCTTTCCAGAGAGAGTAATCCGTTGATTTGTCATTGGTTAGCTGCAAGAGGTTAGTATTTAAAGATTCATCCTCAAATTCAAGAATTTTCCTCTTCAATCGTTTAGTTAGATTATTTAGTAATGTTTTATCTCGCGGGCACCTTGTTTGCTGCCACTGCTTTCTTTGTTTCCTTTTCTCAGAAAGTAAATTCACAATTTCCTTAGGATAGATAAATCCCTTATATTTACGTTTTAATTGCGGTGTGTTGTTCCACGCACATTGTTGAATATTAACAATATATTTATTTACTTCTGAGTCAAGCTGATCTTGCGTTTTTATCGGGGTCTTAAGGTCGATAATATGATCTAGATCAAGGGCAAAACTTTCCCAATCTGTAAACTTATTAACCAGGGTTAAGTGGCTTTCTTTGAGTAGAATTTTTTGACTAAGCGTTAGTATAATCGATGAGTGGTCCGAGTTCATATGAAAACCTTCCTCCACGCTGACGTAATTTGTAGATATATTTTTGCATATAAAAAAATCTATAAGGTCAGGTATTTTCTGGTGGTCAGTGGGCCAGTACGTTGGTTTACCTGTGCTCATAACTTTGGAATGTGTATCTTTAACTGCACTTAAGAGCTGCCTTCCCTTAGTTGTAGTAAGTCTTGATCCCCAATGCGTATGCTTAGCATTAAAATCGCCGCCTAGGATAAATCTCTGGCCTAATAATTCAAAGAGATGTAAATATCGCTCTTTCCTTATCATGTGCCGTGGAGGACAGTATACGGCAGCAATGGACACGTGACAAAATTTGGTTTTAACGGATATTGCCACGGATTGATTGTCTTGTTCTTCATATTTACACTGCACGTAGTGACTAATGTTTTCTTTAATTATTACTGCGCTACCTCCTCTAGCAGAGTTGTCAGGGTGGAGCGAATTATATACCATGTATCCTCTAAATTTGACAAAAGATTGCTTAGTGAAGTGCGTTTCGGATACCAAACACACATCTATATTTTCTATGTCTAGGACCGCATGCAACTCATTTTGATGTTTGAGGAGCCCATTAGAGTTCCACGCCATTATTTTAAGGGTGTTATTCATTTTTGGTTATTTAAAACAGCTGTTTTAGTGCTGGATTCTAGTTTCTCTAATCGCTTGTCAAATGAGGTAATACACTTTAAAATCTGTTTAATTTTATCCTCTAAATTCAAAGGCTGTGATCTTTGTTTTACAGCTTCCGCATAGGAACCAGTGTTGGTTACTTGCATGGGTTTTGCATTTGACTGGGCACTTGCTTTCTGTGCCTGTTTCTCAAATTTTTGTAAGGGAATAGACTGTTGGGTAGTTGGTACCACAAGTTTCTTTTTAATATTTTTATTTTTCATTATTTGAATCTGCTTAGCTACTTCACACCCTCTGTAGTTGGCAGGGTGAGGTAGACCACAGTGAACACATTTTGGCTTCTCTTGCGGAGATTTGGTACAATTCGCTGTAAGATGCTTGCCGGTGCATTTTACGCACCTGGGCTCTTTCCTGCAGTATTTATGAGTATGCCCATAGGCCTGGCATCTCTTGCATTGGGGAATGAGTTTAGGATTTTTATTGGGTGTATTTCAATTTTACACCCTAAAATATACTTTATGCCATAGATTTTATTGACATCTTCCTCGTTATTGAATGATAATACAAACATATTGAGTGGCTCTTTTTTTTTCCAACTCAATTTGTTGTCTACTTTTTCTATTTTTAGCCCTTGTGTTGTTAGATCGTCTTTAACTCGATCAGGTTGGCAAGAAGAATGTAACTTCTTCACAACAACTCTAATTGGTCTAGCTTGTTTATTCTCGTAAGAATGCCAATGGTAGTCTTTTTCTGTCAAAAGCCTGGCAATTTCTCTATATGAGTCTTCTTTTTTGGCGTTAACCTTGACACAATCACCATTCATCATTTTTGCGGTAAATGATTCAGCTGGTATTGTTTCAGTTAACGTATCGTAAAACGTTTGGTAGTTAGGTATTAATTCCGTCTATTATGATTGGCGGTGGTGGAGGCACTTTCTTGAGAGAAGCCCCTTTCGCATTTTTTTGATCTTCTTCTTGTTGGGCGCTTGTTCCGGGTTGTTGTTTTGGAGAGAGGGAGGTTTTAAGCTTCCTCTTCTTCCTGCTCTTGGCCCTAATCCACTCAGTCTCTTTAGCGAGTTCATCCTCGTCTGTGCAATATTCAACGTCACTTTTAGTGCGCTGGACAAATATTGATTTCTCGCTTTCCTGTTTTTCTAAGGGTTCTTTAGTTTCTTTTTTTTCCTTCAAGCAATTTAATTCTCCTTGAAGGGCTAGTACTTGTTCCTGCAAGCTATTAATGTGATCATTCAGATTACGTACCATAAGTTGCAGGTTTTCTCTATCCGTTTTCTCCTGGATGTAACAGTCATACAACCGCTTTTCCAGGTCAGTTTTTATCTTAATAGGTTGAGTAGCCATTATTTTGATGTAAGGTGAGTTTAACGCCTAAACAATAAATTAATATAAAAACACTTCATGATTTCCGCACTTGTAACTGGGTCATGACAATGACACCGATAAATCGACGTAGGTACACCCGCGACGACGGTGTTGTGCTGCGTCTGCAGAATACTCTTAACTAGAGCACGCGCGCGCGATCGTACGTCTTTTCGCTATTGCAGTTAAACAACAACTCGAGGGGATCAAATGCAACTTTTTCTTCTATGGAACCAGAAAAATCTGTCCCACAGAAACATAGATATTTGCCAAAACGTGACTAAGAAAAAGTTGCCCATTCCACTTTTCTTATTGCAGGTAATCAGCTAACACGCAAGTTTGCTTTGTTTATACATCGTTGGTTAGTTGTATGAGCAAGAAAGTAGCACAAAGCATAGAACTTTCTATTACCTTCTCGCTCACACATGTAGGCGCTTTGAGTTTGCTACTGCGCAGTCCTTCTCTAAAGCTCTTCGCTTATAGTTGTGTACTGTGCGATTATTTATCTGAACTTTGCATTACGTTACCTGGACCTGACTGACCTGATGTTGCGTACATCTGCTGGACAAGTGTGTCTATTGTGTGGAAAATCAGTGCTGTCGATCAGAAGAAGAACACTAACTACGCAGATTTTTGAAGATTATCCAATCGCTGCAACCAATATAACAGAACAAGAGAAATGCTTACAACACATTGCAACTTAAACTTAAATTGCAATTTACAGTTTAAGTTGTTTATATTTTGAAATGTGCTACTGAGCAAAGTATTTCAATTATTTACGGAATTAAGCGGAATTACTCTGTAACTGTAGGTTAGAATTTGATAAGCATTTACACACATAGTTAGTCCAACATTATAAGTCCACCAACAGTAGAGTCAACCCCGGGGGCAGCAGATTTTTTTTTGGGCCAGAGCCCATACAAATTTGGTCATTCTCCTTTTATCGAAATTTATTCCGCAATTTTTGAAAAAATCGACAGAAAGCTAAAAAAATATACATGGATGATGTTTGTAATGTCACCTTGTACTTTCAATATCCAGATGACGGCGATGTGGACGAATTCTATGATGCCTTATTGTGTTAATTTTTTTTTAAGTTTAATATTTTAGGTTTTCTTTTTTATTATTCTTGTAAATATTGTACATACACAAAGAGATGGTTTTATAGTCTTTGTACACACACCTATTTATATAAAAAAAAACTTTTAAGATGTCGAAATGTTAGAATAAAAATAATTATGTATCATTTAACAACATAATACAAAACATATTAAATCAGTGTACGTGTGTACTGGATTAAAAGTAGCATGCAAACATAAAAGACAACTAAAAGCAGACTACAACTAATAACATTATATTGGGAATGTATTTTATGCGTTACGAAAAATTACTTAAGAGAACAGTAGGCCACTCTAAAAAAACTAAACTACATAAGAATAATGAGTAAATCTGAAAATAAAACTAAAACCATGTGGCAAAAAATAAAAGATCGTACAAATAAGAATAACAAAAACCAAGAAATAACTTTAAATTGCGTGTACAGAATACTGTGACTGAAAACGCGACTGCCGTTGCCAACGCTTTCAGTGATTATTTTGTACCAGTGGGAAAAACGGATCCCGGAAACGGGAACTTATTGTACACAATATTCCCTACAGTATACGTAAAAATCAAAAATCAGACTGTAAGTAAAGTGAGCACAATTTTTACGTACCTGTTAGTAGCACCTGGTACCTGAGAATTGGCCCTAGGCCTAAGCTAGCTGGTATGTACACGTTCACTGTACACACTAATACCACACTGCTGTATATATTTTGTCCATCAGAAAATAAGTAAGGTCTGGCGGCCATGAGATCTTGCTCTATTAGATTGCTGGCAGCCCGTGACCAACAATCAACGCTACTAAAATAAAAGCGCGGGTTCGGGCCGCCTCTGGGCTTGAAGTTAGCACTCAGACCATTCGGAATTGCTTGCGCTAAGCTGGATTACGAGCACGGAGGTCTTGGCGAGCTCCACTGAATTCCCGGCAACGTCAACGACGGCGAATGCAGTGGGCTAGGCTTCGGCAAAATGAAGAAGAAAACATTTGGCAAAACTGTCTGTTCGTTGACAAATCGCGAATTAGTACGCACCCAGATAACCAACGTGTCCGTGTCTGGAGAAAACCAGGAGACCGTGAAAGGCAAAGAACTGCCACTGGAACAGTTCAGCAAGGCAGGAAATCGGTGTCCTTTTAGAGGTGGTATTAGGATTGGAGCTAAAACGCCTTTGATCCTATATCGAGGCTTCATGACAGCAGAGTAGACATGTATAGAGCAGTTGCTATTGATGGAATTGTCAGACCATTACGAGTAAACCACGGGCACCAATTTGAACTGGTCGATGATAATGCACCCGCCCATCGAGCTCAACGAGTTAATGCTGCTCTCCGAGAATACGACATCACAAGGCTAGACTAGCCTGCCGGCTCGCCTGACTTAAAACCAATAGAGCACGCGTGGGATGGTCTTAAGCGAGCTGTTTGGAACCGTCATCCACGTCCCCACACAGTGCCAGAGCTCAAGGAAGCCGCTATTCAAGAATGGGACAGGTTACCCCAAGAAATGCTGGATAACTTGATTCTCAGCATGCTCAGGAGGATCTTTGCATGTGTTCGAGCCAGGGAAGGAGTAATTATATTGAATATAAACCTTTTATTAATAAATTGTTGTTTAAGTTTGGTTAAACAGTCTTTTTCATCCTATCAATTTTCTGTTACAATTACATTATGATCAACTACTCAATTTTTATTTATAAAAAGTAGTTTTATTTTTTAATTTCTAAAAGGGTTTTTTCTATTTTAAGAAAACACACTACACAGATTTTTTTGATAAAGTTCAATTTAAAAAATTATATCAGCTTATGCTAGTGATCACAAACTTTTTTTGATGTGTGTACATCTTAGATAATAGGTTTTTCTGTAATCTATAAGTAAAGAACTGTTTCCTGTGCTTTTCAAAAATTTTTGTCTCAGATATAAGTGGGAAGGGTAGATTTTCATCTACGTTCTAAAATAACTTCAAAATGTTTATTTTAAAATTATACAAAAAAAATGTTCAATTAATTTCATTTGATAACAAATTATCTTCAAAAATTCTTCATTTGATAAATTTGTCACATAGTACAGTGCAAACTTTTTTTTAACTGACTTCAAAAAGGAGGAGGTTCTCAATTGGGTTGGTTTTTTTTTATGTATGTACAGACGCCAGCACATTAAGCTACTTGAAATTGACAAATTTTCCCAATCAATCTTAAACCTAATACTGTAGCGTTAAAGTTGAAGATCTATTAAAGTAATTTGACAGACTGTAGTAACTTGATGTGCTGGCGTCTGTACATCGATTACTCTGAGATTTATGATCCGATTTGCGTGATTTTTCCTTAGTTTGAAGTGGAATAGATGCCATTTGGTCCCATAAAAATTTGACATTGTTTGGCCCAGTAGTTTTCATTTTATGAACATTTTTTTATTTTTTATACATTTATTTTATGTTTGACCACGCATAACTTTTTTCAGTGTAGTCCGATTTTGATGATTCTTTTTTTATTTGATAGTGTATACCTCAAATTTGGTCCCAAATAATCTTTAAGAAAATATTTCACCCCTAAGGGTTGAATATTAAGGGATGACAGATTTTTTTTGGTGTCGCCGATTCGTAATTCATTTCTATGATGAGAAGCAGGCACTAAAAAGCGATAAAAAAATAATTTTACAAAAAAGACAGCCGCCTTCAAAAAGTAAAAAATAACTTTCAATTCGCAAGTCGGTGGCAATACAAAACAACAAGCAAAACCAAAGCCGCCGACTTGCGAATTGAAAGTTATTTTTTACTTTTTGAAGGCGGTTGTCTTTTTTGTTAAAAAAAAAAAATGTTTCGAAATTTTCTCCTCACACATTGGCCCCATGTTTAGATTTGGTGCAAACTGGCTGTAACAGACGGACATACACACGGAGTGATTCTATAAGGGCTCCGTTTTTCACTCGACGGTACCCCAAAAGAGCAAAAAACTTTACCTTGGTATAAAAGTAGCATATGGATGTTTGTGGTATCTTTGAATAGTTTTGAGAATTAATAGTTTGCTGAAAGGTGATTAAATTAGGATGTTTTTGTAATCATCTTTACTTTTGTTCTTCATTGGGCTACAGCATTGTATCATAATACAAAAAATACTTTTCAACTGGTCACTTTCATTACTTACATGAAGAACGAGGTCTGTAGTTATTAATAATATTAAAACATTACCGTTTTCAGTATTGTTTTGCAACTCAAAGTGCACGTCATATCATCGACTTACCGAGCGCGTCCCATTGTATAATCTTTCACTTCAATACCTATATGTCTATTCTGTTAAAATCAACCTCGGTGAACACCTAGGTGAAGTGAGCTGTCGTCTGTCCCGATGCTAGGGATTTACAAAGCAATAAAATCGGATGACAGCTCACTTCACCACCGTGGTGAAGTGAGCTGTCATCCGATTTTATATCGGACAGCCAGCTCACTTCACCTAGGTGTTCACCGAGGGAGATTGTAACAGAATAGCACTGCTGGTCTGTAGTTTTTGATAATATTAAAACATTACCGTGTTGTTTTGCAACTCAAAGTGCACGTCATATCATCGACTTACCGAGCGCGTCCCATTGTATCATCTTTCACGTCAATACCTGCTAAGTTATTCTGTTAGAACTCACTCCAGTTCTCACTTCTGATTCCGCGGTGAAAACTGTTTTAGGTATTCTGTAACTCGATAAAAACTACACTATCGCCACTGAGTGACAACATAGGTGAAGCCTACTATTATTACGTTACTATTTTAGCGAATACCAAATACTTTTCACTTCAGGTGAGTGAAATTAGAAATGAGATAGGATTCGAATTCGCGGGTGAATTCTTACAGAATTGCACTGCAGTATGTCTATTCTGTTACAATCTCCCTCGATGAACACCTAGGTGAAGTAAGTTGTCCTCTGTCCCGATGCTAGGGATTGACAAAGCTGACGGACGGATGATAAATCACTGTACCTAGGTGCTCACCGAGAGAGATTGTAACAGAATAGACATACTGTATGTCTATTCTAGTACAATCACCCTCGATGAACACCTAGGTGAAGTAAACTGTCATCTGTCCCGATGCTAGGGATTTACAAAGCACTAAAATCGGATGACAGCTCACTTCACCTAGGTGTTCACTGAGGGAGTTTCTTACAGAATAGCACTACTGGATCGTTTTGATAAAACTTGTGATGTATACCTTAAAATAATCTTTATTTTTCAACCGACTTCAAAAAGAAAGAGGTTCTCAATTCGACTGTATGTGTTTTTTTTCTTAAAATCTTACCTGATTTTACGTTATCCCAGATTACGCAAAAATTTGAACATATTTCTGTACCTGCTTTAGTAACCATTTTCATAATAAAAATAGCTTTATGCCTTTTTTATAAAATGCTTAAGATTTTAGAACTTACAACTATAAAATTATGAGATAACTAAGGTCTACGCAAGTGTCAAAACGGCGTAGCAAGTGGCGAAACGGCGTAGCAGGTGGCAAAACGGCGTAGCAGGTGCTACGAATTTTTTTATTTGCAGCTTTATTAAAAAGACGCTTATTTTTATTGGCACATCTAACATGCGTAAATTATCTAGGATAAACCTTCGGATAAGTTCTAGTTATCTAATCTGGAACGTAATTTAAAAATCACCTACCTATAAATGCAGTTACGAAGATTTATGCAATATTAAATAGTCTGCTTGGTTCACAACAATCCTACCTGGTGCGAGCGAGACAGAGATAATCAATCGATAATGCAGGCCGAGCAACGACCGCTGCTGTCGCTCTATTATAAATCAAAGTACACATATTTTATTAGGTAGATACAAGAATATCCTTATCTATAATGTAAATTCGTTTATACGTCAACCCACTCGCCTCAATTAACTCACCGGGTTCACTTTGCGAAATCCATCCCCAAACGCCAAGTGATATGCGTCCACTTCTGTTATTGAGTTATCGTGTATATGTTATCGTGTGTATATCTCCACATTAAGAGTCAATCATTTGTAGAGAATAACCCTTTCATCATCGTCATCATCATCATTATCATCATCAGTTCAGCTTAGTTTTGGTCCACTGTTGGACATAAGCCTCCTCCATGGCGCGTCGTCTACCGATTCGCGGTCCCCACGCGGTCTTACAGCGGGGCTAGTCCACAAGTTTAGAGTTGCTCAGCTGGCAATGGAGCGAGCAATGCTAGGAGTTTCTCTAAGGGATAGAATTCCCAACGAGGAAATCCGGAGGAGAACTAGTCACCGATATTGCTCGCAGAATCAGCAAGCTGAATCAGCAAGCTGAATCAGCAAGCTGAATCAGCAATAACCCTTTATCGCCACCAGAATGACTGATAATTGCAGTCTTAATGATTCGCAATGTTAATGGCCCATTTAAGCCGGAGTCCGAAGTCTTAAACGATTTCAACAATTCATAGTCTGGGACATGTTATGAATGGGCGTCAATTGGGAAGTGTTTACAAAACGATCCCCTTTCGCACATTTTTTATCAGTGTGCGGTCTTAACGAATGTTAGTATTATGCAGACGACTTGCAATTGTTGTGGCATGATGTACCATTCCTCTTTATTCACGCCAACCCGTTACCCAGGGAGAAACAGAAGATAATAAATCTATACTAATTTTATAAAGAGGTTAAAGTTTGTGTATGTGGGGGTAATCTCCGAAACTACTTATTCGATTTCAATTTCTTTCACCAATAGAAAGCTACGTAATCCCTGAATGCTATAATAAACTATATTACATTATCAAAATTAGAGATCCTTGAGAAAATGTATGCGGACGAAGTCGCGGGCTGCTTTATTTGCTCATCTAGATACTAGGGAGGCATATTTTTAAATGGAAACAATGGAGAAAACGAGCGCCTAATGACTACCTACGATATAAGTGAATGAATTAGCCCATTATATCCTACTAATATTACAAATGCGGAAGTTTGTAAGGATGGATGAATGAATAGATGGTTGTTACTCTTTTACGCAAAAGATACAGAACGGATTTTGATGAAACTTTACAGTCTCAACTTTATAGCTTATAATAGGTTGGGGAAAAAGTCTTTTCGCTTTATACAGGGTGGACCAAAAGTCCGGTAACATTTCAAATGGTTATAAAAAAAAAAGAGTTATGAGAGAAAATATGTTTATTTATTATAAAACTACAAAAATCAGGGCTTTATTTTTTTAAAAGTCCAAATGTGTCCCTTGTTTAGTTTGGCACTCCTGTAACCTAGAGCGGAAATTTTCCATCACCGCCCGACAAGTGTTTGGAGAAATGTTCTGCATTTCCTCGCGTATATTTTCTTTTAATTCTTCAATGGACTGAGGGTTGTTATTAAAAACTTTACCTTTGAGGTATCTATCCCCAAAGGAAAAAGTCCATTGGTGACAAATCTAACATTTCTCCAAACACTTGCGGGCGGTGATGGAACATTTCCGCTCTAGGTTACAGGAGTGCCAAACTAAACAAGAGACACATTTGGACGACGTTATTTTTAAAAAATAAAATCCTGATTTTTGTACTTTTATAATAAATAAACATATTTTCTCTCATAACTCTTTTTTTTTTTATAACCATTTGAAATGTTACCGGACTTTTGGTCCACCCTGTACTTAGTATGTATGAACTTGTAATAAAATCTCTTTGGCTATACTATTTGTATCTGGCTGGTTTTGGTATCATTGAAAGTTTAAATTTTAAAGAACATAATTCCAAATTCAAATTAGGAAAATGTGTGATTTGTATTTGTTTTTCGTACTGTCAAGATGAGTGAATCTAATGAAGAAATTCGATACATTTTAAAATTTTACTACAAAAACGGTAATAATTTAACGCAAGCCGCGAAAAAAATTTCCGATGTTTATGGACCTAGTGCAGTGTCTGTGAGAGTAGCACAAATTTGATTTAAGCGTTTTCAATCCGGAAATTTTGATGTCAAAGATGCACGTCGCTCTGGTCGCCCTATTTCGGATAGAATGGATGCCATTTTTGAAAAAGTGGAGCAAGATGGCATATCAGTAGTTACGACATAGCTGCAGAACTGGGAATTGACCACAAAACAGTTTTGGCGCATTTGAAAAAAACTGGGTACACAAAAAGGCTCGATATTTGGGTACCTCACGAGCTCACTGAAAGAAACCTAATGAACTGTACTCATTTGTGATTCTTTATTACGACGTAATGAAACCGAACCATTTTTGAAGAAGCTGATAACTGGTGATGAAAAGTGGATTACGTACGACAAGAACGTGCGAACATCTGAAACTTGCGGTTTCAGGTGTAGGATCTATCGTCTAAAAATAAATTAAGTTAGGTATGACACGGTTGGCATGCCACTGTGTATAGAAATCTGTTATAAAGCCTACAGGTAGTGTTTTCAGGTCTGAGTGTATGTGTATGTGTGTTTATAAGTTTGTAAACGCCCTCACAATACAGGAGAAATTCCTAATGAGGACCAACGTTTTTTTTATTTAAAGCAAAAAAAAAATGGGTGCAATAATTGCATGGGTGCATTTCATGCATGAGGTTGCAGACAAGTACAGTCAGCATCAGATAGATTTAAGTAGTTAAAATCATGTGAAGAAAAAAGAAAGTGTTGAATGATTTTGACTACTTAAATCTATCTGATGCTGACTGTACTTGTCTGCAACCTCATGCATGAAATGCGGTCGCCATTACCACTGGGCCATAATCAAATAAAATACCATAGGTACTTTACACCCGAATTCGGGTATGTTTAGGAATTCAAATATCTCGCGAGTGTTATTACCATTCCCGACCACAACTCTACGGGGAAATTCTACAAGAGAAGCAGCATTGGTACGGTTGAACAAGCTAATTGGTTTACTGGCAAAAATATTCATCTTTCTACTATACTAACAATTTATTTATTGATTTTATTTTTTTATCTGTTGTAAGTATCAGCGTGTTATGAAGCCATTTTTTCGGACATGGTCTTTTTATTTCAAAAATGTATAGATAGATAACGTAATATATAACGTTAGAGTAGAACCCTCGAGTGCCAATTTTCTTTAGTTAACGAAATATAAATGATTGAAAATTGAGAAATAAAAGTTCGGATATTATTAAAATTTAATCCTACGAGGAAGATATATTTTTTATCTCGGTATCCTTGGTACCTACGCGTAGATACCAAGGATACCGAGATAAGAAAAAGAAATAATAAAATAAAATATAGTGGGTGTAGTAGAAAGATGTATATTTTTGCCTGTAAACCCGCTTGTTAGCTCGTTCGACCGTACTAGCTTCAGGCCTTGGTGAGATCTATTCTTATTTTCTTCTATCAATGGCTAATCTGTGACATTGCCTAATATTTATATATTTTTCCTAATATTTATATATTTTTTTAATCTCAATTGTCGCGATTTATTACCCACACTATCAAAGAAATGCAGCTGTGAATTACAACTCAGACAGTGCTCTGTGCTAGGCCTATTCTTTGTTTGACATGTTCGTTGTTCGGCAGACATGTAAAACCTCAATAACTATACATACAAAGCTTTTAAACATGCGTATTTTATTTGATTGGATTTACGAAAGCGAACGGATTAAGTTAAAATGAACCGTAAAAATATACCTAATAAAACTTTTCAGTTTAACCAAATAGGAAAGGCAGGTAATAAGTTTACAAAATGACTAACTGGGTTGAGACCAAATGGCTCCGAGATCGATGTTTGCCTCGCCCATGAGGCGAGGAGGAGCACAGCAGCGGGGCTCCATCACAGCCAGCCAAACGCTTGACCTCTGTAGCTCTCTAATACTGATGTACAACTCGAACATGAAATACTGCAACAAAGAAGATAACAGGGGTGTCACCTTCAATCAATCGACGTACTGTTTATGAACTATTAAAACACGTCTCCCGTAAACTTTGTATGGCAATATGTTGCTGTGACGCCATGACGTCACTTTTGTGTAAAATCGTGATTTTACAGCATATTAAAATCTATTTTATAGTTAATTGAAAATTTGTCGTGTCTTCAGGGCCCAAAATAAGGTTTTTTTAGAAGTAGTCTTGGAATTATTGTTTGAACGTGTCTCATCATCATCATCATCATGTCAACGCCCACTGCTGGGCATAGGTCTCCCCCAAGGGGGGTTTAGCCGTAATCGCCATGCTTGGCCGATGCGTGTTGGCGATCGCAGTAGGTGTTATGGTACTCATAAGGACGCTGCTGCCCATCCTTTAGTCAATATCCCTCTGTCGCCTTCTACGACACCCACGGGTAGAAATGGGGTGGTGCTATTTGCGGCCGGCACCACACGGCACGTGTCTACATTCCTATTATGATAATAACACACTTAAGCATTATCTATCTAATAACTAACACCACACATACACCACACCTCTCATATGTAGTACTATGTAAGTATATAGTTGATTAAAATCATAGACTTGACACTGTGCACGATAATGCACAGTCTCTTGGTCTAACAGGGTCTAACAGCGTGAGAGTTTGCACAAAAGTTGCACGAATAACGAAACTTAATCATACAACTCTGACGACACGGTTGGCGCAGTGGCTGAGCGATCGACTGCTGCGCAGCGTGTTGCGGGTTCGATTCCCGCCCAGGGTAAACATTTGTGTGATGAGCACTTGTGTTTGCCTTGTGTCTGGGTGTTGTTGTATTTATTTACAAAAAAAAAAATGTATTTGTGTATGTATATCAGCTGTCTGACACCCATAGTAAAGGGTCTCCCTAGTTTGGGGTCAGATGGCCGTGTGTGAAATGTCCCCACATATTATTATTATTATTATTTTAAAAACCAAAATGTTAAATATTAGTTTAGAAAATGTTATTAACCTGTAGACGTGGCGGTTCTGTGCCACGCCTACAGATTTATTATGTATGTTTATTTGTATTTATTATGTATGTTTATTTGTATTTGGTGCGAATTGAGTCATCATCATCTGCCTAGCCTTTTCCCAACTATATTGGGGTCAGCTTCCAGTCTAACCGAATGCAGCTGAATACCAATGTTTTAAATGGAGCGACTGCCTATTGGACCAGTTAATGCAGTTACTGGGTAACACGATACAGCTCGGTGCGAAATGTGTATTAAAAAAAATTGCAACGAGGTCAGGGAACGATTCTGATGCCGAAAATATAGTTATTAGAACTTTTGTGTTACCTGCCTGTCCGTAAGAGTACCAATAAATTTCATTAAAATTTTCTATGTACAGAGTGTTTGGAAGATCGATGCAACGCCGTAGAGCGGAGCTAGTATAGACTATTATTATTCGTATAACCATTTGAACCGAACTTGTCTCAGACGAAGTGTGACTATTTATTTTGCAATATTTTAATGATTTTTATGAAAACCCAAACACAAGTATTGTTACTTGCAAATAATGGCTAGTTTGAACCATAAATCATTTATTTTTAGTTTATTAAAGTAATGTGTAAACAATTTAAATTAACATGAATAAGGCATCTGTATCATGAGACAATAAAAAAAATGATTATGCTCTGAAAATAGTATGATGATCAGAGAGATCTTTGCAACCATCAAAATAATCTGATAGCTGTAGCGACAGCGCTTTATTTTTGATGCATAAGTAAACGAGGTGAAGCGAGGTTAGTAAGTTCAGGCGACATGAATCGATTTTCTCCAATCGCATCCTTCAAAGCGTTCCTCAATTAGAATTGAGATTATTGGGATTATACCTATGTGTAGACATTGTACTGGGTATTTAGGTGCATGCATACCCATGTGGTTACTTTGATCACTTCCATCATTATGACTGGATATTGGGGTCGACTGTGGTTGTACCACTTCCACAATATACGGCAGAGAGACAGAGAAACTATGTCATTATCTTAATCAGAGACGATCAAGTACAATGTCATTCAACATACGATTGCGCTGGATGACCCGCACCTGATCCGATAGTCGCTAAGCCGAACCGTTTACAGCTGGGTCAAACACATGAAACAGAAAGTGCATTCGAAAACGATACGCAGCCAGATTGCTTATCCAGTAGCCTCTAAGTATAAGCCCATGATGTTTTCGTTGATAAATTGTCCATCTCATACGCTGCATGCTTCCACTAGGAGCTGGCTAACAGACGCTGGGGCCTCGAGGTCCTTAACCGTGACGGCCGGCGTCCTCCCCGTCGACGACAGATATTATTAATAAGCTTTTAAAATATCTTACACATGGTTTCATGAAGCAACTGTGGACTGTCTCTTAGGCAGTAGTCAGTACTGTAAAGAGAAAATATTCCACTTGCTTTCAAATGAACTTCACCACGGAGTTGTATTTGGGGTCAGCCAGTTTAATTATTACCACCATTCTGCAAGAGATGGGGGGGGGGGGGGATTTGCGAGGTAAAACAATGCATAGCTTATCAATCCATAATGCTTACCGATTTTTGAACACACCTTTTTCCAAAACATTACTTTAGTTTGCTGATAACAGGAACGAAAATATTCTGGTGGCAGTTAGGCAGGTATAATATGTGTACTAAAACCATTATTATCCACCCACCTTTCACTACATGTATTTTAGTCCCAGGTATGTCGCTAGCCGGGAATAGAACCTTACTCCGCGGGTCGACAAACCCACTATCACAACATTCAGCAGTCGTGTTCGCAACCATTAAACCAGCTTGGAGGATTCGGGATTCGGCTTGGGGATCGTCCATGTGAGCGTGACCGAAGCCAGTCCACGCGAGCACAGTTAGTAAAAAAAAAAAAATAAGTCGGTGGCGGTGGCATTATGTTTGTTGTTTTGTATTGCCACCGACTTCCGAAAGTAAAGCAATGTGTGTTATGTGCTAAAGTTATTTATCGCTTTTTAGTTTTTGAAGGCGGTTTTCTATTTTTTTGAAAAAACTTTTTATTTTTCGCTTTTTAGTGTTGCCATAACATCCAAATCCATTAAGACCGTTTCTTAGTGGATTTAAAAGAGATTGTAAGTCCTCCAAAGATTGAAGAAACTAAAACGTCGTCTAAGTAATGTTTTTGGGAATTTGTAGATTTTCTCAAAAAGGGCTGTATCAATTTTAGTAAAATTTATATGGGACCATTTCGGAATAAACCCCTTTCGAACAAAAAAATAATTTTGCAAATCGGTCTATATATGAAAGAGTTATGCCCGAACATACATAAAAAAAGAAAAAAAAATATATAAACATTCGAATTGATAACCTCCTCCTTTTTGAAGTCGGTTAAAAATAATAATATTGAGTACAATTTTAAAAACGGGTGTTGGGATCTCATACATCATCAAAGAACTCGTCCACATCGCTGTCAACGGGACACTTGTTCAACAGGCTGGCATTCTTTGGCCCAAGAACCTGAACAGCCTTCGGGTCACGTGAAAACGGACCAGTCGCTTGGCGATATCCCAAAAAACAAGATGAGCACACGGACGATGGAGGATGAGCACAGGCGTACACTCAAACGGCTCAAACACATAGCTTCCATGGCTTCCAAGAAGGCTATTATATTTGCGCCGTTTGTGGTTTTCGGCACCTGAAGCAGACGCCCTTCGTTATGACAAAATACGTCATAAATATGACTTAATAAACTGGTTGTACTTACTAGACTGGATCTTATTCTTCTATAGTTATAATTCGATTTTCATCGTTTTTTTTTTTCAATATTAGCTCTGATAACCGACAATTTAATCTAGACGACAGGAAAAAATTATCTAGCAAACCAAGCTCTAAAAAAATAAAAGAATTTGTGGGATCACAGCGGACCACACGGCCTGCTGGTAAACTTAACGATGTGTCCCGTCGGTCGCCCATATGGCGTGCTGCTTACAAAATCTATCTAAAAGTTACAAAATCTAGCGTGGCGTGGTGTAAAAAGCATCGCCATGGCACGCACGCCGCCCACGCGGCCTGATGTTCTAGAAAACCTTAAATGTGTATGGCGGTGAGGGTGTTAAGTTTACCAATAAATTGTAATGGTTACGATATTTAATTAAAAATAATTTCAAATCTAGATGTAAATAGTCTCATAAGCTTATTAACAAATGAATCCTCCAAAAACCAAATAATTATGTTACATTGGGGTACAATGTACCTTGCATTTGGGTAATAACGATAAGCGGTATTATACAGATTTATATTGATTTCTACCAAACGCAGCGGGCATGTTAAATAACAACATGCCATGTTAACAAATAATAAAAATTTGTCTCTTAAAATTATTTTAGAAATTCACTCCAATGCACTTGATTGTTCCTAAATGACCCGAGGCTAATAAAGTTTTAGTTTTTCCTAAATGTTAGTGTTAATGTCGGCTTCTGCTACAAAATCATCCCAATATTGATCCCGAGTATTCGGGGTTAACTTTGTTGCGAATTCGCTCTAGTTTAAGTATTAAAAGGAGTTCAGTGAATGTGTCAAATTATCAATCACCCTGCAGAAAGCATATTTAGAGAGGTGTACCAACGCTGAGCTTACTATGCTTTCGCAAAGAAGAAAAGCGATTTTGCTTATAAAACGCTGAATCTTTTAAACCCTTAGAGGTTACCCTTAAGATCAAGTGAATGATTTTTTATCTGAATAATCATGCGGTATCAAACCCGTGTTTAGTGCACTGTAAAGGCTTGGAAGTTTGACATTTCCTAGACCAGCGTTTCCCATTTGCCGGGTCGCGACAAGGTACTGGGCCTTCAAATTAAATACCGGGTCGCAATATTCCCGCCTTATTTTGAAAATAATACCCACTATCGATCGACGCATCGTAAATATTCGTAAATAAATATAGAAACCGACTTGTAGTGGAACCAACCTAAGGAAAAGTAGTAGTAAAAGTTTCGGCATTTTCCGCGAACTTGGGTTGTTTAATAAGAAATAAGCAGTAACTCCATACATCGCGCTAAAATTAAGTGACTAAATAGGCGGTACCAAAATATGTAGTATTAATAAATTTTTACTATTATTAAATGTGTATTATTTTACCTAAAGGAACCAGCTTGGGTTTAAAAGTAGTGGGTCACGAAGGGGCAGTGTGAAAATTACCGGGCCAGGGCAGAACAATCTTTGGGAAACTCAGTCCTAGACTATAATAATAAACTATACCATGCACTTTTAATGGTACGTATATCATACCAAATCCATCAATACATTAGTATGACCTATTCTATTAAGAATAGGTAATAAAGGTGAAAGCAATATGGTGCTGACGCTAAGGATCGATGGTATAGGTGCGTACATATTATATAACATAATATGTTATAAAACGTTGTAATGTAACATGTTTAAGTAATGTGGAGACTGGATGTTATAAAATGTGGTATATACCGCACCTTTATTTTTCGCTGACAATGGAATTCAATGGGCTGGGCAGTTTCAGTTTTACTGTTACTTAGGCCTCTGCCTCGAATCTAGCGGGCTGCGGGGCGGCGGCGGCGGCGGCGCGGCGGCGGCAGGATCTAATGCGTATATTCAAATCCGGTCCATTTCCCCTCGAAAACAGCGGCGCGGCAGCGGCGCGAGGGCGGGCAACGGGTTACCTATCATAAGGTCGAAAAATAATTGACCGAATTTCATTTCACCTAAAACTTTTCAACTTTTCTCGTTTCGTATTTTTTTACTTCATCGAAGTCACGTCTGCCACTGTATCAGTTGACCTATTATCAATTCGATTTTTTTCGTTGCTCCGACGTTTCATTTGGTCGAAAAACTTTTTACCGAAGTTACACTTAGCCGAAATAATATTTGTTTGAATATTCGTTATACCACTGTTTTAATTAAGTACAAATTTTCACCAAACGCCTAGAAGTAAATATGTCTGATATTGAGTCAATCGATTTTGGGTCAATAGTTTTCGGTATAACCGGTACTCCACAAGAAAAAAAAAATACGTCGTTAAAGAAACGAAAAGTCAAAAACTTTTAAAAATTAAAGACAATTTGAGTGAAATTAAATATTTGAAAGAACTTTCAAAACGAATGTATTTATTACACTAGTGTTATAGAGAGTTAATTTCAGATTAGTTTCCTACTATTTTGTTTCATTAATTATTGAAATGTAATGGCACTTAATAAAACAGGTGGTCCCAGTAAGAAGCTTGCAAACATGCAAGCAAGCATGCAACATGCAGCAAGCATTTTTTCTGTCACGGCTCCGGCGCTACGGGGTCTGGGCGGCCCCACGCGAGCTCATCGTCGCAGATGGTTTTAACGCTCACCACCGCAGCTTCGGCCGCAGCCTCAGCCGCGGCGGCGAGCCTTCAAACCGTCTGCTCCTCAGCTCGCGGGCCACCCCACCCCTCCGCGCCTACGGGTTTTTAAATTACACTCTAGCTGTAGGGCAGACAAGACTGCGTAAAGTCGGTTTTGCAGTGATTCGTTTCTGTCACTAAATTTTGTAACAGATTGACTTTTTATGACACTATTTTAATTTAATATTGAAAATACTACCAAGTAACTGGCTATATATTTGTGATATTCCGTAAAATGTTGTTTTGACGGGGTGAAAATATGGCAAATAAATCATTTGGCAAATGAAAATAGTTCAAAAGAGGCTTCGGCCAATAGGAAAAAGTTATTTTGTAAATCGGAGAAACATAGTTCGGTAAAATAATACCTATGACACACGATACTTCGATGATCTAAAAATATGTCAAATAAAGCATATATAGCAAAAAAGACGTCGGTCAATAGTTTTCGGTAAAGTGAAATTCGGACAAAAATCATTCGGAAAAGTGATCGGTTCCCCGGGCAACGAGCGGTGCGCTCCAGTCAAGCTGTGACCGCCCGCGCGTCTGCATTGATGTGTTGTGCAATTTATTTTTAGCGTTACGAAATAAATTTTAATCAAAAAGATGTTGTCGTCGTTGTTCAAACATTTCGTTCGCGAATAAAAACAAATTTAGACGACACAACCACGAACACAACACTACGCCGCTATAGTGCCGCTCGATCTGCCCGCTCGTTTCGAAAATGGGTCTGTGTTGCCCGCCCCGCCACCGCGCCGCCGCCGCCGCCGCCTCGCTGCCCGCAAGATTCGAGGTAGAGGCCTTACTGTCACTCATCATCTGCGTCGCCTTTTCCCAACTATGTTGAGGTCCTCTTCCAATCTAACCAGATGCAGATAAATGCCAGTGTTTTACATTGAGGCGAATGCCTGTCTGACCTCCACATACCAGTTATTGGGTACCTACCCCACAGATATAGATAGACCCTAGATAACGCAAGTATCACGATCTGTATGAAAAGCGTGCCATTTTTTGACTACCTATTATGACGTCACAATGTTTTGTTTCTCTTAAATTTGGTATTACCAGGTATTACTGAGGGTATTACATTAAAAATAGTTGTTTTTTCAATTAATAAAATTACGCATAATATTAATCACAAGATGACTTACCGATGGAAGGAAACGTTCATTTTATTTTTTAACTTACGATTTTTGTACGTAAGCTAGGCACGAAAATAGGCACGCGAAGTAGTTGCTCTTGCGTTATCTAGGTCTATCTATATCTGTGGGGTACCCCTTGGTAAAACTGGTAGACAGACTTTCTGGCTTCTGACTACCCATAATAACTGTCAAAGATATATGAGGACCAACCGGTTTTCGAACTTTCTAAAGCACGGAAGGTACTCGATATGAATTGGACGGTCACCTATCTACGGATCGACCGCAGCAAGTAAAGCTTAACCTTGACCGAACGATCCCTACGGCTTTACTTAACCACTAGCCCCTCTTTCAGTGTAACACTTACGTTGCTTTACAGGTATCCTGTGCTTTTCTGTAAGTGATGAGGCGTTTAGACTTAAGTTTGTAATGTACAGACGCCAGCACATCAAGCCATACCTCACTGTCAAATTTTCCCAATTAAATATGAACCTCATATTTTTGTAATAAAGTTCAAATTCTATCAAAGAAATTTGACAGATTGTAGTAGCTTGATGTGCTGGTCTCTGTACAAATTATAAAGTAACTGAGTGTACTCTTTCTGAAAAGCCTAAAATAAATAAATTAATAAATGAAGGTTACAGAAGGACCGCTCCGCCATCCTCAAAAATATTTTCCTAAACTTGCCAGACTCATTAGGGCTGCTACTGTATTGACTCTGTAGGTTTTATTTGTGATAATATGGAATTTAATTGTCACTGGTTGAAACTCTTTGGAAGTTGTTTATTTTCCTGTTTATCATGAAATATCAATTACATCATTTTGATAATTAATTTTGACAACACGGGTCACTAGTCGAGACTGACGTCTGCTTGAAACTGCCTGAGAATGCCTGTAAACATAATGTCAATGTGTGCATGCCTAAACTGGCGGTTTGTTCTGAGTGGTCTCTATGCTCGGGCGCGCCGCAGCTTTAAGTACTTACTGCCACACTCAGAGACGTCACTTGATAATAATGAATCATTAACTTTGATTGACTAACATAACTTGGTACATGCCAACAACAATATTTTTACTGAGAGCGTTCCAACTTATGTTGGCCAATTAAAGTTAGTGATTCATTATTATTAAATGACGTCTCTGAGTGTGGCAGTTAGTGTCTCTGAGCTGCCGTTACTTGCAATTATGAGATAGTGTAGTCTCCGTCTGACAAACGTGAACGTCTTTTGAGAGTCGCGGTTAGTAGCGACATCTGTCTTCAGGCCGCACTGACTAGTGCGAGTATTACCTACTTCTTAGTTGTTTTAGGCGTTCCTGCAGCGTGCCAAGCCACAATGTTCCAGTACAAATAAAAGGATGGCGCTGTACATAACTTTTAACCCAATCTTGTGTTTTAGTTGGTACTAAAATGGTGATCAGGCAACCTGGCTGAAATTACATACCTATATCTGGTTGAAAAGATTCATATGTAAGTGTAATGTGCAAAGTGTAAACATAATTTGATTATCAATCTTTTTTAGCCCTTTGTTTTAATTAATTTATAATGTTACCACTAATATTTGTACACCAATCACTGTATTTTGAAACATTTTGAATTAGTATTTAAATGTATACATATCATCCTCAAAACCAGGTTTCTGGCAAATATATTAATTTGACTTTTATTTCAGGATCTTTCTTTGCAGGCAGATTATAAAAGTAGTTTTGATTGGAAATAAGGGGTTTGCTTTTTTACATCGATAAACATACTTATTCATAATATAAATTTATTACCTTTTTTGCCCGCGACTTCGTCCGCGTGAAAGTCTGTTATCGGGGATGCATACAAAGTCGTAAATTAAAAAGTAGCCTATATCCTTCCCCAAGGTTTTAGGGCGGGCATACACGGGCAGCTCGAGCAGTTAGGCATTGATCAACATACACGGACCGCTCGAGCAGTCATAGTCAACCGTTTGAAGTTGCCATTGATAACTGCTACAGCAGTTGGTTTCAACAAGCGCACGACGCGGATGTGGTATGAAGAACGCGAGCGGAGGGTATAACTGCGCTAGAGCAGTTGATAGCTCGAGAAGTTAGTGTATGCCTGGCAACTGCTTGACTGCACAATGAATTTCACCGTGCTGCTGATCAACGGAACAGCCGCAACTGCTCGAGCAGCTCCATGTATGTACATAGAAGAATATAATTCACTATGCAGTCGCAACTTGACGCAGTCGATCCTGACTGCTTAGACGTGCCCATGTATGGCCGGCCTTAGCTGTCTTCATACCTAATTTCATCAAAATCGATGCTGCTGTCTCATCGTGAAAGCGTAACAGACTTACTTTTGCACTTCTAATATTAAGTCTGTATAGCTAGCTATTGTATATATCATTTATTTATTTACTTGGTGCATTTTTTGGCCACTCCGCTAGCACATCTTTTACTTGGACACGGTTTTCAACAGAATCAAAAATTACAAAACAGGACAAAAAGGGTACAATTGAATGGGTTGGTCGTCATTTGCATGCATTGTCATTGCATGTCGTTAAAATGCGTAAAAAATATTACAATTATGTTCAAAATAAGAATTTACATTACCTACGATTTTAAAAATAACGTATCTTTTTTTATCTTAGGTATTTATTCATTTTAATTTTTATTATTAAAAATAATCTTAATTAATATAATAATATTATTGGCTAAGTAGGTAATAGCCGTACGGATTGATCGGTTATTATAGTTAAGCTATGCTTTCCGTGGTCTGTCGGTGGATGGGTGACCATACATTTCATGCCGAGACTTGTTTTATATTATATTCAGTTCATATTTATTATGTAGATAGGTACTTAAGTATTGTTTAGTGTAGTTAGTATATTTTTTGATCTATCATTGTATTAATTATTATCTGCTACCCTAATAACTTAAAATAAACATTGTGTGAAATAAGAAAACAATCTCTTAGAACCAAGGGACAAATATTTAGCGTCATTTATGCGATACTTTTAAAAAGTGACATCTATCTTCAAATGCTGGAAGCTAGTTGCCACCAACCGCCGTTTGACGGTGTCGCAGAGAGCATGACATGCAGACGTGCAATGACCGTAGAGTAGGGAGCACGATTGAGTACAAAATATCAATAATAGAGGGCGCGCGTAACACGACTCCTAGTATTTTCTGCAGAACACAGATCCTCGTTTGCACTTATAATAAAATAATAATAATAATAATACCATTTATTTCGGGTAAGAAAAGACCCATAACATATATACCTTACAGACTATCATACATATTTATAAAAACCACAAAAGTATTACTAAACTATTATTGTACACGAAGAGACGGCGTCGTGTTGCGCTGCGTGGTGTCGCGTAGCCTTCCGCGGAATCGCCGATACACGACACCCTTCGGCCAAAACTCTTCCTTGAGGAAGGTCTCAATATAATGCGTCGGGACTCGCACCACAAATGACTTGAAATTTGTATTGTGGCGCGACTCCGACTTCTCGACCCTTAAGGTCCAGCTGGCCTTGGCTCGAACATACTCCACGACCTCCTCAACCTTCGTGGTGTGATGCAGCCGGGACACATAGAGCTGCGTCGTAGGTGTTGCCGGACGCAGCATATTGGGTCCTGCTAGCGTGGTTCCGCACTGGTTTCGACTAGGAAGCTTCTTCTTCTTCTTCTTCTCTACCTTCACGAGGCCGTCCTTGTCACACGGGCCCGTTGGTACCTATTGTCTTTTCTATGAGTTTGTTGTATGCTATTCTCCAGGTTAGGTAATGAATCGTTATGATTATGTAACTGTGTCAGGCTTAATAATAGGTGTATTAAAAAAAATCCCAGCGTGCGAGTCGGATTCGCACACGCATTATATTCCGTACAGCCGTCCAATATTTAACATCACTTACCTACATACAATAGGTAATAAACGAACAAACAACTTTCATAGACTTTTTCAAAATTATAGGTTCAGCAGTAGTTACGGAAATATAAGTACGAGGGAATGGTCATTTCCATCAATTTCCTTGAATTACCTACTTACTTCAAAATTTTTAAAATATACTTATCTGAGACCCTTTGCGACAAGCCCTTTTATTTAATAGGTATATGCAAAACGGTACAGATTGCATTTTATTTAAAATTTTCTAATTTGCCCCCCAAAAATTATCGCACAAAAATTATCGAAATAATCGTCCAGTAGATTCGGCAAATAGGCTGTGACAGATATATAGACGGGCACACGGAGTGATCCTTTATAGGTTCCAAAAAACGGAACCCTTGCAGGTTTCGTTTTTCATTCGGCTGTGTGGAATTCTAATTGATATAATACTTTTAAGTTACCAAAAATTTTTTGGTAATAGGGCTTATTGCAGTTCCCCTCAAATTCCACGTGCGTCGAACCACAGACTAAGTATTTTTGTATCTGAAGGCCAAGACTAGATAATAATTAAAAATATGCAAAATCCAGTCAGTATCTATCTCATCTCAGCGGTCAACAATGTCAATAAATGTAGAACATTTTTGACAGCAGAATTGCCCTCCTGTCAAAGTGAACCAAAAGAATAATGTACAAAGTAAATAAGTACCTAATCTAGTTACTTCAAAGGTATAGAATCAGCGTTGTCTGTGCACTTAACTATCTGTGGTGGGCGAACACCGCGACGGCCGAGACTCGGCTCATTACCTCTGCTCACCCCGCAGAGTAAACAAACGTAATGGCTAATAACATAATTTCATACACACATTTTATTACACCCGTATAGTTATTTTTACGGTGACATTAATGTAATGACACTGGCCAGCCGATGCATGAAGATACTTTATATTTTACCGACACAAGACATGTAATTGACCTTATTGCGCCAAATTATCATTATCAAATATGTTACATTACTATCCAATGATATCCATAATCATGACAATTTACTTTGCAAAATGGGTGAAATGTCGATGTTTGATTGGTTCAACTTCACAGAAGAAGAAAATCAAAATTCTACTACTTAATTCAAAAAGTTCAAAATCTTATTACAATATCATCCCGCGACAATCTATGTCACAGTCTTTTCAAACATGTTGGTAAAATCTGCATTTTTGCCCAAATAACAGTTACTAGAATTGCACCCTCGTCTTAGACTAGGTTATCTCTAATTTTAAAGATAAATTCTGGTAGGATGTTTTATATTACTAACCTCTCTGTAAATCGGGTCCTCCATATTCCTCCTGATGCTAGTCCTATGTTTCTTCTTCCCAAGGACTACGATAACATAGGAGTTGAAAGAATGTGGGTTCGTCCACAGTAGCTTTCGACTCTCCAGAACATTTACTGATATCTATAAAGAAAAACATTTTTAAGCACATCGTCGTCAACAGACTCCAACAAAAGCATAAACAATCCTCCCAACACTTCCTTTACAACAAATACCCTTTTAAGACTGACAGCTGCCCATAAGCGGAAAAGTCGCCGTTTCATAAAAAGCCGCTGCGGTAAAGCGGCTGAAGTTACACTTGTCGGCAAGTTCCCGGCCGACATGTGAAAAGTCAGCATTGTCTTCAACAAAAACGTAACCACTACCAATAAAGGACTACACGAGTCGTGGTGTCGCCAAGTGTTTGTGAAAGGTAGGACGGATCATTTTTTGTTTGGAATAGCCTCTGTGCGTGACTTTGTCTGCCTTAACTTCAAAATCAAGCGAAAGTCCCTAATTACCCGGGAGAAAACGCAGTAAAAATTATTCTAAAAGTTCTATTGCTAGGTAAATCGTTTGTGTGCCAAGCGCTAAACGCTTCCGTGGATCAGTGAGTCTGTGGCTCCCGAACACAGTGCGGGCGACAGTATTTTCGAAGAAATACGTCAGCTATTGTGGTCCTCTGTCGCCAGCGGAATTATACCCGAGCTCTCACACAGACCTTTTTTGGAATTCCGTAATTGCTAAGTTAGAACGGCACTGCCAGCCTGCCAGTTCTTAGTCATCTTCCTTAGACAATCTTTTAAGAAATCTTTGATTGTCTAAGATTTTTTGAGGGATAGTAAGATGAAGGGTCAGTGGGTCGTCTTATGAAGGCTACGAAAAAAGTCTGAATATTTTCTCCTGACTCATGGTCACAGTGACCTCCGGGTAAATAAAATAGGTAATTTATAACACAACCAGTACCTGAAAATACTGCGGCGTGGTTTCCGGGTTCCTGTCGGCGTCGACCCTGTAAGGTGGCTGCCTCGCAGATTTTTGCCGAATTCTCTTCTCTGGCGACTTTGCCCGCATTAAGTAAGATGATTTGGGGTGCGTTCTAAGGCGTTGCATTATAAAATGACGCATGCTATGACAGTCTATACTCTCTCTATATTATATACTGTACTCTTTGGTCTATACAATCCTATCACAGAGTACTTTCAAAGGGAAAGTTCCTGTTCTTTTTTTCTGGAATGTTTTAATTTGTCTATGGTTTTAGTGAAAAGAGTATTATTATTTATAGGGTGTTTGTAAGTGCAATGATTATTAAAATCTATTGCATAATATATTTTCTCGATAATTTCTAATTAATTATGTGATCTTGTGAAGATCATGTGATGTTGAGCACAAAACTAAGTAGGTACCAGAAATTGCCTTATGAAATAAAATTAAAAGACGCTGATTTCCATATAGATCGCTGATGTCCTTTTACAATGCATCTATTAATACTTTATGAAAACATCAACAAACGCCGACAGATTGATTTATGAACATAATTAGGGTCGCTAAACTTCTAAACTTGTTAAAATACCTATCTTCTAACCCACAATATAGATTTATAACATGGGATCTTCTTTTTAATGATGCTGTCTGCGATCATCTGCCTATATCGTGCCATCACTGATATTCGGAGAAAAATAACCCGATCGAATAAAGTATTTAATATACAAATTGGCGTGAGAATGGAAATGGAAGCAAAGACTAAAGTACTACGACAGTAGTGCCCTAGGTATGGAAAATAAAAAACAAGTGGAACTGAACTGCCTAAACCCCTTGTGTTAAAATTATGCGGAAGAATATGTAAAATAATAAAGACGTTAATACAATGGACGAAGGTTGTTATTAGGTATTTTACATATTTTCCGCATAACTGTGTCACACGCCGGGCACGTCCACTTGTTTCTTCTATCCCATAGAAACATTTTTAAAAAATCTGATGTTATAAAAAAATGTTCTACAACACGATCAAAATGTACAGACGCCAGCACATCAAGTCATACCGAACTGTCAAATTTTCCTAATTGAATTTGAATCTTATTCAAATGTGTAATAAAGTTAAAAAACTATCAAAGAAATTTGACAGATTGTTGTCATTGGATGTGCTGGCCTCTGTACGTATAAATGTATTTAGCAGAAACTTAGTTGGTGTAATAACTGAGCTTACTGTTGTCAAAATGAACCAATCCACATTATTCAAGGTTATGAATCTAATTCACGAACGACACGATTGGCGCAGTGGTGGCGTATAATTTCCATACAGAATAAATATTTGTATGGCCTACAGGTAGTTACACCGTAGCTGGTGGTATGTATATTTAAGTTAATGCTTGTTAAAACACACACAATATAGGGAAAAATCAGTGTGGGGGAAATGTATAAAAAGAAAAACAATTTACCATCATTAGACACCAATAACATTTCAAAGTAGATCCATAAATTATGCTCAGAATAGATTTAAAATTAATTTGCGTAAAATATTCGATATTAACTACAACAAATAAACAATGTTGTTAACAGTGTTGTTGTTGTCTTGTTTTAACAATTACTTCAAAACCTGTCTTGGTTCATTTTGGCAGAACGGCTTTACTTACGACTACTTGAATTTGCTTCTACCTGCAACAGATGGAGGAAACTCCTACAAAACGTTATTATTTTTAACAGACTTCAAAAAGGAGGGGGTTATCAATTCGGATGTTTAAATTTTTTTTTTTATGTTGGTCAGTCAGGGTAAATTGTAAACATTTTTGAAAAATACCTTTAGAATAAAATATTTTCGGTTGTGTATGTAAAAAAAAAACATATTGACAATTACAAAAAAGGAGTTAATTACTTTGTATGTATATTAATTTATCTAAAAGCTGCAACATCAGCCATTTAAACAACGTCATTAACCGTTTTGAAAATGAAGTGTTTACATTTTACCCTGGCTTGAAAACAAAATGTTATTTTGGGGTGTTAAATGTAGTTAAGTGTAAACAGATAAGGTAGGCCTACGTAATAAGTACTATTATTCTAGTAGCTCGTTCTCACTATTTAGAGGCTCATAAATAATAATAATAATAATAAATTCATTTATTTCCGAACCAGTCCATATCCATACATGTCATGTTAAGTTCAAAAGTATTAAAATTGAGAATTAATTAAAATATTACAATAATAATAATAACAATAATTACAATAACACAACAATCATTAAATAAAACATTTAAAACATTATAACTTACAAAATAACATTAAAATAAAGAGATTGAATACACTAAATAAAAAACTTATCTTAATCTAAATTTAGGTTTGGATCCGGAGTGCTCAATATGCAGCCTGGTCCAGTACCGCATTATTGGGCAATCCAGATCCAGATCCATCCTCCATGCGAACAGCTGAAGGTAGCTGTTGGAGCTGCCTCGTATACGGCGCATCAGGGACACAACTCTCTTACGAATAATTGCCGCAAAACCATCTATATTTGCAAACATCTATATTACTATCTATCTACCATCTATATTTTTATTTCTATATAAATATCTATCTATATACATGAGATTTTGATCTAAGCGTCTAGCTATGCACAGGGACAAATGAAAACAAATTATCTAACTTTGATATTTGGCATTGCCTAAATTATGGGGTGATTGAAAACATTGAAAACATTGAATCGTTATAGGTGATATTGTAAACATATTACGAGTAAGTAAACCTACACATTTTCAAAGGGGTAAAAGAAAACAAAATATATAAGGTGACTTTTAATTAGTGTACGATACTTAAACACGTGATTGTGTTCATGATAACAAACAACTTTCCCGAAGAAAAAATGTTTTTTGTACTGGTTCACTTTTATCACAATAACACAACAGCCGTAGGAAACTCACGCGCGCGCACGTCTGTGACCTAAAGTGAACCAGTACAAAAAACATTTTTTCTGCGGGAAAGTTGTTTGTTATCATGAACACTATGACGTATTTAAGTATCGTATACTAATTACCAGTCGCCCTATATATAGTAGAGTTTATTATTCAAGTTGTTACCTAATCAAAATAAAGATAGTCTTCATCATCCAAGAATATAAACTCAGTGTCCTTCTCATTCAAACTAAGCAAATGCACGTTCTTCACAATCATAGTAGCTGGTATAGTGTCGACATCTTTTTTTGTGGTAAGAAATCTCGTATTTATTTTAATTTTTTTGGACATTTTCACACACGACCATCTTTTTTTTTTTTACTATTAAATAGGCATGCGTTTGACCGCAATTCACCTGATCGTAAGTGATAATGCGGCCTAAGTTGGAACACGCTTGCCTAAGATGAACCGGTTCACTCGTGCCTTAAAGATACCCAGATTATACTTATCAGGGAACAGAGAGGCGGGCAGGGAATCTGACCCCAAACTAGGGAGACCCTGTACTATGGGTGTCAGACAGCTGATACACATACACAAATACATTTTTTTTTGTAAATACATATATAGATAAACAACACCCAAACACAAGGCAAATACAAGTGCTCATCACACAAATATTTACCCTGGGCGGGAATCGAACCCGCAACACGCTGCGCAGCAGTCGATCGCTCAGCCACTGCGCCAACCGTGTCGTCGAATTATCCTTACTGTCTACTTTTAAAAAAAAATGAGACATTGTAAATCTTGTTTTTTGTCATAGTCATTACTTTACCAACAAAATATTCTACTTTCTTCTTACCAACATATCTTACCAGCACTGTATCGTTTTCTTAATACTCTGCATACGCAACAGCGAGCTCATTAATTTGGTCTACTGCACCCGGCTATAGGGGATGCAGTAGCTTTGTCTGAATCGTTAAATGCATTATTATTTTCGGTGGGAAGGAGTGTAATCGGTGACTCAGAAGTTGTTACATCTGACGCTACTTCATCAATATCTGAATCGCTACCTATGTATGCTCATGTCTATTTCGCTGTTAATGCTATCATGTGAATCAAATTTTTGTTTATTGTAAAAATAAGAAGCAGGCTTTGACAATATGCAAATTATTTATAGTTGTTATGATTTCAGGCTAAAAACAAGAAGCCGGGTTTTACATTTTTAGTATTTTACCCATTTTTACCCGTAAAATTAAACACATCCGATTTTTTTTTCTCTTATTAGGAATTCAAGTCATTACGCCATGTTTTGTAAACGGTGTAGCACATTAAAGATAATAAATTGGAAGTGGAAAAAATTACGTTCGAATTTAACCCTGAATATTGGTCGAAAATACGTTCTACCCCGGGGTGACTTTAAATCAGCAATAATAATCGTGGGTGTTATCAAAGCAGTCCCATTTTCAATATCAATAAAACTGCTGACAGTTTATCGTTTTTTTCTCCTAAATTATTAATATTTTTTAAGTAAATAAAATTATTAGTGTCTTCATTGAAAAAGTCGTCATTAAGTTGGTTTTTTTCAGATTTTTTATTCTAATATTGTAAAAGATACATAGGTTTTTATTTCAAAACTAATCAATAACCCCGTTCGTCCGGTAATACAGACTACAGGACTTCAAAACCTCTGTTGCGTATGAATTGAAAAGGGTAACAAAATAAAATAAAAGTACAATTAATGTGATGTCAATATATTAAGTCATTTCGTGTATAAATATGTTTCTCTAAGGCTAAAGTCTACACACTAAATCTAATACATATTTTGAAAATCTACTATTTAAAATACAATAATATTATCATGCAAATTATACATATTGTACAAGCTTTTTCAAAGTACAGTCATAAATAGGCAAATCACTACGCATTTCAAAGATCGTATAGAAAGTAATAGGTATCTCATTATGTCGTAGGTATATTGAAATATTTATCTTATCTTAATATGTAATGCATAAAGGTTACATATTATTACAAATCATCATAAACATAGGTACATTTGCCAATCAAAATAAGTAGCTTTACGAGATTCTAAATTGGGGTTTCTTTAAATACCTATCTATTATTAATTTAGTTATTAGATAAGTATTTCCCAGGATACATATTCAAACCTTGAATGCTAAGGGTACAATTACAATTTGGCAGTGGGATAGGTCTACTTGGCTTTAGCCTGACATCTAACATTAAACATCTAAATACCCATAAACTTACTATTTACATACCTCTTAAAAATGATACATCTGGAATATATTATTCTAATATAGATAAAATCTTAGTAATAATTATTATGATTATTATAATTTACAACTTACAACTAATTCTTACTACATTGAACAGGTGAAAAAGAAGTTTACTTCGTTATAACTTCAATTCAAGGGCTTCCCAACTGTTATAATTAGACTTTATATTTTTTATTACTGGTACACGAGCAATCAAGGGATTGTGAAGTTTTTTACAAGTTTATAATACATTTAAAATGGCTATCTAACGGTTTATGTAATGAATATACTGATGCACTTGTAGTTGCAGTCGTAAAAAGACCACGGATTGTAGAGCATTTTCGAATATATTATTTTAAATAATATGTGCCTTTGACTTCGTTTGCTTGAATGCCGATAATTGCAGACTAAAAAGTTACCCTTATCCTTATCTATGTACTGTAAAGGTTACTTTTTCGACTGCAATTACAATTGCAATTACACCGAAGATGGTCCACTCAATGTAACTACCTACTTACCCGACATAAATGCGATTATTTTATTACAATATAAAAAGAGTGTTTCTGGTGGTCTTAAACCCGTAAAAGTATGAAGGAAGAATTGGAATTAAGTGACTTTTAAATACTTACAAACATACTAAGAATATAACAAAGCGATAGTAAGAAATACATTTTTGCGTTAGAGAGAATGAACTATGATAAAGATGTCGCCGTTATTTCCTGACCGCCATTGGAACGCAAGACTCTGCCCGCGCTTAAGAGCGCCCAACCCCATCGAACGAACGTCAACGCGAGCGTGATTGAAAATTTTTTTGTTTCAACCAACGCAAAGCTCGAAAACAAACGAGTGAGTGAGAACGCGATAACATCACAGGAAAATTGACGCGCGGAAATTTCAGAAAACTTATTCCAGGACATACGTGTTTTTAAAAAAGCCTTACAAGTTTTTGGTTAAAATCTTTGTAAATTAAAATCTCCATTACATGTGCAAGGTGTCTATGAAGCTGTTTTTTTACTTTTTTAATGTATGAGTGCATTATGAACGGCCAAAGTTCAGACAAAATTGTGCAAAAAAACAAATTTTCGGGCGTGTTTACTGAATTTGTTTATCAAAAAAGTTTATTTTTGGCTTCATGCAAACCTAGATTTAAACCACAAGATACCTGTGTGTTAAAAATATTTGGAAAATAATTGGTTATAACGCCGTAATCGCGTACGAGCGTTTGTATGGGAAATATGACGGGTTGGGCGCTCTTAATACAGGTGTCTCAAACAACGTCACGCGTCATTAGTATTGAATAATATTTTTAATTATTCGGTTTGCTCTAAGAGAAGGTATCATATTTTTCTGCTTCACAGATTACGCTGTGGTCACTACCCATCTTGAAAGTTTGACTTTTTGATGAAAAAAGTTAATTCACCTAATTGTGAAACATGCGGAATTATTGAAGATGTTCATCGTATACTAATGGAATGTACTAAAAACAATAGAGAAAGATAGATCCTAATGAATACTATAAACAAGAATGATTATGATATTAGCCCATACATCATTTTAGCGCAACCTACACCTGAGACCGCAAACCTCCTATTTGATTTGCTTAAGCATTGTATGTAGAGATAAGATAGTTTAAGATACGATGAGGCTGGCATGCCATTGTGGATAAAAGCTTCCTATAAAATTTAAGAATAAAACATAAATGTTCATAAATATAATTTATATATCAATAATATTTTAATGAAAGTTTCGGAGATTAAATATCCCAAGCTTCCTTCTTGTCAATTTTCATGGTGACAGGTCTAGAGAATATGCCGCAATCCCCTACATCGCGGAATAACAAACAAACAGAGTTACTTTTGCATCTATAAAATTTGTGTTCTAATAGCGTTTAACATTTATTATTTGGGTAGGTACTTACAAAATCCTCAGAGGAAACAAAATATGCAAACGTAGTCACTCGTACCTACATTTTTACTGTAGCTCGGAAATCCGCCCTCTGTTTTCGGATCGTGACTAAACATACATCTATGTACAGAAGCATTTGTACGTTCTGACTTGCTTTTGCTTTAAATTTGCTAGTGAATTTGTAGCAAGAGAAGGTACAACGATCAATGTTGAAAACGTATTATTTCTTTGTAAAAATACTCCGAGAAATCAAATGTCAACAACAGTGCTATTTGTAATGTCTCTCTCTAAGTTATTAACATAATTTGCTTTAATATATTTGGAACTTGTTGAGACTATAATCAGTCTGTGACGCCTTTAAACGTTTCTAGAATAATGACGTGTGCTGCACAATATAATGGTGCAATTCTTTTTCTACCGGCTAAATTAAAACTTTCGTAGTTATTTCAAATTTCACATTAATATAAATCTATTATCATAGGACATAGAAGAGTGATTATGCTATTATTTTGGAATTATGGACGTGGCTATATCAGTAGAGAAAGAAATAACTAATATTGTTGAAAAACCGAACAGTTTGGTTCCTGATATTATAGTTACCGTATTTTGACTAGTATCACCGACTACGAGCCTATTGATTGAGAACCCTCGAAAAAACATCGATAAGAGAATCGAGATAAATCATACAAAATAATGTAGACAAGAATTCAACAAACACCACATAGGCAGGTAGATTTAGTTAGAAATGACTGATTAGTTTCTTTAGCAGAAAAGTAAGAAATAAGAAAATCATTGATTGTCGGCATGAAAATCTATATAAATATTAATTAATAGAAATGGCGTTACCGATAGGATTGATCTTTTTGGGCAATAATTGAAAGTGGTTTGTTTGAATGATTAATGACTTCAAAAATGAAGGAGGTTCCCAAATCGACTGTATGCTTTTTTTCTTTTTTTTTTGTATGTTTGTATATAAATTACAACAAACATATTAAAGTAAGTACGTTAAGTTAAAAAATAAAGAAAACGTAGAAATAGTAAATTGTACCCCTGCATAGCCGGATCGGTCGCTAGTCAGCACAATACGATACAATTTGGGCATCGTGAAAAACTAGGAAAATACTATAACACCTACTGGTGACATAAAAGTCGACAATGGGTATGGTTATCAAGCTTTATGCTTCGGGTTATAGTATCCTAAGACAGTTTGGTGTGACAAGCTATAGGGGAGAATTTTATTAGTACCTAAATGTCATGAAAATATGAACCTGTCTTAGAGGGAACCTTTAACCGTGCGTCTTATTATATGCATGATTTGATAGTCACGATGTCTCCCTCTTGTATAGCTAAAGTGCACTTTTATTTTCTTGACCAATTAAGTACCTAAACAAAAATGGCATGAAAAATATCTACTATTAATTATAATAAATGTGTTTAAATCTATGATTTAAATGATTCATTGGATATAGTTTTAAATAATTCAATTTACCGTTTTTCAAAAGATCTAGAAGTTCTATAAGTAAGTGCGATTGGTGCAAATACTGTGTCTGTTTACCAAATGACACACTAACTACTAAAGTTTTATTTGTAATATATTGTTGTGTTCGTGTAACACTTACTGCGATCACCAACATGCATCGGCCAAGGATGGCAATTACGGCTGAACCGATGAGACCTATGCCCACCAGTGGGCGTCTAAAGTTTGATATGATGATGATAATGATTCCTAGACGGGTTTGTCTAAAATAAGTACTAATATTTACAAAAATCTTAGGGGATGGTTTAGTTAGGTAAATGGATATACAAAATAATATTATCGAGAGCGTTGCGTATCTCTAGTGTCACTATGCCTTAGTTTAAAAAGAAAATGTTCTACAAAATATTTATTAGGAACTATTTTAAGTTAAAGGTAAATACTCCTTAATTATTCGGTCTTCAAATCGAGTCCTCTAATTACAAATGGGTAAGACCGAAATATATTCCATATTTTGTTAGTAGGTATGTTTCAAATTGAGAATTAATTGATTGTAAATATTGTTATGTTTACTGTAATCAGTAGATCTACGTTATAGGCGCTGAACATACAGAAATAAGACATAAGACGAGGGCTCGTCTTTTCTATATGTTTTAAAAAGTCGCGATGGCGCCCCGTCTGCGGCCTGTCCGCGCCTCGTCGTCGTTTTACGCCTTTTCTGGGTGTCCAGCGCCTTAGAGATCTAAACTAAATTACACATCGAGTCTATTCTTTATTTAGTACAATATGTAGTACAGTACCAAAATGGTGGATAGATATGGCGGTTTGACAGCTTCGGTAATCAAAATATCTAACTGCCATATTTAACCAATCCAAACAAGTTATCCTATTGAAAAAAAAGAAAAAGAGCTACTAACTCTATTTAGGGTTGATTTTTCAATAGAATAACTTTTTTCTGTCGATCTGTCGATCGGTTAAAGCGTATGTTTGTAACAGTTTCCGAGTTACTGGAATTAATAATTGAATAGCCAGCACGACAGTGCCTATTGCACCTATTGTCAAATAGGCAAGGCAGCAAGAGCTCTTTTTGCTGTGGTCTAGGCAGACAGAGTTACCGCTTCTTCGTTAAACACGAAACATACTATCCCTTTAATGTTTATCTTATTCCTAACAGCCAGTCCCGATTCTTCACTCTCCCTCAAGTATTGCATTATTTCCCTTTACGAGTATAACAAACCATTCCTTCCTAAACTTAGCCAGATCCTAAAGTTTCTCCCAATTGGAAATAATCTTTATGCATGTGTCAATAGAGTTCGTTAAAGCTCATCGGGTGCGGATGAGGAGTGTGAACCCTCATATCATCCATTGGCTGCATAGTTTCGGATAGCAGCATTGTGTTGGGTCCAACGTTGGGCTGGGGGACTGCGCCATTAATGATGGCCCCGTTAGGGTGCCCAGGACCGTTACTGGATTCCTGCCGCATCATGTTACGACGCCATTTGGCGCGAGCGTTTTGGAACCATACCTAGGAAAGGAAAGAAAGTTTATAGTATCCATGTTGTTAAAAGTCACATCATAACAGGTAAACTCTCTTATCTATACTAATATTATAAAGCTGAAGAGTTTGTTTGTTTGGTTGGTTGAACGCGCTAATCTCAGGATCGTATTCGAATTGAAAAAATATTTTTGTGTTGGGTAGTCAATTTACCGAGGAACTCTATAGGCCCACGCGAAGCCGGGCCGGGTCTCGGGGCTCTTCATTCTTGAAGTAGCTTTTGCCCATGACTTCGTCCGCCTGAAATTTCTTCTCGATTGTTTTTTTAATTGATAGTAAATAATTAAGTAGTAATGTAAGTAGGGTCAGGGCACAAAGTACGTAAGGCTGCGGCGCGCCCGAGCAGAGAGACCACTCAGAATAGTTAGTATTTATTGGCAAGCTCAAGCAGTTTCAAGCAGACATCAGCCTCGACTGTTACGTTTTGTCTAAATGAATAAATGAGAGACATTGACATTTCATGACGAACGGAAAAAAATTTTATAAAAAAAATGCAAAGAGCTCCAACCAGTGTCAATAAAATTTCATATTGTCACAAATAAAACCTACAAAGTCAATAGGTACAGTAGCAGCCCTGAGTCTGGCAAGTTTAGGTAATTATTTTTAAAGATGGCGGGAGCAGTCCTTCTGTACCCTCTATATTTTGTGGTCAGAGATAACGTAGCTTCCTATTTGTGAAATAATTTTGAGAATCGAATTAGTATTTCCATATACACTTGTATACAGAAATACTAATCCGATTTTCAAAATTATTACTACCAAGACACCAGTCTTGAAAAGAAAAAAAAAACAAACAAACACTTTAGCTTCAGCTTCAATATTAACATAGCTGATAATACAAATTATTATGTTACCAAAGTTGTTCTGAAGTACGGTCTGTTATTTGTGCAATCCATGATATGAAGAAAATAATTAATTATATAATATGTGGGGACATATCACACACGGCCATCTGACCCCAAACTAGGGAGACCCTGTACTATGGGTGTCAGACAGCTGATATACATACACAAATACATACGTATATAAATAAACAGCAACCAGACACAAGGCAAACACAAGAGCTCATCACAGAAATGTTTACCTTGGGCGGGAATCGAACCCGCAACACGCTGCGCAGCAGTCAATCGCTCACCTAGTTCATTTGGTTTTGTTTTAGGGAAACTCAGTGAATTTCCCTAAAACGAAACAAATTGCAAATTCAAATGTACGATTAAATTTGGTCAGCCTTACTTGCAAAACTCGTTTGGACAATCCAGTCTTCTGCGCCAACTGCTTCAAGTCCTTAGCGTCAGGATTCTGATTGATTGCGAAGTAGGACTTCATGGTCCTGAGCTGGTGGTGCTTGAAGCTGGTGCGCATTCGCTTCGTACGTTGCGTGTGACTGGATACACTACCAGGAGACGCGACTGACGAGTCGTAGGCCAACGACTCCATTGATGACGACAGATCACCTCGATGGAGTATTTCTGAAACAATAGACAAATGTTATTTTCAAATCACCAAGGAATGGGCTTCATCTGTGTAGACTTCAGCATGTTCAGCATAAAAACAGGATAAGAATTATTTTTATCCCTGTTTTTATGCTGAAAATGTTGAATACATGATACACAAACATAGAGATATTGATCTCTTCAACATCTTCAGCATAAAAACCGGGATAAAAATAATTCTTATCCTGTTTTTATGCTGAAAGTGTCAAAGTGTCGAGAGCTCTCTATGTTTGTGTATCATGTAATCATCCTGACAAACGTTCGCAATTATATTTTAATCTTATAATATATAAAAATCTCGTGTCACAGTGTTTGTAACAAAACTCCTCTGAAACGGCTTGACCGATTTTTATGAATATTTGGTAGGTCTGAGATTATTTTTACAAAATAATAACGCTACAAAAGCACAGGTTTACGTAATGTAGGTCAATCTAATTGGTTCGATGCAAAACCAAATCCTTAACTTTAACAAAAACTTGTTTAATTGTCACGCCAGATAAAAAGAACGATATACGAGTATCGAATCAAATAGTAAAACTTCCAATTTTGAAGTGCAGCATCTTGAACCCACATCCTCAAGTTTTTAGACTAAACGAGAGGAAGCAGGGATTGTAGGCGACTGCGGTTATAACCGGCGGACCACGACATTGCCATCTTTTGCTAATAGAGGAAGCTAAGTTCCGGGGCTTGGGAAATGATGCATGGATAGAGTTAAAACATTTACGAATTTGTGACGTTGTTATTGTAATAGGAAGACTGTCTGTCATTACATGAAATAAAATCAATCTGCCCGTATTAAGAGCGCCCATCCCGTCATATTTCCCATACAATCGCTCGTACGCGATTACGGCGTATAACAAATTATTTCCTAAATATTTTTAACACCCAGGGATCTTGTGGTTGAAATGTAGGTTTGTATGAAGCCAAAAATAAACTTTTTTGAGAAACTAGATAAAACTAAACCGGTTTTTAAATCAATCAATCTTTTTTGTACAAATTTACCGCGATTTTGTATCACCTCACTTCTAATATTATTATTAAAATTCTGTTATTTCTGAAATATTTTGTAATATGTTAGGCAAACCTTATAAAATTATGTCGCAGCATGTACGCTCATAAACTCAACAGCAAACCAACTTTGTTATTGGCAATGCCCTAACAGGGTTCATGTCCAAAAACCGACAATTTAGTAATTATATTGTAAAACGTGTGAAAGTCTTAGGTCACATTTTTGTGATAAATCGATGTAGAATCGCAATGCGTACACCCTTATTCACTTTTGACATACAAATAAATAAAACTCAAAGACCAACTAAGTTCTGTTCATCAACAAACCCTTATGTCTTTATGAAAGTACCTATTAGTTCCAAAAACGGTGATTTCACTGACAGGTTAGTATCTTTGTAATTTTTATTTTATAGGATTTAATTTACATTAAAGTCACTACCTCCTTAGAAGCAGTAGGTATGTTAGAAAAATACTCAATAATTTATTTACTTACTGTTTATGGTAATCATAGAGAATCGCACAAACTCATTTTTGTTTTTACTTTTTCTTAATAATTTAAGTGAACTGTAATGTTCTTTTTGTAATTGGCTAAATTTGGCTGACGGTAATTGGTTAAATGCATAATGAGAACAAGAGTATACCACATCCATTTATAATGTTTAAAAATAAAATTTATACAGTGTGTAAAAAATTCCAAACCTTTCTACGCTTAAAAGGCACCTGGAATTTCCAAAAACAAAGTATCATTTCAAATATAACGTAGAGCCTGTCAAGTTTAACCTAGTTCCACATTTTTAACAAAAGTAAAGGAACCCCCCTATTAATTGATAAGCAAAGCCATCGTTAATACTCATTAGCAGAAACGGAAATGGAAAGCAGCCGACATAGGCACCCAGTGACTTGTGCGTCAAAACAAATAACGTAGAATGATGTATGTCCCGATAATTGGGAGAGTTTTGATCTAATAGATAGTGCTGAATAAGTAGGGAGTGTATACGTTTTGTGGAGGCGTGGACCTGTCCTTATTTCGAGACACAAGATGATGTTTGTTGATATTGTGTTTTGGTTATCCTAACTTTAGATATTATTATTATTATAACATTTCAAAAATTATGTTGAAGGTCATCAAAGTAGTAACTGAAATACCTTTTGTAACAGTTTTTTAACCGATGTGTTGACAATTTCCAGAAAACTATTAATGAGCATCTGCATCGGAGAAAGGTACGATTTGCTTTGTTTTAGAAATATAATATAGTAATAAGGTAAAACTCTTAACATAATAATAATTTTAATAAAAAAATAAGCTCCAGGCCCCTTATTCACAACCATTCGATACGTTTCCGTGTCGGTAAGGAACCGTATTCGACAATCTCATTTCCGACTTCAGTCTTCGTATGTTCGTTGAACTGTCAAAATTATTCGGTTTCGGATTTGTGAATTGCGTTTGAAGGACATCTTCGATATCTTTTGACTTTCGATTCGGTACGGAATCGAATCGAATGGTTGTGAATAAGGGGGCTGGACTGGAACCCTGTTCCCGATATCGGTGGGCTACTATTTTTTTTTATTTTAAATGTTTTCATTTTTTACCTGTAGGTATTTAAAAATATTATATAATTATGTAAGTAAAATAAATGAATGAGAATTTTAATAATAATATATATATTTTTTTATAATTTCCCATTATTTTAACTGTCAGCTCTTTTGTATTTATAAATGTTTTTTTTTTGATTAATATTAATTTATTTAGTTTTTTTTTATTTGAATTACCCTATGCCTACGTATAGGGAACATTCCCAATAAAACTGTTCCAATTTAACTCCCTGTCCCGAATTACTAACTTCACGCATACTGCCCCTAATAATAATGGGTCTTGGTAATAAAAAGTCAGTGGTTTTATTAATATCTCGCTACAACACTTGGGTGGTTGGCTGCGTTATACGTAACGAAATCGCCGATGCGCAACTAGCTAATTATTAAATTTATAATTAAATATATTAGACGGGTTTGTGTGATTCGGGCTTGGGGTCGGACAGTTCTTGGCGTCCATTTTTATGACGCCGTTTTTAACTTTACGATAGTTTGAAACAAAAAGCAATTAGGGTATAAAAAGACTATTATCGCCTTACGGCCTTGGTGAAGCCGAATTAATTGCTGTGCTTAGCATTTGATATGATGTGTTGAAATTGTTCGTGTCCGTTTTATTTGACGAAAGTTTTTCTTATTTAAACTACTTACATGCCTTTTATTTTAGTACATAAGTAGTTAGCCCGAGTTACAGCACTTATAAACATTAAATACATCATTTACAACCAAGTGATACTTATATCACGTAGAGCGAATGAGAATGATGAAACATACCATTTGTGTGATGAGCACTTGTGTTTGCCTTGTGTCTGGGTGTTGTTTATCTATATATGTATGTATTTACAAAAAAAAAATGTATTTGTGTATGTATATCAGCTGTCTGACACCCATAGTACAGGGTCTCCCTAGTTTGGGGTCAGATGGCCGTGTGTGAAAATGTCCCCACATATTATTATTATTATTTATATTTGATATAAATTTTATAACCGTAAATAACATCGATATCTAGTAATTTTAGTGTGGTAAAACTATCAAAAAATTTTAAAAATTTCATGCGTATTATTATGATGCAATTCGTCTTTATTCGTATTTAGACAATATATGTAGTTTGTTGATGAATCAAACGCCAATTGAGAACTATTTTTCAGTTCAGTTCTCCCATTGGACGATGCTCCCATTACACAATATATTTTCAGAAATTCGGTCCATGACTTACCATAATAGTCACTCAAAATAATTCGATGACACGAATTTAGCACGACTATAAGTACACGTAATCCATAGATGCTAATCCATACTTCCATAATTATCACTATCCATACTTATTATAATGCGAAAGTAGTTACTTTCGTTCGTTGTTTCGTCGTTAAAACGTAATGCTACCACTTCACATGGCGTATTTGTGCAAATATTCGCCTTAATTGGATAATACAAAATAGACTTTATTTCAATAAAAATAGGGTACACTTTGTATTATCCAAGTAAGGCGAATATTTGTACAAATACGCCATGTGAAGTGCCGGCATAACAGACATAGTTCTGTCTGTTACGTTTTAACTACGAAACAGTTGAACCGATTTATATGAAATTTGGTATGAAAATAGCTTGAGCTTATTTTGAAAGATTTATTTTCTCTATGTATAATTTTTATTATGTGTTTTGAGATTGTTTCTTTCATCCTGGATATATTCCTAATTCACCCGTTAGGAATGTATACAGGTTGTTTTGGGGAAAAATGTAGTGTAAGGGAAGAGTTTAGGTTGTGTTGGAGACATCCAGCAAGCAAGTCTTTAGCTCAAGAAATTTGTTGCATAATTGCATGTGTTGCATAATATTAGCAATATTTAATTAATAAGCGTAAACTGCAATAAAAGAAATACATATCACATTTTTACCCCATATATCAAATAACATTAAACAGTACGTACGTAAGCATTGATTCGGTGACTGTACCATTCTAGATTTCCGTCAAGACAGAGTCGTACAATTTTATTTAATAACTTATGCTTTGGGGAACTTGGGACTTGGGGAGATAGGGCATCACCCGTTATTAAGCTAAGCTGCCTCCCCCCCCCCCCCCAGCAGATGGAGAAATGCTCACAAACCGTAAAGTAATATTACGATTTACTTAATTTTAATCAAGAAGCCGAACTATGGTATATAAAAAATGGCAGAACAAGGGTTTGTTCAATTGGTTTTTCAGTTTTAACGTAACCTGTCCCATTGCTCATGCAGCATTTACCTTAGATATATTCTCGGTTTGTCTATTTCTGCCCCCCCCCCCCCCCCCCTTAACAAAATCCTAGCTACGCCCTTGGCTCCCGCCGTCTGTACACTTAGATTCTTTTAACCTATACGCAACGGATTTTAATGTACTTTTCTTCAATAGAGTGATTCTTAGGTTTATAGGTTTAAGGTTTATACTTATAGTTTGATTTACATTGCACGCAGGCGAAGCCGGAGCGGGACGCTAGTAATATGATAATAATAGAAACGTTTGTATATTCATTTAGATTTAATGATGCTCTCACTAGTCAATGATCTGAAGTAAAATTTATTTTGTTCAGCACTTCTGTATTAAATATAAATTTTGGATTACTGCTCAGAATGAAGTCTATCTCGTTTTTTGATGTCCCATGTGGTGATTTCCATGTCCAAACCTAAACTAAATAGATCATCATTCAAAACAACACCAAGATCACCGAAAACGGAAGACGAAATAAGAAAATACAAGGAAAAACTAGAAGAAAACATAAAAATCCAAGTAGAAAAGTTCAAATACATGCAAGAAGTACAAAACTACTACAACCATCTTGAAAACACAATCATCACAAGCCTAAAAACAAAAACGGAAAACAAAATAAAAGGAAAAAAGAACACAAAATATTTAAAAACAGTACTATAGAACTAATAAATAAACGCACGGAACTTTTAACTAGCAAGAATAAAACCCAACAAATGAAGAATGAATTAAAAAACGAGCAAAGCAATCAGAGAAGACTACAATCAACAAAGAAAAAATATTATAACATCGAACCTAACGAAATATAGAAGTGTGAAAAGGGCAAACAAACAATTAAATACACACAAAAACTGGATACAAACTCTGAAAAGGGGACAAGAGAGTACAAAAACAAGACAAGAAGTACTAAAATGTGCAACAAAATTCTATAAAAGAGTTGTACTCAAAATTGCATTTTGACAAGCCTAACATACGGCTGCCAGACATGGGTCTATACAAACAAAATAAAAAATAAAATAATCACAACCCAAAGAGCTATGGAAAGGAGCATCTTGATACTAAGAAGAATAGAGAAAGTAAAAAGTGAAGAGATAAGACAGAAGACAAAGCTGACAGAGGCCCTTAAACAGGCCTTAAAGCTAAAATGGCAATGGGCGGGCCACGTATCTAGATACTCAGACAAAAGGTGGACCTCAAAGACGACAAAGTGGTCTGGCCCATTGGGAAAAAGAAAAGTTGGAAGACCAAAGAAACGGTGGACAGACGATATTATAGAAGTTGCAAGCAGGAACTGGTGGAGTCTCGGTGCAGAAAGAGAGGACTGGAAGAAGATGGAGGAGGCTTTCATCCAAAAGGGATCCAATGCACACACATAATTAACATAACCATTGTACAAAAAACTCGCTTTGTAATGGAATAAATTAAGCTTTATTATTATTATTATTATTGTATATTAATATACTGCACTTTGCCCAAATTTTTTGATAATGCAATAGGGCTTATAGCATTCAGGGATAACGTAGTTTTCTATTGGTGACAGATTTAGACATACAAACTTACAAACAAATTTTTCCTCTTTATTTTATTATAGTATAGATATAATTTATATAATATATGTACATATATTAATAATAATACAACGTGCTGGCCTACCACTCTTTCTATGTAATAAATATTTGAGTACCTAATATATGATATTCTACGTTGTTGGCAGGGATGACGGCCGGATAATGAGGGATGAAACCAAACAACCCCTTAATATTCTGTTATAATAATAATATCAGTTTCATTGAACAGTTTATTTTGTAGATCGAGTACGTGGTACCTTCTAATAAATTATTGTTTTAAAGTGGGTGCGCCAAAGTTCACCTAAATTTTTAACTCCGATAATTGGAAATCCGAAAATGTTCTTCCTAACATTTTTCATCCTAACAATCATAATTCCTAACTACTCTGTCTCTAATGTTCATAATCCGAAGCATTCAACTTCATAATGTCAGTAGCAATAAACATCTATTTTACTTTTATTTGTTTTCCTATATTTTCTCAACATAACCATCTTTTACACTATTATTCAAAGTCATATCGTTTTTGTTTAGATTTCTTTTTATTCATAATAATCAGTACTATATACATACATTAATTTTGCGTAGCTTTATTTTCACATAACATGTATAACGGTGTCCCCTTGTTTCGCAGACAGAAATTTCATAGAATTTCGTTTTCCAGAAAATGTCTCATATCATATTTAGTTCTTGTAATTTTATTTCGACTATTATTGATTCAAAGACTATTTACTTCCATGAAACATATTTCACAGAAACACAATTCAATGATTTTTTATTCACATTTTTTTGTTTAACAAACTTATCAAACAGTAGAATTATTTTTGAGCGAATATTGTTTGTTCAGTGTATTTTTCCATGGAATTTATTTCAACGAAAATATATATAAATAGACAATAACTAAAATATTGTCTTAAAAAGTGAATATGTTGTGCTACAAAAGTTAATGACAGAAACGAATCGCTGCGAAACCGACTCCACGTAGTCTTGTCTGCCCTACCCCTAGAGTGTAATTTAAATCCGCGTAGGCGCGGAGGGGCGAGGCGGCCCGCGAGCTGAGGAGCAGGTGGTTTTAACGCCCGCCGCCGCGGCTGAGGCTGGCCGGCTTGCCGGCCAGCAAGCCGAAGCTGCGGTGGTGAGCGTGAATACCATCTGCGACGATAAGCTCGCGTGGGACCGCCGGAGCCACGCAACGCCGGAGCCGTGACAGAAATCATGCCTGCTGCATGTTGCATGATCGCTTGCATGTTGCATGCTTGCTTGCATGATGCATGCTTGTTTGTTCGCTGCATGCTTGCTTGCATGCTGCATGCTTGCTTGCACGCTGCATGCTTGCTTGCACGCTGCATGCTTGCTTGCACGCTGCATGCTTGCTTGCACGCTGCATGCTTGCTTGCACGCACGCGCAGTAGGTTTGATCTTAGCAATAGACACAATTCAGTACGTTATGTAAAGCATACCCCCAAATAATAATAATACCCTCAAATTAAAACTATAAATGTCATCTTCTACCCACATATATTTTTTATTACACTTGGTATATGTTTCTTTCCGAGTATGAGTGCAAATATTATGGTAATTATGTTTAGGGACAGAAGCGTTATGATAAAAAACAGTAGGAGTTTAAATATATTTACATTAATGATATTATGAATAACAATTTTCGGAAACATGAGTGTTATGAACATCGCCGGTAGCACTACAAATAGTATGAATAAAAACTTTAGGATGAAAAATTTTAGGAAGAGTGATCATTCGGATTACAAATCCTTAGGAAGTACAATTTCGGGTAAAGAACTTTAGGTGAGCCAATATGGACCCTTTTAAAGTATTTATTTATCCGGTGATATTTGGGAGTCACATCAAAAAGTACGGAGAAATAGCATATTTCTATTTTTTAATTAAACTTCAAAACATAAGAAAATCATCCATGTGAATGGATGTTTTTCTTTTTCCTAAATTATTTAATTATTTGCGGTGATATTGCATATTTGTCATGTCATCATCATCATCATGTCAACCTTTAGGCGCCCACTGCTGGGCATAGGTCTCCCCCAAGGCTGATGTCACTAATTAATATACTTACTAACCGGTTTATCCCAGACAAGCTTGCTTCACCTCAGGCCGATCATCACATAAGATCAGGTGAATAGTGGCCAAAGGCAAACGAAAAAAAAAAATAGCAATAACTTTCGCCACGGAATTTTGTATGAGTCAAGAGCCGAATGCTTGTTTAAGTTAGCAGCCTTAAAGCCTTAAAACAATACATTGAAGACGTATATTCCTCAATTCCCAGATATCCGTGGAAATAAAAGTGATTTCTTCCACAATAAACACACCGTACACACATAATGTTTTATTTTTATAGTCGAAATTAACATGTTACCGAATTTGAGAAAAAGAGAAGTATTACATTTTTTTAAAGTCAGTAATAAAGCATCGGAGCTGTAAAAGCCTCGATATTAACGATAGGTTATAAAAAAAATAAAGAAGCTCCGAGTCAGTGTATGGTTTATTACACAGATAGGCGCCGCTCTTTGGGATGCGACGCAAGTTAAATGCAGCAGCGAGAATCTCATATATGTAGTTATATCACATTGTAACTTCAAACGCCCATTGCACATAGGATAGCTTTGAGGGAATTGCAAATTCAGTCTTGCATTTGAATAGGCTTTATTCCTTTAAGATAAGGTATAAATTTGCTTAAATTTAATTTTTTATTATCTTGTGATGAAGAGGTGATCCTAATTTCACATAATTCAAAGATTTTTTCGTGAAAAATTAACGTAAATAAATAATGTCGGAAATTGATTCAGAAACCGATTCTGAGCAAACTACTTTCAGGTCTTGCGCTTAATCTGTTACAAAGTGTATAAATAAAAGTTAGGTTTGTGTCTCCAAATCTCCGTTCGGTCCGATTTTGTAAATTCTTTCATTAATAAGAAGCTACGTTATCCCCGAGAGATATATTTTACTATAAAACAAAAATAAAATGACGCGTAAAATTAATCAGACGAATGAAGTCGCGGGCAAAATCTGGTCTATATAATAAATCTCTCCACAGATCCACATAACTACACAGACGAAAACAAAATATTTCTAGTCTCTTTTCTTTTTGCATTTAATGCATTAAAAATTTAAAAAACTTCGTCAAGAAAAGTTGAAAAACGTCTGATAAGAGTAGTGGTGTTTTAAGGCTACTGGCCTACCATAAATAATCGACATACATAACGTAGAATAAAATAAATATTCAAAGATTCATAGCGAACTTTAGATCACACCATAACATCAATCACATTTAGCATCATTATAAAAAAAAATTAAATTATTGAATCATCAATAGTTTTGAGAATTGTTGTTTAAATAATGTCTAGTTTTCAGTCATTATTGTGAGACATACATATAATTTGAAATATGAAACTATGTTAATTTTTCAATTCATCTAAACACTTTCCGCTGGCGCCTATAGCTTGCACAAATCCACAATAAAATTTCGGACCTTGTAAAATGATACTGATGTGAAACGAAAGCTGCTATGCTGGTAGGTAGTCGTATATTTGTCGTAATCAAGTCAGGACCATCCGACACCTACATACATCTATGTAGACATAATATATACATAGACGTCACCTTGTTGACTCATGGAACCTTTGAAACTCATCATCCAGTCATTGCCTAACCAAAAGGTTTCTTAAATTTTTGTTTGTATTTTGACCTCCTATTGTAGGTATTTTTAATAACCGTTAGATATTTGATTCGCATTATTGAAGTACGTTAGTAAACTTTATCAAGGAAGTATGTAATATATCTACGTCAAAAAAAAATTGGTAATAGGTGAAAAATAAATTACAGTTCTAAAGAAACTTACTCAAAGTTTAATCGAATTCGTTACCTTTGTTATATTAAAGAAAAATCAATTGCGAATTGATTGAAAATCAGCCGTTTAGATTTTGTTGAGCCGTTTTAGTTTAATGCACCGGATTTAAATGGTAATTCCTGACAGCGGCACGTTCTGCAGAAATAAATATATAATAGTAACGAATTTTCTGCAAATTAAACGTTTTACCCAGACATCGCAATTTGTTTCAATGCCTTTAATATTCATTACAAAATCACCCTCGGGTCGTAGGGTCCGAGTGCTCATCTTCTTTTTAAGGAAATGTCCAAAAGGTTGGTTGACACTTCCCGTGATCCAAAAGCTGGTTTTTACCTTGGTCAGAGATTAAGCATTGCCATCCAACGTGGCAATGCTGCCAGTCTCTTGGGTACATTTCCAGTTGACGAATTCTATGATGCTTTATTGTGTTAGGTTCTTTTTTTTTAGTTTTATACTATTGGTTTTCTTTTATATTATTCTTGTAAATATTTTACATACTTAAAAACAATAAATATTTCCCTCTTTACAAAATCATTTTATTAAAAGTTATTAAAGCCAATAAAACAAACTACGATTTAAATAAATATTTAAGTTACACACTTAAATTGTATAAAAGTTGAACGAAATTCCTGCGTGTGAATAGCAATATTTCTAAATCTACAACTGTCTCATCATGCTTGGCTACTTCCATAGACAGGTGTAGGAATCATGTTAACGATTTTTTTTCACTTCTCTGTGGTCAGAGGTTGTTCAAAGTATTGTTTATTGTTAATTGTTTTAATCGGACAGGGAGTCCGTTAATTAAATTTTTTGTACCATTAGTTTTTTAATTATGGTATATAAATTGTATAATACTGATGGAAGGGTATCCGTTTTGGCTTTTATTCGGTTATGACGGCATTGTTTTCGTGATAATCAATTGTTATTATTTAGTTTGGAGGTTCATTCGGGAATTTTCTTTTCATGTGTGTTTGCCTATATTTTTTTCTACCAAATTTTAAAGGAATCACTCAATAGATTCTGGTGATTTCTTTATAACTGGGCAGACTCTAAGAGGCTAAACACAAAAAAATGTAAAAATTCGTCCCGTCATATTTCGCATACAAACGCTTGTACGCGATTACACCGTTATAACTAATTATTTTCAACACACAGGTATCTTGTGGTTGAAATCTAGGTTTGTATGAAGCCAAAAAAAAAACTGTTTAGAGAAACAAATTCAGTAAACACGTCCGAAAATCACCTTTTTTGTACAATTTTATCTGAACGTTCATAATGCACTCATACATTGAAAAAGTAAAAAAAACAGCTTCATAGAAACCTTGCACATGTAATGGAGATTCTAAATTACAATTTTATTACCAAAAACTTGTAAGGCTTTTTCAAAAACACGTATGTTCTGGAACAAGTTTTGTGAAATTTCCGCGCGCTAATTTTCCTATGAGGTTATGAGGTTATCGCGTTCTCACTCCCTCGTTTGTTTTCGATATTTGCGTTGGATGAAACAAAAAAAATTTCAATCATGCTCGCGTTGAAGTTCGTTCGATGGGGATGGGCGCTCTTCAACTGAACTCAGAACATAGGGAACTGGAACTCAACAACCCGATCAACATAACCAAACAAAATACATAATAACATGGCCGCACAAAGTACCTACTCAAACTACCAAACAATTAAAATATCTAGATAAAATGGACCGCCCACACAATCACAATAATTAAAAGTAAAAACGAATTATTAAATTACTTTGTCTATAGGCATATATTGACGAATGTTCTTTAGCAAGACAGTACAGTACGTAGTGCTTTGTGCTCCCTAGAGATTCCAAAAGCTGCATGTGCCTTTGACTGTATATAAAATTCATAGTTCACCTATCCATCATATACCAACTTGCCCCCCCTCCCCCTAAGCCATCAGCTGGCGTGGCACTCAAGAATAACGTAGTTTCGTATCAGCAAAAGAATTTACTGAATCGGCCTAATCGTACTCGTCATGTGACCCGAAGGCTATGGTCTATTCTTGGGCTAAAGGATCAGCATTGCCATACAGCGTGGCAATGCTGCCAGCCTGATGGGCACGTGTCCAGTTGACAGCGATGTGGACGAGTTTTTTGATGCCCTTTGAGCTCCCCTGGCTTTTTCTTGTATTTGTACATATTATTATTATTTAGATTTTTAAGATTTGTATGCATACAATTGTTTGGTACTTGAATAAATTGCGACAAATTAATTCAAACAAAAAACAGACTAGTTGAAACCCTCGGGTCGTGGGGTCCGAGTGCTCATATTCTTTTTAAGGAAATGTCCAAAAGGTTGGTTGACACTTCCCGTGATCCAAGAGCTGGTTTTTACCTTGGTCAGTGATTAAGAATTGCCATCCAACGTGGCAATGCCGCCAGTCTCTTGGGTACATTTCCAGATGACATAAACTTAACTTTCATATAAAATGTGTACTGATGAAACTGCTGAACCTATTTTTGGAACGAAGTTCCTAAACGCGGCTTATGGGTAGTGCGAATTAGTAGAAATCGTCACGTAACGAAATGCATGTGTGTGTATGTGTAAATCACGTCGCAATCTTATCTAAGCGACAATTAATGTAAAAAATGTAACAAAATTTGATGTATTTAACCGACTTCAAAAAGGAGGAAGTTCTGGATTTTTATTGGTATTTTTTTAATGTAAGTATGTACACCGATTACGCTGAGATTTATGATCCGATTTACGTGATTCTTCTTTAGTTTGATGCGAAATAGTTGCCTTTTAGTCCAATAAAAATTTAACATACATAGTTTGGCCTAGTAGTTTTCATTTTAAGAACATGTTTTTTTTTTGTGTTTGACCACGCATAACTTTTTTCAGTGTAGTCCGATTTTGATGATATTTTTTAAAATTGATAGTGTAAGTTTGGTCCCATTCAATTTCAAGAAAATATTCCACCCCTAAGCGTAGAAAATTAAGGGATGACTAAATTTTTTTGGTGTCACCGTTTTGTAATATATTTGTATGATTAGAAGTAGGCACTAAAAAGCGAAAAAACAAAACTTTTTTAATAAAAAAGACCACCACCTTCCAGAAGTAAAAAATACTTTCAATTCGCAAGTCGGTGGCGAACCAAAACAACAAGCAAATCCAAAGCCCGCATTGCCAATTGAAAGTTATTTTTTACTTTTTGAAGGCGGTTGTCTTTTTACTATTTAGAATGCGATAATTTTTCCATAAGTATTTAACTTTATGACCACCACAGTCATGATAGATGTCAAACCAAAAAGTGCCCAACACAGCACGGCCACGCATGACTACATGACATGTAAATATCTATACGTAATTCGACGATTTAGCTTTTTCGACGGGGCGGCGGTTGCAACTTTTGGCTTTTATACGTATAAAAGACACGTATACAATACTCGTGTATTGTATGGTTTTTAGTGTTCAACATTTGCAGATCGTTTCAAATTTTCACGTCACGAACGTAGCTCAATAAAAATCATTTCATTTTGCAAAACTCGCGCAATTTATTCCGTGAAAATAAAAATTGAAACAGTTTTTGTCAACAACACTAAACTATTTCCTATTTTTTTGTGGTTTTATATTTACTATGTGCAATTAACCCTCCTGCAACAGAGCAAAACCACCTCATATCTTAAAAAAATAACTCTTGATAGACTTCACACCCTAAACCGACCTATTTAATAACGCATCCTTTTATAATATCAATAAAATACAAAGAACCGCTGTTTGCTCCTTGACCGCAAACAACAACCTCAATTTTCTACTTAAAAAGGTAAACTCCAAGAGAATTTGTACTTTATCTTGTTTGTTTTAAAGTTGTTTTTCAATTGTTACGTAGTTTAGCTGTTAGTTCATTCAATTTTGTTTTCAAGGGTCATAGATAAAAATCAATATGTCATTTTAAAAGTTGCCTATAGATTTTTTCACCTACCTTTGTTAATTAAAAACATTTTATTGGACCTTTTCGTTGGTGGCAAACGTTTGAGCATCTGCGTATTTTTTAAATTGTGTGAAATTAGTGGTTAGGTTAAGCTGTGTGGTGCCGGCTGCGGATAGCACCACCCCATTTGTACTCGTGGGTGTCGTAGAAGGCGACATAGGGATATCGACCAAAAGATGCGTCCTTCTGAGTACCATAACACTTACAGCGATCGCCAACATGCATCGGTCAAGCATGGCAATTACGGCTGGACTTGGCGGGGGTACTATGCCCAGCAGTGGGTGTCTAAAAGTTAACATGATGATGATGAGTGGTAGGTCCTGAGTACTATTTTTTTTAATTATGAAAGGATCTACATGGGTGAAGAAGTACATACTATTTCCATGCTACAGACCATTGAAGCGGTGACGGTGATAGTTTTCGGTGAACATTAAAATGACAAACCCGTGACTCTTCATTGTGATTTCGGTAGTTTCAATGTCAGCTACCGGGTCAGATTTAAGTTTGTAGCATTATACTAAGATCACAACGCCTCTAATCTGTTTCCAGCTTTACTCAGATTGTTATTTGAAAGCTCTTCGTTGATCCTTGCTAAAATGATAAGTACGTAGGACAAGAAGGAAAAATACCTCAGGCCAATAAAAACAGTTTCCATCTCTTATAATCTAAGTGTGATTTGATGGTAATTGTCGTTTCATATTGACTGATTATAGATTACAAAAAATGACTGGGACAGGATGGATGGATCAGTAGGTCGGTTCTGTAAAATTCATATAACAACTCGCATCTCAGATCGCATTCACTCTCACTTCGCATAAGGTACAAAATGACCTTGATTTAATTGACACTTTGAATCGGGTTCGAGTGCGAAGTGAGCCTCGAAGTGACGGGGAAATTACCTTACAGAATGCCACTTCTTACGTCATCTTATACTTTATCTGTCAAAATCTTCCTGTGAATTTAGTTCAACTCGCTGACACGCTCGCATGGGTGGCGCTAGTGTAAATTCGAATTATCAACCGAGTTTTTAGAATGCCAATCAAGAAACTCACAGCGGATTCAGATTCGAAGTTTAGAATGAGGTCTTACAGAATCACACCCAAGGCATGCACATCTCCACGGTGACGGACTGCACACGGTAGGTTTTTTTTTATTTTTTTTAGTTTTTGGTGCAAGCTCTCCTCTCTATTCCCAAACCACTGCAGTACTCCTGTAAGCCAGAATGAACAGTGGCGACCACCAGAAAAGCACCGAAGTCATGAAGCTCGACGAGTCCCAGAGAAACGACTCAAATGTCTTGGAACTGAGTCATGATTCCCTGGTACATACTGAATTCACCATTTATCTCTTCCATAAAATCTTTATAAATTTTAGCCTATGTGATATTCTGATGTATAATCGGAATCACAGTAAAGTTTCATCAAAATCCGTTCCTATTACCTGAATTGAAAATGCTTATTTTATGTTACACTTTTGCATACAGACAGAGCGCTGCGATGTTCTCGATCGATTCTTCGAATATTATCGATAAGGCACGTCACTACCTCGAGAGCCCTCACAGTTCTCATTATCGGCGTCACGCGCGCTACTCGAATGGCGCTGTTGTGCCAACATGGCTGCTGTTTCGTAGAGAAAACTAAGTGTAAGTGCGTGTGACTCTATCAAGATATAGCGGTAATTAAAATTTGTAAGGGCGCTTGCTGAAATGAAGAAGTTTACGTAAATAGTAGGTTTAATGTTACATTTCTAGTGAAACCAGTCGGAAATGTTACTTATCAAGCGAATGCGGGGAAGTTTATTACTAACGTATGTTCTGGGTAAATGCTTTCAAAGATTCTTCTTGTGAAAATATCCGAGGTTGCACTAATCTAGAGGCCAATTCTCGTGATAAAAAACGTTCATAATTGAATCTTAATCTCACCTCAGCGTTTGAGGACATTATTCATAACAACATTTTTGAGCTAAATTAGTGGCATTTTTGACAGATTGAAATTGACTTTACAATGCATACATGTTTAAGAATTACTAGAATTGCCCCCTCCAAGAAAATCAGCAAACTAGGAATCGATCATAGAACAATCTAAGGTCGATTCGATCGCTGATTATTCTGATGGACAACCTAGAATGGTTTTTTTAATAAGCAATTTAAAAAAAGTTAACGCTTTTATTTCAAAGCGGACATCTTTGTACACAGATTATTTTTCCGAACTCTTTTCGTGAGGATGTACAATATTTTATCCCCTTACTTGATTGAATAGTAATAGCTAATTAACCAAGTTTATCTGTAAGTAGAGGATGAAATTATCCTAATATACCTAATAATATTTATTTTCTGTTTTTGGTTATCAAGAGTATACCTGAAAATTGGCATGTACATATTTAAATTATTAAAATGGAATTGCAAATACTTATTTGCTTTTGCGGCAAAAAAACATTTGGCCAGTAAAGAGAAATGTAAGAAGCTGATTATTTTCGCGATTTCTGGGCCTTATTAGAAGTTGTTCATAATGATGAGTACAATATGGGCCCATTTGTGCGTAAATGAGAAATAACGTTGTACAGGAGTAAGGGTAAATAGGAATAATAAAACTATCCCAATTACCACGACTTACAAGTCGCAGCAAACAGTAGACAAGACTACAGTGTTGTCTGCTTAGCAGGATATATGCAACTCGTACTGCTGTCGTTTCGTGTAGCTTGTCCGTCCGTAGACATCGCTCTGTGCGCTAGTTTGTTAAAGGGTAGCTACTTTAATAATATTTGTTTGTCGCAGCAAGCGATAATTTAGCGATAAAGAGGATTCAAATTGATTATTGTAGTACCTACAGAAGAAATGGTAAACGCCGTGACGTCAGCTGTCGGTTAAAATGGCGCCATGTGGACAGAGTCGTGTTGGAGAGTGGGGACCGTACCAAGCTCACTTTTGCTTGAGACAACAAGCAGGACACTCATCTAGTACGAAACTGTCGGTTTACCTATTTGAATTGTATTGTACGATCACATTTAATAAAGTAAGGTAGTTAGTACTGCATTGAATATTGTTATTCTACAATGAGCCCGATACCACCGAACCCAAACGATGTCGGCGCTTCCCGCTCAGCCATACCTGACGCCGACATCAGAAGCGGGATCTGAAACCCACTCGCACATAATATTCGAGATGCAGCTAAGGAATATGATGCAAGTGATCGAAACATCAAAACTCAATCAACTGCGGGTAAACCGGCGCATAAGGCGGTGAACTATCTCAAAAATCACATAGCATCTAACGGAACGTCGCAGGAACAATCTAAAGGTCAGAGTGTTGATTTATTATCAAGTGAAAATAACCGTTTGAAAATTTTATTCGAAAAGCAGCAACGCCAAATAATGAAATTAATGCACACGATTAAAAATCCTAGTTCAGAATACAATAAGCTATCTTTACCTGAATTTAATCCCGAGTTTCGAGATAGTGCTAGATACTAAAGTTTAATGCAATACTCTCAATTTGTGCATTCAAAAAAAAAAAAAAACTAGCAGTTGGTTAATTATTACAATGAGTAAAGCCCTTAAGGAATGCTGCTTCTTGGTTAGCTTAGAATACTTTTCCTGGAATAACCTGGCATGCACCTGCAGATGTCAAGAAACCAAAGTCAAGGCGTTGTTACAACTGTGGCAATCTGGGTCATATGACAAATAAATGTTCGAATAAAAGCTACCGTGATTCTTCTGCTAACTCTCAATCTCAGTTTTCAGGAAACAGTGGATCACAACGGGTCAAAGACAGCATTTTTAAGAAAGCATGATGCCGACGATGACCTGTTTCTTCTGTGGTGAGCCAGGGCACATCGCAACACGATGTCCAAAGAAGGAGGCTGACTCCGTTAAAAGTCAAGTTGAAAAACGAGCGGATAGCTGTACCATTAAGCCAGCGACTGATCTATTATCTACCGAATCTGGTGAGTCGTATTATTTTTATTTGGTTTCTGGTGCCGAATGCTCTCTTGTTAAGCAATCTGTTAGCCGTAATTTCGTAGGTAAACATACCTACATTTGCTTGTTCAGGGTATAGGTTTTGCTAAAGCAGACTGTACCTACTGAACAAATTCTTTATAACGTATTAATTGGTGGTAATCTTTTACGATTTTTATTTCATGTGTTACCCGGTTATTGTTTGAAATATAATGTGATGATTAGCGGACTTATTTTAAAACTTAGTTTAACAATTAACGTGTCTATTTCGTGTACGTAAGGGCTAGCCCTATTTAGGTTTTTGATATGATGCGTAACTAGGCCATTAAACCTTTTGGCATTAATAAGATAAGAGGACAAGCGGCAACGAATATGAAAGTGAGTGTTTCAAATTTGATTTTGATTCTGGCTTTGAATGTTCTTTAATGAAGGAGAGTATTTCTTGCAAATTTAGAGGTCGAAGAGTAAATGAACGTGGTATCTTTAGTTGGTTTAATAGGCAAAATTAATGTTAATAGTAATTTGCAATAAATTGCTGTGTCAGGCAGTCAATAATGATTTTGCGACCAAGACATTATTCTACGACTACCTACGTTACGTATTTAGTGATTTTTAATTGGGTCAAGAGACTTTTTGTAACGGTTTTCGAGTTAGTATGACCGCAACTGAGTTTTCTTTGTCAAAGGACAAGATTGTACGTAAATGTTTGCAATTCGAGTAATGGTTACCTCTTACATAAAAATGATTTTTAATTGCATTGACACTGATACTTCATTAGACAGAAAATGGTGATAATGTGAAATCCTTGATAACATTTTACAACATAGTATCTAGATTCGATAGTGATGAAGTTAAACTAGTAAAATTTAATTTGGTGACTTGGTTTTGATTCAAAATAAGGAAATAAATCAGACCTACTAAGATCTTAAATAAAAAGTACCCACCGTTCAAAATTGTAAAATTGCTTGATGGTGATCGATACGTTTTAAAGTCTTTGACCGGCAATCGTACTTACAAGTACGCACATGACTGTGTCCGTAAGATGCCTACCTGTGAAGTTCCAACAGAGTATGTAACAGACGATATTTCTGAGGGCAAATAAACCTCGACAGACATATTATGATGGCGCTTGTTGGCTATTTGGTCAATCTGCATCCACAAGACGCAGTCGCAACTGCGTACGTTGTCGTTCAGAGCGTGATGAGTGGCTTGTGGTGTGGTGGGGACCTGGGTCTCGTAAGAGACTATTAGTCACATGGACGTGACTTGGGCCTTATGGCTATTGGTCTGGATAGACCTGGGACTTTGAGAGTCTATTTTGGTGAACAGACAGTGATCTGTTAGTTGCATGGTGCAACTGGGCCACTAAAGCAAGCGCAAATCATAATGTCAATGTTGTTGAATTTAAAATTGATTTGGACTATGTTGAGCTTCACAAGGTTTCTGATTATTGTGTTAACAATTGTTATGTTGGTCTTGTAATGACCTGGGAGTCGTAGACTCTATATGAAGTTGTGTGCTGGTCGTATCACTTGAGGTGATGACGATATGGGTGGCATTAGTGCTACTAGCTGCTGCGGTAGCCGAGCCATGAGCGTTGTATGTGTGATCTTATTGTGTCAGTACTAACATTTGGTTAATTTCGAGGCTTAGAGGAACCTTTTGTTTTTGGATTATTAAGATGATGATGATGTTCTTCTTGATAACTTATGGTCAGGTTGGCCGAGATCGCTGTGATACCTCACATTAGTTACATTGTTCACAGGTACACACGAGGTCGTGTGACGAGTCAGTATGGCCGTGTCGCAGCAAGCGATAATTTAGCGATAAAGAGGATTCAAATTGATTATTGTAGTACCTACAGAAGAAATGGTAAACGCCGTGACGTCAGCTGTCGGTTAAAATGGCGCCATGGGGACAGAGTCGTGTTGGAGAGTGGGGACCGTACCAAGCTCACTTTTGCTTGAGACAACAAGCAGGACACTCATCTAGTACGAAACTGTCGGTTTACCTATTTGAATTGTATTGTACGATCACATTTAATAAAGTAAGGTAGTTAGTACTGCATTGAATATTGTTATTCTACAATGAGCCCGATACCACCGAACCCAAACGATGTCGGCGCTTCCCGCTCAGCCATACCTGACGCCGACATGTTTATTTTTTCAATATGGCACACGCGTATTGGGAGTGTAGTGCTCATGAAACTGAATACCGTATAGAGTAGAAGGTACAGTTTTGTAACATAAGGAAACTGTATTAGTAAAATTATTAAACACTAAAATAACCACGTTTGTTCCGCGCCCCATTCAACCTTACGCCATTATTAATCGGGTTGACAAGTCAACACAACTTGAATTCACCTCAATGAGTGCCTCGCATTTCGACGTTATAAAGAATAATCCAAACCGACCCTGACAGAAGACCCGACCCGCGTAAACATACACTTCTCCTTCTAACTTACGGACATACAACGAGGGTGAAAAGGACAGCCACAGTTTTGACAGTGCGTCTTCTATTCATTAGTCGTGATTATGGCACGGGATGAATTGACATCTGGGACATCGGGGTAGGCGCTCGAATTTCCTTGCTGAGGTTTCTGCTAAAAATTTTAGCGTACGAATTCTATGAAATATGTATAGCATCTGGGGTCGGATCGTCTGTGTCTTGAAATATAATATACCAACATTTTCTTACAAGTAAAGCGGAGTTCAAAGGGAAACACGAGGGAGTTTTTTCCAAAGTTCCTTTTTAAGTCGACTTAGATTTATTTAAAGTCTGCAAGTTTCTTAATTACACGATAGAAATTTAATTCGCATTTGATACAATTCGCTGGGCTGAGGGACAGTAATGACCATGAACTCACCTAGAGCTGTGCTTGCCATCCTCATTGTCTGGATTTGCATGTCGTCTGGAGAGCCTTGGGCAAGCTTCCTCTTCCGCGGACGTCCTTTTTGGCTCGGTCCACCGTTGTAGTACTGGGATGGTGAGTCGCCCTCACTGTGTAGATCTTGACACCTGGATAAAAAAATCCAAGTTATGTTTTGATTTGAATTATTAAGGTTTCAGAGCGGCATGTTGATTGATTTTTCTCGGATTCAATATTGAAGAATTTAAGATAGCTATACTAATAAGGACTAAGAATTTGTGATACCTAGATGGGTATCACAAAATCGGAAAAGATTCGGCGAAATATTCGTAAGCGTGAACGCATCATAACGTAAATTCGATCGATTTTAAAAATGGAACACGTAATAGTTATTTCCTTGTCGTATATAATAAGGGCTATCTGTTTCTACTGGAATCGTTATTCGTATTATTTATTGGAAGAAACCATTAAGAGTTTCGTTGATTTTAATTCTCAGAGAAACTGTTACAATAATTTTAATTTCTATTTGGTCAGTATTATTATTACGTCAGCTTTAATAATAAATACTGAAATAAATTACTTTGATTGTAATAGCTTTCTCTATAATTCAGTTTTTCAAGAAAAGTCTTAATGATTTCTTTCATTAAATAATAACCGGACGATTACAGATACTTAAATTGAAATGAACAGACATTTTTCTGTACCTACTGTAGCAATATCATTCAGTTTCAATATACAATTCGTAGTATTCTGCAGTTAATACCTACTAAGAATTGGAATCACAAATATTTTTCTGCTTTCTATTAATTTATCACACATTTTCTATTTTATACCTTACACAAGATTATTATTAGGTATTAAGTATTTTTTCCAGCTTTGTTGAATAACGATGGAAATGTTCTTTAGACCCTATTGTATTTATAAGTAAGTCAGTTTTCTAAAATATTCGGGGGAGTACGACAAATAATTGTGATCCCGAAGGCTGGTTTATACTTGGACCAAAGAATCAGCATTACCATACAACGTAGCAATGCTGCCAGACCATTGGGCATATGTTCCGTTTGACAGCGATGTGGACGAGATTTTGACGCACTATGAGTCCCCTTCCTTTTTCTTGAAATTGTACATATTATGAGTACTTTTATTTTTAAGCTTTGTGTATATTTTTTTTGCACAAAAGTAGTAGTAGTAGCCTAGGAAACCATCGATTCTATAAGAAACAGAAGAAGCCTATTATTATCCTACTACAGAAGAAGATCATCATCAGCCTAGCCTTTTCCCAAGTACTTATGTTGGGGTTGGCTTCCAGTCTAACCGGATGCAGCTGGATACCAGTGTTTTACATGGAGCGACTGAGAGAGACTCAGAAAGTTCGGCGACTATCTCTCTCAAACTTGAATGAGGATTTTAAGTCACTATTTCCTTCATTTTTGTGATGTTAACTTCAGTTGCAGACGTTGATGGCCTACCAGAGCGAGGCAAATCTTCCATCACATTTTGACCGCTTTTGAATGCTTTGTACCACTCATAAGCACGTGTTTTTGATAAAGTCGATTCACCGTAAGCCTTCTGTCAGTAACTCCGAACACGAAATTCCAATGGCGATGCAAAATTTAAGGCAAACTCTATGTTCGATGTTTTTTTCTTTATGAATTTCACAATACACACTAGATATGATGATATAACTAAAAACAGCACTGTATATTTTAATCTAAATAACAGTTGTAACTCAAACTCGGCGCCAAAATGGAAAACAGTTGTGCCAGTCTAATAACAACAAAAAAAAACAAAAACTAATCATCCGATCCAGAAACATTTTTGACTGAATGTATGTCTGCCAAGATAAACTTAGATTTCAGCATATACCATAACATTAAAAAGAAAAAATAGGTGCGTACCTATAAACGCTAGTCATATCTTCATCACAGTAGTCATCTAGGCAGGCGCTGTCGTAATGGGGCCGGCAGTAGACCAGGCCGTCTCTCATGCCGAAGACGTCACCCTTAGACAACTGCGTCCCGCAAGCCACACACGTGAAACAAGTGAGGTGGTAGACGAGATCCCGTGCTCGCATCACGAGCTCGTTCGCGGTGATCCCGTTCCCACAACGAGCGCAGCGCTTCACGCAGAATAATCTGGAACAAGGAGACTTTCATTGCTCTGTGGCTTTGTACAGGCCTATCAGAGCGGGATTATTCTTTTAAGGTCAAAAAATTGAGGCTGAACTATGGAGAGACCTACTTTCTATAGGATGGAGATTCTACAGTCGCTTCACCTCCGTCAGTATAAAATATCCTGTCACACTTATTTTACTAACAAAAAATTGATTGTCTGTAACGTCGGTTACGCACGATAGTTTTACGTGATAACGTCAAGAAACATAATGGCTAACATATATATAACATAAGCAAATAATGGCTTCCGTCGAGGTGGACGGAGCTTATTACTTGGGCCAATCGTGTCTCTCTATCGCTTGTTCCGCGCTCTCGCTTGCACGCTCAGGCTCTGGCGGAACGTGACACTTTCTCGTGCGTGCAGCCAGTGTTTATCAATTTATAAGACGTTATCACGTCAATAATCTTTAAAAAAAAGACGCTCCCTCTGTCTGTAGCTTAGATCTTATAATTACGGATTGTAATCCGGTCATCATCAATAGATAGAGTGATTCAAGAGATAAATATGACCATCATTATGCAACGTTGTATGGCAATGCTAATTATTTGGTCCAAGAATACCGCATACTGAACAAACTGTGGTGTGGTGCTCAGGTGACACAGAACTGGTATCCCGAGACAGATAGACAGATTAGCCCACGAAGAAGATGGCGGGACTAACTAGACGGATTCCTCCAAAACTGGAGAGATGAAACCCAGGGTTGGAAAAAGGAAGCCATGGGAGGCCTTTGCGCAGGAGTGGGACAGAATAGGTAAACAAAAAAAAATCATAACTATCTAAAGTAATAATATAGTGATATTGCTTCTCGCTGCGTCTGAACATTACTTACTACATACTTACTTAGAAATTATTAATTTTTAAAAAGAAAACAAAAAAATGTAATTTAAAAGACAACCGCCTTCAAAAAGTAAAAAATAACTTTTAATTCGCAAGTCGGCGGCTTTGGTTTGGCTTGTTGTTTTGTATTGCCACTGACTTGCGAATTGAAAGTTATTTTTTACTTTTTGAAAGTGGTTGACTTTTTTATTAAAAAAAAATTTTATCGCTTTTTAGTGGCTACTTCTCATCATAGAAATGAATTACGAAACGGCGACACAAAAAAAAATCTGTCGTCCCTTAATTTTCAACCCTTAATTGTAGAATATTTTCTTGAAATTTTATGGGAGCAAATTTAAGGTATACACTATCAATTAAAAAATAATCATCGAAATCGGACTACACTGAAAAAAGTTATGCGTGGTCAAACATTAAAATAAATATTTAAAAAAATAAAAAAATGATCTTAAAATGAAAACTACTTGGCCAAACAATGTTAATTTTTTATCAGACCAAATGGCAACTATTCCGCATCAAACTAAAGAAGAATCACGTAAATCGGATCATAAATCTCAGAGTAATCGATGTACATACATAAAAAAAAACCAACCAAATTTAGAACCTCCTCCTTTTTGAAGTCGGTTAAAAATAGGATCGGATGACAGCTCACTTAACCTAGAGTTCACCGAAGGAGATATTTAGTTACAGAATGACAACTGACAGTGAAAGAATGTAAAAAGTAAATAAGAAAAATAGAATTAATAAGGTACTTAATTTAAATTAAGATATCCTCATGCAATCCATATCCTTACATAGTATAAAGCAAAGTCGCCGAAATGTCTGCTATGTTATTCTGTAAGAACTCACTCTAGTTCTCACTTCTGATTCCGCGGTGAAAACTGTTTTAGGTATTCTATAACTCGATAAAAACTACGCTAGCGCCACTAAGTGACAACATTGGTGAAGCGAACTAATATTACGTTGCTATTTTAGCGAATACCAAATTCTTTTCACTTCGGTAAGTAAAATCGTAAATGAGATAGAAATAGAATTTTCCTATTTGGTGCAGTCTTTCGATAGTCATGTGCGTACAGGATTCGAATTCGCGGGTGAATTCTTACAGAATTGCACTGCAGTCGTGAATTCTTTTTTGGTTGTGTTACGTATTGCTAAGATAAGGCTTGTATGAAAGAGAAGTTCGAAAAATGGAAAAAAATTGCACCTGTGCGAAGCCGGGACGCGCAGTGGATCGAAAAACGGCTTTAAAGGAAATAGGGGCATTTCCTTTAAAGCCGTTGAATATTTAAGTCTCGTTTTTTATGCTTAAAATTGCTTCTATTAACCAATACAATACTGAAATACATCATGGGAACCAATTTGGCGGAAAAACAGACGTATATATGATTTTTTTCTGTAGACATTAGGGGTAATAAAAGAATATCAATCATTAAAATATATCACACTCATTTTGTTACATTTAAGGGGTATATTAATAATTTTTATATGGTACTATAAAATAGATAAAATGTATTATTATAATAATTTGTTTGTATTGTTTAAAGATTAAACTATTAAAATGATATATTTTGTTTGTAAAGTGTTTGTAATTTATTTTTACTAATGTCTGTTACAAAAACTTCAACAATTTATATTTAGTATGTTTATTTTATTTTAATGAATTAAAGTTTCGGTTATAGCAATAAAAATAACGCAGAAAGCCGACATTTAGTTTCATTCATCTATTTGCCTTCATATTTGCACTATACTAGAAAATCCCAATACCGGTCATTAGTAATTATAGTATATACTTGATATTATGTAATATAATACCTGCAAAAACTGATGTTATTGTCAATAGAAAAGTTGATGAATTATTATCAGCAACCCCTTAGGTAAACTTGTGTTTAATATTAATTGTAAACTTTTTACGGTTATTAGTCATTAATTCATTATAGTACTCGATATTGTAGGTAGTACCTGGAACAACTGATTCAGAGTTGGTAAATTAATACCAGGTAATAAGTTATTCCTTTGTGAACTACTGCTCATTGTTATTTAATTATTATTCGTTTTAATCTCTTTACGATCATAAGTCATTATTGTTCTCGATATTTTAGGCAGTACCTGGAAAAACTGATTAAAAGTTCGTTCATTATTATCAGGTAAAATTATTTAAAGTGAGTTTTAGTTATTAAGTTCCATGGAATTCAACCGACGAATTCCCTAATTAAGACTTAAAATCGTTGTTTGTAGTGTTTCATAAGTGTATTTTTAATTTTAAGGTGGGTAAAACATGAGACAAAGTGTGTTCGTTACTAATATTAGCATTAAATTAGATTTTAAAGACACGAAATTTTTTTTTTTCTTTCACGATTTTTCAAAAGAAATCCGCAGGTGTAAGCCCGTAATAAAAAGTATGTCAAAAAATTACAAATAATTAGTACTATAACCGGCAAGGATATTACGATCTGCCTTGCAGATTTGAAGATATCTGTATTTTTCATATCAGCTCCATACATTTTTTTTGTAAATAAAATATAAGTCGTCTGTTCTTCCACCAAATGGGTTCCCATGATATATTTAGTATTTTATTGGTTAATAGAAGCAATTTTAAGCATACAAAACGAGACTTAAATATTCATGCCCCTATTTCCTTGAAAGCCGTTTTGCGATCTACTGTGGGACGGGCTGCTAGTCTTTTATAAATCTTTGTCCAAAGTTTAAGATTTCTTAGTATCATCATCAAAACATAAGATCAGCCTCGCCTACGCCTTTGTCTCATCGATCACTAAGTGATCGATGCTTTGTCTACTTCTCGGGCTGCTTCAGGCTCGACCGTATCGACGAATTCCTACCTCACTTTTATCACAATTTATTTCATAATTCTCATGTGACTGGCCCACATGAGAAATATGGAATAAATTGTACCAACGCAAACCAACGCTACCAGAGAAGTTTGTAAGCTCCTCGTTCATTTTGATTTAACTAAATGTAAGTTAGAATTGAAAAGAAGGATTAGGGAAACTGAAGTAGTGAACTTAAAATTAGTTACTGTATAGTAAATTCAGTTGATACCTAGTAAATGGTTGGGAGTTGGTAGAAATGTGTTGCTCAATTTATTTATTTTGCCATTTTAATCTATATATTTAAAAATGAATAGCCAAAATGTATGTAAGCGCATAACTTCCGAACGGCTGGACCAAATTGGATAATTATTTTTTGTTGTGTTCGTTATTGTCAGGAGAAGGTTTGTATGTAAGAAAATTGTAGTGGCGTAGGGTAGGTACGTAGGTAGGGTAGGTACGTAGGTAGGGTAGGTAGGGTAGGTACGTAGGTAGCGTAGGTACGTAGGTAGCGTAGGTACGTAGGTAGGGTAGGTAGGGTAGGTAGGGTAGGTAGGGTAGGTAGGGTAGGTAGGGTAGGTAGGGTAGGTAGGGTAGGTAGGGTAGGTAGGGTAGGTAGGGTAGGTAGGGTAGGTAGGGTAGGTAGGGTAGGTAGGGTATGTAGGGTAGGTAGGGTAGGGGTAGGGTAGGGGTAGGGTAGGTAGGGTAGGTAGGGTAGGTAGGGTAGGTAGGGTAGGTAGGGTAGGTAGGGTAGGTAGGGTAGGTAGGGTAGGCAGGGTAGGTAGGGTAGGTAGGGTAGGTTGGGTAGGTAGGGTAGGTTGGGTAGGTAGGGTAGGTAGGGTAGGTAGGGTAGGTAGGGTAGGTAGGGTAGGTAGGGTAGGTAGGGCAGGTAGGGCTGGTAGGGCAGGTAGGGCAGGTAGGGCAGGTAGGGCAGGTAGGGTAGGTAGGGCAGGTAGGGTAGGTAGGGTAGGTAGGGTAGGTAGGGTAGGTAGGGTAGGTAGGGTAGGTAGGGTAGGTAGGGTAGGTAGGGTAGGTAGGGTAGGTAGGGTAGGTAGGGTAGGTAGGGTAGGTAGGGTAGGTAGGGTAGGTAGGGTAGGTAGGGTAGGTAGGGTTGGTGGGGTGGGTAGGGTAGGTGGGGTGGGTAGGGTAGGTGGGGTAGGTAGGGTAGGTAGGGTAGGTAGGCTAGGTAGGGTAGGTAGGGTAGGTAGGGTAAGTAGGGTAGGTAGGGTAGGTAGGGTAGGTAGGGTAGGTAGGGTAGGTAGGGTAGGTAGGGTAGGTAGGGTAGGTAGGGTAGGTAGGGTAGGTAGGGTAGGTAGGGTAGGTAGGGTAGGTAGGGTAGGTAGGGTAGGTAGGGTAGGTAGGGTAGGTAGGGTAGGTAGATAGGGACAGCTAGTAAATAATATAAATCTGAAACCGCCAATACGCCTTATGCAAGCGAGACCAACGCTAGGAACAGGCCTCTACGGGGAAAAGTTAGTATCAGAGCACAGTGTAAAGGTCTCTCCTCATACAGAGAAGGCACGCTTTGTATGAGGAGGCCTTGGCCCTGAATTGGGGTAATTACAGGCTGGTATTATTCTTATTCCGAAATACAATAGATTGGACAGAGAAGACTGTACCGCATGGACAAGTGAACCTAACCCTGCTCGATAGTAACAGTTAATGAGCCAATAACCAACCTTTGACAACTTAACATTAGACACCCTCTTCAATAATCAATCAATCGTTATCAGAAGTATTGACGGGCCCCATGTAAACAATTATAGCATATGTCCGCTTATAACAAGGGGGTGGCTAAATTATACCGCGACTTTGACATTATTTTGACATTTGCGTGTTTTTTTTTTGTCCTTATAATAGGAGGTAGGTACGCAGAGGACCTGCAGTTTTCTAATGGAGTGGTTATTCAGCTGCAAAAATGATTGCTACTAAAGTAGACATCAATCCTTGAAAATAGTGCCTACCCAGTACGGTGAAGCCCAAAAGACGGGTAATATTTTTAACTTTTATATTGTACGATTTTATTACAAAGGCTTGTGGACAGTAGCAGATTATATACTTATCTTCCAATCCAATACTAATCTAAAAACCTACATACGTATACAAAAATGAATATGTCTGTGTATATCATTGTACCTTATGCGTTGCTATGCCATTTATACGATTGCGATAAAACTTTGGTAAATTGAAGAGTGGTCCACTAAGATTTCTGAGTTGGTATAACATCGGATACGTACTTCTTGAACATTAGCAGAAATTTTCAGTTTTAATAATAAGTTGTTTTAAAGGCAACCATTGGCACAACGTAAAGATCTTTTTATTTAGACTATCCCTGACCAAATAACCTTCAGCATTCATTTCCTGTGTGTCGTGAAATCAGAAATCGCACAAATTTTGGAATTATTTAAAATAAAAGAGAAGCGATCTTTTAAAATAAAATAAGACATGAAATATATCGATTATTAAATTATCTATCCAATAGTGTAATCCTCAAATTAATACAATATCAACTTTAGCAAAAGATACATTTAAGTGTATTTAGGACACATTAAAAAAATAGGAACAAGGAATTTGATGATAGAATTTCAAACATTAATAATGTGCATTTAGATGTAGTTATTTCTCTTAATTAATGAGTTAATACTTAGCTCCTGAATAACAAAGAAAAATGCATTATCGCAAGGTTTTGGTCGGGGTAGCCTTAGGCTAATCACGCACTACGAATTTTAATCGTTGCGAATAATAAAATCGCTAATCTGTGAATAATACCAATATTCTAGACTGCGCGCACTGCGAGAACAATTCGTTTGCGATTTTCCCTTTATTCCAATCAATTTCATTTCGCATTTGTAAAATCGAAACGAATTAATTTCGTAGTGCGCGCTTAGCCTAAGTCGACGAGATCAAATTTTGTTTCATCAGAGTGACGTATTAATATGACCATAAATATAGACTACTTTATATGAGACCTCTGTTCTTTACTGGGGATCCTCTTCGTTTCTTCCGACAATCCGAGCGATATTTTTTTTTCACTTTATACATGTATTTTCTTAGTTAAATGTGTTTTAGTTTATTGTCCGGTTATTACTTGACTTTTGTTTTAATTTCAAGTTTTGTCGGAATGGTAACAAAAAATAGCTTTTAATTTTTTTATAACACTTATTTTGTCTTAATTGGATATTTCATATTTAATACTACTTTATCACCTCTATGCTTGTTAAGACCACACTTTGATATTGTACAAGTTTTGAAATAAATGAAGTTGGAAATTTGGTTAAATCGTGTTCAGTGTGTAATAGTGGTTTACGTTATTTTAGTACCTAAATGTTTCCAATAAATCATACGCTACTGTGACTCTTAATTATAAGCGAAACAAATGCAACAGAGTAGTGAATATTGTGACAGAGTGGTAGAAACTAATTAGCCAACGAACAAACAACATTTTAAATTTTTTTAAACGATAACAAAATTTATCTTTAATTTTTATTACAAATCTGAAATGCTGTGTGAAAAGTGCTTAAACCATAGGTAAACAATATGATGATTTATTTGAAAATCAATCAAGGCTCTAACTTACACACGCACGTATGCCTATCAATTGATAAAAAAAGAAGAAAGGACCACTCCGTCAGGAGTTTTATAAGTTATTTAGTTAGTAGTTAGTTAGTTAGTTTATAGCTTCGTAATCGTTACGATTACAGGAACATTGTATATCTACATAGATTCGGGCCAAAGAAGCACACAAAATGCAATTAGGCATTTTGAAAACTTAGAGTTAGGTAGTAACCCCTTTGCTTCAAGAAAATTTAAAAATTAAACTGAAGTTTCTGGCATCAATTATCAAATAAAATAATTGACTGACTTCTAGGGATTCGGCTACGAACAAACGAGCCGAAAAATTCAAACAGTGGTCGTAAACATTTTGGTTTATCCTACAATAATTCCGCTTTATTCCATGTTGACGCAAAGGCTATAAAAACAAGTAGTGGACAGGTGTGCGAACGACCAAGTGTGGTAGACTTTGAGTGACGGCCTGCTTTGTTCCCTAATTGCTAACGTATCACCTACAGACCGACAACAGCTTGGTAAGTACACGTTGACCACGCGTCGCGTCGTGAAACTTGTAATTACAGGATTATCATAATTGATTAAGCTTCGCGAATACTTTTGTTTTTTTTTGTCGATAGTTATCACGATAAGGTTCAGGTTTTTTATTTATTCAGGAGGTAAATGGTTGGTTTTGTTTTAGTAAAGATGAAGGAAATAGCTGTGTACTATTTAATAATAATACGCGAATAAGTTGACAATGTTATAAAATGTCGCATTGTTTTATCCGTAAGTCCTTATTTCACCTTGTGATGTGATAAAGTAATTTTAATATATTGGTAGATATTGATCGACTCCATAAACTGAATTGTAAGTAATTGTTTCCATTTGCCTTCAAACTCAATATTGAACACAAACAAAGCCTCTTCTCACTTGTAATCCACGAATTACCGCCATTTGCTGCCCTTAAAAAAACAACAAAAGCAGAAAATACCGTCGGTGTTATTTACTTGCAAAAACATCGCACAGCGTTTCGCAAGGGCAGAGATTTTAGTCAACAAAATAAAGAGTTCGCTTCGCAAGCTTACTGTGCCAGTTACGATCAAAAACAGGCCTACACGTAGGTTCCAAAAAAAGTCAAAATCAACACCTAAAAATCGCACCCACAACCCCTGTTATTTTAAATCGCCATGATACGTGTTGGAAAAGGAAATTGCTCATCGAAACAACTACTCTACGTAAAAGCACGCTTCGTGTTACATTTTAATTCTCCTTTTTCGAGTAGCTCCAATCAGACAAAATGTGTGTTCAAAAATTCCAGTGACCGCTGCCACGTCTGTGATATTGATTGAAAACATTTTGTATTTTTTAACTGTTTTAAAAAAAGGTGAAGACGGTGGATGGTGGTGGGGGATAGTGGTGGTGCTCGTTTGTCTAAAATAAACCAACTTGGAAAATTATTTATTATTATTTACCGTCAGACTGGACCATAGAAAATTCAAAATCAGTTCAGTAGTTAAACTATTAAATAAACAAAAACTGGAAAACATATGTTATCCGAATACCTAAACGAAATTACGTATTTATGTTTTACTGTGGCTTTTTAGTGTTACCGTTTCTTAATGGATTTGGATGATAACAAGTAGTTATTTCATAAGTACTCGTACAACGACGATATATCGAGTTTGACCGGCGCATTGTCGTGTAGATTTTAAAATATCATAATTTGGCTTTTGATAATTATGTTTCAGCACCGACTCCAATATTGCTTTGTAACACCTGGTTTCCCTATTACGGACTCCAGTTTCTCGCACTGAAGGTTAACATAAGTCAACCTTTGTGGAGAGGGAAATACATTTTTTTATTGTATAATACGGTTCTTTTGCAGAATATTTCTGTATAAACTATTAAAACACAATAGTTGTTGCGACTTGATTCAACCTTCGACATGACTATCAAAAGAGTCTATCCTTGAAAATAAAGTACCTACATAGCTCCTAATCCAATTACCTAATATTTTTCCGTCCTCCTTTCAATTTACATGAAAATCTTGATACCGTCACATCAAAGGCAGAATCTGCTAAATCAATCGTAATTGGTAATCCTTTTACCGAAACCTACTACTATATCCCTATATAACTCGTGCTCACGAGAGAAAAGAAAGAAAATGTATCAGGTTCCCAAAACTGAAATACACAGCTTTGCCTTAAACCGCTTACCTGTAATAATCTTCTTTGCAGTAGATATTGCCGTCTCTCGAAAAGCAGGTTAGTTCTGTATCGAGTGGCAGTCGACATTCGCAGCAGCGGAGGCAGGTGCCATGCCACTGCCGATCCACAGCCAGTAGATAATATCTGGAGGACGAAAGTTTGATCTAGATTCAGGTTTAATGCAAAACAATAATTTCGGATCCCGGATTTTTCTCTACAATTGGGTATATTGCAACTCTTAAAATACTAAGATAAATCCTTGATCTAGCCTTTACCTGTCCTGTATTCGTCCCCCGCACCCCGCACACTCGTCGGGGGCAGCGGGGGAGTCTTCTGAACTCTCTCGTTCCTTCAACATGCCTTGTTGCTCCGTTCTGCACGCAGAACTTAACTCTGTGTCTCAAATAACTAGGTTTTTTTCGCCTTGTTCCGTGTTCTCAGCATTGCCGTTTGGGACAGCCATATTAGCTAGGTTTGTGTCCACTTTTTGTTCTATGGAATAAAAACGGGATTCTTCAGGATCTGCGAACAAAAAGACTATTTAAACGAATGTTATACCATAACACTATATGTATATTTCGAGGAGACATTTCAAATGCCTTGACCCGAATTCGCCATCACTCCAACCCCTTTCTCTATCGCCCCTTATCACGTACCTGTTAGATACAAATCAGCCCCAAATATCAAATAATAACATAAAAAAAACTTCTTATTACAATAGAAAGTTAGAGTAGATTAGTCACGTGGTGTTAGAAGCGTACAAACGTTAAATAGATGATGTCCGAAGCTTTCAATTGGTATAATATAGCCTATCCCTCCTCAATGGACTACAATAGGGTGAAACCAAGGAAAATTGAAAGCTAGCAGCACAACTGTGCCGAGAAACTGATATTCAGAACGTTGCATAAACGGTGAGGTACGTCTACGAAGTTGAGGTGGCGATGACGGGAATATCGTTGAGTAATTAAAACTTCAATGCTTTACAATACCTAGACGTTAAATATTTAATGGATTTGAATGCAGTTTTCGCTATTGTACTCGTAAACGTTAATATTTAATCACTCGAGATAAATATTATACCTAATTAGATATGATGTAGGTATAGGTATTTTGTCGAAATAATAACGAAGATCTGACGTATGGACCTTTTTTGGAACACACCGATCTGCATAGTATGAATGGTCGATAAAGAAATTAAAGACTAGTTTGATAATTTTAAATTGACAGATCCTATCGGTTCAAGCAGATGCAATGGCTTACTGACGATTCAAACACAATATAATATTTGGACACATTGTCGGAATTGGTATTCTTTTCACTGATGATTCGGAAACCAAAAAAAAGCTGTGTACAGTCAGATACAAACCTTCCAACGAAAGAAATGCGTCTTCCGCCCGGTTTATTATATTGTACAGCCAAGTGGTAAAAGACAGTTTTAACCAAATCTTATCGTATCGAGACTGTGTCCGAATATATTGTGTCCGAATCGTCAGCAAGCCGATGCAATACACTTATCATGGATCGACAATCGATCTTTATTTATAGAATTTGCTGCTGTCAGATTACCACAAAATGTACCTACCTACTTACATATATGTAAGTACATTCCTGATCGTAACGTATTAAACCAAACATAATGCTGTCTCGCTCATACATTCAAATATACTCCTAAATAAACATCGATGGCTCTTTTCCATATCATTATTCGGTTGCACAAATAAGTATACCCCACCCTACATATACCTACATTAGGATCCTATAGGTTCCTTACCATGAGACAATGGCGAGAATTCCTTTTATTTTCATTCGTGATCCGAGTCTGGCTGTCGTCGCATAATTTTGAATATATGCATTGGTTTTAGCTTTATTTATATGCAGTTGTATATTAGGACCAAAAGTTTTATGCTAGGGAATTTTATTTATAACTCTAGTTGGGAACAGCCTTGCGTCGGTCTCCTTATTAGTAAGGGTCGTAGTTAGTCTCTTGTCTATAGTAATATTGTAAAGAGGTAAAGTTTAAGTCTGGATGGAGGTAGTAATTTCTGTAAGTATTAATTGGTCGACTGACAAAAATTGCTCGAAAAACTAATAACGAAAGCTAGAAAAAATTATCGAGCAATCCAAGGTAAGATTAGCATCATTTGCCATATATTTGCTTCCTAAGTACAGAGTTAATTATGGCTGAAACCCTGGAAGACCTCGGCGCTATGCTGAGTGACCTCAGTGGAATCTGCCGACGAGTGGGTCTCAGGATGAACATGGAGTAAGCAAAAATTATGTTTAATACCCAAATTGTACCCAGCCACTCCAGTTAATGTTAAAGATTTGTCTGGTAAGGTTGAAAAAGTGATAGTAAAACGCCTTTTCATCATGTATCATTTAATTTTGAAATTAGCATGAAATTTAGGTTTTACTCTATGAGTAGTAGTGGCCAGAATTCGTGTCGTGTTTTACGAAAAGGTTGTCAAGGGATTTATTATGAGTAGACTCATTGTGTTAAGGAATGCCCGATTTAGAAAGTATTGGAATGTCACAAGATGACAGTATCATGACTATAATTATAAAGATTGCATGTATACAATTATAAATATTTTCTAACAATTTAAGAAAGATAAAGAAAACGTAATGAATACGAGTGAAAGTGAATAGCAAATGAAGTTGGAAATAAGATGCATATAAAGGCAACGAAATACTTAATTATCAATATAAATATGTTACCAAACTAACATTTCCCATTGAAGGACAATGTTCCAAGTGAGTCTATTAATGTACAATATCACAGATTCTACAGTCGAAGTTGTTGACAGCTATGTTTACCTAGGACAAACGGTCCAGTTAGGTAAGGCCAACTTTGAAAAAGAGGTCAGTCGTCGAATTCAATTCGGTTTCGGATCGCTAAAAGGGCAATGGAAAGAGGTATGCTCGGAGTATCTCTGCGGGATTGAATCAGGAATAAGGAGATCCGCAGGAGAACAAGAGTCACAGACATAGTAAAAAGAATGGGCAAGCTCAAGTGGCAGTGGGCGGGGCACATTGCCCGTAGAGCCGATGACCCATGGCAGATGCAGAGTCGGCCTGCCCCCCACAAGGTGAACAAAAACCTCTTCTCATCATAGAAGACACGAGTACTGATCACTTCGCTTGTTCAAGGCAAGGCGTATAACAGTTAGACGCATCAATATCTGATGTTCAAGGTAATAGTAGAAAGTAGGTTTATATGAATTAAAACGTCCCATTGGCTCTTCTCTGGTATCGAACCCGTTACCCCATTCATGAGAGAAGGCGGCTAATAGGCCATCACGACATTATAATCATCATTATAGTATGGAAATTTAATATTTTTCTAAATAAAAATAAGTATGAAAGCTACGGATATCATCGCTCTCACTCAGCTGCAGACGTATCTAGGATAATAATGAAAATATAAGTTTGTTATTACCTGTTTGTACTATGTTGATCTATGGAAATTCAGCCAACATACACATTAAATAAAAGAATTGCTGTTTTTGCCTTTACTTATCTACCTACCCAGTATTAGAGTGATAAAATTATGTTTTAAGGAAAAGTGTAAAACTTTGTGTAAACAGTATATACCGACCTGTACTCATGTGTCGGGTAACATTTTGTAGTTATTATAAAATATATTGCAAGCTAAGTTCACCGACATAGCTCTCAGAATATGCAAGTTGAAGTGGCAATGGGCAGGACACATCGTTCGAAGAATGGATATCCGATGGAGAAGAAAGGTTCTCGAGTGGCGACCAAGAACTGGAAGACACAGTGTTGGCCGGCCCACCCACCAGAGGGACTGACGACATTGCCAAGGTCGCGGGTGGCCGGTGGATGCAAGCGGCAGGTTGCCGCTCATTGTGGCGTTCTATGGGGGAGGCCTTAGTTCAACAGTGGATGTCTTTCGGCTGATTATGACGATCATAATATATAGCAAGCTTATTGACTAGAAAAGTTTTAAAAAAAAATAGACCGGTTATGTTTTTTTTTAAATAACTTTTTTTTTAAACTAAAAAGTGACAAATAACTTTAGCACAGAACACGTCATTACTTTAATTGCGGAAGTCGGTGGCAATACAAAATAACAAACACAAAGCCACCGCCACCTCTATTTTGAAGTCGATTAAAAAGTAGGAGAAAACGTTTAAATTCTAGTTGCAATATCATCTCAGGGGCAATCATCACTCCTGGTTGACTGGTAGAGAATGCCTATAATAAGGCATTTAGTCCGCCTTTATACCTTTGAGCATGACGTATACATAAATAAATAAATGACAAAAATGGAGGTAAAATAGAGATAACATTTTTGATCGATGGAGGATTCGAATTAGCAAAACTTCCTAAATGTTACTTCGTCAAAAATATAATTAAATACGTACCCACTTTCACATCCCCTTTTAAAACAAAATAACACTGAATATTATGTACCCGGTCAATAACACTAGCACAGATTCCCTTATTCACAAATTAAACTAAAATTAGACAATCGCTATCTCTTACTGTCAGGCAACTGAAGAAAAAAACGGCGACAGATAAGAACTAAGTTAGAGATGTCAAATTAGTTTTTTCTTGAACTTCGCCGTATTTTTAATCAATACATTCTGTAGAGCTATTCTGTTACAATCTCCCTCGATGAACACCTAGGTGAAGTAAGCTGTCATCCGTCCCGATGCTAGGGATTGACAAAGCAGACGGACGGATGACAGCTCACTTCACCTAAATGTTCACCGAGGGAGATTGTAACAGAATAGAGATACTGAAATGGCAACTATAAATTCTATGAACATTTTAGATCAACTTAAATTGACAGCTCTCTGTCTCTTTCTTGTTTCTTTGTAGAGAAAGAGATATAAATAGCTTAGAATAAGTATAGCTCTCACACAACAGGCATTGGCACCATCACACAAACATGAACTAGATCCCTGTTATCAGATATGCTCGTAAAATACTGCCGACAAACTGAACTTACTAACTATCAATTAGTCAAGCAAGTCAATGCAATTAGCAAACGGTTTCATTTGTTTTAAAACTATAAAATCAGTTATCGACTAGTCGGTCATCGTTAATTGATGCAAATGAAACTAAGCCTTACAAACAGGCACGTTCAGCTAGGTAAACCTTTGCAGAAGTCTGATTCAAAACTTTCAATGAACGGCAGATGAACATGGACCAACTTTTATGAATATAACTAGGTTTTGCCTGGGGTTTCGTATTCGTGGAAGTCAAAGTCAGATCCTTTAGCTGATATCTCTACCCTATAAACTACCTACCAGTAAAATTTCAACTTTATAGGTCAATTAGTTTTTGAGACTCCGTGTTTAGTCCGTGAGCTAATGAGCTTTTGCTTTTATCTATACACATCCTCTTCGTCGCCTTATGAGCAATTTTAATAAGAATTTCTGCAGTTTGGATCTTTTTAATTTGCCGTGTAGAAAGTTTAGACTCATTTTACTAAACATATTACTATTAAAAAACTGATGTGACACTGTCACACTATCAATAGCTTAATGTTTTGTTTACTATTATTATTCCTCTTTTTTATTGTTTAAAACGCTAGTCTTCAAATTAACCAAATTGTCTCATTGTGTATCTGTGGAGAACATGGTTGATTTCACATTTGCATAATTTATATATCCTTTGCTTTTTTGTAATTCTTAATGTGTAACTGTTTGTTTTCCTAAATGAAATAAAAATAAAATATATACTATTAAAGTGTCTGTTTGTAATGTCAAAATAATAGCTTTTTACTAAATGCATATGGACGTATGTATACGGTACTTATATCGATTGTTATTTTTTATTGCTGTCTTTCTGTCTGTTTGTTCCAGCGAATCTCTGAAACAGCTGTAGCGATTTTGACGGAACTTTCACTGGCATATAGTTGATGTTATTAGTAGTATCTAACGTAGGCTATTTTTATTTTAGAAAAATATTAAGTTTCCACGCAAAATACATTAATTTCAAAAAGAGTAAGATTGAAATTATGCTGTTAAACTGTCTCAACTTCAAATCCTTGTGTGTGTAAGAGATAGCTGAATATTGCCAATATCATGTTAGTATTAAAACGATTGATGAAGTTGGTACCTACCTATGTTTTTTTTACTTATCAATTAATATTCGATGCCCCCGGGAATCGTACTTTATTTATTGAGTCTTAGAGTCTTATTTGTCAAGGCTAAACTTAAGTTACTTATCTGGGTAGGAATAAATTTATATCTGAATTTTATTATAAAAGTAAAAAAGTTCATAGATAAGTATTATCAACACACTCGCACCACAAACCGATAGAAATCCGATAAAACAATATTTTTACATTCTAAAACGACAATAATTTTAACCCGGAAACGGTGGCAGCAGTTAAAATAATCAGTAACGGTAAAACTGAAATCGTTAAATTAATCTAACTTGGTACTTTATCGTTAACGACACTGTTGGGAAAGAGTAAATATTGTGTCCATAGGGCTAATTCACGTAATTTTATGACGCGCCGATGAAGTTGTAGAGCAGTGTTGCAGTTAAGTTCAAGTTTGAGTGATAAACGGTATTCTTGTAATCTTTGAACTGCGCGCAAGCTGCGCGTGAACTGCACGTCAACTGTAGGTAACTATACCCACCAACCTACCAAACTTACTAATTGTTTACCCACATGAGAGATAAAAAATATATCAATCGATTACATTTCAATGAATATGACGATATTATAATATTAAAATAATACCTCAGTACAGATTTTAGTGCTTCTTAACTGTAATTTTTAGACATCAAACTGATAGTAGAATACCGATCATGTTGCGTTCCGAAGCACGTCCCAAAGACGCGCAACAGTAGAAGGCCGTTATTGCACTCGCGTGACTCGAACTTGACGCGAGCGTGTCTGACAGCGGTAGAGAATACGAAAAGCGTTGTTTTGATCGAAATTTAACTGCAACTGCACTGCAACAGCACTTCTTTAGTTACGTAAATTAGCCCACAGAACTTCATTAAAGGTTAAAGCCATTTATTATTTGGATCGTTCATTCGTCATCTGCCTAACCTTTTTCCAACTATGTTGGGGATGGCTTCCAGTCTAACCTGACGCATGGAGCGACTGCCGGTCTGACCTCCATAATTCAGTTACTGGGTAACACAATACAAGGAGTATTGTGTTACCCGGTGAGACTAGTTATCAGACTTTCTGGCTTCTGACTACCCATAACGATTGCCAAAGATCTATGAATGAAAGCTGTGACTGTGACCAAAGACTTTACGTGCTTTCCGAGGCACGGAGGGAACTCGGTATGAAGTGTATGCTCACTCAAATCCTGTAAATCCAAATCCTAGTTGAGAGTTCCATCTGATTGGAAATCTTCTAAATAGTATCATATTTTTTTTCCATCTGATTGGAAATCTTCTAAATAGGTAGTAGCCTCTCCTAATAAAGAGATTCTATAAACCTCTCTATTTAGGACGGTCATTTGAATTCACTAGATTTGGATATGTTAACTCAAACTCTGTTCCGCTCCGAATTTACGGATCTACCTGATGTTCTACTAAACCTCTCTATTTAGGACGGTCATTTGAATTCACTAGATTTGGATATGTCAACTCAAACTCTGTTCCACTCCGAATTTACAAATCTACCTGATGTTCTACTAAAAGGTTAAAATACTACTGTGTTCTAACCTTTCAATGGGTTAAAGGTGCCTGTAAATAGTTGAGTTTCAATAAATGCCTTGACTCTGATTTTTCATACACATTTTTCGGTTTCAGTGGTTCCATACTTTTACACTCAAGGCGATCAAACAGTGGGTGATTAAATAGTTTTTCAGTATATACTGGAACTGGCTGCTTACTTTCTGATGGAACAAAATGACATGCCAAAAAACAGCTGTAGTAATAGGTACAGTATAATTATTATCAAAACAATTAAGATACCAGCTTGATGCCCTTGAGTCAATTGAGAAACGAGCCAAGAGGATCATTGGCAATGACAGGCTCGTCGAGTCAAAGCTCCAAAGTCTTGAGCATCGACGCCGAGTTGCTGGCCTGTCGGTTTTCTATCGGTTGCATTTTGGGGAGTGTGCGACAGAATTGCATAATTTAATTCCGCCGAGCCCGTTCCATCATCGGACCACAAGACGTACGGCGATGCGCCACCGGTACATGGTGGACATCCCACCCACACGCACAAAACGTTTTGGGAACACATTCATTGTGCGTACTGCTAAGGAATGGAATTCCCTGCCTGAGTCTGTGTTTCCTGATAGCTACAACCCGGGAGTCTTTAAGTCAAGAGTGAAAAGGTAGTTCTAGGCAAGCGTGCTCCATCTTTGACCGCATCATCGCTTCCCATCAGGTGAGATAGTGGTCAAACGTATGCCTATCAAATGATTAAAAAAAAAGATAAAATTAATCAGTTTTTACCTATTCTCATTTCTTTGCTCCCATTGTACTATTAGACTATATTTTTAAGGTACATTTAAGCTTGTTAAATAGGTATGTTGATGATAACGCATTATCCCCGTCATTTTTATAAATATGATAAATAATAGTAGTTTCGACAACCCGCCGCATTAAATAGAGAACAAACGAAATATTTCAATATAAAAATCGTAAAACCAACCATGCGTGTAAGGTCATTTAGTGGTTAAAAAATGGGACATAAAAAGTAATTGCTCCATCTTTATGAACAGGCGCTCGAATAGCTCCAGGTGTTAATTCTTAACATTTCATATTTAAACACACTTTTAATTTTATATCGATACTATAACGGTTGTTAAATGGAATAATACATATTGCTTGTTAATGGTTAATATCGAAAATTGACAACATTTCACATTTTTAACCTGCATGTACCTAATAATACCTACGTTATATAAAAGTAAATACAAACCAAGGGCACTCGTATTTTTCCGTTTTTCGAAATTATGTACTTTTCATTCATAAATCCTTTGCTTTACTGTGACCCGTCAAAAAAACTATTATCATTATTATTACACTTCATACATGTGACATTGACATGTGTCTTATTTGACGTTAATGTTTTCATTAAAATCATTGAAATGTAACTACTTCATTCCACCGTTTACGTGACGTCATCACATGTTTTTTGATTTTACTTATATTTCTCAGAAATAAAAAGATAAAAAAAATAGGTATATATATTTGAACTCAGGATACGAAAATTAAGAAATTGTATTTTTGTTTTAAGGTTATGTCAGTTTTGAAATGTTGTCAACTAACGATCCATTAATGTAAGTACGGTACCCACAATTATATATCTATAAGTATATAATTTCTTTCAAACTGTAACAATACCTACAATAGTGAATAAATCGAAATAAAAATTAATGACAACACTAGAAACTATAGGTTTCTTACGCATTTCAAATTCATTCGGTATCTGAACCAGACAGAAAAAAGTCCCGTTTCACTACTTTTCAACAAATTCTCTTCCATTCTTGAATAATATAATTATCTGGCAAATAGTGTTTATGAATATGTGGTGTAACAAACCCTTAATTTAACAGGATCTACCTATAATTATGACACAGAACGTATTAATACGACAAAGCTTTTATAATTCGCAACCACAAAACCCTTAAAGCATTGAAACACCTCTATCGTTAATGAATCAACACTTTAACACAGGTAACATAATACCAGAACCAAGTTGACAAACTAGTACTTACAGATATAAAAACTGTATGTAGGTACGTACGACACCAACGGATACAACACTAGTAAATCCATTAAGTAATGAAACACTTCACCGCTGAACAGGAATTATAATTAATAACATAATTATCAAGTAAGAGTATAATATTCGACCTTATAAAATGTTACACACACCAATACCTTCTAGCAAATATCAAATGCAAAAACCCTCATTATTTTGATTTTGTAAACCCGACTGTGCACCCTCTAAAAAGGGTACGACACACGTTCGGCAAGTTCAATAGTTTTCGCGCGAATGAGGGGTTTTGAAAAATCCGCCCTCCTCAGTTTGGGCGGCACTCCCGACTCTTTCAGAATACACCCCATATTTGTTACCCTGATATCCCTAGGGAGGTATTGTATTCAATTTGCAGACTAGACGCTCGCCGTGAATATTTGGGTGTAGGTATCTTTATTTTGTCTAAATTAATAAAATAAAGAGAAAAGATTTGTTTTCTTTTTGTTTTTGTATATCCATACTTCCATGCTAATATTATAAATGCGAAAGTAACTCTGTCTGTTACGCTTTCACGATGAAACGGCTGAACCGATTTTGACGAAATTCGGTATGAAAATAACTTGAACCCTGGGGAAGGAAATAGGCTACTTTTTTATCCGCGATAATTGACATTCATGCGGACGAAGTCGCGGGTAAAAGCTAGTAATAATATAAATACTTTATTGATTTTAAAAATTCTCTCCGTAGATATTCTCACGATAGGTAAGTAAGTACTATTTCATACCTCATGTTATTTCCGTAATAATACCTAATGTATGTAACAAACGATTGATGTGTATTCATACGTTGATTGTGTGTACAGCTCAGAAACTGAAATAAAAAAGGTAGAAAAAATAATAAAAGGAACGAAAGAGTAGACAATAATCTTTTCTATTCTCCCTGTCAATGTAGACGCAAGTTAATGGTGTAAAACATAAGTATATAAAAAACCAGTCGTGATTCTTGAATGTAAGTGAGAAAGGGTCTTTTGTATCTATTACCTGGAAAATGACCCATCAATGACTCAAGTAGGTACGATAACTAGCAATTACGCAGTTACGCTTATCTTAAGGTAGATAGATATTCCTCCATACTAAAGTCACGCAGATCTGGCGACTATACGTTATCAGGAGACTCTACTAACTTTTTGGAACGTCCGCATTCAAATCTCAGTTTCCATTTATCAAAAAAACCGAAATTTTACCTACATTTTTGACTAGATTATGACTAATAAAAAACTGGTCTACTGATTAAAAGCTGCTGCTATTTGAACTGCTCATCTGTAAAATACATATATTTCTATTACTGCTTCTAACTATACTGGGTTTCAAAGTGCCCAAAATCGTCTAAAATAAAGGTAACTTACATTTACTTACATTTAGACGTCTTCGTTTGGAGAGGCACTTAAATCATTTCCCGAAGTCTGTGCTGTTTGCAAAGACGGCGCATAGGAGGGTTAAGTTTAGGGGAGAAACGGGAGGGAATAATTTTGTCTGTACCTAGGTAAGTATAAATATTTCAAATAGACTATAACTTCGACTCGAAGTTATAGTCTATTTGAAATATTTTTTATTCTATTCGAAGACTTCGAGGTAAAGCTGTAAACCTTGATTTTATTGTAATTTGCATATTGCTGTTTCATTGTCATTTTGGTTAACAAGGCCTCAAGTCTGCTATTACAATAGTGTCAGAACGGTCTATCATTGATTTCATGCTTGTTGATTTTGACAAGTTTGGTAATATAATGGCCTCAAGTCTGCTATTACAATAGTGTCAGAATGGTCTGTCATTGATTTCATAATTGTTGATTTTGACAAGTTTGGTAATGTACTAATATAATGGCGTCATTATGACTTTCCAATGGTCAACCAATGACAGTCCATTGAAAGAAGTGATATAGAATGGTAATCTCGTACATAATGACAAATTAATGACTGACTTAGTTTACGAACTTCGTACTACTTCAGATTGCTTATAACACTTATAAATAATATGTAAAAATATATATAAATGAAATCTAGCATGAATAAATGTTCAAATTTGTTGACAATGACATTATAACACAATTCTATTATGAGACCATTGACCGACCAATGATCGACCATTATGGATTTAGCAGATTACGAACTTTTAGCAAAATGACAATGGAATCGTGTTGGAATGACAAAATTATAAAAATAGCAGACTTGGCCCCCTGGTCTACAGTTAGGTTCGTAGTTTTGCTACAAATACTTAAAGTATTAATGTAATACAATGAATTCAGTAAATAAGTAGTATTCATGACTGCAGACAAAATGTCGATGTTTATTGAAAAAAAAACCGCTTTTACATAAAACAAAAATTTAGGGAAATTAATTAAATTAATGATAAAAAGTCGTGATCTCACCTGATGCAATCGTCAAGCTACGTGTAATTGAACCTTTAAAAAGTCACTTATCGACATTATTTATTTAATAACTCAGTCAGTTTCGAATGTAATGAAAATTAATATTCTTAATTGCTTTCGTACTGAATCTACTTCGCTGTACTACTTTCAGGCTTTCAAAGTTTTTACTAACTTCTATTACTGAGAGAGATAAGTCTGTCCTTTAAAACTCGTCCTGGAAAAACTAAATTAATTCAATTACTAGATAAATATACGATGTTGTAAAACTAACTAGTCCTAGAACCAAAGTTTGAAGATATAATGTAACATCCATAAATTATAACACTGGTCTAGAATGACTGATTAAGACCCATTACCACAAAGAGGAGATCCTGAATTACAGTAGTCGAAAATTTATTAAAAGTAAACTGATGTATTTGCTGACGAAGAGAAGACGATACTCTATGGGGTCTTTTACAATTTTCAGTATCTAGTTGCGTTTATAAAAAAAAAATCGTAACGAATATAAAATACAATTATAATCATTGAAGTCATCAACATAGCTATCAAGTTAAAATGGTTCGTAAACGACATGTTTTCATTAAATAGTACTTAATATATTTACAAACTATAGCTGACCCGACAGACGTTGTCCTGTCCCTATCTACCTACTTACCTGCCCATCTACCTACACTGCCTACCTAGGTAGGTAGGTAATGCGAATATATCCAAGGAATATAAAAAGTTTCATACAAACTTTTATCCCCTATTTCACCCCATTAGGGGCGGTTGAATTTTAAAAAATCCATCCTTAGTGGATGCCTTCGTCATATGAGGAATACGTGTACGAAATTTCAATTTTCTAGCCTTAAGGGTTTGGCCTGTGCGTTGATACATCAGTCAATCACTTTTGCCTTTTATATATATAGATTACTTATTCTAACTTGGAGAGCCTTTGGCAGTTTTATTGAAGAAAACTGAAAAATAAAAGTGTCTAAGTCTGAAATCGCCAATCCACTTTGAGCAAGCATGGTGATCACTGTTCGTGTCTTCTCTTTATGAGAAGAGGCCTTTGGCCTGCAGTGGAACAAGGCTAATTAACCCGAGAAAAGACTCACAACAAAGGGATTTACAGGTGAAACTGTTCATGATTAACACCTCTGAATCATATTTAAGGCCTGTCGTGATTCTGTGCTTATAAATGACATTGACAGCTGATGCAGAGAGTACTTAGGGCGCGTCCCTGTGCAAAACGCAGCACTAGCCGTTTTTTGTTCAGTTTTTCGGACCTAAATACTCTGTATCCAAAAGTAATATCAACAAATAAAAAATAGATTAAATTTCTACATAATCTTGACTCCAAAATGGTAGATCTCATTTTTGTTTACGAAGTATAGTATTTAACTAATCTCCTCACAACGAAACCACAGAAATGAGAAATAATTATTGAAAACATGCATCTCCTCGGCAAGTAACCATTAATTCGATTTTTTACTAACACTAATGGATAGGCAATTTATTAATGAACATTTTGGTAGAATTTTTTTTTTCAAAATCCCAATATGTGATTTTATAAAGATTTAATTCTAAAATCTGAGCTTATTTTGCTCAGGGTACCGCCTTAATACCTAAAGTAAATCCACATTCACACGATGCAATTTAGTTGCCTGTTCAATGCAATACGCAATAATGAAAGCGGTAGGTACCGTGTGAAGAGTGTTTAGACGATGCAAGTAATTAATTGCTTCAATTTCATAGCGAACTTGCCTCGTGTAGGAAATACAGCAATGGGTCGAAAATCCGTGATATTATTGTTTACCTGATAAAGCTTCGAATGTGTAAATAAATACTCGTTTAGCAACAAAGGTAGATTAGCACTATTACATTTTCATATGCTCTAAAAAGACACAAAAACAATTAGAATATAAGTACTTAATACTTTACAGTATTTCGGGTTATTGTCAAGAGTTTATTAATAATAATAATAATAATAATATGTGGGGACATTTTCACACCCGGCCATCTGACCCCAAACTAGGGAGACTCTGTACTATGGGTGTCAGACAGCTGATATACATACACATATACATTTTTTTTTTGTAAATACATGCATATATAGATAAACAACACACAGACACAAGGCAAACACAAATGCTCATCACACAAATGTTTACCCTGGGTGGGAAACGAACCCGCAACACGCTGCGCAGCAGTCGATCGCTCAGCCACTGCGCCAACCGTGTCGTCCGTGATTATAATTTTGATTTTCAATCCTGTGCGTATTTCGTTCTGCTCAAGAATTTTTATTTAAAATCTGATGTGTTAATCGATTTCGTTGCTAACCGTACATACTCGGAAACAGAAGTTAATGTGTATCATTGAAATGTAGATCCGACGCTGTGTCTATTAAATACGGCATTTGCGGTTAATTATAGATTCAGGCTCGATAACTAATGATTCGACGTATTATTCACAATCTGCTTTCGAGCCTAATAAGCATTGCTAGGTAATACTCCTATTGTATTGCTGAAATTCTTTATGTACAAAAAGGTAAATAAGAATTTGTTAAGAGTAAAATGTTTTTAACAAACATAAACCTACTTGGGTAGGTATTATAAGTAAGTAAGTTACACATATTATTAAGTTATGTAGGTATGTCTGTACTATATGTAGTTATATTTTTTTTTCTTCAGTTGATCGTACTTACGCATGATACTTTCAGCATGCGTGAACAATCAATCGTAGTTCGTTCGCGCGATATTAGCTGCGCATTTTTTTTTTTGTTTTTTTTTTTTGGACATATACAAGGCCGCGTATTAAAAAAATAACCTATAACCCTTCTTAGGTTTCAAGCAAATATTTCATCAAAATCGGTTTAGTGGTTTACCGCGGTCAACCGCGAAAGCGTAACAAAAGAACAAATCCACTTAAACATTTATAATATTTATAATAGTTTATCTATAATATGTATGTATTTACAAAAAAAAATGTATGGGTGTCCCATAGTACAGGGTCTCCCTAGTTTGGGGTCGGAAGGCCGTGTGTGAAAATGTCCCCAAAAAAAAAAAATTAGTAAGTACCTACCTATAGACTGTGGTTTAAATGTCTTCCTTCAAGCGAGAACAAAAGGTATGTACAATTATATCGATTACCTCAAAATACGATTTTTGTTCATCTTTTCGATCTATGTTTTTATTGCACTCTACTATGCGACTATTGTGCGACCAATTTGCACGAATCAACGATTTTATCTCATTTTTATACCTAATTGCCTCCGAGGCGAGAAACTCTTCTCATGTAACTAACCCATTAGTTCATTTACGCGCGGCGCAACACGACTTTACTCGACTGGCTTTAGTGAATAAGTTCATTCATAACATTGGTGTTAATTGATCGTGTAGGTACTATCAATTAGCACCAATGTACCTAACTATTACCAACTCGCATTAAGTATTGGTATTTGTTACTTCATATGGTACATTTTTATTAAGTAGTACAGTCAGCAACAAAAGTAGATTAACACTATAGATTAAGACGACACGGTTGGCGCAGTGGCTGAGCGATCGACTGCTGCGCAGCGTGTTGCGAGTTCGATTCCCGCCCAGGGTAAACATTTGTGTGATGAGCACTTGTGTTTGCCTTGTGTCTGGGTGTTGTTTATCTATATATGTATGTATTTACAAAAAAAAAATGTATTTGTGTATGTATATCAGCTGTCTGACACCCATAGTACAGGGTCTCCCTAGTATGGGGTCAGATGGCCGTGTGGGAAAATGTCCCCACACATTATTATATTATATTACTATGGCATTTTCATATCCTCTAAAAAGACACAAAAACAAACACGATGTAAGTAATACTTTACAGTATTTCAGGTAGAGTTTATTTTATCTTGATTTTTTATCCTGTCTGTATTTCTTTCTGCTCAAGAATAATGATTTAAAAATCTAGTGTTAATCGACTTTCATTGCTGACCGTACCTATACCAAATGACTAAGTACTGTTATAAAAAAAAAACAGGGTGGCGTGGTAAAGCTGCTAGCCTTTTGGACACTTGTCGCATTGACAGTTGAGTTTTATATGCCTCGTTAAACACAATATTTTTTATTAAGTTCAGAAAATATTTAATTGATAAGTATTGAAATACTGCAAAAAGAAATGGTTTGTTGCTATGTATTTATATTTTCGAATCGTGATGTTTCAAATAGGAAAAAATGCTGCAGATCGAAGAAGAGATACTTGATGTTCTTGAAAGGATCTATTGTAGGTATTTTTTCTTATAAGTCAGTTATGTATGCACTTATGAACACGTTGGAAGATTTAATTTTGAAAAAAGCAATACAAGGTAACTTTTTAATAAAGTAAATGTTAAATGATTCAGGCTGCAGGTGTATTATTAATGTATAGGACTAAGTATAGAAGTGAAAACAGTGGCATGCCCTTCATTAAAGCCCTAAAGTCAGGCTTGCAATCAATAGCGCGAGACATTAAAAAAACAGAAAACACAAAAATAAAATATCTCTAAGTAGGTATTGAATCATTATCTCATCTGTCGGGCTTGCACTAACTTTGACCCCTAGGCAAGCAAATGAGTGAAAATACATTTTAACCAAAAATATGTCCTTCCATTTGGATTTGTTCATTGAGTGAGGTAGATTATTATCACGTGTTGTAGAATATACGAAACAAGATAATAAAAGGATAATGAAGGGAAAAAACAAAAATGTGCTTTCGCCGAACCTTCTCATTGATACAATGGATAATAACATAATTGTTTCCCTCTATTGTACACCAAATTAACTCCTCTAGTAGTAATTGTACCTAATGACCAATGGTAGTCTCCAGTGAGTGAATAACTATAATAGACAGGTTAGTCTATTGTCGACGAATAGGGCGATATTCTATGAGGTGTGACTACCGTGGACCTTTGTGAGCTGCAGTCATGAAGATATAGGTAAATGGAGCGCCAACACTTGGAACAAAAGCTTGAAACCAACTGTGGGCTGATGCTCTCTTTCTGAATGCATACATAAGAACGAGACAATGATATGTGCTTTCTTTATCTGATGTATGCATTCAGAAAGAGAGCGGCTGCCCATAGTTGGTTTCACTTACGTATTTAAAGTGTTGCCTCCACTTTTATCTATAAGCTTCTTGGCTGCAGTGAAAATGATGGAACAAGTGGGTGAAGCATATAAAACTGATCATTGTTGCTATGTGGTAAACAATCAAAGATGAAATCAAAAATAAAATAAAAAAGACAAAAGTAAAAAGCGAAAAAGAAAACAATAAAGATAAAAAAGAAAGTAAAAAAATAGAATTAAAATAAAAAAAAGAATTAAAAAGAGAAGACAAAAAATCGAATGACCTTTACGGAACCGACGATTCCGTCGGTATCGGTCGATCGTCGATCGATCTTTAGAATAGTAATAAAAGTCAAATAGGTACAGAGGCCAGCACATCAAGCTGTAACAATCTGTCAAATTACTTTGATAGATTTTCAATTTTATTACAAAATTATAAGGTTCATATTCAATTGGGAAATTTTCACAGTTTGGTATGACTTGATGTGCTGGCCCTTATGTTTATAATTTTATATTTAAAATTTTATATTTTTTAATTTTATATTTTTATATTTTAAAAGTTTATGTACATAAACTTTTCAACAAAATTATACTATGACACTCGGCAATAGCGCAACTTTATATCAGTGAAACAATTATTGAAATCGGATCAGGACTTTCAGAGATAAGTTACTCTTAATATGATAAGTATAGATTTTCTTCTAGCCAGCTAAATAAACTGTGTTACTACGAGAACTTTTCAGACATTTTCAGGATTATCATAACACGATATTCTTGCAAAAATAGTTAGCAGGCTTCTTACTGGAAAATGACCGTAATTCACATCAATTTGGTAGATGACACTACCAATCAATTGATATACTTTTTATAAGCTTTAAAAACACCGTTCCCCATACATTTTGTGTCGCAATTTATACTACCTACTGTGTCAAGAAAGTACCAGGAATATTTAAAAAAAAAAAACAAAATAATGTAATAGATATCTAAATTTATTGTATTGCCTTCAAAGTAGGTACATTTCGTAATAATACACTAACACCAACGAATAACCCAATAATCAAAAGATTTTTTGGAATCGATCGACTTCAGTATACCTAGTTGCCGCGAATTTTCTTTTATGTCATCTTTTTTTCAGTTAGAAGGGGCCATTCCGATTCTTGTTGCCTAGTTTTCATGTCAAACTCGTAAACCCATGTCTCGTCACCAGTAACAATGCGGCTTATGAATCATCATCATCATCACCCGAAAGACGTCCACTGTTGAACATAGGCCCATAGAACGCCACAATGTTTAATGAGCGTGGGGTCGGAATTGACTCTTTCTAACACGTCTTCAGCAACGTTTACGCAATTGAGATTTTGCAGAGGATTAAAATCTTTCGGTACTAGTCGAGCGGCAACACATTTCATGCCAAAACTATCGTTTAAAACGGTACGAATTGATTCTGGAGATACAGAAATTTCAGCAGCTATCTCTCCCAGACTAAAACGAGAAATTATGTATTGAAATTATCGGTCAATAATGTCATCTACCCATATAGATCAATTTCAGTCATTTTTTTATCTAATCCTAGCTGACCCGGCAAACGTTGTTTTGCCATATAAATTAAAAAGAAAAATAAATAGCCTACGAATTATCCTCAGACCTACCAAATATGTACCTATACGAAAAAATAACATAACATTGGTCAAGCCATTTAGGAGTTCGATAACACTATGACACGAGAATTTTATATATTAGGCTAGCTGACACGACAGACGTTGTCTTCTCACCGTTTAAACCTTCCCTGGACTTCTACAAATATTTCAAGACCAAAATTTGCCAAATCGGTCCAGCCATTCTCAAGTTCTAGCAAGACCAACGAACAACGGTTCATTTTTATTATATAGATAGAATTGCAGTTGTTTTGAGTCAGGTAAGTAAAGTGTAATAATAGTACACGTTGCAAACCTAATACAGAACCACAAATTATGTACAGGATGTCATCAAATTTCAATTGAAATACACAGGTCTAATGAACAAAAGAAAGTAACGCAGCTGCAGTAAGTCTAGAATTAAACTTGCCGATCTTTCAATAAATGACAATAATGATGATGTACAGACGCCAGCACATCAAACCAAACCGTCAAATTTTCCTAATTGAATATGAACCTAATGACTTTGTAATAAAGTTGAAAATCTATCGAATAAATTTGACAGATTGTAGTAGCTTGTTATGCTGGCCTCTGTACAACTTTTTTTATTTGGGAAATCAGGTTTTCTTCCCATTTTTAAGGGTATAGCAGGCTGATTCTTTTTTTTAATAGAGTTGTTTGCATAATAAAATTTACCTATTGATACTCATGAGTCACCCCCACCCCCTCTCTCAAACCCTGAGGAAACGGTTGTAAATAAAAAAAATTGTGGTATACATGTATATGTACAGGTAAGTAGCTTATTCGCGTTACAAAAAAAAATATTTTTGATGTTGTTTGTTGTTTTCAGGAATCCGTAGGTCTGTATAAAAAAATGATATTTATCTTATAGGTTCACAGATCACTCCGGGTTTACGTCTGTCACAGCCCATTTACTGCACCGATACATAACGTAAATAACTGAATTTAGAATATGAGGGCAAATTAATTTAATAGTTTTATATAGGTACCTACTCGACCGTGTGACATATTAAACGGCAGGACTAGCAGATCTTGTAGGTTTATATTTAAAAAAAAAATTGGAATAAAGTGATTTAAGCAAATATTTACGAAAATTATCTATTCTCTTCTCTCTCCCTTATTTTCAAAACGAATGAACCTAAAAAAATTAAAAAGATACAAATATTTTTTCACATACTTAAAGCAGTTTTAATGTATGGAAAAACCTTTTTGCAACCAAAATGTTGTTTGTTCTTTGGGTTATTTCGTATGTAGTGTTAAATATAGTTTAGTAGTACAGCTACGTAGGTAACCCTACGTGTGTGAGTGCAACTCACACTTGGCCGTATTTTTACAACAGACAAGAAAGGTCACTATTTTCATAGTAGGTACCTTTTATTTTTACAATTGCATACTTTAATTGACATGAGATAAAAATAATGAACTATTGAGTGAGTCATTAAAACATTAGAAGTTGATCTACTCAGTAAATAGAGAGAACCTCTTTAAATTTTCCCTTTATTCTGCAAACGAAGTATGGAAAACTAGATTGTACAAATAATGAATAGAATCACAATAACTAGATTTTATTTTATTGCTTTATTTTAAGACTTTTACCTAAATCAGTATTGTTTACATAAACAGCCCAAAATTTAAATTTTACAAACAAAAAGAAGTAAAAAAAAAGTAGTAAAAAAAGTAGTCACCTAAATCTGTTTAATTAACTTTTAATGGTAGAACTAGTATTAAAATCAATTTTAGAAATGACACATTAACATTTTATACCACCTATCTATCACTGCGTTTAATTTTTTATATTAATTAACGAAACAAATCACGATATTAAATAATAGTAACTTGTTACTTCGGTATTCAGGGAAAGGCAACACATAGGTACCTGTAAATACCTTATTAATAATAATTGTACTTTAATATATTTAAAAAATACAATTTCAATTCAGAATAGCTAGGTACGAGTTCGGACGAATTTAAAAACTCATTGATATATTCTGATCATACTGTACGTAGGTAGGTATTTGAGTGTATTCCCGTATTTTTATCCTTAATATTATATTATGTTATAGGTACATTATGTTGGTACCTAAATAAACCCGATTGGCTGTAAGGTGTTGAAACTTGATACTGAAAAGGAAAAACTTTGACTTAATAACATTTATAGGTCACTTTGGATTAAGTGGGTATATAAATTTTAATAAGTACTGATCCTCTCTTATTATAGAATATAGGTACGTGGTTCTATAATGTTTGAATGTTAAATACAATTTCTTTTTTAGTATTTATAAGTACCTATGTTTATGGCGAGAATTCTGTAGTATTTACGAATGTGTTAAGCATAGCAAAGTCAATACCTATATAGATACCAAAAAAAAAATCCGAATTGGAAATTAAGTAAATGCTAAATGAACAAAAGTGTGTTAATTTAATAAATACCTAAGTCTGTTAATAACTACTAGAGGCCTGCACATTGTATTTCACAGATTATCAGACACAAAACTACCCAACAAAGGTACACGATAATATCTATCTGTGTGTCTGAGAAATTAAGGACAAAACCCAAAACTCAAATAATTTATTTCAAATAAACCATTTACAGGCACTTTTGAATTGTCAAGGAGTCAGCCAGTCAAAAAGTTGCAGCTAGTGGCTCGGTTCAACGTAGCGACAATACGTAACAACTATTTTTATTAAATTACTTAATATTTATTATCGTACTTACCTATCATAAAATTTATTAGAAGATTTATTTCGTGCGTAGGTACCTACCTAGATTATAAATAAATGCTAAAGCTTACCTAAATTAATATAAAGAAAGAAGTCCGTATCTGAAAATCAAGCTTTTCATATCACTGCATAATAATGTTTTTTTTTTTATTAGCTTCAGCTTGTCACATTACTCGTGTACACCTTTTAAAAAAGGGTAAGTACCTACACGTTTTTTTAGCTCCTAATGTAATCACTTCTCAGTAAAACTATGGAAAATAAAATTTATTGCAGTACCTATTTTATTATTTTTGGAAATCTCTTTTTGGACAAAGAAGTAATTTTCATGCCGAAAAAGTTTTACTTATCATGTTCGTAACAGTTGAGACTTTAAAATTAACCTTGAAATATCAAACGTAAAAACTTTTAGCAGTCAACATTTAACTAAAATATTCTCATAATAAGCTTATCTCATAAAAATTCTTAAAACGTTAAGTCTGTCCACTTGTTACAACATTACCACATCATACGTCAAAATGAATTCAATTTCAAATTTACCTCCTATTTCGCGGCGAACTGGCAACGTCGCGAAAGGTACGCTGTCAGCGAACGCGCAAGCATTCAACTGTTCGTACATGTAACGCGCGACTGTCGGGCGGCAGACATCTGAGGGGCGCTGTGCGACGTTGCCACGCCTCTGCATACTAACCCACCAATGGAACGTGCGCACGCTCCGAATGTGATTAATTCCAAACTTTTGTTCTGTATTAGCGTCTCTCTCATTTTTAGAATAATAGCGTAGGTATGAGTGGGATGTAGCAACGAGTGTTCGGGAGCCTTGCTCGATATTTGGTGTCGCCCGCAGTTTGAAAGTGACATATCTTATGCGGACAGATTTTGTATTTTGAGCTTAGTTTTTTGACGAATACGGGACATTGCATCTCGGTGTGTCTTAAAAGTTTAAGTAAATTATTGAATAAAGCGTTACACAAGTTACTGTAAATACAGTTACGGTTTGCGGTGGAGGATCGATTATTTAAAGAACAAGAGTTTTCGAGACGCCCGCCGTGTTTAGGCTCGTTTTTAGGAAAATGTTTATTTGTTATTGGATAATTTCCTATGAAGGTGACAGACATAACTTAATGTATGACTTATGTCACTCACTTTCATTTAAGTGGAACAATAATATAGATTGAACTGAATTTGGACAACTAAGAACTTCAACGAAATGTTTTGGAAAAAACATTTAGGGTACGTACCTAGATAGGTACCTACTAGGTCTACAGTTGTTTTAAGATAATGTATGTTTTAGATATGGATGCCTAGTTATACAAATAGAAGAGACTAATTTAAAATAACAATAAGCGATCATCGCATCGCATAAACATCGATTTTGTTTTGCTGGACCTAAGTGAGTTGGTCGGTAGATAAAAAAGCGATAAGTTTTATTTCATTTGTTCATTTGAATATTTATTGTTTTTACTATTATATGTATTATTCCTTATTATCAAACAACTACAAATAAAACACACAATAAAATCTTATAAAATAAATAACTTACTTAATAAAAACAAAATGATTACACTCGAAAACGTTGATACACGACATTATACGTATAACTGTACATACATAGTAGGTAGAACTAATGGTACCTATAATTAATAAAGACATTGGCAAAAACTTACAACAGACACATCGTTTCTTCCATCTATTAGGTTTGCATTTGAATATCCAAAACAACTAAGTGTAAATTAGCATCTTGTTTCAATACAAATCAATTAGTGACTAAAAGATAACTGAATACAAAAAAAAAAAAATTGCAAATATTTTCTTATGACTTTGAAAAATTAAATCCGTAGGGTGCTTCCATACTTACTAGGTAGGTTCCTACTTATCCATCCATTCTTCCATACTAATATTTATGCGAAAGTAACTCTGTCTGTAACGTTTTCACGAAGAAACGGCTAAATCGTTTTGAAGGTAGCTTAAACCCCGGGAAAGGCCGTAGGCTACTGTTACCGAGACCTCGTCTGTATCCGCGATAAACAACATTTACGAGGACGAAGTCGCGGGAAAGAACTAGTATTATATAAACCGACACTGTAACGAGTGCAAAACTACTCAAAACGAAGGAAATGTAACCGTAGATGCTGTAACCTTCAAACTCTCCGATTCCAGTTTAACTCCGAAACTCACCGACATAAGTTCTACTTTTCAATCCGGTAGATGGCGAAACTGACTTAACCTCGGTATTCTCAAGCGTAAAGTAGCCGAATTTAGATATAAATACAGGATAGTACAGGACAATAAGTTAAGCCATCTATAATCAAACTTTGAATAAAATATTAATTTATGGAAAACGATTCCTTTTTTTGTTCCGCAGTTTATTTACGGTAGCGAATGTAAAGCAAGCAAAATATACATAGATACCTAAAAAAATATTTCGTACTTAGCATAAAAAAGACACATTTTAATTTTGACCTGTTTATATTTTTGGGTAGGTAGATAAGTACAAATAAACAATACTTATCTATTAAAAAAACTCGCTTCAAAATCTGTTGCATAGTTTTAAAGATCTAAGCATACATTGGGACAAACAGACGCGGCGGGGGACTTTGTTTTATAATATGTAGTGATAATATATACAAGAATAATTGCTCTTAGATTAATATAAGTCCAGGTTTCCTCATATATTTTCCTTCACTGATATCAGTGTTAAGTGTCAAGTGCCACGATTCCAGAACCTCTATTGCAAAAAGACAACAATCATGTAACTGGTATTTTGAGCAAACGCAAAACATGCCAATTAATTAGAGAAAAAAAAAGATCTGTCTTAAATTTATTCTGGCATGAATTAAACGTTCGAAGTTTTGAAAATGAAGAGGGATCGACCCTTCACGAATCCTTGACAACGGCCTTGCGTACAAGTTCGAATTTACTTGAAGCGTAACCCATCTACGCATTCCTACGCACTAGCATTTTTATAACAGTCAATTTTTTATCTAAAAACACATAAAAAATTACGGTCCTCGTAAACACTGTGGAATTATTTCTATGTATTTTTGGCTAATCTTATCAAAATGGTATAAAATTTTACGAGGTTTATTGTGGGCATGAGGGTGGTTGCTCGAAGGGGGAGTCGCGTGCTTGGACGGACGCGAGCGCGCAGGCCCGCAGGCGGCCGTGTATTCGGGTTGAAGTGTCTATAGATGACTATATAGATAGGTACTTTATTGTTATGTCTACTGCCCCTGAGTGCGGAAGTTCGGTTCTCGATTTTGTGAATAATATTTCGGTTTTTATAGTTTTAATTGATAAAATAACCAATTTTAGACAAATACAAAAACTCATTCTAATAAAGTAGGTACCATCTGATCCTTACATTTATATCGACGTAAGTCAAAAGTTGTTCAAAATCTGAACAAAAATGATATTATTTATTAGCGATTTCAAGTTACAAAAAGTTGTTTATAATGATGAGCAGACAATGTACTGTTTTCGGGTTTTTAGTTTCAAATTACATCTTGTATATTCAGGTAGTAGGCTCTATAATGTAGTTATATCTATGTAGAATAATATGTACTTTATTACAATAATCCTTATCGTTTATTACAAAAGAAATAAAAGGGCCTCTTGTATCCTTAATCGCACATTTTAAGTACCTAGGTACTGTTTCAAACTAAACTCACAGAGAGATAAAACATTAAATTATTAAAGAGAAATAATACATTTTAACTAAAACAAAATAAATATTCTTCTAAAGCAAAAAAGCTGATGATCGATTTGAAGATGGCTACTACAAAAAAAAATATTTGAACTGTGGCAGTGACCTACAAACAAAGAATCAGCAAGATGATTTGATTTGATATGAATACCTACAAATTGAGAGAGCGAATGATACAAAAAGTCGGAACCGTTTCTTCTTGACTCAACGATGCACAGTTTTAAAAATACCTATGAAGGTTTTATGTTTGTTGTTTTGGTGTTAGATCCGATAAAATGAGCCTATGTTAAATGTCGAAATGGCACAAGGTAACGAGTCCAATGAAATCACAATTAGAATCAGTTCAGTAGGTATGTTTGGAAATACTTTCCCAGTGAATCTTGGGTATTACTGAGTTATAGGAAAGGAAAGCTTCGGGAATGCCTACTTATTGGTATATCATCATCATCTTCATGCCTGCCCTAACCTTTTCTTCCATGCCGTTCTGTCAACCGACTCCCTTCACACAAACACAAGTACACGGACACAACTACACAACACAAGCACACAACACAACCACACAACACAACCACACAACACAACCACACAACACAACCACATAACGCAACCACACAACACAGCCACACAACACAACCACACAACACAACCACATAACACAACCAAACAACACAACCACACAACACAACCACACAACACAACCACATAACACAACCAAACAACACAACCACACAACACAACCACACAACACAACCACATAACACAACCACACAACACAACCACACAACACAACCACACAACACAACTACATAACACAACCACACAACACAACCACACAACACAACCACACAACACAACCACACAACACAACTACATAACACAACCACACAACACAACCACACAACACAACCACACAACACAACCACACAACACAACTACATAACACAACCACACAACACAACCACACAACACAACCACACAATCACTGGCTCCCTTCTCTATCATATCATTCTTCACACAATTCATCCATCTTTTAATATAATACGTATTCGTTATTATCTGAAATTGCTGAGAGACAATAATAGAGGAAATACAGATATACTTGGCTTATCTACATTCAAATCAAAATCACACCAAAAACCACTAAATTCGATAAAGCAAAGCTTGAGTTTACGCTAAGTTTCGTCTCTACTAAGGCCCGGATTTCACCGGAGGAGACGAGATGTCTCGAACAACCAATCGGCTTGCGATATTTTCACATCTTACCGCTTAGTTTCAACGCAATTCAGTGTCCCAATGGTTATTTACGAGACATCTCCTCTCCTCTCCGCTTCGGTGGAGTCCGGGCCTTAGTCTATACAAATGTGGCATACAGCCTAGCGCTTTAAAATTACCAAATTGCAGTTCTATTTCTTCGAAACGCTGAACAAAACTCGAAAATAAGAAAAGGTAACCTACCGTACCCAAAATCATAAGGCCACTATAAGCATGATGTGCTAATATTATTAGTTACCCTAAAAAAGCACGAGTTTGTCGACAAGATGTTTTCCCTCAACCTCTTACTCATCCCAACTGTTAATCCCACAGGCTGCACTTCCAAGTCAGCCGTTGTAAACATAACCCTTTGTGCTTAGTGGCCTAGTTCTGTTCTGTCTCCTGCCTGATGTGGAAGTAAGCCCGCCACTCTATTCCCTAACCACTGTAACTCCTGTAAGCCAACAGTGGCGACCACCAGAAAAGCACCAGAGCAATGAAGCTCGACGAGTCCCAGAGAAACGATTCAACTGTCTTGGATCCCGCAACGAAATTAATCAGAAAAGAACAGCAGAGGAGTAAGAAAAACCTATTTACTACTTCCCTCCAAATCAAGCAGGAGACAGAACAGAACTAGGCCAATAGGCACAAAGGGACGTTTACAACTGGGAGAAACCCAGTTGCTAAGCACCACGTATTATAATTGACATAATGAACGGGCCCTAAATAGTGAGCTGTTATTTTAAATTTGATTCCAATAATAGGTAACTGGTAGGTATCTGGAAGTATGTGAAAACTATGATTTTTTGCTTACTCCGCTGTTCTTTTCTGATCAATTTTGTGGTGGGATCCGAATCAATTATTATGATGTATCTCCCAGACTCATAGAACTACATTGCCTCGACGCTTTTCTGGTGGTCGCTACTGTTGATTCTGGTTTTCAGGAGTTGTCGTCTGACGTCTGTTAAATAGTATTAATTGTTGTAGATGTATCATCAATATGAAAAAGGAAAGAAAAATCCTTCCTGCTGATGAGATCAACCTTTCAAAATCTCTTCCACTTCGTTCTGCAAACATTGTATGAACGGCTTTTTCCAAATTACCTTCTGTTTGAATCGATGGTTTAGTAAATTCTTTTACTTTTTGTTAAAGTAATGTTGCTACTACCTCCAGTATGAGTATTTGCTTCATATAAAGATTTTATTGTTATATTAAAAATGTTTTAGTAGTTTTCTAAATCTAACAGACTTGTGGCTCTTACACCTAATACGACTGACTTAGGTAAGTTTTCGAAAATCCTTCTAAAATCAATAACTACAGCAGTCCAGTTTACACATTCTCGGTTTGTTACATGCCTATCTATAAACCGAAGCAATTTAATGACCTGTACACAGTTTGGAGGGTGCGTGACGGCGTTCGCACGTACCTGTATGGCAGTTATTGGATAAGCCTGCAGGCGTAGGGTTGCCAAAAAAGATTACAATGTTGGATTATTCATGGAAACATTATCATTTGCGGGTATTGAACCTTTTTCTTACAGGACTTTGAAACTACCTATCAAGGTCGCCAGACCTATGACTGATAGTTTGACAATCAGACAAATAGTAGTTAAATGGCACGAGTCCTAACTAGATTCAATGCTTAATCAGGTACCTATAGTATAGTTTAACGGGCTGGTGTCCACAACTCCACGTCTCGGCGCGTATTTTGCGTACAGCTGGGAAGTAGATCATTCGATCTAGCCCCCTCCCAGTTCCCCGAGAAAGGCCAGCAGCGTCTTGACGTTTCTGGCGATCTCCCGTAGGTTATCAGGTACCAATAAAAAGTACCTTACTCACTTTGAATTGTGACGGCTGATAATTAATATTTTGTTTTCTAGGATACTGCTAAAAACCAACATGTAATTTTAACTACGTTTATCTCTATCTATTCTTAAAACTACATCATTCTCTTCACCTCTGAGATTTCAATTCAATAGTTACGAGAGTTTAATAGATCCATTCCATTTTCAAAGGAGTCTTCAGACAGAGATGCTTGCGTATCGTTCCTTATGTATTTAACTTCGTTGCCAGCCCTGACTTAATACATACGCTAGCAAATTCTAATTTGCAAAATCCGTCTCGTACCTCTAACTCTTTTTGCAGCTTCTCAACTAAAAGTAAGGCCCAACGTTTTGGCAGTATGATTGTCAAAGTCGTGGCAAAGCCTGCTGTGTTCGATGGTAAGATGACTCCTTGCGAGTAATTCCGTTGAGCTGATGTGAGGCTCCTCTCTAATATCTCTCTCCTGTTTTAATATCTGAAACAATATTTTTAAACAAACGTTTGCGTTTTACAAGCGTTTTCGTTTTACAAGCGTTTTCGTCCTATTCTAGTCAAAGCTGGATTTTGGGGTTATAGATAGACCTAGATTCCCCCAACTTACGATGTGGATAGCGAAAAGTGGGTTGGTCATTCGTGGTACCTATACGAATGAATAAATAAATACAAGCAGTTTTATCAAGTAAGTATTTATTATTTTTCTCAGATAAAAATAGTACCTATTATTGTTCTCAATACTTTTACTTGTTAGCCTCTAGCGCTCCTTTGCTGAGTAAAGGCCTACACTAATTGACACAATAATACTTAAGTGTAAAATTACACCTGTTTTATTTACTGGAAGCTTGAAAATCAATTATAAATACACAATTTAAAATATAATTGAATAAAGTTAAATCAAATTTAACCGGACGCCAAATGTTTAGAAGCCGATTCACATTATAGATTTTGTCCAATTTCGATTTGATTGGTGCAAAATAAAATTCGCCATAGTGTGACAATCATGCTATGGTTAGCGAGTCCGCATGACTAAATAGATTTAACAACTAACCTACATAAATTGAATTTTCAAGAAAGTGGTAGGAGGTACCTACTTAGCTAAAGTTAATATCACAATTAAAATATCACATTTGCAACAGCAATACAGAGTTGTTGACAAATAAACTGAAAACCTATGGACAACAGCATAATTACATTTTTCTCACTCTCAAGAACGTTTAGAAATTACAGCTGTCTTTATGACTGTATATATTGTTGGAAAAATGCATAAAACAAAATATTTTGGCATATTGTAATGGTTGTATTCGTCCTGAAAGTTAACTCTGACGTCTATTTTCGTAAAACGATATGAAAGAATTGTCTTCGTTTTAATAACACATAAATAAAAATTATACTTTTACTCTGTAGCTGTCTTAGTCAATACTTAATCTTTCTAAAACTGTAAATTGTCTTTAAATAATCTGCTCATATAATTACGATATTGCTCTGGGCAAAACGCAAAAACATGAAGTATTCGTCACGAATCGAATACGCGCTCTTAAATATACGTCGGCGACCTTGAGTGACCAGAGAATCGTATGCGCTGCGTCCAGAACTCTAAGTTTAGTTGAAAAAATTAAATAAAAGATAGTATTCTTTAACTAAAAAAAGGCGTATACTAAAAGATAGATAATAAAATTGTCTGTAAGATAGTAAAAGTTTCGTTTAAATATTCCTGGTAGATTTTGTGTGATTATCAATGATTTTTCCGCGTCAGACACAACTTCACGAGTTAATTAAACTTTTTTATGTGAACTTAATCAAAAATATTAACATACTAAATGATTAAGAGAATGTCCTAGTTTAACGTCATATATTTTTTTCAAATCATTTACACTGCACATTTTGACGTGATTGTCACTTTAAAATCTGCCAAAGTCGCTTGTTAGCGCCTTAATGGGTTTAGTCGTCACGTTTGAGAGAAGAACTTTGTGGTTAACATAATTATATAGTCTAGTCTAGTTATTTCAAATGCCCTTTACGTGTCTTAGACTTACTAAGTCTGCCACACACATGAGTGTTCGAGTTTTTAATGTATTCGATCAAAAGATACGACTAATTAATGTGACGTTAAGCGCTTTGTTTGTATAAAAAATTAATGTTAAAAGCAGGTGTCGTCGGCATTACCACAAGAAACGTCAGTATTATTTGATTAATGTCACAAATTATTAATATACATGGTATTGTGGTTCTTATTTATTATTTCATGTTTTGTTTTTAAGTCCCGCCTGGGATATCTACCCTATTGACTTAATACATGCTCTATTGCAGGCCTTAGAGACATAATTTTGTTGCCTATATAGCGTACAATTTGTGGTAGGGCTTCATTTCATTAGGTATTATATCTTAGGTAATTCAGCCGCTAGGGTACAAGTTCCTTCTAGGTACTGAACATCAAGACAAAGGATAATCTTGTACAAACTGTTATCAGTTTCACGTGGCGCGTAGAATTTAAGATCTGACGCAATTTATTTTATAATAAACTAGCTTTTGCCCGCGACTTCGTCCGCGTTAATGTCGGTTATCGCGGATGCAGTTCTTGAAGTAGCGGATGGGAGCCTATGTCCCATGGTTCATACCAAATTGTATGCAATCGGTTCAGACGTTTCATCGTGGAAGAGTAACAGACAGTATTATTTTCGCATTTATAATATTTGTTAGTATTCGCACACAGACCAATTAAATGTATTTATAAAAATATTATTAAATTTTAATATTTTTTATAAAAAAGTATCTTTCGCATTTATAATTTTGTACGCTGAATATGGCAAAACATATTGATCCTGCCATAACACTTTTACATCCATATGTGCATTTCTATGTATATATCACACATGTTTAAGCAAATAAATGCATCTTTATCTTTACGAATTAGCTGTCACCCAGTACTTCGTCTGAGTGTATTTTCCAACAGATATCAAATTTTTTGATAAAGAAATATAGCTTTTAACACTCAGGGATAACGTTGTTTCTTTCTGAAGAATATTCCAGTAGGTAGTTTTGAAGATTAGCCCGTTTAAATACGAAACCAATGGTCTGCATAGTATAGAGACATATAGAGACCGATAAATCGGGTAGGTATGTACGTTTGTAAGTCTTCTTAGTTGGTTCATTATGTGAGGTGTTATCGCCTAAGGACAGTCCAATATCATGTTTCATCACTGTATTTTCTCAATTGTATCTTCTATAATAATCACTTACAACAAGTTACCTACTGTTCAAGCGATTTAAAGTGTGTCCCTCATTGTTTGTGTGCCCTGGTTGTGGTCTTAAACGCCTTACTAAGCGTGGGGCCCTAAGTTCATTCTCAAGTCGGTCAAAATTAAGTTTCTTAGTTTATCTTGGATATCACTGACATCGGTGAAGGATAACATCGTCAGGAAACTTGAATATACAATTAGTACAAGTCTAAAATCGTCAATCTATGAAGCTATTTTTTTACTTTTTCAATGTATGAGTGCATTATGAACGACCAAAGTTCAGATAAAACTGCGCAAAAAGCTGATTTTCAGACATGGACAAAATAAACTTTTTTGAGAAACAAATTCATTAAGAATTTGCTTCTCAAAAAAGTTTATTTTTAGCTTCATACAAACCTAGATTTAAACCACACCTTTGTGGTAAAAATATTTGGAGAATAATTTAATAACGCCGTGATCACGTACGAGCGTTTGCATGGGAAATGTGACGGGTTGGGCGCTCTTAAGCAACAGTGGTAATCAATGATCGTGCCTTTTCTGTATGACAGAAGACCTTTGCCCTCCAGTGGATCAATAATAGGCTCATATTATTTTTATTTTTTATTTATTCATTACTTCAGGCAACTATGGTCCATAAAACACAATACATACATAAGCATAAAAATAATAATTATAAACTAATACATATTTTACATATTTACATATTTATTATTATTATATATTAATTTTATATTTATTTTTTTATTTTACATAGGTATATATTTTTTTTGTCCCCACATATTATTAATATTATATTATTCTAAATATTTTAAAACAATAGAGTTAAAATCTACTGCAACGCTGCGAGGTGTCGCATAGCTAATCGCGGAAACACCGATAAAGCACACCTTTCGGCCAAAACTCTTCCTTGAGGAAAGTCACCAAATGTTGAGTCGGAACGCGCACTACAAACGACTTGACATTGGAGTTATGGCGCGCCTCCAACTTCTCCACCCTCAAGGTCCAGTTCGTCTTCACCCGTAGGTACTCCACGATGTCCTCAGTCTTTGTAGAGTGGTGCGAACGGGACACGAACAGCTCCAGCGGGCACCGTCCCACACTGGTTGCAATAAGAAGGCTTCTTCTTCTTTCTCTCCACCTTGATGAATTAACAATATAATTAATATTTTTTATAAAAACTTATACCATCTAAGTATACGCTGTTAATCGAATTAGTTCAGAGGAAATGACAATGCCAGATCCTGCCCCACCCATGTACAGAAAAAGTAAATTAATGAAAATAATTGTAATGAATATAGAACCTTTCTATAGTAAATTGTTTTTCTTTAGAACTTGCGGATTACGAAATACCTACCCACAAAATACAAACTCATTTTACCTAAAATATAATTTAACCTATAATCAATGTCATTATTGTTTTTAGATTTAAATGGAAACCGCCAGTTCTACAGTCACTAAAACTAATGTTTAGTTATCAGCAATAAATAAACAGTAAGATGCTACATATTGCACATGACTTTTATTGAGTGGGGCAAAGTTCTATAGAGTTTCTGGCATTGTCCTTTACTCGTTTTATTTTTAAGCGAGTGTACGTATACTACCCTGCCTATATCTATCTTTATTTTTTGTGGGGATGGTAGGATTAGACACTGTCGAACTCGACGAATTATCGTCGAGTTCGACAGTGTCTAAACTAACACAGACAGTGTGAACTAACTTTTATTAGTTCACTACAAACCCCCCCAAACAAACAAACTCCTGACAAACAAGTGGATAACCCAACTACGTTGGAGCGGGTAGGCCTATAGCGCTTATGCCAAGTGACTTCTTAGACGGAGGTGAAGGCGTGGAAGGTCCTCGTCGCAGGAGGAAACTGTTTGCCGTGCCCTCTCGTGCCTGATAGTGCGCACTCTTCGAGCTGCGGCTGCACCCACAGCCCGAGCGGTCACACTGCACACCCTAGATCTGGATATCTTCCATGGTAAACCGTATTATGTGTGTAAATGTTTATAATTATTCTTAAGTAGTATCATCAGTTAAGGTTAGTCATAAGATAGTTAAAGTTAAAATGTAAACAATTTGGTCGCAAGCTCTGTCAGCTATGGTTTTAAATAACTCCATACTAATCCATCCTTGCTAATATTATAAATGCGAAAGTAACTCTGTCTGTTACGCTTTCACGATGAAACGGCTGAACCGACTTTGATGAAATTTAGTACGAAAATAGCTTGATCCCTGGGGAAGGACATAGGCTAATATTTAATCCGCGACTTCGTCTGCATCCGCGATAACCGACATTCACGCGGACGAAGTCGCAGGAAAAAGCTAGTAAATAAATAAATCATCCCGTTTTCAATTAGAATGTTGTCAGTTCAGAGTGAAAAGAAAGAAAAAAGAAAGGACAACCATTTACTCACGCAAAAGCGACGCACATATTGTTTAACAATATTAAGCTTAAACCTAAACAAGTCAATTCTAAAAAAGTAAAAATAAAAATATTATGTCCGAGTCGGAAACATACGTCACCATCGCGCGAAACGGCCAACACTGCGAATGCTGCGGCCAATAAATTATTATTATTATTATTATAAATGCACCTAAGAAACTATCACTTCAAATATAGAAATCATCAGTTACATGGTAATTCTTACATAATATCCATTGCAAGTCTTAATGCCGGTGGAAATAAAAAATGTAACATACGATATGAATAATGAATGTACGTCTATTGTTTTATTATGTACTTCTGTACCTACGATAACAGGTTATAATTAAAATTTATATCGGGCAGTAACTATAAAAAATAGATGCTCATAATAAAACGTTATATTAGTATGTTTGTGTCACGGAATACATGTTGTATGGTATTAGGTATGCGTATTTTTTTTTCACTCTGTATTTTCCCACTGCGGGGCAGTCTCTCTACTGTCCTTTGGGCTAATTTACGTAACTAAAGAAGTGCTGTTGCAGTGCAGTTGCAGTTAAGTTTCGATCAAAACAACGCTTTTCGTATTCTCTACCGCTGTCAAACACGCTCGCGTCAAGTTCGCGCCACGCGAGCGCAATAACGGCATTCTACTGTTGCGCGTCTTTGGTGCGTGCTTCGGAACGCGTTTGACATCTAAAAATTATAGTTAAAAAGCACTAAAATCTGTCCTGGGGTACTATTTTAATATTATAATAACGTCATATTCATTGAAATGTTATCGCTTCTATTCAATTATTTAGTGAGTAATATATTGGTTCTCTCATGTGGCTACACCATATTAAGTAAGTTTAGTATACCTTAGTGGTCGTTCAGTTGACGTGCAGTTCACCCGCAGCTTACGCGCAGTTCAATGATTACACGAAAAAAGTTTATCACTCAAACTTGAACTTAACTGCAAATGCACTACAACTTCATCGGCGCGTCAAAAAAATATCCTTCTACGTCTCTATCAAATGCTGTTTGATACCAGTCTTTGCCAAATGAGTCTAGATCCTGACCTGAACCCTGGACCTGCCGCGATATAGGTACATAATGATTTGATTCATTTATTGGTTACTCTACTAATAAATTTCCCGATGGTTTAGTATTTTTTTAAAGCTTTTTGGCTTGCGTTTGGCTGAAACTCACTGATCTTAAGTGATGATGCGGCCTAAGGTGGATCACGCAGGTCTAGGATAAACCGATTCACTTGGCCCTTGAAGATATCCTGATTAGTTAAGCACCAGTGCAGTTGTGCATTGCGGTGGATTCGACTTTTGCAATTCATAATGTATTTTCTGAGATAATCTGATGTCCAAGAAAACTTATGAGCTTACATCGCCGAAGGAAAACTTTGCAAGGAAACTTCGATTTTAGAATTAATAAACTTAAGTTTGAAATCGCCAATCCGCCTTGGGCTGGTAAGCCGCCGTAGGCTTGATTGGCATCCAATAACCTTAAATAAAACGCTCCAACAAAGCATATTTATTACTGAGTATCCTATTGATTAATTACGAACATCTCTCCGTCCTGCTTAGCTTCAATGTCATTACCTCAGATTATGAAACAAAAGGCAGATAGACCGCGTGGAACACTGAGAATGAAGCCAAAAAAGCAAATACAAATTAAAAAACGAATGCCTACAACGCGCTTCGTGCTGTACTATGACACGAGTCAGAATAGCACGAAATGCCGCATCGTTAAAAAACACCAATTAAAAGCTAATACAATCGCGAGATTGTAGGTATTCGTTTTTTAATTTGTATTTGCTTTAATGGCTTCACTCTCAGTGTTCCGCGCGGTCTATCTGCCTTTTGTTTCATAATCTGAGGTTATTAGGTACTTGGAAGATATAAGGATAACGCAAGCCGATTGGTTGTGCGAAACTCTATCTCTTCTCCACTCCGTTTTTAACCTTTTGACCGCCAAGTCAAAAAAGTGAGAGTGTGCCCTCGGAGCCAAGCTACGACTTTTTCTACTCTATGGAATTCTGTCATGTACTCGTGACCATGGCACTCTGGGCATTTTATGGTTGTCACCCCTACATGACTGTGGCAAAAGTGTGGTCAAAAGGTTATAATGGGAAACGGGCCTAAAGGTTCCAGTATAGTATTGAATATGTTTGAGTCGGCTATGTAGGGATATTGAGTTAAACGAGGAACGTACCTACTATTATGAAAATGATCAACTTTTAATGAGCGACCTAACTTGAAATCGCGAAAAAGAATCTATACTTGATATTATAAAGCTGAAGAGTTTGTTTGGTTGAACGCGCTAATCTCAGGATCTACTAGTTCGAATTGAAAAATCTTTTTGTGTTGGATAGTCCATTTATCGAGGAAGGTTATAAGCCCATGCGAAGCATGTGCATGTGGATTGAGTGATCCTCTCTTCAAACTTAACAAAAATCGAGGAAGGTTTAGTTAAAAATAGTTAAAACATTATGGCGAAGTTAAAAAATTGTTAACTGTCTGTTACGCTTTCACGATGAAACGGCTGAACTGATTTTGATGAAATTTGGCATTAAGATAGCTTGAATCCTGGAAAAAGACATAGGCTATTTTTTTAATCCGCCGCTTTGTCTGCATCCGCGATAACCGACATTCACGCGGTCTAAGTCGCGGGCAAAAGTTAGTACTATATAAGGCTGCATTGGATTCTCGTAGACGCATAAGATTGATATGAGGTCGAATTGACCCCTACATTATTACGTAGGCACTTAATTGGGGATGACAAGTTGATGACACGGAAACTTTGATTTACATGCGTCGTTGCATCGCCGTAGCACACAGATCTTCCCGATGCGAACCGCCGCGCTATTTAATATATTTTCCCTGTTACCATAATGTTTTTGCTATTAATTATGTTGCGTTAGTGTGTTATATAAAAATCGTTTTAACGTGGCAGTGGCGGTCATTGACCCATCTACATTCTGTAGCCATACTCCAGCATTCTTCATTAAAAAAATTAAAACAAAGACCGTTAACATTAGTATTTGTTCTTAGAAATGAAAAACAATAAATCGTTTTTCGTTCAGTTATAAGAAAAAGAAGAACTACGTGTATTAGTGAAAGGGCAATGACCGCTATACTTGCCAAGTGATTTTTCTATATCAGTTAAAGTTTGTCATTTACTTAGTCTGGCCATAAATACTGTTACAATTAAAACTAAGAAAGATATTACATTTGAATTTGGAATCTGTCATTTTTATACGATTGTTCATTGAGTTTTCTAATTTTGGCGCCAATACATTGTACAATATTTTGCGATACCTATTAAAATGGAGTGGGGTGAGAAAGAGAACCGAATCGCTGTGATTGCATTACACCAAGTTGGTATGGAGCCAAATGCAATTTTTAAAACTCTCCATACGCTTGGTATTAGTCAAATGTTTGTGTACCGGGCTATTAATAGGTACAATGAGACCTCCTCTGTTTGTGACAGAAAAAGATCTGGCCGTCCAAGTAGTGTTCGTACGAAAAAGGTGGTCAAAGCAGTAAGGGAAAGAATTCGAAGAAATCCTGTCCGAAAGCAAAAGATTTTATCTCGGGAGATGAAGATAGCATCCAGAACCATGTCGCGTATTTTAAAAGATGACTTAGAAATTGCAGCCTATAAGAGACGTACTGGTCATTTTTTAACTGATATTTAAAAAAAGAATAGGGTGGTAAAATCGAAACAACTACTGAATCGGTACGCAAAGGGAGGTCACAGAAAAATTTTGTTTACGGATGAGAAAATCTTTACAATTGAGCAACATTTTAACAAACAAAATGACCGTATTTATGCTCAAAGCTCTAAGGAAGCTTCCCAATTAGTCGACATCGTGCAACGTGGGCATTATCCGACTTCAGTGATGGTTTGGTGGGGTGTTAGCTATGAAGGAGTGACTGAGACATATTTTTGTAAAAAAGGTATCAAAACATAGGCACAAGTGTATCAAGATACCATTCTTGAGAAGGTAGTTAAGCTCCTTAACAACACCATGTTCAATAACCAAGTATGGCCCTTCCAACAAGACTCGGCGCCGGGTCATAAAGCTCGGTCCACGCAGTCTTGGTTGGCAGTGAACGTTTCGGACTTCATCAGAGCTGAAGACTGGCCGTCGTCTAGTCCCGATCTTAATCCGCTGGATTATGATTTATGGTCAGTTTTAGAGAGTACGGCTTGTTCTAAATGCCATGATAATTTGGAGTCCCTAAAACACTACATACGATTGGCAGTGAAGAATTTTTCCATGGAAAGAGCGCGTGCTTCTATTGATAACTGGCCTCAACGTTTAAAGGACTGTATTGCAGCCAATGGAGACCACTGCGAATAAGCTTTTTATATTTTAAATGGTTTTATATTTATGTATTAAACTAACACACTTTAAAAGTAATAAATATTATTTGCAATCAAAATTTTTTTTTTCTTCGTGACAATATGTATGGCAAGACTAGGTATATGTACGATTCCTTTACGTACCTACCTACCTATATTCCTGACAAACTAAAAGTCAAAGTCGAATCTTGAAGTCGGATTTGACATATCATATTTAAAGTTAAACTTGATGCCTACGAATGATATTCGTTGTATGGGTAATATAGAAATTAATTAGAAATTTGATTTTTCAATTTCATAAGTAGTTTGCCGCTCGTTGAAGCGTTCTATCGGGGAGGCGGGGAGGGTTCAGTTGTAATCGCCATGCTTAGCCGATGCAAATTGGCGTTTGCAGTTAGTGTTATGGTACTCAGAAGGACGCTGCTGCCCATCCTTTGGTTAATATCCCTCTGTCCTGTCCTGTCCTGTTCTGTCCTTGGTCCTGTTTCGTAAAGTACCTACCAGCGTTAGGCGTCACCGCTGTCTATAGATGCAATTCCAGAGGCGTTGGATTTCCAACGCAGGTTTCCCCTAGAAACAAAGTTAAAATGTCTTATGTGCTTGTGCACCGACATCCAAACCAGAGCACAGCTGCGGCAGAAATAGGTATGTATATAGGGTGAAATTTAATTCATGAGCAAATTTTTAAGGAGTGACTCGACCACGAACCTGAGCAACTTTCATTATGGAGCCAACTCAAACATTGGCTCTATAACCAACCCATAATAAACGCAGGTTCGTGGCCTGAGTCGCTGTTTAAAAATTTGCCCATGAATTCAATTTCAGCCTGTATAGTGATATAACTTCCCCGGGCTAACTCCATATTAAAGAGCTTTTGCCCGCGACTTCGTCCGCGTGGTTATCGCGGATGCAGACGAAGTCCTGGATTAAAAAGTAGCTTATCTCCTTTCATAGGGCTTATGCTATGTTCATGTCAAATTACATTAAAATCGGTTCAGCCGTTTCATCGTGAAAGCGTAGAGTTACTTTCGCATTTATAATATTAGTATGGACTAGCTTTTACTGTCGTTTATCGCGGATGCAGACAAAGTCGAGCATTAAAAAGTAGCCTCTGTCCTTTCATAAGGTTTAAGCTATCTTCATAACAAATTTCATTAAAATCGGCTAAGCCGTTTCATCGTGAAAGCGTAACAGACAGAGTTACTTTCACATTTATAATATGACTATGAAAGTATGAATACAAGTATGGATTTATTTTACTACTATTGAAAAGCAACCTGTAGTTATTTATTTAGTAGTTATTTAATGTTAGATACGGCTCGGTCGTGTATTTCACTTCTACTAATTGATTATTATCTTAATATAGACCTCCAGTTCTCCTACGTCTCATTTAACGTAGCTAGTAATATCCCGACTTTACATTAATACAATTTTAAATTATTAAAATAAATATATAACAGCAGCTGGTTTAATTTTCTATGCATAAATCCTGATTAAGAACCTGAACGCAGACGCGGTATAAAGCTAGCAAACACACATAAAGAGTACCGCGATCACTAGAAGCGATAACATATCGCTCGCTTCCGTCGATAGTTGCACAAAAAAAATTATACTCCGATAAACTTTAACACCTAGTAAAGGGCGAACGTATTAATTATTGTGTATTAACTTTAATGAGAACTGTGTGCGACACAGTGTTAGAACTCCCGTTAGCGATTGATAAAACTCTAAAGGTAAGTATACACTTGAGCATTTACTTGTAACAGAACATCGAGCCGCTGTAATGTGTCACCGTCTCACGAACCCAACATTGAACACGACCCTCGACGCTTTGTTACAACTTGATTTTACAAGCCAACGAGCCAATTTGTGTAAAGGTGAGTATACACTTGAGCATTTACTCGAGCATTTCTATGTAATGTAACCTTACGAATAGTATAATACAGATAAACGCTCAGTTTTCACGTAATGTAACGTTTCTGCGAATGCTTGACGCTCTGTTCGGCGTAATGCTCACAGCTTGTGTGCTCACATTTACGTAACATTTCGTTGGACCTTGTGTTCACTCTATGTTCAAATGTCGGATCTCGGCTCTCGTGCAAAGGTTCGATGAAATGTTGCACCAATACGCTCGTTGGTTTGTACAAATAGGTTGTAACAAAAGGGCGAGCGTGCTCGACGGCTGGTTCGTGAAAGAGTGATACACTAGGACATATTTATCATAGAGCGGCTCTTTGTTCTACTCACCCTAACATTTCATCGAGCAAAGACACGCTTGCAGATCCGGCATTTCAACGAAAAGTAAATTCAAAATAAAATAAAAAGAATTGTTACAAGTAAATGCTCACTCCCCTTGAGCAATACGTTCGCAGGAACGTTCCATTACAAGATAGTGCTTTTATAATTTGAGCTTTTGTTTGTATTGTACTACTTATTCGTTACATTACATCGAAATGCTCGAGGAAATGCTCAGGTGTATATTCACCTTTAGTTATAGTTATCATATTTACTGGATATATTGACATTTGTGGTGAAAGGTCAATATTTATAACTACAGCTACGGTCCAGGGTTTTACTGCCCCGATGGATACGTTTGCTGGGTTCGATTCTAAAGACGAGCAAATTGTAATTAGGAATTTCTCAGCAGCAGCCCAGAGATTCAAAATTGATGTTATGGTAGGTACCCGTGTCTTGGAAAGCACGTAAAGCTGTTGGTCCGGTTCCTGATCTCTCCCCGGTCGTGTCGGATTACTGTCCCTTCGGAGTATGAGAGTGAGGGCGGAGGGAGGATGGAGGTACTTACAGGTTTTTGCGCATATTCTGGTGCATTATACTTGACCAGTCACCATTAAGATTGGCCGCCGCGCCGTGATCAAAATGCAGTTAGGAGAATATTATAATAATATTATAGTACCTAATAGTAATTGATATTACTGTAATATAGTATTCTCCTAACTGCTATGTTATGTTTAGACCTTTTACATTACACAGCCCAGTAACATTACAACCCTGGTCGTATCGAGATTAATTCCTATGTCGACTCACATGTTACGTAGAAATGAAACACTGATAACTTATTTTGTTTATTTCCTCGAAATAGAGATATTTTTTTGACCAAAGAAATAATTGATTCAAGTTCCATTTAGTTGCTGGAGGGGTGCTAGTTTTTAGTTACTGGCATGCCAGTTCTGTGATATTGGCAAGCCAGTATTGCGACACTGGCATGCTAGTTCTGAGTAGCTGGCTGCATGTTTTGAGTTACGAACCTACGTAAAATATAGCTATGGTAGGTATTTCATCCACATCATCACAAAAAACTACATAAAAATGCATCAACATAATTATATTTTCAATACCAACAAAATCTCTTTTCATAAAGTACTAAATTGGTGACCTTTCCTTCGTTCAGTGTCGTGGGGTAAAAATACCATGGGTTAGGTGACGTACACACGACACGTGGCGCGACAACCACTTAGCCGCGCCTAATGACCGCTTGCAGACGAATGATGGGAGCGCCACAGATTAAAATAAAACTACAATGTGGGTGCAGGTAGAAGACAGCGGGAGTATTAATATTTTTAAGCCAATAATTACATGAGCAAGTGAAATATAAAATCTAATTATTTACAAGTTCTGTATAAAATATAATTAATTATAAATAACAAAATACTATTAGATAAATTAACTTCGAAAATCTATTATAACCATATCATTTTGCGTTCAATCGTCGGGCTCAAAATATATTTTTTTATAACTGGTACGTGATCTTTTATGATTTTATAGAATCACGCAGAATCACAGATAGAGAGAAAGGAATTTGTTGCAAATAGCGTTCTTTAAAAACGCACTCGGCATTGACATACGGTACTTACAAAACAATCGTATTGGAAGTGCATCGATTGTTTTTTTGTTTCTGATAAACAACGGTATTAATCCTCACAGAGTCACAGTGCAGCTATGCATGAAAGTATAACCTTTAACAGCACAGTATGTGCAGTAATCGAGGGCTGCACCATGGCTCAGCGAGGCGCGACGGGCGTCCGATGTCGTCCGCCCAGCGCCCCAGTCCAATTAACTTTGCACTCCTGCTATTTCAATTTTTAAAGATGCGTAGCTAATTTCTTCAATAGATTGAAAAATAAAGAGAAATTACTATATGATTCTGTAAATTGTGAGGTGAAATTTCAGAAGTACTTAGTGCTTGATGCTTTAGTTTTTATAACTGCAGTATTCAAGCACATGCTGAAAAGTGGGAAACGAGCAAAAATTTTGTTTGAGTCATCGTTGACATATTGACCGCTGTGGGTTTCTAACTGGTAGTCATCTATTAGGGTAAAACTGTATGTCTACATATATTTAAGCACATAAAGACAAAATTGCAATTCCATGCCTTGACACGTAGAAATTGTTGTTACACTTTGTCTAGCTTGGCACTCTTGATAATTTTGACTTAAATTAGAAATTTTAATAATTAGGGATCGAAAAATCGGATGAATATTTACCTAAACTTTATGTGCAGTTGACTTGGTATGGAATGGACTTTAGTATAGAAAAATACACGTGCTTATTATATTAAATTGTTATTTTTATGCTGCAATGTTCACATCTTTTGTTATTGAAAACTTTTATTTCATTTGAGTGAATAACCTCATTAGTGGTTGCTATAAAATTATAAATGTGTTAACGATTTGCGATAACACAGGATTGAGGAAAGTACGGTTCATTTTTTATCAGCGCCTACTAGATATTCAGTTTATAGCCGTGTTAAGGCTTGTTTACATGCCAATAACCTTGAGCATTTGGCCCGTACTGAATTTGTGGACGAGTGCGGGGGTTATGTAGACGCAGTCTTTAATCGGACGCATTTTTAATTTATTGTAATAAAAATAACACATATTTTTAAAAAGTAACAAAACCAAATCATTGTCCTTTGTATTGCAAAGCAATAGATATTTTTTTATGCTCTTTTGATAAGAAATTAAGGAGTAAAATGGTTTCATCTCAATGATTTGGAGTTGATTTGATTTTTTTTTTCTTATTATGTGATGCCGATAACAAAATTGTGGGTAAACCAAATTATGTATCATATCATGTAGATTACTAACAATTTTTCAGATGTAATTTCTCTGTAAATGCCGACGAAAAGTCGCTTCATCTGCATGCTTCTTTCAAGGTTTTTTCGAGAGAGCAGCCTTAAAATAACATATATGTAACCATATGAACGACAATATCCAAGAGCCGAGCTCCAAAATACCAAATAACACAAACCAACATCTCATAATCGAACAAAGAAACGTTTTTTAAAACAACATCATACACAATCCTCAAACAATTCATAAAAACGTACAAACTGTAACTCTCAAACACGACATTGTTCGGTGTTCCCGAACTTTTTTAATCACAGTACGCACAGATCATAAAACACAGTGTATACAAATAAAAAACAGACGCGCACAATAATAAAATCGAAGCATTTAATTAACATCCCTAACACTTGTCCGTGTGAAATTACTCGCGAGGCAAAAAAAGACTACACAGTGTCCTCTCGCATTGGCGACGACAGATTTATAATAATTAGAAACTATACATACTGATGTTGAGGACGGCTCGCATTATCCAGTGAATATTATTTGTTGACTATTCTATTATTTAACATCAACTTGGGTAGGTATGACCAAGACTGCTTTTTCCGTTTCATAAGTTTATGGAGCGTCTGGTATTTGCTTTGTAGAGGCTAAATGTATTAAAATTTTGCGCTGTTCATTTGTAGCTAAGTACTATTGTTTCGTTAATAGGTGAATATTATTAAAATTATAATTTCTTGTAAGTATACCAAGATGAGCCTAGAAATGATTATTTATCTGACATGTCGTCCAAAAACGTAGTTCTACTCAAAAAACTTCTTGCCTCTCTCGTAAGCGTAATATCATTATTTTTTGAAAAATCAATCCAAAAACAAGTATTTGCTAAAATATATAGATGCAAGCAGAAGTAGATGCTACCTTTACGGCAGGTCAGTCTAAGCTTTGTCTAATAAGACGCTTCCGCAAACGTCAACGGAGCCTTTAAGAGACGTCAACACCAAAGTCACAAACTGTAAGTCAGCGTCCGATGCCTAGACACCGGAGCTGAAAAAAAATAACAGACTTTTTAACTGTAAAAAAAGTTTCCAATATTGTACACAAGAGTTATTTTTTTATAATAAATTTCATATCGATTAGGCCTAATATAGAGGCTTCCAGCGACTGGGACTACAGTCCCAGTGGCTGGATCCATTTAATTTTATAATTTTTTTACGGCGACTGGGACTATTTTTATATATGAATAACAAAAAACTATTGTTCAAGCCAAAAACAGTACAGTCGAACGAAAAAATATTTAATTTAATAATTCAAGATATAAAGGATGTTTTTTAAATATTTTGTTTTTTATTTTACATATTTTTTGTTTGATTTTCGTTTGATTGAGATACTTTTATTGACTTGAACAATAGTTTTTTTGTTATTCATTTAGGCGTGGTACTAGTCGCCGGAAGAAAATTATTCAAATTAAATTATTCCGGCAACTGGGACCGTAGTCCTAGTTAATTGCAGTCCCAGTCGCCGGAAACCTCTAATATTATTCACTTCTAGATTCGATTATTTTGAAACTCGACTGAGAAAACATTTACGAAACTCGAAAAGATTTTAGGAATCCAATATAGATACTGAACCCCTTACATAAACCCTGTTTGTTGTGGTGCGGTATTCGTTCTTTTTTAGTAGGGGAAACCCCTAAGGGTGCCTATATTCAAATAAGGGCAATATCCAATTAAAATTGCGGGGTTATCCGGGGAACTACCTTATTTCGACAAAACCAGTGATGTCATGTAGAACACACTAAATTTAGATTGTTAATCCATACTAATATTATAAATGTGAAAGTAACTCTGTCTGTTACGTTTTCACGATGAAACGGATGAACCGATTTTGATGAAATTTGGCATGTAAATAGCTTGAACCCTGGGGAAGGACATAGGCTACTTTTTAATTCGCAACTTGGTCTGCATCCACTATATCCGACATTCACGAGGACGAAGTCGCGAGCAAAAGCTATTCAATAATATTTCCTAGTTATTTTGTAATTACAATTTGTTACTGTTTGAGTTTGATTCTGAATAAATGAAGAAAAAATATATATTTTATGACAAATTCAAGTAAACTGTATTTAAATAAGTAATTCCTAATTTATATGAATGGCAAATATGTTACTTTTTTCTTTTTTGTAGCTATTTGGGTTTCAAATATATGTTTGGTTATCTTTTAGGTAATTTTTTCCATTCATTCATTTGGTTTTAAATACTGTTTTTCTAAACGTTTTAAATGCTGTACACTTAATTAAAAACGTTGTTTTTGTTTTAATCATGTCCGCCCTGCTAGGAACATTACGCGCTATTCACAACGACGAAACTCGAGGCTCTTATGCACAATTAAAATATTGCACGTTACATTTTCTGCCCGTATGTATCATTCATCCTAAAATAGTCGCCATAGCTTTCATCTCATTATGCAGTGACAATTATATTTCTGTTGACGGATGCCGTCAATTCTGCCCCCTAATTCAAAGGCGTAAGGTTTAAAATATGATCTCAGTAATATTGTAAACAGATTTTGTACAAAGTTCGTTGTATCGTTATCCTTGTCTTCATGCTGCGTAAGCAGATATGCTAGATCTTTATGTTTGTCACACATAATGATATAATGTTACTTATTTTCCTGAAGAAGGATTAATGAGAGCATATAAGTCCTTAGTGTCGAGTCCTTTCTTAACATGGTTTACATAGCCGCGTTAAATAACATAGTTAGTGGGATTGAGTGCTCCGGACTAGGTTTTACGATGTGCCATACAGTGGTACAAACTACGGTCAAAATACAGTGATCGGTAGGATGCTAAGTAATTTTGACGAGAAATTCTCTCATCTTGATTTATTTAACTCCAAAAAAGCCATATTCAAGAAACTTTTATTTAATGAATAAATTAGTTTGACAGCAATTCACCTGATCTTAAGTAAAATGCGGCCTAAGTTGGAACACGCTTGCCTAGGATGAACCGGTTCACTCGTGCCTTGAAGATACCCAGATTATACTTATCAGGGAACAGAGAGGCGGGCAGCGAATTCCACAGTCTGGCAGTTCGCACAATAAATGTGTAGTCAAAGCTACGCCGTATCTCTGCTCGTCCGATGATGGAATGGGGATGGGGGAATTAAATTGTGCAATTCCAAAGCACACTCTCCGAAATATACCCGATAAAAGACCAATAGGCTAGCAACGGTGCGGCGATGTTCAAGGCTCTGGAACTTAGCCCTAACTAGGGAGTCGTTATTAATGAGCCTCTTGGCACGTCTATCAATGACTTCCAACGCCTCCAGTTGGTATTTTGCTGATCCATGAAACTAATAATAACGTTTGTTTATGACGAACTGACTAATCAATCGAAATAAAATAATTCCTATTGAATAGTAGGTAAATACACACGTACTATCACGGACCTTTTCCGCCTGCTCAGTTAAAAAAAAATTCCCTTGGCGCCTGCGAAGTCAACGGGGCGGGTTAGAGAGCGCTTCCATCTTTTGAGTGCAAGCAAAAATGAACTTAGTGGTGGTCAGGCGAGTGTGTCCACGATAGTACCTACAATCTCACTGCAACACTATAAGAAACTCACACACCCACTTGCAACTCCTCACACACTGTACCTACACTTTAGTCAATACTCAGTTGGTACCAGCAGTTTCTGTAAATCTATTTCTGCTGCGTGTATTTTGTAGCTATTTAATTGTAAACCCGTAATTGGCTGTAAGATCAGTTCATATGAACGAATGAAAATGAAATGTGGATGAATGTGTGTGAATGTTGTTATGATGAATTGTCAAGGATCTGTGGATTTTGTGCATAATAAATATATAAATACTCTGCGCAAGGGTACTATCTATCTTTTCTCGAAGTTTCGGCCGTTTCGCTACTGTCACATAAGGGAAAGGGGAAAAACTTATTCAATAACTTACAACTTTAATAACTTTTCTGTTATACTTAACAGTTCTTGAACGGCCATGCCACATATTTTGACTAAAGTGTAGAGTTTGTGAAGTTAGGGCTTGTAGAGTTATGGCGTGTAGAGTTAGAAGCTTGGCTCTACATGAGATCTGATAACTTTTTAACAGTGCGAGCCATACGGTCTCGTCCGCCGAGAACCGGGTGTGATCGCAAATTTTAAGTACATTTTTAGCTATTTTGTTTTATAGAGGTGGAGTTAATGAAACATACAATAATAATTATTGATCAGATCGGTACTATCTTAAAACCATGTTGCTTAAAAATCATGGTCACAATTTTATATTTTTGTTTTCTTTTTAGAATCCAAACGATAGAAGTATAACCCTTTCAGTTATTTTTATTTTTACAAAAATGGTTCCTTATATTGGGAAACTACTCCAGCAGATAAAATGGTCTTCCAAGACATAAAAAAAACCGTTACCTTATTGGAAAATCTACACACACGTACTACCAATACAAGACGATAAAATACAGCAACAGTCTAGCAATTGAGCACGAAAAACTCAGTACAAATAGCCTATCTTCTTTGGACGCTCCCCAATCAGCTTTCATCACGGAAGTCGCCTTTGCAAGGAGCCATTATATGCTGCAAAAACAGGACGACCAAACAGCCTTTACGGGGCTGGTTTTTTACCTCAATAGCATCTCATGAAATTAATATCAATTGTGGGCCGAGCCTTACACAGGAGCGCAAAAACGACCGGTCGAGATGAAACCGGAATGGTACCGCTGGTACTCAGTGTTGCTGAGTTGAAAATTGTATCTCTTATTAGTGCAATTTTGATTCCAGTTGATTGTATGAAACGACTGTGTGCAATAGAGACTCTGCCTGGTTTAGTCATATTCAATAGAACCTGATTAGTTTATACCCATGAGATAAACCCTCTTTTAATTTAGTAATAAGTATTTGACACTCCAAGAATAATAAAACCAATATCACTGCCTAGCCTTTTTCCAAATATATTGGGAAAAAAAACCTTTGACCAATCGATCTGTACGGCTTTAACTTAACCACGAGCTCGTCCAATAATAAAACCATTATACAAAGCAATAATTGCTAATTGTGTATCAATATAGTAGGTTGAATTCTTCGGTACATAAATCATATCTCAGTAAGCCGTACAGACTACAGATCCACCGGGCAAAGTTTAAGCTACGCTTGCTGCGGTTATTCTGTGGATGGGCGACAATCGATTTCATACCGAGACGCCTTCGTGCCTCGGAAAGCACGTAAAGTAATTAGTCCCGGCTGTCATTCGTAAATCTTTGGCAGTCGTTATGGGTAGTCAGAAACTCAGAAGCCAGAAAGTCTGACAACCAGTCTTACCAAGGGGTACTTGTCGTGTTACCCAGTAACTGGGTTGTAGAAGGTCCGATAGGCAGTCGCTCCATGTATTCAGCTGCATCCGGTTAGACTGAAAGCCGACCTCAATATAGTTGGAATAAGGCTAGGCAGATGAGGATTAATCATATCCCAGTGATCGTACCTGCCTTGTATAGTTTGGTAGCAAAAGCAAATTTGTCGAAGAATGTATTTCAATAAGATATTTTAGAAGCATTACAATTTATAGTTTCTCATCTTATTAGAAAATAGTAAGAAAAAATGGCATGTTAGTAAAGATTCATGTGGAGAAGAACGGAAAGAACTCCTATTTGTCTCTTATTAGAATTTGCTTTCCTATCAATTCTTGTAGGAAGTTCTTCTGGTGAATGGAGAAGGTATATGCTCAGGTGACTGAATACTTTTTTATTCAGTCACCTGAAATACAGGTTTTCAACCTAGTTCGGCAATGGATTCTGTCTTCTATTAATTGCCGTAAAATATCTAGCCCATTTAACCATGAAAACTTTGTGAAACACTATTTGTAAAAAAATAAACTTATTATTATTATTATTATTCTTCTTCTATCTTCTAAGACTTTCTTGTTCTAGTAACATTTGCATGTTTATATTTTTAAGTTACATAATATAGTATTAGATATACCTCATATTTTTATTAGAAAACCGAAATATCCTCAAGGTAATGTAGTTGTCGACTTGTACGTTTGAAAGATGATATGTGACAGATCACAGAATTTAAAGGACATTTTTCACTCTGAGTATAGCAACACTAAAAAGAAGACTTAAGGCAGGTGCTATTAATTATGATACAGGCTGTTAATTTAGTCATCTACTAGTATTTTAATTCAGCCACCTACGAGCTGCATTCTGTACCTATGATTAGGTTACAGAAACAGCTTTATATTATGATATCAAAAAAATCTGTCAGCCTGCTTATGGTAAGATAGGAGAACGAGTTCTATAGAAATAATTCAATAAATACTTCGATACGTATTGTATTAATAAATATTATGATATTTATGAAGTTTATGGCTTATTATAAGAACCTATGTATTGAGTGTAACTTGAGCATTCTATTTGGTCGTTTAAAGAAAAAACTGTTAATTAGTTTATAGTTTTCGACGACAAGGTTGGAGCAGTGACTGACCGATTGGCTGCTACACTGCGCGTCCCGGGTTCAATTGCCTTCTTTGTTTCGGGTTTTATGTTTGTCAATGCACCCACGATACAAGAAAATTCCTGAGTTCGCTGCTTGATAAATGAATGAGATCATCATCATCAGCATGTCAATCTTTAGACGCCCATAATCGCCATACTTAACCGATGCATGTTGGCGATCGCAGATCGAGAAGACGGGCAGCAGCGGCTTCCGCGTAATTAACTGCTTCACTGCGATCCCCAAGACGCCACGCGGCCAGGCGTTAAAGCGGGGCTTAAAGCAAACCCACTTTGGGGAGGCATTTGTTCAACAGTGGACGTCTTTCGGCTGATGATAAAACTATTTTAAGTATATTTATAAAAGTAATCTCTTTTGTAAATGTAGGCACCTTTTCTTAATGGGACAGGCTCGTCACTCATTTCCCGAACCACTGAAACTCCTGTAAGGATCAACAGTGGCGACCACCAGAAAAGCGCCAAAGCAATGAAGTTCGACGATTCCCGGAGAAACTTTCTCCGTTTCTTATGAATAAGATTTAAAAAATGTGTCCTATATAGCGTTTTTCGTAACAGAAAAAAGTTTTTTTTTTTTTCCTACCCTAACCGAGGTGGGAGTAATTTTTTTTCAACATCATGTTTGCTTACATTAGCGTGGTTCTTTTTTTATGTCGTCCTTTCTTCACTTTTCTGTAAACAAACTCTCTAACACTAAAGAGAATATCATTGTCGCGTTTTTTCGATAAGAAAGTGAAAAGATGAAGTTATGCAATTTACTTACTTACGTCAACAATTTATACATTTCTGCTTTTAATGCAACAAAGTGATGGTCGGAGGGGGGCTCATAGTGGTTCATCAACATCATCATGTCAACCTTTAGACGACGGTGGGCATAGGTCTCCCCCAAGGGGGGTTCACCCGTAATCGACATGCTTGGCCGATGCATGTTGGCGATCGCAGTAGGTGTTATGGTACTCAGAAGGACGCTGCTGCCCATCCTCTGGTCAATATCCCTCTGTCGCCTTATTCGACACCCACGGCACAGTAAATATCTTTAATAATAATAATAATAATAATCCATTTATTTTCAGGCTGCACAGGCCCATAGATAAATACCTTAACCTAAACATACATATTTTATAATTTGTAACCTTTGTTAGTAGTAAAGACTTAAGACTATTGTTAGTAGCACTTCACTTTGCACTAAATTGTCTTTGTGCTGTCCTGTGGCACTTGTCCGCGGAAGCGACGGAACACCACGTCCTGCGGCCAAAAGTCTTCTTTCATGACGAGGGGCAGGAAACAATTCGGTACTCGCACCACAAACGCCTTGAAGTTAACGTTGTGGCGCGACTCCAGTAACTGCACCCTCGGCGTGTACTTCGTCTTTCGGCGCACGTACTCCACGATGTCCTCCGCCTTAGTGGTGTAGTGCAGGCGGGAGATATACACCGGAGTGTTCGGCTTAGCTGCACGCAGACTTACATCGGGCTCCGCTGGTGCTTTGCCGCAGCGGTTCGCGTTCTTCCGTGATCGGCGTTTCCTCTTTTGCACCGTCACGAAACCATCCCCTTTACCCGCCTTATTTGGTGCCTTCACGGGCACAGGCTTCATACTAGCAGCGCCAGGGGCGCTCGCAGAGACGCTAGCGAAACCCCTCTGAAGAGGTTCCACCGGGGCTGCCGACACTGGCAGCGGGACGGGGCCCGGGGCTCGGGCGGCGCTTCGTGGAGGAGCCGCGGAGACGGGCGCAGGGCTGCGGGGCGCGCAGGCAGGACGTTTTGCTAGCTCCGCAAACGACGGAAGCGCAGGCGACGAAACTGCTGACGCGGTTTTCGACGACGGAATATCGAGGCCGGCTCCGCAACGCGTGTTATCGAGTGACGCATCTACAGGTGACCTAGTTACCGCCACACTATTACGCAACTCCGAACAGAGCTTTACTGTGCCCACGGGTAGAAAGGGGCCACCCCCTTTCTACCCGCTTTTCGCGACCGGCACAGTGGTTATGACCCCCAAATAGAACACGTCAAATTGATAAACCTCCTAAAATAGACAAAACTCCAACCACAACAGCAAACTCCTAGCTATTCCACAAAACTTTGTTGCAATCGGCTCCCAGTCTAATCGGATGCAGTTGAATACCAGTATTTTTGCATGTGCCAAGATCGGGCTTCCCAGATACTGGGTTACAAGATACCTATCTCATGATAACACTGGTAGTCTTTTTGGCTTCTGACTACCAATAACGACTGTCAAAAGTCTACAAAGGACAGCCGAGACCAACGGTTTATCAGGCTTTCTGAGGCACGGAGAGATCTCGATATAAAATGGATGATCTCCCATCCATACTCTGACAACGGCAAGTGTAACTTAACCATATTCGATCGATCAGTATGGGGTTTAATTAGCCACGAGCAGTTAAAATCTCTTAAAAATAGACAATTTACAATTCTGGTAAATATCCCTATGTCGCCTTCTACGGCACCCATGGGTAGAAATGGGGTGATGCTATTCGCGGCCGGCACTAAACGGCTTATCATTAAGCCGTGTCATATCGAACTATACCCTGTTCACAATAAGATAAACACAAACCTTTATTACAGTCCCTTCAACCGATTTTTACTTCTATTCCGTAGGTTTAAGGCTGACATTAGAGGCAAAAAAAGTGGTTACAGTACAACTGTTTACTGCAGTTGCCATTTGTCATGCTACCAACGCAATAGAAGTCAAAATCGGTTGAACGGACTGTAAGAAAGGTTTGAGTAAATGTCTAATCTTACTGTGAACAGGGTATACTCTATTTCCATCTATACACTGTATATGTATAAAATGTATCCATATTACGTATATTTACAGATTTTAATAACTATGTATTTTTTTTTGTTTCAATAGATTTCTCTGTTGTTAGTCTCTTATAACAATTATGTAGAAGATAATTATGGTCAAGTCCACACAAACCACGCTCAAACAGCAATTGCGATTTAGCTTTGTAACACAATATTGCGGACCGCAAGTTTCCAATACAAAGCTACATCATAATTTGCTCCTGCTTCCCCCTACCCCATGATTGATGACTGCGCTCTCCTGTTATTTCAGTAACCTCAGTCAGTCATCGGTCGTTAATAATCTCAGGTGTGGAGAGGTACCAGTCCCGTGTAAGGTTACAAAGGGGACGGAGGATCAAAGAGCGCGGTTTGATTCCAGACGGCGACCATACTGCGTTATTTTGAGTCTTGAGTCATTTATGGTTTGCGATGTATCATGTTGAGTTTACGTGAACTTTAATTCTGTCAGTTCTGTAAACATTTCCCGTGGCGATTTATGGTGAAGTAAGCTTGCGTTGAGCTGCCAGTCCCGTGCATCAGGAAGGATGGTTACCTCAATTCCTCCTGGGTATCTTCTAGGCACGAGTGAACCGATTTATTCTAGGCAAGCGTGCTCCACCTTAGGCCGCATCATCACTTAAGATTAGGTGAGTTGCGGCCAAACACAAGCCTATAAGACTTGAAAAAAAACCCACTTAAATTCGACGGGAGAGAATTTAATAGAATAGAGACGTTGTTAATAATGAACGAGTATTTTATACTTTTCTTTCATTTTTTCATGCAATTAATATTTTACTGTCTATTACTTAATTATTGTTTCATCATCACTATTAATTAAACAATTTAAACAAGGGTGGGTAAATATTTGTAATTTCCGTAAAAATACTAATAAGTAAAATAATAAAAAGTAGTAATAATAATACGAATAAGTAGGTAAGTACTTCATTAATTTAAAACTGTCAGAAAAGTTGTAAATCCGAAAATCATACACGGACAGTTAATAATTAAAACTCGTCCAGGCTCTTCAAACCTTTGTCAGAATCTACGAACATATTATTATTATAAAAATTAACCCGGCAAAGGCGTCGAAAGTCTGCCCACTCCAGACAACGGCTAACTCCTCGACTATTCATGACCGGCTTGCGTCAGTCTCGACGCCCCTTAATTAGCATCACATTAGCACCCCCACACTAACGAAATATTAAACAAAATGCAACAATAACATCTTTTGTATAAAATACAGGTGCTACGAAATAGTTCACACTTGGTACTACTTAAATTTTTCACGCGCAGGTTTCTAACCCCGGTGTTAAAATTAAGGAACAAGGAACAATAAGGCGATTGTTGTCCAGTCAATTTGTTTGGATTCAGGGATATGTGACGTGTCTTTAAAATTAGACTCTATTTTAAATTATAATATACAGGATGAAATTGAATTCATTAGCAATTTTTTAAGAAGTGACTCAGACCACGAACCTGAACAACTTTCATTATGGAGTCAACTCAAACAGCACCTAAAAAAACCAGCAGGCTGTTTCATACATTTTGGCCGATTACCTATTGCACTTCTGTATCGAAACACCTGTGTTTTTATTTTCGCGCTGTTTGAGCTGGCTCCATAATGAAAGTTGTTCAGGTTCGTGATCTGCGTCACTCCTTAAAATTTTGCTAATGAATTAAATTTCATTCTGCATATTAGGCATGTCGTCGGATTTACTCCGTTAGATTCGGTCATAGTGTGGGCAGAAGATGGGTTTCGTGCAATGCAAACACACTGGGCACAATACATGGTGTTTATTAAAACTACAATTTTAACACAAACTCAAATTACGACATTAAATTACTCAATTTACATTAACAGTTAAACACAACGAATTGAGTACAGTTCCGGGACGTCTTAGCTCCGATGCGATCAGACCACGGATATCGGATCAGACACTGAATTCTGAACATCACGACTCTGTAGAAGCCCCCCATATGTGGTGGTAGCTCACGTGCTGTCGCTAATGGCGCGCTTGCGATTCGTTCCAGCACGCGTAGCATGACCACGCTATGTCTATTGCTGTCAGTATGTCTACGGAAAAATAGACATACTGACAGCAAGAATAGACAAGTCAGTACAGTTTGTCTATTCTTCCTGTCTGTATGTCTATTCATCCGTAGACATAGCGTGGTCGTGCTACCGGCCCAGGTTCGTACATACTATTGACCGGATGCGACAGGCATATTATTACAATTTAAAATAGACGGCTTTGGTTCTGTTTGTCGTTTCGTATTGCCATCGATTTGCGAAATTAAAGTTATTTCTTACTTTTTGAAGGCGGTTGTCTTTTTTGGAAAAAAAAGTATTGTTTTTCACTTTTTAGTGCCTACTTCTTACCACTTAATAAGAAATGGAAATTAAGAAACAAACAACAAACTAAATTAAGAAACGGTAATACCAAAAATTACAAAATTTCATTTAAATGAGAAAAACTTCGAGGTATGCAGTTTCCATAAATAAAAAATCATCGAAATCGGACTATAATGTAAAAAGACACGCGTGATCAAGAAAAAAATAACACGTGTCGAATTAAAAACCTTCCTTTTTTTGAAGTCGACTAAAAATTGGGTTTTTTTGACTTAAACGTGTGATGAAGGCCTTTATTCTAGAAGTTCTTCTTTTTTTATTGAAGGATATTCACATTGATTTTATGTCATGTCATTTCTGTACTGTCAGCGAGCCCTATACAAAAATAGTCTAGTTATTTACGCTAGGCTAGATTAATCTCGAACTAACTATTAAGGCGCTTCCCTGACCAAATAACCTTGACCATACATTTCCTCTTTGCCGCAGAATCGAAATTCGCACATTTTTTTTTTGTTATAAAAAAAGAGAAACGATTTTTTGAATTAAAATAAAACGTGAAATATAAAGATTTTTAAATTACATATCTATTAGTGTAATCCTCAAATTAATAGCACGTCAACTTTAGCAAAAGATACATGTTTTCAATTATTTTAGTCATTTTTTTACAGGGAGATTTAGGTGTATAAAGGTTACATAAAAAAAATAGGAACGTGGAATGTGATGATGGGATAATGAACAATTATTATTAGTAATGTTCATTATCAACACAAACTACATCTAAAAGCATATTTGCTTTTAGATGTAGTTTGTTTATCTTAATGATTGAGTTAATAGCCCCTGGGTAACGAAGAAAAACGCACTTTTGGTCGGGGTAGCGCCTTAAGGCGAAGGTACCGACAACGCGTTATTTTAAATCTCGAACGAAGTTTTTAATCACTCGGACCATTATTTGAAGGGGCACCGATTGACCAACGATAAGCCTAGATGTAAGTAGTGAAAGAGCTCAAACCTGCTGATGCTCATACGGTACCGGATCGATGTACGTAGTCTCGTGGTGTGTTCTATTAGTAATCGGAGGTTCTTGAGCACTTTGTTATTATCGACAGAGCACGTCGGCAACTGACAGCGCTAGACTAAACAATGCCTTAATATAAAAATAAGACTAATAGCTTCTAGAACGAAACCAGAGTGTATAGACGAACCATGTAGACAATGCTTTCGACGGGCATGCCATATCATCGTTGAGCATGCAATTTCGCGAAACTAACAATTTTAAATACCGCAAATTTCGACCTTATGTTTAAATCAGAGAAAGTGTACATTCGCGGTATTTAAAAATTTTAGTTTCGCGGAATTGCACGCTCAACGATATGCGGAACATGAAAGCTTTATAGTCCTACAGACTAGGGATGTTACGGAGCTTCGACTCCGACTCCGATAAGTCGGAACTTCCGATTGATTTTAAACCTCCGGTTCCGACTTCGGCTCCGACACTTTGAAGTCGGAGGTTTCAATCGAAGGTCAAAGTATATCGACCGCGGTCAAAATGAACGAAAAAGTTTATGCATGTCTTGCGAAGAAATTCCACTCCCCACGTGCTTTCTTTTCTGTTGTCGATTACTCTTTCACTTGTTGTTACGATAACTTGTTGGATGATTTGCTTTGTTTTGCGAGGCGGCGTTTCAATTTAATATAATTTACTTTTGGAGTCAATTATTTGATTTAATTTGCTAACTCTTATTAAAACATGATTATTTTTATTTTCCACACCTATGTTATGTAGGCTTATTATTATTTAATTAAAATTAAAGAGGCTGACGGAAAGATGTTTGTTCTATTTTATTAGGCCTTTTCTTAACACATGCTTCTTCTGCTACCATCTCCGACTCCACCTCCGACTCCGACTACGATAAACCAAATTTAAAAACTCCGACTTCGGCTTGAAATTTTAATACGTCCCTACGTATTAAAATTTCTTAGGTAAGCAGTTGATGACGCTGTCTGTACCATATGTACAGAATATCATCAAGTTTAATTATATATTGAGCAAAATATGACTAGTACTTTTGTATGAAAACCGCTGTCAGTGCAATTCCTTTTATGGTTTATTTTTTTGTAGGTAGGTTAATTTATTTGTACCTGTCCTAATAGTGAGTTCAGTCTATGAATTCATGGAGATGAGGTAGGTACTTATTGTACAGGTTGTATGCATAATTATGGTACTTAATCTGCAATGCTATTCTGTTACAATCTCCCTCTGTTAACACCTAGGTGAAATGAGCTGTCATCCGTCCCTATGCTAGGGATAGACGGACGGATGACAGTTCAGTTCACCTAGGTGTTCACCGAGGGAGATTGTAACAGAATAGACATACTGGTCGCAACCATTTGACTAAATGTTTCGTCTAAACACTCTGGATTTGTTCTAGAAAGTATTTTGAATTTAGAAGCGTTATGCTTATTTTTATATCAAGGCGATGTTTGGCCTGTCACTCCTAGTGTGCTAAGGTTGACTGATCAATATAGTAATTTTATTCAGTTACCCTCTTTGATTTATAAGAACTGCCGACTCCCAGTACACCATAACACACACCAGAACATATGACGATCCGGCACCGTAAGACTTAGCACGGTCTGAAATTCTTACAGTAAGTACTACGATCACTGGTCTGCGATCACATTACCGGTACTTATAGAGTTACGTACCACATTTTATTGAAACGTAAATTAATTTTATATTGTACGCTCAGATTATCAAACAAAAGGCAGATAGACCGTGCGCAACACTGCAAGTGAACCCACAAAAGCAAATACAAATTCAAAACCGAATACCTACAATCTCCGTGATTGTAATCGCTTTAGAATTTTTATTTGTTTTTTTTTTAACAATGCTTCGCTCTGTGCTGTTTTGACTCGTGTCAGTACAGCGCGAAGCGATTTGTAGGCATTCGTTTTTGAATTTGTATTTGCTTTGGTGACTTCACTCTCAGTGTTCCGCACAGTCTATCTGCCTTTTGTTTCATAATCTGGGATTGTAGGTACTAGTTTTTGCCGACGACTTTATCCCCGACCCCGAGTATGTCGGTTATCACGGAAGCAGACGAAGTCACAGATTTCAAAGTTGTATCTAAATATGTTCTTTCATAATCAAGCCTAATCTGTGCCGAATTTCATAACAAATCGTTCACTAGTTCAAAGCATAGCAAAACATACGTTGTTACGTTTTCACCGCTGAATTATTGTTAATATGGGTTCAAAATAACGTGTTCATTGTATGAACTGGAACAGACCACTGCCACAGTATTATAGGTATTAGCACTCCACAGCTCCAAATAAAAAAAAACAATCGCCTTTTATTTTATTGGAATTCCGTCTAGAATTCATCCGAGTTTTTGGATAAAAAATACCCAAGGCCAGGGTCAAGTATGGTGATTACGGCTGAACCCCCCTTTGGGGAGACCTATGCCCAGCAGTGGGCGTCTAAAGGTTGACATGATGATGATGCTTTCAACGCACACACTCTATCAGGGTATTCTATAAAGCAATGGAGAAAATTTTTCCGTTTTACGGAACCTACATTTTGCGGTATATCTGTTACTAGGTATTAATATCTTTACGAACTTCCAATAAAGTTGGTTAACGAGCGATCACTTAAAGGTGTCTAACGGCTAAGAAATAGTTGTTGATGTTAAACTTTAGTTTGGTTAAGGTTAAGTTGTTTTGTCTGCAGTACAAAGTGTAAACTGAAGCGATAATCATTCGCGTAGAGCCTTTTCTCTCGCATTAAGACTCTACCCCGAACAGTGCGTTTTTCTTCGTTATTCAGAGGCTATTAACTCATTATTTAAGAGAAACGAACTACATCTAGAAACATATTATTAATGTTCAATATCCTATCATCACATTCCACGTTCTTATTTTTTGTTAATGCACCCTATATAAACCTTAATCACTTTGTAAAAAAAAGACTAAAATAATTGTAAATATGTATCTTTTGCTAAAGTTGACGTTATATTAATTTGAGGATTACTCTAATAGATAGGTAACTTGAAAATCTTTATAATTCACGTTTTATTTTATTTCAAAAGATCGTTTCTTTTTTTATAACAAAAAAAAAAAAAAAAAATTGCGCGTATTTCAATTCTGCGGCAAAGAGGAAATGTATGGTCAAGGTTATTTGGTCAGGGAAGCGCCTTATGTTAGGGCTCAAAATTAATACCACCCGAGAAAGGGGTGAAATAGTTAAAACCGACACACCCGACAGCTGCCAAGCTATTACTTTCCCTATTAAATGGTTATTAATACAATTGAACTATAAAAATCATCATCTCTCTAGCCCTTTCCCAATTTTTTTTTTATGTTTGGTTTAGCTTCCATTGAAGCCGTATGCAGCTAAATACCAGCGTTTTACATGGAGCGACTGCCTGTACTGCCACACCCCAGCTACTGAGTATCATGATACCCCTCGGTAAGGCTTGTTATCAAACTTTCTGGCTTCTAACTACTCATAATGACTGTCAAAGATGACGAAGATACGAATGACAGCCGGGACCCACGGCTTTTCGTGCCTTCCGAGACGCGGAGAGGTCGCGTCATGAAATTAGTGTACGTTGACTGATCGATCATTTTAATTATATTATTGCATTTTTTCAATTACTAAAAAAACTAAAAATAAGTTTGATTGCTTTTTCTGTGATTGTATCAAATGGTAACTTAGAAATAATGTCAAACCATTGCCCATGAGTATTTTTCCTTTACCAATCTTCAAAAAATCTAATATAAACTATCGGATCGAATAGTAATAGAAACTATCGGATAATCCGAAATAATTTCATCGTAACTATATCTTTTATTTTGGACATCACTGGGGAATGTGAGGAAACCTGGACTTCAAGTTAAGGCGACGATATACGCCGGCGACCTTGAGCGACCAGAGAATCGTTTGCGCTACGTCCAAAACTCTCAGTTTAGTCGAAAAAATTAAATAAAAGATAGTATTCTTTAACTTAAAAAAAGGCGTACATTAAAAAATAGATAATAAAATTGTCTGTAAGATTGTATAAATTTCGTTTAAATGTTCCTGGTAGATTTTGTGTGATTATCGATGTTTTGTCCGCGTCAGACACAACTTCACGATTTAATTACACTATTTAATATGAAGTTAATCAAAAATATTCACATACTAAATGATTAAGGGAATGTTCTAGTTTAACATATATTTTTTTAAATAATTTTCTCTACACAATTTTGACGTAGTTGTCAGTTTAAAATCTGCAAAAGTCGCTTGTTAACGCCTTAAGTGTGAAATCGCCAATCCGCCTTCAGCACGCGTGGTGATCAATGCCTTCTCTATATGATGAGAGACCTTTGCCCTGCAGTGAGACAATTATAAGCTGGATTTATTATTTAAGCTGGCTAATCAGGTAAGTATAATATTATTGAGATATCCGTATACATATTTAGATTCGAAATAATCATGACGAGATCCAGACATTCATTTGTATGAAAAAAGTAATAATTAAGAGGGTTTAAAATATTTCCCAATGTTAAGAATACATTACCAGGAGTAGATTGATATACTTAGCATATTTTTAAACCCTCGCGTAATTAAAATATTACGAAATAAAAATAACACTTTTTTGTTTCATTCCGATGCCCATTTTGTGTTTGTAATAAAAAAGAAAGTGACAAGCGACAATAACGGATCTATAAAATTGGCAGACAAGTGATGTGACAAGTGTGTGGAAAAAATTTCAGAGTGAGAACTGCATAACGGTGGCTCTCAGTGTCACTGTTACTGTCAGTCGCCGTTTCGTTCTGAAATAATGAGCTTTTCTTAAAACTATTCACTTTTTTGCGGGGTTTTAAAAATATTGTAAAAGCCTGTAGATACTCTTTAGGTACCCAAGTATAAGGGTGTTACTACACCAATCGATCGATCGTCGATCGATGCCATCAATCCACATCGATCGACGTTGATCGATTGGTGTGGTAGCTTTGGCTGATCGACGGATACCGTTCCACTAATTAATCGATCGATTACCGGTCGACGTTGATCGATTAACCCCAGCTATAATCCATCAGTAATAATAATCAAGCAGCTCGATCGACGTCGACTAATCCATTCTACCATCGATCGACTATCGATCGATGGGTTTGGTCGAAACTATCAAACGACATTGACTAATCCATTCTACCATCGATCGATACCGTCGAGCGACGGTCGATCGATTGGTCTGGTAACACCCTAAGAATTAGAATTTCAACTTCTCTAAACATCTTTATTTATTTTGTACAAATCCTGCCATGATATTTTCATATTCAGAATATGCCTGTTGCAAACACATCATCATCATTTCACATAATTTAAAGAATAAGTACCAACCTTATCTTGGTTCCAACTAACTAATACATGAAATAGTCAGAGATTCTAAATTCAACTCGATTCAAAATTTAGCAATATCCAGTAACTAATAAATTAAATTATCTCCGCACTTGTAAATAGATACCTAATTGAGTGCTCGTTAACTCAATATAAGTATCATTGCAGTACAGCTCTAGCTAATTTATTAACAACTATATTATTTTATTTCCCGTTCCAGACGTTGGTAACATTATTATCACAAGTGGGATAGTGGAATATCGAATTATGCGAAGGGTTCTTTTTGTGGGCTTATTGTAAATTGCACGCATTAGAACTAATTCATTAATTTTGAACAGAAAAGTAGTGACATTTCGATTTATAAAGGAGTGATGATATTTACTGCCGTTATATTAATGTTTTACACGTAAATTGAACTTATAATTGGCCAGCAGTGTATAAGAATACTTCATAACGATTGTAAAATGCCATGTATTCTCATATAATTTAATGTGAATTGCTCGAACAACACACTTGTGTTTTACTAAATGGTTGAGAAGACGGCGAGTGCTCTCTGTGCTCCTAAAAAAATAGAACCAGTGCATGCATCGCATGTTACATCCGCAAGAGGAATTTTCATTACATTACAGAACACACTAACACGTCTGGCCCACCCTTAGGCATTCACATAAATGCCTGCAGTGTTCTTACCATCGACCAATAAAAAAGTATTATCATAAAAATCCTTGATGTTTTACGTCGCAGGTCATACAACAAAATGAGCGAATTCAAAAAACATCCAAACAAAAAATGACAAGCACATATTTACGTGAATAATAAACCACACTATATACGTTTACGACGACGGCGCCTGCCCTGTAATCAACCATTTATTACTGTTAACTCAATCAAACGGTTACATGTCAGAATTCCGTGAGAACAGAGCACCAACCTTCCAAGAAACCTTTGACTATTAATATCTGAAATAAAGACCAAATCCTACTTTTATTGGAGTATTGGGGTGTTATATTTTTTTTGCTACTCAGAATAATAGAGGTTCGAGTGTGTAATAAATGTTTATTTTTTACAAGATTGTGAGCGGTACAGTTTGAATTTTAGTTTTACGGTAGCGAGTGGAAAAAATTGTTACTTGAGAATGGTTCTGCAGTTTGTACTGTGTTGATTTAGTTGGTAAGTATTTTTCTGCTTTACACAGGTTCATTATTTATATTTTATGGGATTAGCTACAAGATATGGTAGATAATTATTATTGACAGCTTATTATATTATTAATAAAGCCGTGACCTGATAGCAAAGAAGACCACCATAATATTATCATGAAATTAACGTATTTTGCTAAAAATCTAATTTAATTATATTTTTTAGACAGATATTTCAGTTTTAGCGTGTACCGCCAATACCTAAACGTAAAAATAATCTTGCAGCAATTACACGGACCCCTATTTCTATAATAGCTACGAAGTGTTATGTTAGGACTATACTTATAATATAACGAGCGTACAATCCTAAACATAACAATGACACGGTCAGTTTTTTTGGTCAAGTTTGCAAAACCCGCACCCGTATAATTGTCTGCGACTATTATTTTTGTTAAAATTAGGACGGTGTAGGTAGGAGTAATGATAGACTCGAATATGTTGCTACTGTTTAACGTTTTCCTTGTCAAATCGCGAGGACTAAATAATACGGCTCCGTAGCTGATGCGGTAGTGTATCTGCCTCCGACGCACAGGGTCGCGGGTTCGAATGTCGCCCAGGACAAACATTTGTGTGATGAATACTTGTGTTTGCCTTGTGCCTGATTGTTGTTTCTATATACATATTCATATATTTGTGTATGTATATCAGCTGTCTGACACCTATAGTACAGGATCTGCCTAGTTTGGTGTCAGATGTCCGTGTGTGTGATGTCCTCATATATATTACTATTATTATAATTACCGTTATTTTAGTCTATAACTGAATTTTGTTCAGCCGTGGACTCCGTGGAGCCGTGGACTAAAAAAAACAAGGTTGAATGGTCATACCATTCAACTAGTTTTTTATTGGTCTGAGCATTAAACCTTGTTTTTTTTACCGACTTCAAAAAATGAGGAGGTTCTAGATTCGCCTGTATGTTTTTTTATGTATGCTTGTTACGCGATTTCTCGGGAAAATGTAAATCGACTTTGATATTTTTAATAGTCATAATAGAACTTTTAAGTATATGGTATGCCTCAGGGGTGGTCCCATATAAATTTTATCAAAATTGATTCAGTGATTTTTTTTTAAATCAACAAAAATAAAAAACATAAGATGACGGATTGGTTTGTCCCTTTAGCAAAAGTTTTGATAAGGATTTTAATTCTCTGTTTTAACTGTGTTGCCGTTTCGTAATGCATTAAAATATAATGCAATTTATACTGCAAAATTATGTATTCCACCTGTGCAATCACACGTTATTACGAAGTACCAATCCACTATTTAAAATGAACCTCAATGTTTGGAATTACAGTCGTAGCTACAATGAAGGCAGATCTAGTAGAATTTCAATTTTAGCCGTCTACCCCTCCAGACGGCTAAAATGCAGCGCTGAATTGAATTCCCTGAAAATGATTGTGATACTCGAATGTCATAAATAGGGTTGGCAAAAATAGATCTGAACTTCAAAAAGTTTTTAAAACTTTTAATATAAATTATATCTCCCTATGCATCGATGTCTCTAAGTCGATGTCTACATAATTACATGGTTGATTGAGATAATGATGTACTTAGACGATTCATCAGGTTTACAGCCGGTGAATTGTATGCGTAACGGTTGCGTAGCGTTGGCGTAACGTTGGCGTAGCGTTGGCGTAGCGTTGTCGTAGCGTTGGCGTAGCGTTGGCGTGCGTTGGCGTAGCGATGGCGTAGCGTTGGCGTAGCGTTGGCGTAGCGTTGGCGTAGCGTTGGCGTAGCGTTGGCGTAGCGTTGGCGTAGCGTTGGCGTAGCGTTGGCGTAGCGTTGGCGTAGCGTTGGCGTAGCGTTGGTTTAAGCGGGGAATTCACTACCAGACATACCGCAGACACTCCTGCGACATGCCCGGACAGACTACTCTGTCCGGGCATGTCTGGCGCTGCAATACACTACACAGATTCGTCAGTTTGTTAACTTTGTCTCAACCGGCTACACGGTTTAGTTGTTACAATGTCAACGAGACGAAGAAAATACTCTTAGATGAAAAGAAAAAGAAACTCCCCAGAATAATTAACTTTCATTAAAACTCATTTTATTTTAATACCTACTCCACAGTTCGATACATAAATCATAAAAAAAAACGTCTGAACTGGTTGATGTCAGCATTTACGTACGGATATGTCTGTACGGACATGTGCTCGCGCAGACAAAATGAGATCCCGCGGACGAGCAACGGGCAAGTCTGCCAGACTGACTATGATGGTCCTACTCTAGCAAATATTGCTCAGACCTATAGTAGCGAGGGCCGGCGAGCATGTCTGCAGACTTGTCCGCGGTATGTCCGTCTAGTGAATTCCCTACTTTAGCGTTGCCGTAGCATTAGCATAGCGTTGCCGTAGCATTGGCGTAGCGGTGCCGTAGCGCTGGCGTAGCGCTTGCGTAGCGCTGGCGTAGTTATGACGTAGCGCTGGCGTAGCGATGGCGTGACGGTTGCGTAGCGTTTGCGTAACGGTAGGGTAAAGTTTGCGTAGAAGTTTTCATAAATCATACTACATTCCTTACCTATTAGGTAAAATTTCTCGTAAGTTTTCTTTCATTGTTCGTAAGTTTAAATTAATTAAGTTAGGTCAGTTATCCTTGCTCAGTTAGCTGGTAGCCTTTGCCTTAGAATAGTAAAGCATGAAAAATTAAACTACTAATTTAATTTCGTAACTAAGAAATGTATGTACTAACCCCCAGGACCAAAAAAAGCGGACAAAAGTTATCCTTTGTGCTAAACAAGGCCAATATCTATATCTGTAAAAAAAATTCTTTTACAGTAGGTATTTATTTATAAAATGACAGATCATTATAGGCGTTTGAAGAAATCTCAGGCTATGAACTGACTAAACCTATGTGGTATTTTTGTGTAAAATTTCAACTGAATCTATCCGACAGTATTTGCGTGATACTTCAACATACTTACAGACAAACAGACAATAATTCTATCTTCAGCATCTGAATCTTTTCCCGACCTCGTAACAATTACTTTTTTCAAAGAAATTCAATGTTTCGACGTCGCTACGATTTTTCGCACAGAAATCCATGAGTGAGTTTTTGCTCTTAAGCGTAGAATTTTTGTTAGCGTTTTGGGCAGGTAACCATAGTAAAATGGCTATTCTGTCCCTCTCTTGGGCAAAGGCCTCCCTCCATGCCTTCCATCTTTCCCGATTCTGGGCTTCCTTCCACCATTTTTGGAGGAATCCGTCCAGTTCGTCCCGCCATCTCCTTCGTAGTCTGCCGCGACACCGACGGATTGAGTTCGAAACACTATACTGCGCTCCAAAACATGGATAGTAGCCGTGGCTCATATGGGTGTTACTACACCAATCGATCGATCATCGATCGATGCCATCGGTCGACATCGATCGACGTTGATCGATGGTGTGGTAGCTTTGGCTGATTGACGGATACCGTTCGACTAACTAATCGATCCATTGCCGGTCGATGGCTTCGGTCGTCGTTGATCGATTAACTCCGGCTATAATCCATTAGTAATAATAATCAAGCAGCGCGATCGACGTCGACTAATCCATTCTACCATCGATCGATCGTCGATCGACCATCGATCGATTGGTCTGGTAACACCCTAAGGCTGCCGAACTTGAATGTTTTGATACATCTAATATTTATACCTTGTCTTATATTATTAAGCTGAAGAGCCTGTTTATTTTAACTTCTTTCAGTTTTTAAACCAAAAGTAATCTGCTAGATGCAAGTCTGTACAACCCTATGGAGTATTAACAAATTGTAGGTTCATATTATAAAACGAGTGTGTCTGCTCTGTAAACCTACATTCTACTATGTTTGTAGGTGTGTATTAGAAGCTTCATCGATTTTCATGAACTTGACCTTGTGATCGACATCCGTTTATTTACCTTTCGTATATTTACGTTCAGTTTATTTAGTCCTTTTGTAGTATTTTGTGTTGTATTGTGACAGTTGGCATTACGGCCGTACCTCTGGTGGTATGGTGGAACTATAACTATACCACTCACCTAACCTAACCGAAATGATTAACCAACTATTGAGGGGTTCTGGCGCTCGGCGGCCACTACCGCGGCACCGCTTGCTTCGCTCACTCGCCTTCGCGCTTTTATGGTCACAGTTCTAACCTTTTTTTCTTTTTTTGGTACGGGGTGGAAAATCCTCGTGGATGTCCTCCGCCCTGGAGAGGGCGGAGGGGTCTGTCAGACTCTTACTGACAGTTCTAACCTAACCTAACCCAAACGATTTTCTCAGTGCTATTTTTAATACCACCATACCACCACGGGTATGGCCAGTGATATGGTGGGTCCCCAGATCCAGTTGGCATGGGGTTGTTAGGGCACTTGGAAAATGGATTTTGGAAATCAGGAAATTCTGCTTACTTTGAGAAATATTCGTAGTCTAATCTCAGTCTAATGGCCATACACGCAAACGCTACTCAATTTTAAGATGCCGTTAAGTCATGTGTTATCGTGATAACGTGCTCTCGAAACTGCTTTTAATTCGAGCGGCGTATAGACACGCACACACAAGCACGTATTTATACAGTCTGTTATTTTGGTAGTAGTGTTGGTAATTAAATCGTTTCGTTTGTTTGGAGTGTCATAGGTGTATGAGCTTGCGCAAACATCTCGGATGCACTGCAGAAACAAGAAAGTCCCAGCATCATCCTGAAAAAGTTACGACGGTAGAAGAATAATAACACAAAGCTTATTGACGATATTTTACCAATCAAAGTTGTTTTGATAATTTCTACAATTAAAAAAAAATGTAAGGGTCATAAACTTTGCAAAAAAGAAAGATTGCGTTAAAACAGCGAACGCGTTTAACGTCCACAAGTCGTTCATCAGGCTAAACACACACGGTCGGGTCCCAGGTTCGATTCCAATAGTTATGCAAATAGCGACTTGGAATGTAATGAGTGGCCGGCAGTTATTTAGACCTGCGTCGTAAGTCAAACTCTGGTTCGGAATTGAAGCTCGGACTGAGAAATCCTTAGAGACGTTCTTTGTTTATATGGTTGTAATATTTTCTCGTGCTTGAATTCTATTTTTTTTTTTAGTTTGAATTTTGATTGTGGCCACAGTGAAGTAATAGTCAAAAGGGTATCCACGGAGTTTCTTGCCCGTATTTCTCTATCCCCCCATTTCTAACCGTGGGAGTCGTATAAGGCGACAGAGGGATATCGAGCAGAGAATGGGCAGCTGCGTCTTTCTGAGTACCATAACACCTACTGCGATCGCCAACATGCATCGGCCAAGCCTGGCGATTACGGCTGAACCCTCCCTTAGCGGACACCTATGCCCAGCAGTGGGCGTCTAAATGATATGAGTAGGTATATTACATATTTTAATTTACTAAAATAATGACATTTGAAAAAAATAATAAATCAACGTCGATTAATGATTAATTTAGTCTTTTTTATGTGGAATTATTTGTTTCTTTTGATACTTTTTTTATTTTTATTTTTGACCTGATAACATAGAATGAGTACAAGAAGACAGTAAACAAATACTTTTTTTTTGAACATTCATCTGTAAATCGGCTTTAAAAAAAATACATTTCAAGACGACTCCACGCACGGCTCTGTGCCACAAGCTCACACCTCTACAACCACGAAATTAATAACACGTTGTTTTTTTATTCGGACCTCACTCTTGCACTTATTATTATTTAAACTGTATTTCGAAACTTTATTTATTGTTATTTATATAACATATGTTGATCATTTTTCAATGTTTCTACACAATTAACACTTCATTTTCAATGTTAATCATTTTTTTCGATGTCGGTACTGTTTTGTTTTTAGTATTTATGCCTCGAGAGTTGGACATTGGGCGATAAATTAAAGGTATGCATGTTAACAATGCACAAATGGGTTTTGGTATGGATGACAAATATATGAATCGTTGACAGGTTTGGATGTTTCGCTTGTCTTGATTGGACCGATTTGTTAGTTGTCTTGTCACTGTTTGGACCGCAGTAGGTTGATTTGAAAAGTTGATGAGAGGTAGATGAGCTATTTGAATATCCCTTTGTACCAATTGGCCTAGTTCAGTTCTGTCACCTGCTTGCTATGGAAAAAAGTGCAAAAATATGTAGTTTTTACTCCTCCGTGATTAATTTGTTGCGGGATTGAAGACAGTTGTAACTTTTCTCCGTTTGTCGAGCTTCATTGCCTCAGCTCTGTTCTGGTGGTGGCCACTGTTGATTCTGGTTTTCAGGTTTTCAGTGGTTTTTGTATAGTGTGGCGGGCTTGACCTAATAAACAGAAAAATCTATTTGAATAAATGATTTCTGATTTGTAACGAAGCAGTGAGAAAATTGAATAGCGGTCAAACGCAAGCATATAAGAATAAAAATAAATAATAAAGTTTCAAGTAATGGCAAAGGTTTGAAGAGGAGAATGTTAGTTTAGAAGTTCAAAAGAAGAAGCTGGAAGCTGCTGGAAAGAAACAAGGCAATAAAGCTGTGGCCATCGTCAAAGCGAAAGTCTATGTTAAATTGTATAACGCACTGGATAGTCCAGCGGGCCAAAGGGACCTGTACCGGCTGGCTAGACCTGGAGAGAGAAAGTGAGTCTGCCTAGATTTTTCCCAACGATGTTAATAGCGGCTCCAAGTCTAACCTAAAATACTTTGTACATACTCTATTATAGTGGTTTTTATGCAAAGTACATTGTATTCACGTATAATTGTATAATTCTTGTAAATGCAAAATATTTTAAAAAGTTTTTATTATGAAAGAGGAAGTGTGAAGTTTCTTGCAAGTTCTTCCAAAAAATCTTCTTCCCAATGCTTAGCAGTCGTGCTAGCGAACACGGAACCTACAGGAGCTAATCCAACTTTACCAATAGCTCCAATTTAATTTGTTCTGATTACCTTTCTAACCTTCAAAATCGACAGCCCCATGCTACTAGGCTGTTCTTTTTTCAAATCATTTGCTCCCCATACCATTCGCCATGGAGTTTTACCATCATCAGTTCTCGAGGTTTTACGACTGAACAATTATAGGTTCTCTTTTTTTTCCGTCGACTACCCCGTTTTATGATCGGTTAGGAACGGGACGACCCAAGTCCGTTGTAAACTCTGATTGTTTGCTTTTTAATTGCTTTACTGCTATGCTGGCCGTTTTTATTTGATTTTGATTTATTTTTTTATTTTTTATGTAGTGTACATAGTCTGTGGACGTGACGTAATTGTTTAGGAGCGTGTGTTTATGCTGTGCGGTCACGCGATATTATGGTGGTGGAAAGTATGATAGGTATGTATAACATACCTAAACGTAACGTCCTGAATTATTAATTCGGTAAACATAAATTGTGTATTATTGGCTATAAATACTGCTCTTATTATGTTTAGTAGCTGTAGTATCGACATCTGCTAATGCTGTACTATATTTACGTAAAATTCTGTCTGTTTGTAGTTTTGCTTGATAGAATAAGGACCGCTTATCGCAGAAAGAAGAATAAGGTGTCTACATGCATGCTTTCTATATATCTACTTATCTTCTTTAAGATTGTTTCCTAAACTGAAAGATCAGTGGTACCCATATTAAGCGTTAGGGGCTCTTCAACTTATTTGAAACCTATACCTAAGTACCTACCGACTGATTACTGATTCGAACGGACGGAAATAGAAACATCGGGAAAAAACACATTAGAGAGTGTGGTGGATTAAAAAAATGACAAGCGAAGAGTGTAGAAATAATACTCATTTATTCACCAAAAAAACCCTGCCTTACCATACCACTACGGAATTACAATTTGTTATAGGGCACGAAAACACAAGTAATTAAATAGCCAATAGGAGAACATCAAATTGTCTTCATTTCCAAAATAGCGAGTTTACCTAATTTTGATTTACGCGCACCCATCTCTTTCGCACGCATGCGCGCACGTATAGCGCCGCCTGCTCTCGCACTATAAAAGTGTTTGTGGCCGGCGCAGCTCGTCAGTGCGTCTTCGGTTCCAGCGTTGGTATGTCGTCTGTTCGCGCGGCGAATGTTGCACGGTGCACTGACGTATTATGTGGTAGGTACGGGAGTCCCACATCACTCCCCTCTAAGTGAAACGTACCACGGGTTTCACGACTCTGCCAGATTTGGTTTTATATGGTTGATTGGTCGGTGTAGTAGTAGTCGTCGAGTCATGGTAAGCTGCCGATGTATTGGAATGTGCCGCCGCTGTTGGAGTTCTTGATAAACTTGTCTCGTTTTCGTTCACAATGTAGGCAGGTTTAAGTCGATCCAGTGACACTACTGTAGTACGTAATGGTAACTGGATTTTGTAGTACTTGTCATAGCGCTTCAGTACTTCGTAGGGGCCATCGTACGGTGGTGTGAGTGGGGTTCTGACAGTATCGTTGCGAACGAAGACATGCGTACACGTTGATAAATCCTTGTAAACAAATGGCTTGTCAGCTGATTGTGAGCGGTGCGGGGCCGGCGTGAGTGACGTCATCGTGCGAGTAAGACGGCGTACTAGCTCGGCGTCGTCGATTCTTGAACTTTGTGGCTCAAAGAAATCTGATGGTACGCGAAGCGTGGTACCATACGTCATTAGAGCTGGGCTGAGGTTGTTATCTTGTCGCAGGGCAGTGCGTAATCCCAATAACACTGTTGGAAGTTCCTCTGACCATGTCGTTGTCGCCCCGCGAGCCATGAGCGCCGCTTTCATGGTCCGGTGCCATCTCTCTACTTGTCCATTCGACTGTGGGTGGTAAGCCGTAGTACGAATTCTATTGATTCCCATTTTCTTCGTGAGCGCGTTGAATAATGAAGACTCGAACTGGCGTCCTTGATCTGTTGTTATGCGTAGCGGGCAGCCGAATCTCACTATCCACGTCTCGTATAGTACTTGCGCGACGACCTCCGCTGTGATGTCACGGACTGGTATTGCCTCGGGCCATTTAGTGCATCGGTCAATTATAGTGACGCAGTAGCGATATTCATTAGAAAGACGAAACGGGCCCAACAAATCTGTATGGATATGTTCAAAACGATTTGACGGCGGGAATTGTACTAACGGCGTGGTTACGTGCCGATGTACTTTCGCTCGCTGACAGCTTATGCAGGCGCGCGTCCACTGTGCTACTTCCTTATTCATTGACGGCCAAAACAATTTTCTTGTCATTAGTTCTCTTGTACTACGTACGCCCGGGTGACATAACTCGTGTAGCGCTTTGAAGGCTGCGTAACGGTGTCTTGCGGGTAGGTATGGTCGTGGTATTGAAGTTGATAGCTCACATGTGATTGGTCGGTTACAGCCCGGTATGGTTATTTCCTTGAATATCAAGTTATCTTGTTTTTTGAGTTGTTTGAGTTCTTGGTCTTGTTGTTGATCGATGCTTAGTTGATTATAATCGATAGTTGACGGACAAATAATCTCTTCGAGTCTGGATAGCGCGTCGGCGACTGTATTTTGTTCTCCCTTTATGTACTTTATGGTCGTACAAAATTGGCTTATGAAATGCAGTTGTCTCTCTCGCCTCGGTGTGTCGGAGGTACTTGCCGTTCTCGTAAGGGCGTAAGTCAGTGGTTTGTGGTCTGTATATATTTCCACGTCGCAACCCTCTATAAATCGACGAAAGTGTTTAACAGCTGTATATATAGCTAATAGTTCGCGATCATATACACTGTATCGGCGTTGTGTTTCGCTCATTGCCTTTGAATAAAATGCTAGTGGTTTCCACACTTTGTCCACTTTTTGTTGGAGAACAGCACCAAGGCTGTGATCTGATGCGTCTGTCATGATGGCGAGGGTACTTCCTTGCACTGGATGTGAGAGTATGGTGGCCTCTGTGATGCTTTGGCGGCACTTCATAAAGGCTTGCTCTGCGTCTGTTGTCCACTCGATCGGCGTGTTGTCATTGCGCTTTCTGTTGTGTAGGTACTTGTTAAGTTCGTTCTGTAGGTCTGCTTGTCGAGGGAGACAATGTCGGTAGAAGTTTATCATCCCTAGGAAACGTCGAAGCTCGAGGATGGTTTTCGGTTTCGGGTAGGTAGATATGGCTGTAACTCGTTCCGTTGTTGGTTTTATGCCGGTCGCCGACACTTCGTAGCCAAGGAAATCTATTGTTTCTTTACCGAACTCGCATTTGTCGATGTTCAGTGTCAGACCGTACTTGTCCAACCGCTGTAGAATCCGATGTAGAAGCTGCTTGTGTTTGTTTTCATCTTCTTCGCAGAGGAGAATATCGTCGATGAAACAGAAACATCCGTCTATGCCTCTTAGTACCTCGTGCATGAACCTTTGGAATGTTTGGCTGCCGTTTCGTAGTCCGAAAGTCATGCAATTGAACTCAAACATTCCAAAAGGTGTTGTGATCGCCGTTTTCTGTGCGTCATCCTTGGCAATCGGTATCCAATAGTATGCCATTTTTAGATCAAGTTTTGAGAATATTTTCTTGTTGTGTAACTGGTACGTAAAATCTTGAATATGAGGTACGGGATAGCGATCTGGTTGAGTGACTGCGTTGAGACGTCTATAGTCGCCACATACCCGTAATCTTCCGTCTTTTTTCTTTACCACGTGAAGTGGGCTGGCCCATGGGCTTTTTGATGGCTTGCAGATTCCCATTTCTAACATACGGTCAAACTCTTCTTTGGCTGCCTTATATTTATCCGGGGGTAGCGGGCGGGGGCGAGCGAAGAGCGGGGGGCCGGTAGTTTCGATGTGGTGAACTACGTCATGTTTTGGTGGTTGTTTCAGTGACATAGGTCGTAGGACATCTGGATATTGTTTTAAAATGTCGTAGTAGACTTGATTGTTGCTTATGATGTGAACTGATTCAGTGTTTGTTGATACTTCTAGTGCGTCGATAGATAGTTCGGTAATCTTGTCAACTAACTTTTTCTTGTCCAGGTCCACCAGCAGTTTAAAGTGACGGAGAAAATCTGCTCCCAGTATCGAGGTTTTGACGTCTGCAACGACGAATGACCATACAAAGTCTCTTCGTAATCCAAAATTTAGCCTGATAGTTTTCTGTCCGTATGTCTTGATCGGTGTATTGTTTGCCGCGTATAAACTGTAGGCGCTTGCAGTTTTATTATTTTTCTTGTGATTGGCGGCTAAAACGGAGATGTCTGCACCTGTGTCCACGAGGAAACGTTCGTGAGTGTTGCGATCGTGTACACAAAGGCGATTACTGGTGTACGGGACACCGACGTCCGCCACGGTCGGTGTCAGTCCTAGTTTTCCGACGGCTTTTTCCTTCTACAACACGGCGATTCACAGCGTTTTGCTTTGTCACCGAAACGGTGATGGTAGCGGCATTCCCAGTTTGCGTCCCCTGGTTTCACCGCGGATCCACGTTGCGTTGACTGCGAGCGTGAACGGGATCGAAAGCGAGGATTGTACGAGCGGCGACGGTGTCCGTGTGGGGGCCGTCCGCGACGTAGTTCAGCGATTTCTAGCGTAAGCTTCTCCACCTGTTTTGCCAGCGTCTCTAGCTGTGTTATGGATGTTGTAGTCGACGAGGATGGAGCTGGTGCTGTGACTGCGGCGATGCTGGGACTCTCTGCGTATTCCACCATCTTGTCTGCCATTGCTGCTAAGGTGTCCAAAGACGATTCTTTGTTCACGGACAAAACGACTCGCACTTGTGCGGGTAGGTGATTTAGCCATTCTATTTTCAGTCCTTCTTCGGTAATCATGCCGCTTGCGAGTTCTCGCATCTTCCTTAACAGCTGGGAGGGCTTTTGATCTCCCAATTCTAGTCCGCTGATAAGCTTTTGGAAGTTTTTGACGTCTGATTTGTCGTAGGCTTCGAGTAGGCGTTGTTTCACTTTTTCATATTTCCCAGTTGCGGGTGGATTGTAAAGTATGTCGGTTAGATGTTGTAAGTCGGTCGCTTGCAGCTGCTGCAGTAGATACCGGAACTTCTGGTCATCTGAGGTCTTCAATGGGTCAATTACAGCTTCAAATTGGATGAACCAGGCCCGGGGAATTTCTCTCCAAAAAGGTAAAAGCCGCGACTGCACGGATAATGCGCTCACGTCGTAATTCATCTCGGCCTGTATTTTCGCTTGTTGCTCCTCAGACATAGTAGCTTGCTCCACCCGAAATGGTCTTCTTTCAAGTGTTCCGTATTCAAAACTCGGGGTCACCAATGTGGTGGATTAAAAAAATGACAAGCGAAGAGTGTAGAAATAATACTCATTTATTCACCAAAAAAACCCTGCCTTACCATACCACTACGGAATTACAATTTGTTATAGGGCACGAAAACACAAGTAATTAAATAGCCAATAGGAGAACATCAAATTGTCTTCATTTCCAAAATAGCGAGTTTACCTAATTTTGATTTACGCGCACCCATCTCTTTCGCACGCATGCGCGCACGTATAGCGCCGCCTGCTCTCGCACTATAAAAGTGTTTGTGGCCGGCGCAGCTCGTCAGTGCGTCTTCGGTTCCAGCGTTGGTATGTCGTCTGTTCGCGCGGCGAATGTTGCACGGTGCACTGACGTATTATGTGGTAGGTACGGGAGTCCCACAAGAGCATTGGTAAAAAAGCGGCCAAGTGCGAGTTGGTCTCGCCCATGGAAGTTTCCGTAGCAGCAAGTAACATAATATAAAAGTTCTTGTAGTTCGTCGTAACTTTGATCGATATTTTAATAGTAAATTGCGGTTTACGATTTATGACGTAAAAAAACTACGTACTAGATCTCGTTTAAACCAACTTTCGGTGGAAGTTTACATGTATACATCATATATTTTTTTTTAGTTTTATCATTCTCTTATTTTAGAAGTTACAGGGGGGGGACACATTTAACCACTTTGGAAGTGTGTCTCGCGCAAACTATTCAGTTTAGAAAAAAATTATATTAGAAACCTCAATATCATTTTTGAATACCTATCCATAGATACACCACACGTATGGGTATGATGAAAAAAAAAATTGAATTTTAGTTCTAAGTATGGGAATACCCCAAAGTTCATTGTTTTTTTTTCTATTTTTGTGTGAAAATCGTAATACGGTTCACAGAATACATCTACTTACCAAGTTTCAACAATATAGTTCTTATAGTTTTGGAAAAAAGTGGCTGTGACATACGGACGGACAGACAGACAGACAGACATGACGAATCCATAGGGTTCCGTTTTTTGCCATTTGGCTACGGAACCCTAGAAAGTAACATTTCTAGGCAGAAACTGTGAATCTTTTGAGTGATTCCATATTCCTATGACCATAAAAAAACTAACAAAGTATAAGTACGCTAATATTAATGACATTATTCGTCGTGCTCTCGTTGCCGTCGGCGTTCCGGCTGTCTTAGAACCCAACGGCTTGGCACGCGACGATGGCAAGAGACCGGACGGCATGTCTCCATTTCCTTGGAAGTTGGGTAGGCCTTTAGTGTGGGACGCTACGTGCGTCGATATTCTTGCGCCATCCCAACTTCCTAGTTCAGCGTGCTGTGCTGGTGCTGCTGCTGCGGCTGCAGACGACCTCAAATGGCGAAACTATAGTAACCATGGTGGGAACGTTATTTTCGAGCCGTTTGGGGTTGAAACCCTCAAGTCGTGGGATTCGAGTGCTCATCTTCTTTTTAAGAAAATGTTCAAAACTTTGGTTGACACTTCCCGTTTTTACCTTTGTCAGAGATTAAGCATTGCCATCCAACGTGGCAATGCCGCCAGTCTCTTGGGTACATTTCCAGATGACGGCGTTGTGGACAAATCCTATGATCCCTATTTTTGTTACTTTTTTAGTAAAACTAGGTTTACTAAACTAGGTTTAGTAAAACTACTTTAGGTTTTTCTTTTTTATTATTCTTGTAAATATTAAACATACTTAAAAATGAACAAAAAAAAAAAAAAAGTAAGCTGGATGTAATACAATCTCCTAATACAATTACATCACTCGTTGTTTTGTACAACCAGGTAGGTATTACTCATAATACAATAGGTACTGAAACGGTAAGGAGCTGTTTCAACTTTTACATAATCCGTGGGCTGCCGACTAGCCAAAGAAATGCTAACTGTTGCCTCCTTGGTAATAGTAATTAGACAATTGCCGGCCATAGTGCGATGCACCGGTTTATAGCCCATCGCAGGCTCAGCGAAAATTAGAAATTCTCGTTTAAAACGTCTTATGAACTTTTGCTGGCTGCATATTACACCGTAACGCGCAAAAGATGTTTCAAATTGAATAGTATTAAGGCTTTAAAAGGTACAAAAAAAGATAACGAAAAAAAACTGTATTTTAAAAGGGACCATAACACTAACTGTTTAGCAAAGATATGGTTTCCAGTAAATGAACAGGGAAATACAGAGAAAATATTACCTTTTACACATTAAATGTTTATTTCATACAGCTTAAAACAAGCCTGCATTCCGACAGAATATTTTATTACGCTTAATAATTATGAGAAAAATAAATAAGCCCAATTAGTAAGGGTAGGAAATAAAACTGTCTTAAATCATGGAAGCTTTACTGAAATTCTCGGAATACGGACACGATATCCTACTTTTCTAGGATTCGATATCTGCTTTTACAGTTATTATTTATTGAACAAAGTGATACAACATGGTTGATGAGACATCATATAAGCTTTACCTCAAATTTTCATGGGCTTAGTTCAGTTTTATGAACCCTTCAGAGGTAACATTAATTTATCATCTACTACCATTTGCCCGTAACTTCGTCCGAGTGAATGTCGGTTATAGTGGATGCAGACGAAGTTGCGGATTAAAAAGTAGTAGCCTATAATAATAATCATTTATTTCAGATTCATAACATCCATATTTGTTAGTACCTACTATTGTGAGCTAACAAACTAGTGTTAGTAATAATAAATTGACTGACAAACATAAAACAGTAAGGCAGGTCCGAGTGGACTTTCCGATGATGGTAAGAAATCATTATACCTAATAATAATATGCCTATGTCGTTCCTCAGGGTTCAAGCGATATCCATGCCAAAATTGTCATTAAAATCGCCGTTTCATCGTGAAAGCGTAACAGACAGAGTTCCTTTCGCATATATAATATTAAAGTATTAAGTATGGAAGTATGGATTATTAAAAGTTTTCGTCACGATATTCCGATATCCACCGTGAGTACCTACTACTTTTTAATCTTTCTTTTTAAGCCCAGCTATGTGTTTGGATTAAGTAGGTACCAAATCAATCCACGCCTTATATGAGTAAATAATTATTGACTGCAACACGAGCTCAGCCATTCGTTTCGCTCGCCGTCTTCATTCGCTATGGTGTAAGCCTAACCCACTTTTATAATAACTGCAGATATAATTTATGATTTACGAGACAACAGCAGTGTTAAACGTTGATTGTTTAATTATATCGGCTGCTAAATAAACTGTGGGTCGATTCCATTTCGAAATGCAAATAAGGAAATATTCGCTTAGGATTATGAGAGAACGTTTTAATGTCTTTGGTGTTCACACAGGTTTGTTTATGGAAGAAAGGGGTTTTTGATGAAAATTTTTACTTTTTCTTTCAAAAAGACAGTCGTGGTGGGCCTATGCTCTCATGCACGCGGTTGTAGATTTACAACCAGGCATGGGCATGTAGGTACTGATATGTATTTTTTTCTATTTCATAATATACGTACTTACCTAAGTATGCTCTTTTAGTTTTATCTTGGACACACATCTGTGAAGGAAAAAATCGCGAGGAAATCTAGATAATGAATCAACGTGTGAAATCGACATTCCATCTTGAACGAGTGTCACTTGACACTGGTTGTCACTTGTCAAAAGAAGTCTTCTCATACAGGAGAAGACATCTTTTCTCAACAGTGGGACAGTAAAATACCGGTATTATTATGGATGCCGGTTAAGCTGTGGGCCCGTATTTTGCGACACTGGGACACAGTCAGGCGTAATCGCGGCAGACGAAGGAGAAGATAGAAAATGCCGGGACGCCTGGGATGTGTTCCTCATAAGGGAGAAATGGAGGGAATGGGGGAGGCCTTTGCCCAAGAGTGGGACAGTAATAAGTAAGTAAAAAGTAAGGAAGTTGAAAAACCTATATAGCAGTGACCTTCAAGTCTTAAGCAGAAAGTTATCAACAAGGAAAATAATTATAATCTTTGTTTATATTTTACCTGTGTACAGTTTCATGAATAAAAGCTACGCCTACTTAATTGTATATTTACTGATGAATGGAAGCCGACGTTAAAAAAATCGGTTCAGTGTTTAAAATATTACTCCGAAACTCGTTTCTGAAACCGACCACTGTGACCCGATGCTCAAGATGCGTATTCAAAAATCATAAATTCTTAATTATAATTATTACTAAACCGAAAAACCATAGTAAACGATCTAAAGTTTATAGCGCCGAGTGTAGGTACCTGTTAATCAGAGTTTTAATCTATAATAATTAACTGTTAAAATTTAACTACCAGACGTCAAGATTGGATGAAAACAAATGTTTGACGCAATTACAAGTGCCGAAAAAAATTACCATATGAAAATAGTGGCATTTTATTTTTTTGTTATGTGCAGGTAGGTAATTAAAAACTGCATTTTGTGCCTATATCGATTTCGGCGCGAAAAACAAAATTATTTTAAATGCCTGCAGGGGATGATAGTAACGTGTGAAATTCGGTATTTCTTTTTAAATCTGTCTGTCGTTCCGAATTGCAATTAAAATCGTTTAAAAAAAAATCTTTGCCCCACGAGTATCTCACATACACAAACTACCCCGGAAACCACTATCTGTAGGACATACAAATACTTGTTCGTACGGGAATCGACAATGCACCACTTATCGCAGCAGAAGAGCGCTTAACTACTGCGCCACCGACCGGTACCGTCGTTAAATTTAGGCAGCACTTAGCTTCAAAGAATAACGTTTTCGAATCACGTTGAAACGAATGAACTTTGGCAACAAGTTAGGTAAGAATTTATCTCTTGCCAATAAATGCACTAGTTGATTGAGAAAACTTAGAAGTTGTTTTTGTCAATGTTTTTTTGTCTAACTTTCTGTTTATCCTAAATGTGATATTTCATCCAGACAGAATAACCAAAAAAAAACTACACAAAACGACGTTTGGTCGGTTGATATTTGGTTTTAGTTTGGTTTGTGGGACGTTTATGTGCTGTGTTTGTGAGACGTATAAATTCGGGTCGAGTCTAAGCGGGTAGAGTGGGAACGGGCCCGCCGTGCCCACTCTACCCGCTTAGACTCGACCCGAAGAATAATATACCTGAATATTTCTGTTTTGGTAGGCGTAAAAACATAGATGTACAGATTGTACAGTCAGAAAGTAGTAAAAAGTGTTGATTTAACGCTTGCACCACAGAGAACGTAAAATTTAAATAATGTTTGGTTAAATCAATCAACAATTAAACAAATAAGTACTTATCCTTTTTTAATATAATATACTGTTTGTACTTTGTAGTAAAAATCACAGAAATATAATAATATATGTTTTCCTATACTTGCGTTTGGCCGCAACTCACCTGATCTTAAGTGATGATGCGGCCTAAGGTAGAGCACGCTTGCCTAGGAAATTAAATGATGTATCATAACCAAATAATAAATATTCTTTGTATAATAAGCTTTATTTAAAATTAAAATATCACTTTGCCTGACTGTACAAATGGCACTGAATGGGTAGTAAAACATCTTATATTATTCTTCGGGTCGAGTCTAAGCGGGTGGAGTGGGCACGGGCCCATTATATTATCATTAGGTAGGCAACCATTAATCTGAAGACGCTCTATTGTTATTTGGTTCATTAAAAGACTAATGGCACTGATTATTTATTATTTGAGATACAAGCAACATAATCCATTCGCCAAAATAACACTTACATAATTAACAATCCATTTGTGCGTGAATACTGCATTGACCAATATTGTACTGTACTGTATATAATCTGATATCTGCAAAATCAGCATTCAGTTAAGCATAATTAATAATGTTTACGGGAATCTATTACTATCTAGTTTCTGTTTTGATTATTAAAGTTATAGAGGAGAGAAAATCGCAGGCAGAAGCTATAGTCTATAGCTTCTGCGATTTTATCCGCGTGAAATGTCTTTTGGATCCGTATTTGCTGTGTCAATAAAGCCGTAGCTTCACAATTGGCCAAACAATTTTCAAAACCGGATCAGATGTTTCGGAGATTACCGCATTCAAACAAACAAACTCTTCAGGTTTATTATATCAGTATAGATAGATAGATGCACAATACAAATAACTTCCAAGTAGAATCCTGGTAGAGTACACGACGTTTATTGAAATAACAATGAATGACAGGTAATATCTCTCACATATGACTTTCTGCCCCGAGGTGACTTCAACGTTCAGGCTTCGTGAGTTATGACCGACACTAGTTTATGGGCTCCTAGTACCGTTATTTGTATTGTTAGATGAGAGCCGATGTCAGTTAGAATATAAAGTTTTTAATCTTAAGGATTATAACATGAAGTTACTCGGGAATAGCTATCCTAGAATAAAGATAGAGCTTTATTCTAAGATAGCTATTCCCGAGTAACACACATATCAGGGCCATGCCCGGGACGGGGACGGTCCGTGTCCGTGAAAAAAAGCTTTTTACAAAAAGACAACCGCCTTCAAAAACTGAAAAGTGAAAAATAACTTTAGCACAGAACACACATTGACTTTAGTTTCGAAATTCGGTTGGCTTTGTTCTGTCTGTTGTTTTGTATTGCCACCGACTTCCGAAACTAAAGTCAATGTGTTTTTCAATGTCTAAAGTCAAGACTTTTCAAAATCGGGTTAGGCTTGCCGGAGAAATCGCGTAACAAATCGCGCACATACTTAATGCAAATTTAAGACTTATACGGTTTTCTCATGGATGCCATTGTCAGATCACTGGACCAAATTAAAATGGGACCACACGGGATTTTTGATGATTGAAATAAAAAAAGAATCATCAAAATCGGTTCACCTATTTCGAAAGTTCTCAGGTAACAAACACACAGGATTTAATTGATATGTCAAAAAGTGCTGAATCAATTTCGATAAAATTTATATGGGACCACTCCTGAGGCATACCCTATCCACATGAAAAATAATTTTCAAAATCGATTCACATTTGCCGGAGAAATCGCGTAACAAATGAACAAAAAAAAAAAAATTCAAACATTCGAATTGAGAACCTCCTTCTTTTTTGAAGTCGGTTGAAAATAATGACCTATTAACAAAAACAATTTAAATTTTAAACTAGTAACTATAATAAATGTCTCAGTAAACAATTTTCTAATTAGATTTTCTAAACCAGAGATAAATTCTAATCATAGAAATTATATATCATCTATGGTTTTAATGTTACCGATGCCATCGACCTATGTATGCACAAATACGTTTAACTGCGATTGATTCCAAACATAAATGCAATACCAGTCTCGAACAGTAATGTAAACTTTGCTAGAGTAGATTCGTACATAAATATACTGAGAGGAATAAATTCTGCGTATTTATGTCGCGTTTCTCTTAGCCGCATCCCTATCAATTCTAACAAGATTCATGTGTAATTCTGGTTTTAGAATTATTGTCAGTGTTTCCAGTAGAATAACAGCCTGTTTGCACTAATGCCAATACGTATACGTAGTTTTAAGTATTTGGTACTGAGGTTATTTAATTAATGTATCAACAGTAATATTATAGTACCTACCAATAAATATTAACGATAATAATAAATTACCATTATTATACAAGGTTTTTGGTAGACCGATGCAAAGCCGTAAAGCGGTGCTAATACAGACTATTTATAACTATTTGAACCGAACTTGTCTTAGACGAAGTGTGTCAATTTTTTTTTAGCAAAATTTTGTTGTCTTTTGGTGATAAAACCCAAAATATTGCAGTTAATTGCAAATAATGGCCAGTTTGAAAAATACGTCATTTATTTTTACTTTAGTTTATTAAAGTATTGTGTAAGCAATTTAATAAAATATGATTAAAGCAGCATCTGTGTCATAAGACAATAAAAAATGATTTACTTTTTTGGTCATATATTTGCAACTAACTGCAACATTTTGGTCTTGCCATCAAGAACAATTAAAATGTTGGTAAAAAAAAGTCACACTTCGGAAGACAAGTTCGGTTCAAATAGTTATAAATAGTCTATATTAGCACCGCTTTACGGCTTAGCATCGATCTACTAAACAGCCTGTATATAATATTTGTTAGAAGAATGTATAAGATATAATGCTGGCACTTCACATGGCGTATTTGTGCAAATATTCGCCTTATTTGGATAATACAAAATCGACTTAATAATAATAGTTATAGAGTATATTTTGGATTATCCAAATAAAGCGAATTTTTGTCGTTTATTTTATTGAGGGACTCGTGGCTAGTTAAAAGTCGTACGGATAGATCGGTCAAGAATAAACTACGCTTGCCGATAGGTAACCATCAATTTCATATCGAGTTTCCCCCGTGCCTGTCGTTGGTCCTGGCTGTCATTCGTAGATCTCTGATTCGTAGTCTGACTACCAACAGTCGGACCCCAAGGGGTCTCTTACCAGTAACTGGGTTGTGGAGGTCAATAGGCAGCCGCAAGACGTTAGAGACTGGTATTAAGCTGCATCGCTGCTGTGGTGTCGTACATAAAGAATAGCACCATCCCATATCTTCCCGTGGGTGTCGTAAGAGGCGACTAAGGAACTTACCAGAGAATGGGCAGCAGCATTCTCTGTGCCTTTTGTAACAACCATACTGCGCTCGCCAATCCGCCTGCCAAGCGTGGCGATTATGGCAAAAGCCCCCCTTGGGGAGGCCTAAGTCCAGCAGTGGACGTCTTTCGGCAGAAATGATTAATGATGAAGCTGCATCCGATTAGACTGGAAGACGACCCCAACATAGTTCGGAAAAGGCTAAGCATATAATGAGTGTGTTAATATTAATTTTCAACCGACTTCAAAAAAGAAGGAGGTTCTCATTTCGACTGTATGTTGTTTTTATTGTATATTTGTTACGCGATTTCTCCATCAAATATAAATCGATTTTTTAAATTATTTTTCTTATGGATTAATTTTTGAAAGAATTAATTTCAATAAAATTTATATGGAAAAAGAATTTTCCATAAAAATTTTATAGAAATTAATTTTGCACTTTTTGAAAAATCAATTAAATCCCAAAAAAATCTACATAGACGACGTTTTAATAGTTTCTTCAGTCTTTGCAGTACCTCTGATTTAACTATGTTACCGGTTCTTAATGGATTTGGATGATAAGAAGTGATAAATAAAAAGCTTTTTTTACAACAAAGACAACCGCATAAATAACTTTAGCATAGTACACACATGACCTTAGATTTGGAAGTCGGTGGCTTTGTTCTGTTTGTTGACTTTAATTGCCACCGACTTCCAAATGTAAACTCATGTGTGTACTATGCTAAAGTTATTTATCACTTTTCAGATTTTGAAGGCGGTTGTATTTTTTGTAAAAAAAAAGCTTTTTAAACACAACGCTTTTTTGTACTCCTTTGTCAACTTTTAGGTACTAGATGTTCTAATGCCTTTTTAAAACTCACACTATGAATAGTTAGTTGATCAGTATACGTAACTTGCATAATTAATGTTAATATTTATTTATTATTTATATTCATAATAGTCAAACAAAATAAACGTATAATCAATTGCATCCTCAATTCACATCTTGTTTGAGGTTTCCAATACAAACATGTTAAACATCATTCCACCTCAAAACTGAATCGAACCCGCTGACTTCCTATTACAATCAATCAAAATTGTGCCTAAAAAAATACCGAGAGCGACCCTCACATAAACTAATGAATTATACACTGACAAACCAATTTAGGGCACCTTTTATAATTCTCATTCACCTAACGAATATATAAATAGAGTTTAAAATTCTATGAATACGAGTTTTTTGACTTCCACGTTTGTTTGGTATCTAATGCTTCTTCGGAAAGTAACTAAATCCTCAGTTTACCGTTTAGGCGCTTAATGGTGTCTGTTTTTTATACAGAATGCGAATGTATCATAAATTATGACATATAACACCCATTTTTGAGGGAACGGGCGGCAACGATATGTCACCTTGTCCCTTTACTTTTAAAAGTCACTTTATAGTCGAAGCGAGTATTATTATAGTAGTGTAGAACAATAAGGTCGTATTAAAACTATAATGATATCGATATGCCTCATAAATGTTTGAAAATATATCGATACTATCGAATAAAAGCATTCGATAGTATCGATAATAAGAAAAAATACTTCGGTGTGTACCTAGTGTATTGCGAATTGTTTTTTTTTTTAACTATGTCGTTCATTAGGCTGACATAAACATTTATTGTGTTGTTTAAATAGCTGCATTTTAGTTTATAATGGGAAAAAATATTAGATTGCTTTGTACTTATAGACAAATAACGAAACTTATCACATTTTAGGCGGAATTATGTCGATATGGAATAAGGTTTGTAGCATGTCATACTCACAACCGCTATATTATATTCAAATCAATGAAAGACATACCTCGTAAATAATAGGTTTAAAGTACATGGTGCTCACATGTATGTGCTATGCAAAACTATTTAATACTAATCGATTAAGTTTATACAATGCAAAGATAATGTAGATCTACATCTTCAGCAGCACCATCAAATGCTAATCAATTAATCTATGAACCCTTGTCATTGTGGAGCAGGACCAGCATCCAGCCATGCATTTTTATCAGTGATGTAATCACCCAACTTATATAACATGCTCGTATGCGTTTTATATAAAACTTTAATATCGTCTCATGTAGTTGAAGAATGTGGGGAGGTATTTTTATTGTAACATTTGAAAACCATGAAAGATGAATCTACTTTAGCCAACCTGAAACCTGGTTGAACTAGTTAGTCCATATTTCTCGTATATTAATTAGTCTGTCACCTCTTTCACCAAAATGATGCAAATGTTTTCACATGATGATGATTTTTACATCATGTTTTCATGTATGTGGGAGATTTATGAATTTTTGCGAGAGAATATTCAGACTCGAATCAGTCGTTTCAATTCTGAAACAAACAAACTTTGCAGCTTATATGTATTTTTATTTTATTTTAACTCAGATCTCATCATAATCTCACTTTCCCATCACTTCGAGCCATTGACACTTGGTAACACGTTCGGGTCGTCCTTTGTAATAGGATATGTCGTTGCACGAGGCGCCGTGCCGCCGCGGCCGAGACGCCAGTCAAGCGCAACGCATAAAAACACTGCACATCCTTAGAATAACAGCTTAACGGATGAAATTGTTTACAGGTGGCTTTCAGGGCAAACGATTTAGATACTATGAGTACATTTACTATTCAATTAAAAATCGAATCCCATTCTTATGATCGTCATCATCATCTCAACCTTTAGAAGCCCACTGCTGGGCATAGGACTCCCCAGAGAGGGTTTCGCCGTATTCGCCATGCTTGGCCGATGTATGTTGGCGATCGCAGTAGGTGTTATGGTACTCAGAAGGACGCTGCTGCCCATTCTCTGGACAATATTCCTCTGTCGCCTTAGGAGTGGGATTGAAAGACAAACTTAACCTTGCTGTTCCAAAAATACTTCCCCATACATCGTTAACTTAACGCTTTTTGCAATATTTTCTTTACTTGTGTTGCAAGACCTAGCTTCTTACCAAATTTCATGATCATAGGTCAATGGGCAAGAATCTATAGGTTTTGATTTAGGACCTTAAGTATTAAAATATAAAGCATAAATAGCCCTATCTTTGGATAGCGCTAGCATTTTTTACATCTTCAAGGTATCGCAAACTAACATTAAAATTTGGTGTTCATTTCATCTTCACTCCACACGTACTTGAGAAAAGCGATCTTGACGTACACACAGACAGACGGACAACCATTAATTGTTCCTATAAGGATTTTTTTTTTCCTTTAGGGAAGCTAGTTATAAACACTTAGTTTCCTTGAAACTACTTATACCAAATTAGCTCTAGTGGTCTACTAAAGTAAGAGTCATTTTTAGTTGGTAAAATACCCATTAATAATCCGATTGTGATGAAAAATACCTCTAAGTAGCAGCTAATCAACAATTAAGTCCGTTGAAGCCTGTTTATCCGTTCCGTTGTTTTTTTATAGGAAAACTGTTCAGTTACTGCGAATAGTACCCGCGTAATTTGTAATCAATTATAATAATAAAATAGCATCCTGAATTACTTATACTTTAAAAGATACCTGCCACTATTTTTATGATCCTACAATAATACAAATATTTCTATTTGAAAAATGTAGGACTGAGTTGCGTGGTAGTGACACATATTTATCGGGGTAATATTATTATAGCTGTCATTGACCTAGTCTCAACAGTCAAAGTCAACATTAGCCAATATTAGGGTGTCACTACACCAATCGATCGATCATCGATCGATGCCATCGGTCGACATCGATGGACTTTGATCGATTGGTGTGGTAGCTCTGATCGACGGATACCGTTCGACTAACTAATCGATCGACTGCCGGTCGATGGCATCGGTCGACGTTGATCGATTAACTCTGGCCATAATCCATTACTAATAATAATCAAGCAGCTCGATCGACGTCGAATAATCCATTCTACCATCGATCGATGCCGTCGATCGATGATCGATCGATTGGTCTGCATGGTAACACCCTAAAGGCTTCTATTAAGCAGCTGTGCTTATTAAACTCAAACTCAAAACCATTTATTTCAAATAAACCATTTACAGGCAGGTAATATTGAATTGTCAAAGAGTCATTATAGTTGCTCGTTCCAAACAGTAGGTTTCTATGGAGAAGAATGAGCAAGAAACTCCAAGAACAGTTGTTAAAATAAATATGTTACTAATTAAATTGCATCATTCATGTCGGATCTAGGGGTACAATGTGAGAACAATGCTACAAGTCGTGTACGTTAAAAGAGGTTTAGATAAAAAATATTTTAATAAACAATTTAAAATTAGTTTAGAATAACCGAGGCAGCTAAGAGATGAGCCCAACCAACGGCGCCCTTTCAGGAACATGACGTCAAATGCGTTGAAGTTCGAACGGTTACAATTTGATCCCTATGAAGTACTACACACAGACACAGAGTACAGTACAGTATTGATGGAATACGAGGATAGATCTTACAGTTAAAGCTCTTACCGGTTAAAACTACTTTTCAACCGACTTCAAAAAGAACAACTCAAGTTCAAGAGTGTTCTCAATTCGTCTGTATGCTGTTTATTTTTATTTTTTGAAGTGAAAACTTCTTTAGGCGCGTTGAGCGTTTTTGGAGGGGTTAAACTTATAGGTTCGCGTCACCGACATGCTAATGCTAATAGTATATCTACAGCTATGAGTAGTCAGGCTGGCCTGTGTACACATATACACTAATACGTTAAATATCTCTGACTGTATCCTGTGCGCGTTGGACGTTTGGATGGGTATAATTTCATGAGTTCACGTCACCAACATGCTATAATAGCAGTACATTTATATTCGTAAGTGGACCGTGTTGTACAAGTAAGGTTAGATTGGCAACGTGGAAAGTTCAGCATTTTTATTAAAGTGGTTTTATAGTTTGGATGTTATTGTAATCGTTTAATTAAAGGATTACTGTTCAATATAAAAGTGAGAATTGAACATTTTAATGTTTTCATAAATAAATGATTTATGATAAATAAATGAATTATGAAAATGAGGAATTTATTTTCATTTCATTTTCATATCAATATTTGCATTTAAAAGTATGGCATTATTTATTATTGATTGTATTTTTAATATTTAACCTTTATGTTATGAAATGAGTATCATTGTGGTTTAAAGGTTATCTTACCAGCGTGGTAAAACCGATTCCTAGATGTTCGATAGTATTTTTTATTTTTATATAAAAATTAGAAAGTTAATAAAATTAAATCTATAAATAAATCTATAAATTTATATCATTTATTTGTTTAGATAATTGATACCACGGGAAAAAATTAAAGATGTCTTCAGACGGTGGCAAAAGAAAAAGACAAGAAGATGATAAAGAAAAATTGCATATAATTTTTGCATACAATTTCAATTAGTCTTCAGTTAATCGTTTTCACTTCTATCGGCAGTCCCCATGACTGCCTGTTTTTTTTATTTATTTTTTGTATTTTTGTTACGCGATTTCTCCGGCAAATGTAAAGCGATTTGGAAATTCTTTTTTTGATGGATAGGGTATGCCTCAAGGATAGTCGCATATACATTTTATCGAATTTGAATCAGTACTTTTTGAAAAAATCGACAGAAAGCGAAAAAATATACATGGATGATGTTGTAATGTTCTCACCTTGTACTTTCAGTCTCTGTTTTGACTGTGTTGCCATTTCTTAATGGATTTGGATGATAAGGACCAAAAAGTTGAAAATAACTTTAAAACAGAACACACATGACTTTAGTTTCGGAAGTCGGTGGCAATACAAAACCACAAATAGAACAGCCAAGCCACCAACTTCCGAAACTAAAGTCATGTGTGTTCTGTTTTAAAGTTATTTTTCACATTTTGGTTTCTCTTTCTCCTTTTTTCTTACTGCAGGGTCAGGACCTAACACGAAAGGAATGATGGGGGCCAGAGTGAGGGAGTAAAGCAAATGAAAGTCCCCTTTGAACCTAACCCACAAAATTCCGAGTTCGCTTCGTCGACTCTTGGATTATTTAATCGGTTAAACATTATGGTGTATGTTAAGAATCATAATAGTAAATGACCAAATTCGTCACGAAAATAATAAATAAAGGATTTTCACCAGCTTGGTGATTGTTCCAGACGGCTTACTGAAGATTCAGACACAATATATTCGGACACAGAACTTCCAACGAACGAAATCTGTCTTCCGCCCTATAGTTTTAAATAAACAGATTTTAACCCGATTTTAAAATTTGAAGTTTTTATCTGACTGTTCAAAATAGTTTTTTATTGATCCCCGAATCATCAGTCAAAAAAATATCGTTACGGACACTGTGTCCGAATATGTTGTGTCCAAATCTTCAGTAAGCCTTACAGACACCAGTGTATCTTAAAACATACGCAGCGCTTCGGACATTAATAGTGACATCTACATGTAGTATACCCCTATGCTACTACTACTACTTACTATCTCCCTCGGTGAACATCTAGATGAAGTTAGCTGTCATCCGATTGTAGTGCTTTGTAAATCCTATAATAATGTAAGCATCGGGACGGATGATAGATCACTTCACCTAGGTGTTCACCGAGCGAAATTGTAACAGAATAGACATACTGAATTGTAATTATATTAAATTCAAAAATAATTGTGATGTAATTGTACCTAAATTGAAAATTAATTTGATGTTCTTTAAATTGATTTGCATACCGTTAAAACGGTGGCACATGTAGCGGTATTGTATTAATATGACCATCTTTGTAAACATACCATGTTTCTGACAAATAAATAAATAAATAAATTGATGTAAATAATCAAGCCAAACATGTGTAAATATGAAGCATATTATTTGCAATGATAATATTGCAGTATTTGTACGGTGCTCACAACTAGTTACGATTCTAAAATTCGCGTGCAAACAAGCCGTGACGAGATGAGCTCTTTGAAACATAAAATAATATTATCATTTGGTTCATGTTTTATATTTTGTTCTCGTTGCGTTTACGATGCGAGTATTAAATAATAAACCTGCGTGGTTGTTAAATACAGGTGGCTGGTAGAAATAATTTTCCCGACATTTTTTATAAAAACTGATCGTCTCAGCGCGATTGCAGTTTCGATACCGGACTAAGTACAAGTAACTTTTTCAGTTCATAAGTACTTTCTAAGTTTATCTTTGATATCACTGACATTGTTTAAGGAAAACTTCGGTGTTCACCGAGGGAGATTTACAATCACCTAGCTGAAATGAGCTGTCATCCGTACGTCTACTTTGTCAATCCCTAGCATCGGGACAGATGATAGCTCACTTCACCTAAGTGTTCACCGAGGGAGATCGTAACAGAATAGACATACTGCTGTTAAATAAACAATTGATAATTAAATCAGTGGGTACTTGAGACAATCTACGTCAAACCATTATAGACTGAGATGTCAGAGCACCACAGAATAGATAGTACAATATGTCGTTATGGCGAAAGCGCTAGAGGCCGCCCTGGCTTTGTTTGTGTTTAGTTAGAATATTCCGTGAATGTGTCTATTCAATCAAAACATGAACGGTAGATGGAGCAGACACGCTCTAGAATGAACCACGTTTGGACAATCGTAGTGTGGGACACGATGCGGCACGATGGACAGACGATTTGAAGATGGTGACTGGCAGCGGATGGATGCGAGCTACCCAAGACTGGGTTGGTCGGGGATCTCTGGGGGAGACCTATGTTCAGCATTAGACGGCAATAGACATATATAGTGATAATGATGAATGAAAACATGACGTTTTGGATTATTTTAAATAGAAGAGCTCATCATCATCTGCCTATGCTGGGTCGGCTTTCAGTCTAATCGAATGCAGCTAAATATCAGTGTACCACGGTATCCCTTGGTAAAACAGGTTGTCAGACTTTCTAGCTTCTGAGATAGAAAAGTTTGACAGATATGTTAATGGTTTTAATTACACGTTTTCGTTTCTGTAACGTCAAAGTTTTTTATTACAATGGAATCAGACAATGAGCTTAAAAAATTTCGCGGGCTAAGCCTACCCATCTTAAGAGGTATGCGTACAACTTACTTATAGCTTCAATACTAGGCCCTGGCGTTGGCCCTAGGCCTATAGCGGTGACGTTTTGCCGTATCTCTGCTTGTCTGATGATGGAATGGGGATGGGGGAATTAAGTTGTGTAATTCCAAAGCATCCCGCTGGTAATGTCTACCTACTAACCAATAGCAGCCAGTTATTATTCCACTGCAGACTTATTCTGGTATGGTTTCCAAATTGGCTCCGTTATTTATGATCCACTCTTGGATCCAATTCCGTCCAAATCCCTCCGATCCAACTTTGTGCCGAGTGGTGCCAGTCGCGATTAGCACCACCTCATTTCTACCCGTGGGTGTCGTAGAAAGCGACAGAGGGATATTGACCAGAGAATGGGCAGCAGCGTCTTTCTAAGTACCATAACACCTACTGCGATCGCCAACCCCCCTTGGGGGAGACCTATGCCCAACTGTGGGCGTCTAAAGGTTGACATGATGATGATTGGATCCAATTTATCCCATTCCGTCAGATCAGAAGGTTCTTATTAAATAGGGCAGATAGCATTTTTATTCAAGCTAAAAGTCAGAACCTCCGTGTCAATGAGCTCACTCGTATTTTTTTACTAGATCTAAAAACCCGCAACTTTACTTCTCTACAATACTAACAAGGTGTCTAGACAAAATCTAGTTTGAATTGTACCACAAAAAAATACCCAGAAGCTACCTGTCTTAAAAATCTAAGTCGTCATGCATACGTGAATCGGTCAATCAAGAGGTAACACGTTAACTTTTATTATGTAGAGGAATGTCTGCTTAAAGTCTGTATGGTCGTCAATCCGTAGTGAGTTGGCACTATCTCTGATACCTTGGTGGTCCAAGTCTAAGGCGAGGGGCCCAAAGAGACACGATGCGTGATCAGTACCTCAACAAGGTCAATTTTACAAATTCAGGACTATATTACAAATGTGAATACACACCTATTACGTTGAGAATACTTGAAAAATCAGTTTTTTTTAGAGATTATTAGTAGAAGATTTTTGTTCGATATCTTTAGTGACCTTCTGCTCAAAATTATCTTAAAATTAATTTGGTCTCTATTTAGGTAAACGAATCACCATACAACGTGGCAATTTGGTCTGCCTTTTGAACTCCTTTGGGAATGTTTAAAAATATTATTTAAAAATATAAAATAAGAATCTAAATAATGATTATTTAAACATGAAGTAGGTAATGTGAAATTTGAAATCGCCAGCACTTTTGAATTACTCCAGAAACTAAACTGTTGCAACAAAAAGTATCTATACAGTCGCAATCATCAATAATGATTATCACCGAATCTGTAGTCGGCCATGACACGGGAAGTGACGTATGCGCCGGTGTTGCCCGCTAATGATACAAAATTATCAAATTAAATAGCTGATTTCTTCTATAAATAATTGGGGCGGTTACCAAATAGGTCGAATTTGTAATTTGACTCAAAAAATAACCGTATTTTCAGGGTTCTTTTCGCAATACTTGTTCGGTTATTGAAATCAGCCAGGCACATTTATGCGTTTCTTAATTAGGTACGTAGTCAATTGATTTCAATAGTAAATCAAATGACGCGTGTTAGATTACAGGGAGGACTGTCTTAGCCTCTAGGCTTTCCCCTAATTCAGATTATTTTGTGAAAAGCAGACAACATAGTACAAAATAGATCTGATCCGCCTAATTAATGTGCCTACCTAATAGGCTTCAGTCATGACAGCAAATACATCTGTTACACTGAACACCAACCAACAATTATTCTACTATGCCCCGTGTTAGTCCCATGTTTCCGATTCAATTCAAATTAACACTAATGCAAGTTGTGTAGTGGCCCACAAATTTGATAATAAGATCGTCTTTTGTTCTGTGAAATTTGTTTATTTCGTTAAAAATCTACTCAAGTCGTGTCGTAAGCAGATTGCAAATACTATCCACTGAAGTGTCACTTAAATTGACTTTGTAAATTAAATCACTGAAGCATTACAGCAAGCATCAACCATGAAGTATATAATTATTAAACAAATCAATAAAGTACTATTAGCTTAGTTTATAAAATACATAAAGTATTCCTATATTTAATGAAATTTAAAATAGTTTACACATTAAATATTCTTAAACTAACTGTTAGTAACTTAATTTGATTCGAAGCTATAAAGTGTGCTTATTTTATTTTATTTCAAAGTATCGGTAGTAGTATATTGTGGTGAGAAATAAATACTTATTATTATTATTTCTTCTTTAATCCAGTTATAATAACATATTTCAGCAAACTTCAATTGTTCACACCGACCAAGGAACGTCAAACAAATTTAAACAAATAAACAAAACAAATACCTATTTAATGACCTGCGCCTTACGGTTTCTATAAGAATGAGTAAAGAACAATACAACTGACCTTCATTATGGGGTTTTGGTAGTTATACAGCGGTTTCTGATGCATCACGCGTGGTGACAAGGAGGCAGGGTAAAGTGGTAAGCGGTAACATTTCAATCGCTACTATATTGCTGTCTCATTGTCGGGGCCATGGCTTGGATGCGTGGAGGCTGGATCTGAAGTCAGTAACGTTAACAAAAGATCTTTCTACCGGATTTGTTTAAGATTTTTAATCGTCATTTTTGCAGGAATATAATACGGTGATTTGACGGTTTAGAAAGTAATGACAATTTGTCATATTTATACTTATTAGCTTTATTGTAATAACAAATTCTGGTGGTAATAATGCTAATGCTATCTTGAATTGTGGGTAAAGGGTAAGCATAATCATAATCATTTATTTGTCAGAGTATGTGTATGTGTGTACAGGAGAAAAAAGGCATAGAAAGGGGGGCATAGGGGGGGTATAGAAAGTTAGCTACTTAAAGTACCTATAAAAATATTACGTACACGTTGCTACAGCAATATTTTGTTGTAAAAATGCCCGTTGTTCCATTTTTAGTACATTGACTGTAGGGCCAAAAACGTTGAAAGTAAAACCTACACTAGCGTCGGGCACACGTTGATTGCCATGGCGTTGAAAATGATAAATATAATTTATTTATAAAACTTATCCTACATTCGTGTATCTTAAAGCCACCGCCGTCACATTCTGCCATCATTTGATAAATGAGCAAACGTCTACGTATTGTGGTGCCGACGCGTCTTCATTTGTGATATTCAATCGGATTTGTATCTCACAGTTCTGTATGACGCAATTAATGAGTTAGTCGCTGAAAGTTAACTCAATCCTAAACTTGGTGGGTTTCCATTTAAAGATAGAGTTAGAATTGTTTCATGTGTTTAATTGTGTTCAGAAGTGCTATTATGTAATAGTCTCCTTTGGTAAATTTATCATACCATGGCCTGCCAAGCGTGGGACCAATTGCAACCCCCCCCCCTCACCCCGCCACCCTTATGGAGGAGGTCTTTGTTCAACAGTGGACGTCTTCCGGCTGATGATGATAATGAGTTGTCATATCTTTTAAAGAATCGCTCTACAATTGTCTAAAGCCGAGAGATAAGAAGTATTCTATTTAACTGTATTCAAAATTCAAATAGGGGGATATTAACAATCGACTCAGGTGTACCTAAGGAGGAAAATATACGACTACCTATTCGTGAACAGCTGAAATCACCGGGAATTCCCTTTTCAGTTTATCTACAACATACACCAAACCGCCTGTGAACCAATACCTTTTTAAGGCGCTAACAAGCGACTTTTACAGATTTTAAACTGACTTTCACGTCAAAATGTGTAGTGTAAATGATTTGAAATAAATATATGTTAAACTAGAACGTTTTCTTAATCATTTTGTATGTGAATATGTTTGATTAAGTTCATATTAAATAGTTTAATTAACTCGTGAAGTTGTGTCTGACGCGGACATAACATTGATAATCACACAAAAACTACCAGGTATATTTAAACGAAACTTTCACTATCTTACAGACAATTTTATTATCTATCTTTTGGTATCGCCTTTTTTAAATTAAAGAATACTATCTTTTATTAAATTTTTTTCACCGTCGCCTGTGTATATCGTCGCCTTAAGTGAGTGAGCTTATTATATTTTCCGAAGCAATCAATAAACTCGTCTCAAGCACATAACTTGGACCAACCACCAAATAATCGTTTCGGAACAAGGAGCAATCACTGGCTATTCCGAACACCTCAAACAGATCTTTGTTCCTGTAACACTAGTAGTCTAACATCGCGGCACCTATTGTGCTAAGCCCGGTACAAAAGCGAGCGTGATGTGGGACTTTAAGAGCTGAAGGCTTAATACCGTGGCCCACAAATCTATGTTGTGTGTACGCAACCTTGCCAGTATTGTAATAATATAGTATCTAGTATAGATAGTATTAAACTGGTTTTAAAAATAATGGATAGTATAAAACTACAGTGTTGTAAAATAAAATAAAAATTGTGAGGAACATCTTAAAAAAACCTAGATAGGTTAGGTTTCTAGGTAAATTTTGTGGAGAACAGAGGCGTAAAACATTAAAAGGTTGACTGCGAAATAATTAATGAGAATGATGACACAAGTACCTAGTACTTAATTTTGTCTGTGTCATTAATGTTCAATGTTTAATGTTTTACTTCTCTGTGATAATAAAGTTTTAATACTAAAAATGTACATTGATATAACAAAATCAAGCGAGGACGGCACCGCGGCTCAGCGATTGTGCTGAAACGGTGCGGCGGCGGCACTTCAGCGTTCAGTCAATATTATATTATCTTTGGTTCAGTCTACATGGTTACACGAATCGATGTCGGTGCGACTACGGTGCCGTGTACACGAGCCCTAATGTGCATCACCGTTGATAGAAAATGGAATGTTAACTAATTAGTATTCTGCCGGCGGTGAATAGCACCACTCCATTTTTCTACCCGTGGGTGTCGTAGAAGGCGACAGAGGCATATTGACCAAATAATGGACAGCAGCGTCCTTCTGAGTACCATAACACCTACAGCGATCGCCAACATGCATCCGCCAAGCATGGCGATTACGGCTTAACCCCCCTTATTGGGAACACCTATGCCCAGCAGAGAGCGTTTAAAGGTTGACATCATGATGAACCGTAATAAGATGGAATTCACAATTTTAGGGACTTAAGTCTTAATGCCCGTGGGTGTCCGGGCTAGAATAGCACCCCCCATTTCATCCCGAGGGTGTCGTCGAAGGCGACTAAGGGAAAATCCGGAAATCGGGCAGCAGCGGCTTCTGTGTACTTAACAACTTCACTGCGATCCCCAAGACGCCTGCCAAGCGTGAGATTACGGTAACCCCCCCCTGGGGAGGCCTTCGTTCAGCAGTGGACGTCTTTCGGCTGATGATGCTGATGAAGTCTTAATGATGATTATAAGTTTCAATTGGTACTTACTTGAATTCGGCGATCTTCGTCTAATATTTGCAAATTCAATGAATGCAGCAGGAAAATTACCTAAATTAAACAGATCTATTCCCTCTGAATTGCTGCTAAACACCTACTCTATTCGTTACGTGGCGCTAACTGACAAATTTTCCTCATCGAATTCAAAGTAGTTTACTAAATACTAATCCTATACTATCATAAGTAGCTTACAATTCACACATACTTGTTAGTTAGTTTGATTCCAATGTCGATAAGCATTTCAAACCCACGGATTATGAAAACCCGAGTTTATCTCCCGTCTAGCTCTGCAATTTCAATTGGGGAATTGTATTATGTGGTTAGAATATCGAGAGTAATTATTGTTCCTTGCAGCATTGTGGGTTACCTATCGTGGAACACATAATTGGCGCAACACATAATTGGCGCAACAACGACATTACCGCAATTGCAAATGCTGCTGAAGTTAGGGAACCGGATTCGATAATTAGCTCGAACAGCTAATTCGATTATTAATTTAGTTAACCTCAGTAGCAGCCCATGTGTAGTCTTAGGTATACTATATACCTAGATTTGACCTACCTAAGAATGGAAATATAGACAGTTAAATAAAATAAAGGTGTATTTCGTCACAGCTATATACCGAGCTATTAACTTCCCTTCTACATTCTTCGCAGCAGTGAAGCTGCGTTTTTAGCAAGTAAAAATCTATTCTTACAGGCGTAATTGTAAAGGATACGGTCCGGATTAGCCACGCCTAAGCAACCATACACGCCAGTCCCCGACACAGCGAATCACGGCAAGTCACGGTAGGCGTAGAAATAAGTGTGAATTAGATTTGTTTCACCGTGAAATATAAATCGATGGAAAAGCGATCTTATTACGCTTGGTAGTTTTATGTAGATTGTTAAAGTGAATAAGAATAATTTATGAAATTTATTTAGTCACACTTAAATTGTTAGTAGGTAGTGTAGTTAATGTTTAATAAAAATATTACATATTTTATTATGAAGGTACTTTCTGTTTGCTGCAGTTGGTTGAGCTTATTAGGACAAAATAAGTTATTGTTTTCAAAATCTCATGCAACTTTATTCAGTTTGGCTTCTTACACAACTTATTGTTATTCCGATCGCAACTTTCGCATTCAAATATTAAAAAAAAACCCAAAAACGTAGTTAAGGTTCACGCCAAAAAAAAAACAAAAAAAAAGCGCCATAGATTTTTTTGATGCTGCCATCCATAGCTCTTGAATTTGCTCGGCACTAGACTTTTTAGGTTTTTGACATTCCTTTTGATTTTTTTCGAAGCATATTTACGATTCCTATGAGACGATATAATTTTTTTCACAATTCTCAATTTCATAGCGATTTGTAAATATATTTTGACAATTATTTTTAAAGATTCACATTAAATTCTAATAGTGCTCCTCAAGCTCTTTCGAGTGACACCCGAATCAACATCCTATAGCTATAAAAGCGTACATACGGTACACCAATTTGTAATTTTACACAACGCAACAATCACGCGCAGGCGCCTACACAAGCCAAATGACGTCACAGGTACAATAAACACTGCACAACAAATACGTACAACCATGTTCTATCTACCTATTGTAACTTCAACCATTGTTATCACCTTATTAGTCTCGTACTTATTAGCGATTGAAATCTGATAATAGTTTTGTATTACAAGGAAGTTTGTCAGCTTTTACAGTGCTTAAAGAGCGAATAGACGTTTTCAGGTCTCAATAAAAGGTTTTATCACTTCTCTTGCTCAAAAAGGCCGTCATTATAGCATACCAGAGCGGGGATAAAATAGCATTTCATCCTCTAGGGGAAGAAGTTTTATTTTTTTATTTTTGTGTGTCAAATATGACAATGAGCCTACAAAAACGAAAAAGTCTTTAGTCATAAGTAGAATAATCATGAATAAAGACTCGACTTATTACTGTTTCATAAAAAAAACACTAAAATCGGCGATCTCTGGTAGAATGCATGCAATGTGTTGCGGCTACAGAAGAAACAAAAAAAATATTTCATATTGTATTGGATTGTTTTATTTACTCGCAATCGTAGTGAAAAGTATAGTGTAACGCACGGCGCTAAAACCCATTAAAACTCGGTTACTATTTACTCCCTCGCTAAAGCTCGGGAGTAAAACTACCTCGTATATAATGGGTCATTTTAGCACCTTGTATAACAATCTACTATTTATAGTAAGTTTTAGTTATGTTACATATTAGCCATAGGCGACAGACCAATATAATAGGCAACAGTGTTTATTTGCCTATCGTCTTGAAAGAAATGCCTGCACTAAATATTATAAGACATCCCCCGCCGCGTGTGTCTGTCTGTTGTAAACTCAAAAATTACTGAACGGATTTTCATGTGGATTTCACCAATAGACACGGCGATTCATGAAGAAATACGGGGTTTTGACACATCACATTAACTAATCGAACTAAGTAACATCGACGACTTTTATTTTTAGTGTGAGAAATCATTGTTGATGGTAGCGCTTATGAATGCGTGCAAAACGCGCCTCGATTTCGCTTGTATGCAACAGTACAAGGGTAGTGGGGTATTTATAATTTAGTTATAAGTTATACGTATCATATACGGTAGTATTTATGTGAAACAAAATATATTCATTTTAAGATCTCAATATAGGTAGTACTCAGAAATAAATTATATTCTATTCTATTACAAAACTGGTTTTCGTACAAAAACATAAAAAACAATTTGAACTTTAACTTTCAATATCTCAAGAAGGTTTGAGTCAGAACCAAAAAGAAACATCACAATGATGAGAAAAACATACATCTTTCGACTCCTTTAACTTTTTAACCACCACAGTCATCTATAAATAACAAATCTTCTTTTTTTGCCCATTACGCCAGGGTCACGACTACATGACAAACTTCAATACGTAATTCCATAGAGTATGAAACTTAGCTAGGCGCCGATGACACGTTTTTGCTATTTTGAAATGGCCGTCAATAGGTTAAAAGTCTTATTACACCTTTTATAAAAATACTAGATACCCGCCCTTGCTTGCGGGCGCAATGTAGATCAAACTATACCTACGTATTGCTGAAAACTGCATTCAAATCTGTTGCGTAGTTTTAAAAGATCTAAGAAGACAACAAAACAAAGTCGCTCACTTTGTTTTATACTATTTAAAGATTACTTGAATCAATAAAGAAAATTAAATTCAGAAAAGCAACCTCGTACCAACTAATATTATAGTTTAAAGACACAAACCTACATGTTTTATTTATTTATTTTCCAAAGGTAAATAAGGCCTGAGGGAATGCACCACCATTTCCGCAGGATGGAATGAAAACTTTAACGTTAAAATGACAATTTAGTTTTTATAATGTGAGGAATCTTATCTTTATTTTTCATTTCATAAAAAAAAACCTCATTCAAATCATTTATTTCAATTAGACCATTATAAGGCACTTTTGAACGTCAAATGATTATTATTTACAACCTTTATAACTTTATTTTCGAGCAGTTTAGGGTTGAAACTCTCGGGTCGTAAGGTCCGAGAGCACATCTCCTTTTTAAGGGCATATCCAAAAGGTTGGTGACTTCCCTTGATCAAAGAGCTGGTTTCACTTTGGTCAGAGGAGTGCATTTTTTGCACATTTCCAGTAGTCGGGGATGTGGAGGAATTTGTTGATGCCTTTTTATACTAGTTTTATGGTTTTATAGTTATAGATTTTATTTTCTATTTCTCGTGTTAATATTGTACATAAATAACCATTATCATAAATATTTTTTTCCAATAAAATATTCAAGTCAATAACAAATATTACGTAGGATGTAAGATACTATAAAGTCTGTTTGGTTCAACCAATTATTGAAAAATGGGTATTAATACTAACTACGGATTAATATCTCAAACAATACGTTTAATGAATAATCCATAAAGGATAATGGCAAATCGAAATGAACTCATTATTTTAATTGGAACGGCATTTCTGTTAATCCGTTAATCCCCTTTCCATAACCTCCTACTTATATAAAAACAAAACGTGCTAATAACGATTAGATTGATAGTATTGTTGGTCGAGGAAATGTCACCACAATCATTTTCCTTTTTGCTTGATTACTCAACTCAACATTAAAATATCTAAAGGCATAAAAAAACTCCTAGCATGTCGTATTGTTTTGTGGCGGCTGCTGCAGGTGCCGAAAACATCAAACAGCGTAAATGCTACAACCTTCTTGGAAGAAGGCTTAGGCTCAAACATATAAGTGGAGCCGTTTGTGGTTGAAGCACTAGGGCCAAGGGGCCCGAGAGCTCACCTTGTTTTTAAGAACATTGGTAAGCGGCTGGTCGACTCTTCACGTGACCTGGCTGGCCTTTTCTTGGGCCGAAGAATTGGGTACTTGACACCACCAATCAATTGGCATACTTTTTATCAGCTGTCAAAACGAGATTCTTTCATAGATAGATGACAATAGCGGCCTGTGACGTCACTTATTTACCACCTCAATTGACTAACTATTCATTGATTTTAAAGCAACTTAAAATCGAATTTTACAGTTATTTAAAAATGAATCGGGTTTTCGGGGCTAAAATAAAATATATTTTAAGATAAGTTGTATTTTGGAATTATTAGTTAATGGTGTCAACAACCCAATTCTACTAACTTTTATGAACGATTGCATTCTAATACTAATTTTGATGACACGGTAGGCGCATTGGTTGAGAGAATAACTATTGCGCTGCGTATCGCGGGTTCGATTCCCACACGGCACAAATATTTGTATGGCCTACAGATAGTTGTTCCGGGCCTGGGCTGTTTGTGTATGTGACTTTATACATATGTTTATAACGCAACCACGACATAGAGGAAACGTTTAAAAAAACACGCAGTCTCTCTCAGTCAAAAATGATAAAATTTAAATACATTTCTGTCTTTGATTATCGGTAAGTTGAGATTGAGTCTACATTTTGAACGTTTTTAATTACTAGTAGTAACTATAAGGTTAAAAGAGATATTGAATATCCAAGTCCTCCTTTTTCAAATATTAATAATAATAATATGTGGGGACATTTCACTCACGGCCATCTGACCCCAAACTAGGGAGACCCTGTACTATGAGTGTCAGACAGCTGATATACATACACAAATATATTTTTCACTTCTCTTGCTCAAAAAGGCCGTCATTGTAGCATACCAGATCGGGGAAAAAATAGCATTTCATTCTCTAGGGGAAAAAGTTTTTTTTTTTAATTTTTGTGTGTCAAATATGACAATGAGCGTACAAAAACGAAAAAGTCTCTAGTCATAAGTAAAATAATCATGAATAAAGACTCGACGTATTACTGTTACTCCCTTATTAAAACTCGGTTTGTATTTACTCCCTCGCTAAAGCTCCGGAGTAAAACTACCTCGTATATAATGGGTCATTTTAGCTCCTTGTATAACAATCTACTATTAAATACTTACATATATATGATATATAATTTTACGGGAACAAGTTTTAAAAGTTAAAAATAAACGTGTAATACCCCACGATCGCTGTACTGTTACATGCACACTGTTTTTTGCGAACGTTACGCTGATTGCGATCTGTGATTTTTCAGCAAAAATAAAAATCGTTTCCCAACAATATTTTTTGCTCTATGTCACTTAGTCTGATAGACAGTCCGCGGAGTGAACGGTTATTTGGTGTATATTTTTGTACAGTGCACCTATCATCTTTTAGAAACATAGAGTCACTTGTGACGTATTCGCATGACTGTTGACATGACTTTTGGAGTCATATTATAACATTATCAATATTTTCGAGTAACAAAAAAGGCCCATAACATAATGTACGTTACAGACTATCTTATATAATTTACAAAAACCACAAAAATAAACTATCGTACACGAAGTGACAGCGTCGAATTGCACTGTGTGGTGTACAGTCACGAGCATAAATTTATGCTTTTAAATTTTGCAATCAAAAGCAATTTTCTCGTAAAATACCTATTTCAACTTGTAGGTAAAACCTATTTTATAGTAATTTGGGATCAAAAATACCATAAGTATTCATAATACTGTAACATTTCAATCAACAGTTTAGAGAAAATTGGAATGAGAGCAACTGTTTACATGTTTTTGCTTGTGACTGTACGCATTAGGGTAGTGGAATTGTATATTAGAAGGTAGCTTACTTTTAGAACTGTCTCACCTAGAAGCGAGATCGATACAACCATAGAATTTTTTTGGTATCTATGTTTACAACCTATAAATACTACATATACAAACAAAATCTTGAAAGCTCGCTCCTCCGACCAAAAGTGCGTTTTTCTTCGTTATTCGGGGGCTATTAACTCATTAATTAAGAGAAACAAACTACATCTGAAAGCATATTATTAATGTTCAATATCCTATCATCACATTCCACTGTCTTATTTTTTATGTACCCTATACACCTAAAACTCCCTGTAAAAAAAATACTAAATTAATTGAAAACATACATCTTTTGCTAAAGTAGACGTGGTATGAATTTGATTACACTAGTAGATAGGTAACTTAAAAATCTTTATAATTCACGTTTTATTTTATGTCAAAAGATGGTTTCTCTTTTTTTATAACAAAAAAACTTAAAATTTAGCGAGTTTTGATTCGGCGGCAAAGGGGAAATGTTTGGTCAAGGTTATTTGGTCAGAGAAGCGCTTTAACGAACTCCATCTAATCATCATCCCTTTAAAACACAAGACGTATCTAATAATATCCTTATTCCTACGTCTGTTTGTTCCCAACGATGAGTCGCATATTTCCAGGCACACAACTGAACTGATCATTTTGTAACGTAATTATATTGTTCAGAAGTTTTTTCTCAACTACAAATTATGAACGAATAGAATTATTTCGAGGACCGTATGATTGTAGGCTTGGCAGTGACGCTGCAAGTTTGGGTGCCTATTCTGGTGATATGTGTAAACGCAGGCTATTATTCATCACGTATTTAAACTGAAATAGTTTATCATCTGCGAGTTTGGTAGTAGGGAATTGTTGTATCAATTATTTTGTTACCGGCCGGCAGTTTGAATCATGTCGACAAAAGATGAAAGTTAATAAAATTGCATAAATAATACAGAACAGTCTACATATAACTAAACCTATGAATATATAGATACATAGTGTGATTATGGCGTATTTAAAGAGTAATTTAATCACAACCGCTCCATAGAATACATAAATAGTATGGTAATTAGTATGATTAAGGCTTTTTCTAAGAGTCATCAACCGCTGCATAGAATATTTAAGGTGTAGGGCCATAGATATTTGAAGTGATCTGGGTGTAGACTTTGATCGGTTTTGATGTAGGCCTATTTTTAAGGAGTCATCCACCGCTCTTGAAGATACCTATGGTTTAGAGCCATAGATATTTGAAGAGATCAATTGGTGTAGATATTTAGAGTAATTAAAGACAAATAAATATAAATATGACGACACGGTTGGCGCAGTGGTTGAGCGATTAACTGCTGCGCAGTGTGTTGCGGGTTTGAATCCCGTCTCGGGGAAACATTAGTGTGATAAGCACTTGTGTTTGCCTTGTGTCTGGTTGTTGTTTATTTATATACGTATCTATTTATGTATATGTGTATGTATATCAGCTGTCTGACAGCCATAGTACAGGGTCTGTCTAGATTGGGGTCAGGTCGTGTGTGAAATGTCCCCTAATACCTACTATACATTATAATATTACTATCTAGGTGCGTTAATAAAAAATAAAAAAATCTTATGAAATTATACTTTCGTTATAGAAGTCAGATCTCCTAACTGTTCTAAGAATATGCATAGCATCAGGTGTTGTGGTGTCCACGAGCTAAAAACATATTTTTAGATTCCCATAAATTTTTCTAAAAGCTTGAACCAGTTGCACGCGTACATACTGTCATTCCTACATAGATTTTTTCGGAAAATAATTAACGAATTTAAAAGTAATTAAAGTAAATTAAATTAACCTTTATTTCAGACTAAAGTCCATAGTTGTGTTAGTATTTTGGTGTTAGTAACAATATTACTTAAGCAAATAGGTTAGTATTGTTAGTTTTCGTAATTAGGTATTAATTACAATTTCAGACCTAAGACAGTCCCCACCCTAAATATATGGGTCTGGAAGGGGCAGTCTGGCAGCAATCATTTATTAAATAATTTCAAAGTAATCCCACGCGAATGCCAGTATCATTACATCTAAACAATATCGTATTAAGCGATACATACCTACAACAAAAATAATATTTTTTTATTTTATTTTAATACTTTCAGAATAGTCGCCCGGAGTAGCCACGCAAAGGCGCGGTTGTCAGTCCGTGACGTCATCGACAGGTGGCAGACAGCACTTGTACGTACCCTCACTCACATGACGACCGAATTCGGTACTTTTTGACAGAATGGCACTTCAAGTTTTTTTAAAAGAACCCGCCACCGAATCTTTGAATAAAGGGTTTATTGAGATGTGTTTGTATTTGTTACATACTTAGGAAGATGTACTGACTGGTGCATTGTAGAAAAGCTCTCTTATCTAATGTGGAAAGAGTTTTAGAAGCGTAATTCGATATTTTAATATTATAATTTAGGTACCTACTAACAATTCAGGTACCTATACACCTATACCTCCTCCCGCGCTCCTCCTCTTTATGTCATCAAAAGCAAGCAAAGCATTATTACCTTACTTCTCGTATGCTAATGTCAACATTAGTATTTGTATTGTTAAATCTGCGCAGGTTTAATTTTCTTGTTATTTATAAGCAGCAAGTTAACAATATCATTATAGTTAACAAGACCAGAAAATGGAATGTATACACTAAAAAGGAATTGAATGCACATTTGATATTTTTACATAATATATTTTTGTAAGTAAAATGAATTTACAATGAAATAATTATCACACAGTACGCATACTCTTGAAATTATTGATCCAAGTCGAACATTGAAAACCGAATGAAAAAATAATAGTGGAAACAATAATCAAAATCAATTAGCTTTACTTCCTGCATATCAACTAATTATACTGAGTGCCAGCAGCGACCCCTGCGGCGGCGCTCAGAACTCATTTTAGGGAAATAATTATTTAGTAGGCTAGGTATTAAAATGTAACGGGGAATTCAATCTACTCAAACTCAAACTCAAACTCAAAATCATTTATTTCAAATAAACCATTAACAGGTACTTTTGAATTGTCAGAGTCAGTCAGTCAGAAAGTTGAAGCTAGTTGCTCGTTCCAAACAGTAGGTTTCTATGGAGAAGAACGAGCAAGAAACTCCATGAACAACACTCTTTTAAAATCAATAATATGTTACATCATTCATATTGAATCTAGGGTACAATGTGAGAACAATGTAACAAGTCGTGTACGTTAAAAGAGGTTTAGATAAAAATATAATCATAATAAACAATTCAAAATAAAATTAGAATAACCGAGGCAGCTAAGAGATGACCAGTCCCAACTAACGGCGCCCGTTCACGAACATGACGCACGGATCGGCATCATTTGACTCAACCATTTTGAAGGGAACCGAATGATCCAACACGCGCGCCACCGTCAGCGAGACATTCAAGTGAGCATGACATGCTCCCAACCGCCAGGGCACATTCAAGTCAATAAAAGACATACCTCGTAAATGGTAGCTTTAAATAACATAGTGCTCACATGTATGTGCTTTGAAAAATTATATAATACTAACATATTGAGTTTATACAATGCAAAGTTAATGTAGATACTAGATTGATAACACAATTCACGTTATATCTTCGTCACCTCCGTGTCGCCCCCCGCTGTCATCGCTGTCCGTACCTGCCGATGTAACCATGATTAATAGATTCCATTGTATTGCTAAATCGCTTTAACAACCCACGTGGCGGCATGTTAAGCCCTTCCAATTACTAACAGAGTTTATCTCATAGGAATATTGCTTCTCATATATGGTCAGATATGGCTAAACGATGTGGCAGCCATGCAGAGTCTCTACAGTACTTACATAGTACCGCACTTGCAGTTGCAGTAGCTCAGAATGATTTATTTAAAAAGTTTTTCAAAGGATCTTGGCAGGATTTGTACAAAAAGAATAAAGGCATTTAGTGAAGTTGAAATTCTCATTCTTATTCTCTTGGGTACCTATAGAGTATCATCAGGCATTTACAATATTTTTAAAACCCCGCAATAAAAATGGATGTTAGAAGTAACAGTTTAATGAAAAGCTCTTTATTTCAGAACGAAACGGCGGCTTACAGTAATAGAAACCCTGTCAGACGTTTTATGGTAAATAATGTCACAAATAATGATTAATCAATGTACTTTTTCAATTCCGTCATAATTGTAAACAACTATTCACATCAAATGTCTGTCATTTTGATAGATCCGTTAATGTCACTTGCTACTTTCTTCTTTTTATTAGCACAAAATGGGCAACGAGATAAAACTAAAAAGTATTATTTTCATTTCAAAATCTTTTAATTATGCGGGGGTTTAAAAATATGGTCAGTATATCAATCTAGTCCTGGTAATGCATTCTCCATATTGGAAAATGTTTTAAACCCTCTAAAAGATTTTCATTTTTCATACAAATAATATAATATAATATAATGTGGGGACATTTCACACACGGCCATCTGACCCCAAACTAGGGAGACCCTGTACTATGGGTGTCAGACAGCTGATATACATACACAAATATATTTTAAATACATACATATATAGATAAACAACACCCAGACACAAGGCAAACACAAGTGCTAATCACACAAATGTTTACCCTGGGCGGGAATCGAACCCGCAACACGCTGCGCAGCAGTCGATCGCTCAGCCACTGCGCTAACCGTGTCGTCAAACAAATGAATGTATGGATCTCGCCATGATTCTTTAACTCGGACTATTAGATAAAAATTCTTACCAGTGGTAAAAATACCTCGAATAAAAACAATACAGCTAAAATTTCGAAAAAAACTGCACCATTTTCACATTCTTTCTTGCGTGCAATCCTCATCATCAGCCGGAGGTCGTCCACAAAGGCCTCTCCCAAAAGGTGAGGGCTTGCCATAATCCCCACGCTTGGCAGGCGTCTTGGGGATCGCATTCAAGCTGTTAATCAAACCTCGGCCAGACTGTTGTGAACAAGCCCTCCACATCGGTCTCCACCGGCGGTTTGCAACAGTGTAAACACTTGTTTGCAACAAAAATTCGTTTGACCTTCTACAACCTCTGTGGACGGACGCGCGTTGTAAACCGCGTGTCGAAACCGCCGTCGTAAACAAAGAGTCGACAACACACTAAGGTGGGAGCCTTGTTGTAAACCAGTGTGGCCGTAAACACCAACCGTGGGTTCCAAGGTGACCTCTGTTGAACCTTTATATATAGAAGCCGCTGCTGCCCGACTTCCGGATTTTCCGTTAGTTCTACGGGACCCTCGGGATGACATGGGTGGATGCTATTCTAGCCCGAACACCCCATGAGCTACGGGCACGTACGTGCAATATTGAGATACAAACTGTTCTCTTCACGTATATTATAGATCTAACTATACTATATATATATATATTTTCCGTGTGGTGTCGGACGTAAAGAATAGCACCATCCCATATCTTCCCGTGGGTGTCGTAAGAGGCGACTAAGGGACTTACCAGAGAATGGGCAGCAGCGTTCTCTGTGCCTTTGTAACAACCATACTGCTATCGCCAACCCGCCTGCCAAGCGTGGCGATTATGGCAAAACCCCCACTTGGGGAGGCCTATGTCCAGCAGTGAACATCTTTCGGCTGAAATGATGAATGATGATATATATATATAACTAACTATAAATCTAACTATAGATTTATCTAACTTGTTGTTGTTGTAATTGTCGATAGTTGCAATTCACCAAGCCTAATCCAATGTTAACGAAACATCTGCAACACAAATGTTATAAGGTATCTACTTCATTCCTTTTGTCGAAAATGTAAACCTAAAATGTAAAATATTGGAATATATGCGCCAATAACATTAAATTCATGTTTTAATAATCATGGCTTACTTGATTTGAAATAATTTGAGTGACACAAAATTATTATAGGTAATGTTACAATTATAATTGTTTCTATATAATTTAAATTTTATGAAATATTAAATTATCGAAATCGAGTGGTCATTGAGATCCACATCTATACAGAAGTTGCCTTCGGCAGTTAAATGCTTAGCTCGGCTTATATTTTATACTTTTTTAATGGCAAATATTCGTGCAAATAATGATCCCTCAAGAACTGTTTTAACCATAAGTTTAGAGCATTTCGACTTTAAATGACATCGCATGTAAGGAAACAATTTTTGCAATCGTTATTATGCTCAATTTAGATCCTCTTTTGTCTTTCCAAATGACTAAAACCAGAAAATGACATATAATTTGATTTATTTGTGTCGAAGATATGGCTGAATGTTTTAAGTGTAATAGCACGCCATACATTTTTTTATTTACGTCTGATAAAATATCTAGAATATGATGCTAATGAATACCGCCTGTTAAAGCGACAGCTAAGTCAAATATAATATTAGGTAGTACTTTTCTAACGCTGAGTTGCACGAAACCAATGTTAGTTGAACGAAGACTTATTGATGCTGTCACTTTCTTTTTGATACAAAATGTAGGGGATGGCATGAATTTAAATCTCCATTAAAGTGATGTTGGTTTCGTGCAACTTAAGGTAAGTCGTGCGTAACATATCTGAGATACAAATCATTAGCGCCACGCTTGAGTACATTTTGTTTCATCTCCTTTGCTGGCTCTCTATCTTGGCGGTCCTGAAGTTAGCCAATTAGCTGCGCAGTAGACAATTTCGTTCCTAAAACACCTATTGCGCAGCCAAACTGCTAACTTCAGGACCGCCAAGATACGTCGGCCGTACTGTACAGTAAATTAATATGTAACTGAATTTGAAAGCACCTTCACATTGTACCCACTAAAGTGTAGGTACGTACTTGTAGTGTCTAAAGTACTTGTTATTTGTAATTGTAAAAAAGCAAAACAGAAAAAAATAAATTAAAAATCTGGCAGTGTTAACACACCTTAACCAAACTTTATAACGTATATAAATCGATTCAATAACATAACAACAATTATTTTATTCTACTATAATAAAGTGAAGTAACTCCACGGGGATGCTAGTCTCCTTCAATCTTAACAATATTATATTTCGCGATACGTACGACAAATACTATTAATTTACTATTTACAAAAAATTAAAATCATTCTATAGAGTAAATAATTATCTGTTCTATGCTTCACTCACCGCGTTAAGCGGATTTTGTGGCCCACGCGGAGAGGCAGCGAATGCGTGGATATGTTTCGATCAGTTAGACTACAGAAAATCATCATCATCATCATCATCATGTCAACCTTTAGACGCCCACTGCTCGGCATAGGTCTCCCCCAAGGGGGGTTCAGCCGTAATCGCCATGCTTGGCCGATACATGTTGGCAATCGCAGTCGGTGTTATGGTACTCAGAAGGACGCCGCTGCCCATCCTCTGGTCAATATCCCTCTGTCACCTTCTACGACAACCAGGGCTAGAAATTGGTAGCACAACATAGCTGAATTTCAAAATATACGAAGTCAAATTTCTCAGTTAAACGCGGATGTTAACTTCTTCTTTTTATTATTTATTAAGAAAGAATGCGATCATGCATTATTGCGATACAACCATTGATTGCAAGCAACGCCCGAGGGTATGTTTGGGCGGTGTACGTGTGTGAGGCATGAGAGTTAGGTTGGAGAGACAGGCAGTCAGGTGAGGTGTGAGAATCGCCTCAAAGGATCGTGAATTGAGTATTTTGTTTGCATTGTCCTAAAGTTGGAAATCCAGAAAAAATCCGGAGCGACTTAGCTTCACTGCGATTCTCAAGACGCCTGCCAAGCTTCATCATAGGGGAGGCCTTTGTTCAACAGTGGACGTCTTTCGGCTGATAATGATCCTAAAACATATTAATATCTGTTTTTAGTAAAAAAAATAAAGTAAAGTAAGTTAAAATAAAGTAAGTAAGTAAAATTAAAGTAAGCAATTTACTAACTTTTCGACGTTCGACATGATAATTTTGATTACCAAAATCATTTAACTCTAAACAAATCATCACCATCATGTCAACCTTTACACGCCCACTACTGGGCATAAGTCTCCCCCAAGGGGGGTTCGGCCGTACCAATCTGAACCAATGGTCTAAATGCAATTCAATTTGAATACCTAATTCACGATAAATAAAGTTCAAAGACTTAAAACAGTTTTGATGATGAATTAAATTATTCCAAAGAATTAAATAATCCAGGCCCTTATCCTGCATTAAAAGGCTGTTTTTCTATTTACCATTCTACTTTGCAAAAAAATGTAAAATTGCTAATAGTCAATTTAATTTTGTAAATAAAATGTTAAGTTACGGACACATAATTAGTACACCTGTCTCGTTAACAACACGACAGCATTTCTACACAAAGCTTTTAACATCAAAGCTATCACCGCTTTTAACTGTATCAACATCTAAAAAAATCTAACGTCACGCACCCTCGCCCAGTATGTGCGTACTCTTAAACTTTTTCCTTCTGATTGAAAATTAAGATACACTAGACATTTTATTTTACAAAACATTCGTTCCTTATCATATGCAAATGGTTCCAAAAGCTTTTTATGTTTATCGTAACTATCAGAGACTTTTAGGATCAAAAGGGTAACAGGTGCGATTTTTTTGTCGTGGGGTGAGCGCCCCGTCTGTGCGTCCGCGCCGCGTATTCAAGCATCACTTGATTCCGGGATTAACATTGTGGCACCCCTCTGGACGCTGACATCCATAAAATGTCCGAATAATTGGATGGATACGTTTGTAACGTGGAAAATTTATTTGTAACAATTTTGTAGGTAGCTATATTTAAAATTGTTTTTAAATACCTAGTTATGTTGTTGTGTTTGTTTCTGTCATAATTATGCAGTGTCCTGAAGTACAGGCTAACGATCTAATTCAGGAGGCAGTGCTTGTAAGAAACCGTGTAACTCAAGTTGTTAATAAAATAATATTTTATTTATTTAGGTAATATACTAGATATATTTCCGTGTGATGCCAGCCGCGAATAGCACCACCCTATTTATACTCGTAGGTTTCATAAAAGGCGGCAGAGGGATATTGGCCAGAGGATGGGCAGCAGCGTCCATTTTGAGTACCATAACACCTACTGCGATCACAAACATGCATCAACCAAGCATGGCGATTACGGCTGAACCCCCCTTGGGGGACACCTAAACCCCCAGCAGTGTGCGTTTAACCTTTAGGTTTAAATGATGATATGTCTAATAATACAGGGACTGGATAATCAGATGCATATTTGCCTATGTTGACTTTGTAAGGAATACACTTACCTAAAAAATCCTGAAATTCCAATTCCAAAAATGCTTGTATCGAATTGACCAAATTAGAGTAGGTACTTATTGACCGACTATTTTGGAAAGCTCTTAAATTACTAGAGTTGACATCGACGTCGGGACCTTATAATGTTTATATCGATTAATAATTTTATAATTTTATATCTTATATGTTAATAAAATCATATTAATACGATTTTTTATTACTAGAGTTTGACAGTCGATACACGTTAGTATCCATCCTGAAATCCCGGCATTTATGCCGGGATTTCAGGATGGATTCTTCAAAATAATTATCACTAAAAGTCTTATCCATGCTTTCGTAACAAAGCAGGCAGGCTTTAGGCATCCGATTATGCGATCCCTATATATGGTAAAGGTGAAGGTTTATAATTAAGCTCATAGTGCTTCGCATGTGCTGCATGCTTTCTGTCTCATATTATTTTATTCAATAGAGATATAAATAAATAATACTAGTAGCCGCCCAGAGGTCGATTGTATTTTTCTATTATTTATTTTTGCTTACTGCGTTTCTATCCCACTCTTCCGTGCGCGACGAAGCACTGCGGATGCAAGTTTTTCTGTCACACTCGCGAGCAACTAACTATAATTGCTTCATCGCACGTTTATTTTAATTATTGCAATAGGTTGGAACTATTGCAATAATTTCCAAAAATGAGGTAGAAAATTAAATTAATTTTAAATCTTTTTGATATTATTTGAAAACTAAAAAAAACTTATCAATTGTTAGACCATAATAATTATACCTAGTCTTGCCATAAATATTGTCACGAAGAAAAAAAAATTTTTTTTATTGCAAATAATATTTATTACTTTTACAGTGTGTTAGTTAAATACATAAATATAAAACAATTTAAAATATAAAAAGCTTGTTCGAAGTGGTCTCTATTGGCTGCAACACAGTCCTATGAACGTTGAGGCCAGTTATCAATAGAAGCACGCACTCTTTCCATGGGACAATTCTTCACTGCGTATGGATTGTTTTAGGGACTCCAAATTATCATGGCATTTAGAGCAAGCCGTACTCTTTAAAACTGACCATAAATCATAATCCGGCAAATTAACACGGGACTAGACGACGGCCAGTCGTCAGCTCTGATGAAGTCCGAAATGTTCACTTTCAATCAAGACTGCGTGGACCGAGCTTTATGACCCGGCGCCGAGTTTTGTTGGAAGGACATACTTGATTATTGAACATGGTGTTGTTAAGAGCGCCCAACCCGTCATATTTCCTATAGAAACGCTCGTACGCGATTACGGCGTTATAACAAATTGTTTTCCAAATATTTTGAACACACAGGTATCTTGTGCTTTAAATCTAGGTTTGTATGAAGCCAAAGATAAACTTTTTTGAGAAACAAATTCAGTAATCACGTCCGAAAATCTGTTTTTTTTTGGCATAATTTTATCTGAACTTTGGCCGTTCATAATGGGAACCGATCACTTTTCCGAAATGTTTTTTTCCGAATTTCATTTTACCGAAGACTATTGACCGATGTCTTTTTTGCTATATGCAATATTTCGATCGAAGTATCATGTGTCATAAGTATTATTTTACCGAACTATTTTTCGTCGATTTACAAATTAACTTTTTGCTATTGGCCGAAGCCTCTTTTGAACTTTTTTCATTTGCCAAATGATTTATTTGCCATATTTTCACCACACCGAAACAACATTTTACAGAATACTAGCGGGCCCGGCAGACGTTGTCCTGCCTGAAAATAAAAACAAGTCCTAGAACTACAACGTCACCTATCGGGTCCAATTGTGAATCTAAACCATTCACAAATCCACTGGAACACACACAAAACATTTCATCAAAATCGGTCCAGCCGTTTAGGAGGAGTTCACTTTCATACACAAGCACAGAAGATTTAGAGAAATCAATAGGCTACAAAATTTTAGTGACAGAAACGAATCGCTGCAAAACCGACTTCACGCAGTCTTGTCTGCCCTAGCCCTAGAGTGTAATTTAAGCCCGCGTAGGCGCGGAGGGGTGGGGCGGCCCGCGAGCTGAGGAGCAGGCGGTTTGAAGGCCCGCCGAAGCTGCGGTGGTGAGCATTAAAACCATCTGCGACGATAAGCTCGCGTGGGGCCGCTCAGACCCCGCAGCGCCGGAGTCGTGACAGAAACAATGTTGTATGCCTGCTTGCATGTTTCATGCTTGTTTGCACGTTGCATGCTTGCTTGCATGCTGCATGCTTGCTTGCATGCTGCATGCTTGCTTGCATGCTGCATGCTTGCTTGCATGCTGCATGCAAGCAAGCAGATAGCAGAATGAAGCAGATATGAAATAGTGTGCACAAACTTTCTAGGCGTTTGATGAAATGAAAATATGGTAATTAAAACAGTGGCATAATTAATGTTTGGAATCATAATACTTCGAACAAATGTTATTCGGCTAAGTCTAATTTCGGTAAAAAGTTTATCGACCAAATGAAACGTCGGAATAACGAAAAAAATCGAATTGATAATACGTCAACTGATACAGTGGCAGACGTGACTTCGAAGTAAAAAAAAACGAAACGATAATATTTGAAAAGTTTTAGGTGAAATGAAATTCGGTCAAATATTTTTCGATCTTATGATAGGTAACCGTTCATAATGCACTCATACATTAAAAAAGTAAAAAAAACAGCTTCATAGAAACCTTGCACATGTAATGGAGATTCTAAATTACAAACATCTTTACCCAAATCTTGCAAGGCTTTTTCAAAAACACGTATGTCCTGAAACAAGTTTTGTGAACTTACCGCGCGCTAATTTTCCTGTGATGTGATCGCGTTCTCACTCACTCATTTATTTTCGAGCTTTGCGTTGGTTGAAACAACAAATTTTTCAATCACGCTAGCGTCGAAGTTCGATCGATGGGGTTGGGCGCTCTTAAGGGGCTTAACTACCTTCTCAAGAATGGTATCTGATACACTTGTGCCGATGTTTTGATACCATTTTCACAAAAATATGGCTCAGTCACTCCTTCATAGCTAACACCCCACCAAACCATCCCTGAAGTCGGATAATGCCCACGTTGCACTCTGTCGACTAATTGGGAAGCTTCCTTAGAGCTTTGAGCATAAATACGGTCATTTTGTTTGTTAAAATGTTGCTCAATTGTAAAGATTTTCTCATACGTAAACAAAGTTTTTCGGTGACCTCCCTTTGCGTACCGCTTCAGTAGTTGTTTCGATTTTACCACCCTATTCTTTTTTAAATAATCAGTTAAAAAATTACCAGTGCGTCTCTTATAGGCTGCAAGTCCTAAGTCATCTTTTAAAATACGCGACATGGTTCTGGGTGCTATCTTCATCTCCCGAGCTAAAATCTTGTGCTTCCGGACAGGACTTCTGCGAATTCTTTTCCTTACTGCTTTGACCACCTTTTGCGAACGAACACTACGTGGACGGCCAGATCTTTTTATGTCACAAACAGAGGAGGTCTAATTGTGCCTATTAATAGCCCGGTACACAAACATTTGACTAATATCAAGCGTACGGAGAGTTCCTTTTAAAACTTGCATTTGGCTCCATACCAACTTTGTGTAATGCAATCACAGCGATTCGGTTCTCTTTCTTACCCCACTCCATTTTAATATCGCAAAATATTGTACAATGTATTGGCGCCAAAATTAGAAACCCAATGAACAATCGTATAAAAATGACAGATTCCAAATTTAAATGTAATATCTTTCTTATTTTTAATTGTAGCAGTATTTATGGCCAGTATAGGTAGTTAATTTCATACAAATTTTAAAAATTATCGAGCAACGCGCATTCATGTGATTCCAGTTAAGTGCTCGCGAGTTCAAATAACTATTTTTTGAACAATACTTGGAATTTTCAATAAGCTATTATATAAATTAGGTACCTATATGAAACGTATTTACGTAAAGCTTTAAATGCATATTGAATAAACGTTTTGTGTAACAAAAGTAGTTAATATTCACGTGAATGATTTAAAATTAAAATTAAGCTATGAAGCTGTATTAATAGGTACTTTAACACCTCCGTAAAATAACCGTTAACAAAAAAGACTGGTAATTTTTGGGTAGTCAGATAAAAACCTTCCAACGATAAAATTCGGTTAAAAACTGTTTTATTACAACTATAGGCTGGGCGGAAGACGGATTTTGTTCGTTGGAAGTTTTAAATCCGACTGTACAAAACAGCTTTTTTATTGATGTCCGAATCATCAGTAAAAAAATATCAATACGGCCACCGTGTCCGAATATATTGTGTCCGAATCGTCAGCAAGCTGTAAAGGATTCGTAAAGGATTACGTCAAAATTTTACCAACCAAAACCACACGGTGATTTTCTTGCTACCTATTGGTAACCAGGGCCTCAAGTCTGCTATTACAATAGTGTCAGAATGGTCTGTAATTGATTTAATAATTGTTGATTTTGACAAGTTTTGGTAATCTACTAATATAATGGCGTCATTATGAAAATCAATGATAGACCATTCTGACACTATTGTGTAATAGCAGACTTGAGGCCCAGGTGTAGGGTCGTGTATTCTCGTGCCGTAAGGCGACGATATACGCCGGCAACCTGGAGCGACCAGACAATCGTATGCGTTGCGTTAAAAACTCTCAAAGTTTAGCCGAAAAAAATAAATAAAAGGTAGTATTCTTAACTTAAAAAAAAGACGTAAACTAAAAGATAAATAATAAAATTGTCTGTAAGATAGTGAAAATTTTGTTTGATTATCAATGTCTTGTCCGCGTCAGACACAACTTCACGAGTTAATTAAACTATTTAATATGAACTTAATCAAAAATATGCACATACTAAATGATTGAGAGAATGTTCTAGTTTAACACATTTTTTTTTTTCAAATCATTTACACTGCATATTTTGACGTGATTGTCAGTTTAAAATCTGTAAAAGTCCCTTGTTAGCGCCTTAAACTGTACACTGTATAGGTAAGTCACTATAATCTCTATTCCTTAAGGGCGCGTATTCGATTTAGCGCAACTCAAAATCTAAACGATTGCTAGAACGGCGTAGCAGCCGTGACACACACTAGTACAATACAATGGTCTGTAAGTGTGCATCAGAAAAAAAAATATGCACGAAATAAGCACGAATCATTGAAATTGATCGACAAACGGCAGCGCGCGATGTTTTACAGTGCTTTTTAAAATAATTGTCTAAAATAAATGAGTTCGTATAACAGACTGAAAAATATTCTGTATATTAAGCATAACATTTCCTTTCATAAAATAAATATATCAGTTATGTTTTTATTCAAATACTTGTAAAAAAAAATTGACAAAGTGAACCGATTTTCTACTTTTTCAACATTGTTTTTTATACATAATAGTATTATTTCGTAAATTTGGCTCTGTAGCTGTCTTTATGACTGTATTTGTATATACTGTTGGAAAAATGCATAAAACTAAATATTTTGGCATTTTGTAATGGTTGTATGCGTCCTGAAAGTTAACTCTGACGTCTATTTTCGTAAAACGATTTGAAAAGACTGTCTTCGCTTCAAAAAACTATAATTAAAAATTATACTTTTACTCTGTAGCTGCCTAAATCAAGACTTAATCTTTTCGAAAACTGTAATAGTCTTTAAATAATCTGCTCACATCATTACGATATTGCTCTGGGCAAAACGCGAAAACATGAAGTTTTCGTCACATATCCTTTGCGCAGTTCAATTATAGGCCACTTACCAAAGGTACATAGGTAAATCGTTCCATAAAATAAAAAACTTGAGAGGTGTCAAGGGACACCCGGATGGAACGAAGTTCCTTTCGATTAATTTTTTTTTTTTTTTTTTATGCTTTGTTAGCAAGAATGAAATTCTTAATAATTAATTACGATCTAGCCTAAAAGACTAATAAGCAATTTAACTCTAACTTAATATGTTACGTGATAGATTATAATATAACTAAAAATAGTGTCCATTAAGACTTTTATACAAGTCTGTAGCACTTTCTTAGAGTCTGATATAATTTATAGAAACACTATGTTCATGTGTTCGATGTATAGCACAATATTGTTACTATTCATTCACTTTGTACACTACACTAATTCAAAAGGTTTAGTTCTTTTTAGCCTACGCACTAAGTCTGTATTGTCTAGCAGCTGAATTGCCTCAACATTCACGTGTCGGTGAAGTCTGTGTTCGTGGGCGTCAGCAAATTTTTGAATAATAGTTGTGACGGATTCCATTTTAAGGTCACGGTGAAGGTCGTCATTTCTTATGTACCAGGGTGCATTGACAGCATCCCTCAGTACTTTATTCTGGAATTGTTGGATTATTTTCACGTTGGTTTTTTTAGTACAGCCCCAAAGTTGGATACCATACGTCCAAATTGGCATCAGAATATGTTTATAGAGGGTTATTTTATTATGTACTGATAGACAGGATTTCTTTCCGAGCAACCAATACATGTTTTTATAACGTATATCGAGTTCCTGTCTTTTCTTTTTGACATGAGCTTTCCAACGCAACTTCGCGTCGAGAGTTATGCCAAGGTATTTAGCTGTATTAGCATAAGGCACCTGCATGCCATTTATATAAATTGGATGATAGTCCAAGTGTTTGTTTGTGAAATCAATGTGAATTGATTTTGACTCATTCAGTTTGATCTTCCATTTTTGTGTCCAGTCATAAACTTTGTTCACAGCTAGTTGAACTTTTTCTACTGCTTCTCTGTGGCTTGATCCGGTGGCCATAATTGCAGTATCATCTGCAAAGGTCGCAATGGTGTTGTTTTCTATTTCTGGGATGTCACATGTGTATAACAAGTACAAAATTGGTCCTAGCACACTTCCTTGAGGTACACCAGCTTTTATAGCTTTTAGCTCTGAATATGCGTCCTCCTGCCGTATTCTAAACATTCTATTTGTTATATACGACTCTAGGATATCTGCAAATTCTGGTAGCATGCGTCTGAGCTTGAATATTAGACCGTCATGCCAAACTTTGTCAAAAGCTTGCGCGACATCTAAAAACACGGTGGCGCAGACTTCCTTATTTTCAAGCGTTTTTTCAATTACGTTAGTTATTCTATGTACCTGGTCTATTGTTGAGTGTTTTTCCCTGAAGCCAAATTGATGATTTGGAATAAGGTTTTTATCTTCTATAATTGGTTTTAACCGTTTCAATAACAGTTTTTCAAATAGTTTTGATAACACGGGCAACAGAGAAATAGGTCTATACGATGATGCTTCTTGGGGTGGTTTCCCAGGCTTCGCAATCATAATGACTTCAGCAACCTTCCATGACTCAGGTACATGTTTTAATATAAATGCAGCATTGATAAGCTTGGTCAGCTTTAGTATGGCTTTGCGCGGGAGGTGTTTTAGAACTTCACCTGTAATGAGGTCATAACCCGGAGACTTTTTCGAGCTTATGTTATTTTGAATTTCTCTCATTACTTCTTTCGGAGTCACAAGATTAATTCTTTGATTTTGTGATAAATGTCTACTCTCAGGTATTTTTATTGAGCTTTCATTGGGTTGAAAAGTTTCTTCTAAATGTTGAGCAAACCTTACCGCTTTTTGGTCATTACTTATGGCCCATTTTCCGTCACTATTTCTGATGGGCGGTATTTGTAAAATCGGCCTTTTTAGATTTCTTGTCGCTTTCCAGAGGGAGTAATTTGTTGATTTGTCATTGGTGAGCTGCAGGAGGTTGGTATTCAGAGATTCATCTTCAAATTGTTGAATTTTCCTCTTTAATCGTTTAGTTAAGTTATTTAGTAAAGTTTTATCTCGCGGGCACCTTGTTTGTTGCCATTGCTTCCTTTGTTTTCTTTTCTCAGATAGTAAATCCACAATTTCTCTGGGATAGATAAATCCCTTATATTTACGTTTTAATTGCGGTGTGTTGTTCCACGCACATTGTTGGATATTAACAATAAATTTGTTTACTTCTGAGTCAAGCTGATCTTGCTTTTTTATCTGAGTTTTAAGGTCGATAATATTATCTAGATCAAGGGCAAAACTTTCCCAATCTGTGAACTTATTTACCAGGGTTAAGTGGCTTTCTTTGAGTAGGATTTTTTGACTAAGCGTTAGTATAATCGAGGAGTGGTCCGAGTTCATATGAAAACCTTCCTCCATACTGACGTAATTGGTAGATACATTTTTGCATATGAAAAAATCAATAAGATCCGGTATTTTCTGGTGGTCAGTAGGCCAATACGTTGGTTTACCCGTGCTCATAACTTCGGAATGTGTATCTTTAACTGCACTTAAGAGCTGCCTTCCCTTAGTTGTAGTAAGTCTTGATCCCCAATGCGTATGCTTAGCATTAAAATCGCCGCCTAGGATAAATCTCTGGCCTAATAATTCAAAGAGATGTAAATATCGCTCTTTTCTTATCATGTGCCGTGGGGGACAGTATACGGCTGCAATGGATACGTGACAAAATTTGGTTTTAACAGATACTGCCACGGCTTGAATGTCTTGTTCTTCATATTTACACTGAACGTAGTGACTTATGTTGTCTTTGATTATAACTGCGCTACCTCCTCTGGCAGAGTTGTCAGGGTGGAGCGAATTGTATACCATGTATCCTCTAAATTTGACAAAAGATTGCTTGGTGAAGTGCGTTTCGGAAACCAAACACACGTCTATATTTTCTGTATCTAGGACCGCCTGCAACTCATTTTGATGTTTGAGGAGCCCATTAGAGTTCCACGCCATTATTTTAAGGGTGTTATTCATTTTTGATTATTTTAAACAGCTGTTTTAGTGCTGGATTCTAGTTTCTCTAATCTCTTGTCAAATGAGGTGATACACCTTAAGATCTGATTAATCTTATCCTCTAGATTCGAAGGCTGTGATCTTTGTTTTACAGCTTCCGCATAGGAACCGGTGTTGGTTAAATGTATGAGTTTTGCAGTTGACTGGGCACTTGCTTTCTGTGTCTGTGGATTTCGTAAGGGAAGAGACTGTTGGGTAGTTGGTACCACAAGTTTCTTTTTAATAATTTTATTTTTCATAATTTGTATCTGCTTAGCTACTTCACACCCTCTATAGTTGGCAGGGTGAGGTAGACCACAGTGTACACATTTTGGCTTCTCTTGTGGAGATTTAGTACAGTCGGCAGTAAGATGCTTGCCAGTGCATTTTACACACCTTGGCTCTTTTCTGCAGTATTTATGAGTATGTCCATATGCCTGGCATCTCTTGCATTGAGGAATGAGTTTGGGATTTTTAAGTGGGTGTATTTCTATTTTACACCCCAAAATGAACTTTATGCCATAGATCTTGTTGACATCTTCGTCATTACTAAATGATAAAACGAACATGTTGAGTGGTTCTTTACGCTTCCAGCTCAACTTGTAGTCTACTTTTTCTATTTTCAGTCCTTGTGTTGCTAGATCGTCTTTGATTCGGTCAGGATGGCAAGAAGAATGTAACTTCTTCACAACAACTCTAATTGGTCTAGCTTGCTTGTTTTCGTACGAATGCCAATGGTAGTCTTTTTCCGTGAAAAGCCTGGCAATTTCTCTATATGAGTCTTCTGTTTTGGCGTTAACCTTCACACAATCCCCATTCATCATTTTTGCGGTAAATGATTCAGCTGATATTGATTCTGTTAGCGAGTCATAAAACGTTTGATAGTTCTTAACTCCGTCTATTATGATTGGCGGTGGTGGCGGCACTTTTTTGACGGAAGTCGCTTTCTCATTATTTTGTTGATAATCTGGTTGGGCGCTTGTTCCGGGTTGTTGTTTTGGAGAGAGGGAGGTGTTAAGCTTCCTCTTCTTCCTGCTCTTGGCCCTAATCCACTCAGTCTCTTTAGCGAGTTCATCCTCGTCTGTGCAATACTCAACGTCACTTTTAGTACGCTGGGCAACTATTATTTTCTCGCTTTCGTTTTTGTTCAAGGGTTCATTAGTTTGTTTTTTTTCCTTCAAGCAACTTAATTCTTCTTGAAGGGCTTGTACTTGTTCCTGCAAGCTATTAATGTGACCATTCAGATTACGTACCATAACTTGCAGGTTTTCTCTATCTGTTTTCTCCTGGATGTAACAGTCATACAACCGCTTTTCCAGGTCGGTTTTTATCTTAATAGACTGCGTAGCCATTATTTTGTTGTAAGGCGAGTTTAGCACCTAAACAATAAATTATTATAAACACTTCATGATTTCCGCACTTGTAACTAGGTCATGACAATGACCCCGATAGATCGACGTAGGTACACCGCGACGACGCACGGCGGTGTTGTGCTGCGTCTGCAGAATACTCTTAACTAGAGCACGCACGCGCGATTGTACGTCTGTTCACTATTGTAGTTAAACAACAACTGATCGATTAATTAGTGAAGGAATTGTAATAACATTTAATTTTTTTAAGTTATATATATATATAACTTAACTTGACCTATAAAGACTAAAGACTATAAAGACTAAAAAAAACACCCCCTAACCAACCCACCCCCTAACCTAACCCCCCCTCCACTTCCCCTAACCAACCCCCCCCCCCTAACCAAACTCCCGTCTAGCCCCCTTTCGCAACGCGCGATAAGGAACTTCGTTCCAAAAATGAAATGGTGTGAACTCCTTGTTAATAGGCCATATCAAACTCAAATTACAAAACATACAATAAATAAAAATGGGCCAGACAACACCAGCTGTTGTCAATCAGGCAAATTACTTTGACTAATAACTTAATCGGCGAGTAGTACATTACAATGAGTAAATGCGTTTCAGTATACGTGTCGAACAAACAGACAATCAAATTGCGCTCAGCGTTAACGACTGTGAAGAACGGAAACTGGTCGTAAAATTAAATAGCGTCAGTGGCGAGCCAATGAGCTCAAATTTACCAGGCCAACCGAGCGCGAGTTGTGACTGGAGACGTGGTTCTGCCAGAATATACCTAATCTAAAAATTTGACCAACTTATACAAAGTTTTCTTTTAAAAACTTATTTACATACGTATTTTCTGTTGAAACTGTTGACGGCACATAGGCATACCTACGACCTACGACACTCCATTAAAACGAAACGATTTAATTACCTACACTTCTATCAAAATAACAGACTGTACAAATATGTGCGTGTGAGAGCGTGTCCACGCGCCGCGAGAACTAAAAGCAGTTTCGAGAGCACGTTCGACGCGGGAAGAGGTGAGGAGCAGAGTTTCGGAGGGATGTAGGGCGTGTCGCTACTGTACGGTAGTACTAATATTTATTCTGTGACATAGGTACAGTTTTAGAAAAAGGTCGACTTTCGTTGTCTGTCATTCATACAGTGGGACTTTGGTGCGACGTTGAATTCTGACGATGGTATTCTGTTGGGTATGTTGTCTGTATGAACCCAACGTATATTAGGGTGCAAGTTTTCCTCTTATATTAAGGGTGATGCGCCAGAGCAACCCGCGAAATTCAAATTGTGGTACGTTTTTTGCAATTTACAGCTCAGTATATCAGGTTGTATTGTAATAGAAAAAATATTCACGTGAGTAACAAACATGTATTTATAGAATTATAATAAAATCATCAATATAACTCTCAAAGTAAAAAAAGTTCGTAACGCCATATTTTCATGAAATAGGCTCATTTCCCCCGTGTGGTCCCGGGTTGTAGAATAGGTCATACCCATTTCTTCCTGTGGGTGTCATAGAAGGCGACTAAAGGATAGTAGCCGGAATGTGAGGAGGCAACATCTTTCTCATCCGTTTTGGCTCCGGAAACCGATACATGGCGGTATAACCATGAATTATGCTGGAATGCTTCTAAATGCCAAACCTGATAGTGGGCAGCAGCATTATCAGCGAAAGCATTTCAGCTCTGCGGTCACCAACCCGCCTGCCAAGCGTGGTGACTATGGCAAATCCCCCCAATGAATAGCAGCACAGATTTACGGCCCCCAGTTCCCGGTAGCTGCACTATTCCTGGCCACGGTACCGGCCACGGTAACGGTGTGGCGGGGGGTGCGAAGAATCCCCGGGCGACGGCAGGGTACCAACACCATAATTTTTACCTGGCAACGTTCAATGGACGCTCTCTGCGGCTGAACGAACACCTCGCTGAATTAGAAGTAGAGTTAAGTCATATCAACTGGCACATCGTGGGACTATCGGAGATCCGTAGACAAGGGGAGGAGACCATAACCCTCGACAGTGGCCACTTACTCTACTTCCGAGAGGGACACCAACCATCCCAGGGTGGCGTCGGGTTTATAGTCCACAAGTCACTCAAGGGCAACATTGTGGAATTAGGCAGTGTGTCGGCAAGGGTGGCATACCTTGTATTGAAGATTACAGAAAGGTATTCCTTGAAAATTATCCAAGTGTATGCCCCAACGTCCGCACACCCTGACGACGAAGTCGAGGCCATGTACGAAGACATAGTGAAAGCTATGTCTCGTACCAAAACATTCTACACTGTTGTCATGGGTGACTTCAACGCTAAAGTGGGAGTACAAGAGAGTGGTGAGTCCAGAGTAGGTTCATTCGGCTATGGGTGCAGAAATCACAGGGGGCAAATGCTGGTAAATTTCCTCGAGGCTCAGGGGCTTTTTCTGATGAACTCCTTCTTCCAGAAGAAGCCTCAAAGGAAATGGACCTGGCGAAGCCCCGATAACGTGACCAAGAACGAGATCGACTTCGTTATGTCTGACAAGCGCCAGATATTCAGAGATGTCTCCGTGATAAACAGGGTCAATACCGGAAGCGATCACCGACTGTTAAGAGGCACTCTGAATATAAATGTTAAAATCGAACGAGCGCGGCTAACGAGGTCGACTCTTAGACCAACACTGCCCCAGGTCGTGGCTGGCTGCGAAAGCTTCCAGCTGGAGCTACAGAACCGATTCGCCTCATTGGAAACCACAGAGGACATAAACGACGCCACCGATGGCCTAGTACGTGTTATCCGCGAAGTGGGTTATAAATACTTTCGACCGGTGAGAAACGGACGTAAGTCGATACTCGCCAGCGAGACTCTGGAATTAATGAGGAAACGACGAGAACTAACGCATGTCACACCGTCTGAGTATCAGGTACTTAACAAGGAGGTAAAAAAGCTGATAAGACGCGACCATCGGCGCGCGAATACCCAAGCCATCGAGGAGGCCATAGCCCGGAACAATGGCTCGAAGGTATTCGCCAAGCATGACGCCTCCAGTTGTCACCTGACAAAACTCAGAACGTCACAGGGCACCACCGTCACCTCGAAGCCGGAGATACTCGCTGAGGTTGAAAAGTTTTATGGAGACTTATACTCCCAGAAAAATTGTCCACCTCAGACCCACGGCGCGGATGATCCACGAGCCAGACTCACACGCCACCTCACAGACGAGCTTCCCGACATTGACATGGGTGAGATCAGAATAGCTCTCGGACAGCTTCATAACTACAAAGCTCCGGGGGATGACGGGATTACCACTGAGCTACTCAGAGCAGGAGGAACTCCGGTTTTGGCTGAGCTAGTAAAGTTATTTAATTCCGTCGTCCACACAGGCATTACACCGGAGGCATGGAGCAGGAGCGTGGTGGTACTGTTCTTCAAAAAAGGTGATAACACGCTCCTTAAAAACTACCGCCCCATTTCGCTTCTGAGTCATGTATACAAGCTGTTTTCGAGGGTTATCTCGAATCGTCTCGCTCTAAAATTCGATGAATTCCAACCGCCGGAGCAGGCCGGGTTTCGAAAAGGCTACAGCACCGTAGACCACATACATACCCTCAGGCAAATTATCCAAAAGACCGAGGAATACAATCAGCCTCTGTGCCTTGCGTATGTGGACTACGAGAAAGCCTTCGACACCGTCGAAACCTGGGCTGTTCTGGATTCCATGCAGAGATGCCTTGTCGACTGCCGATACGTTGAAGTGCTGAGGTGTCTGTATAAGGCCGCAACAATGACCGTCCAAGTACAAGAACGTAGCACAAAGCCAATCCAACTGCGTCGAGGGGTAAGGCAGGGAGACGTCATCTCTCCGAAACTGTTTACAAACGCGTTGGAGGACGTTTTCAAGACGCTTAATTGGAAAGGACTGGGCATAAATATCAACGGTCAGTACATCTCGCACCTACGATTTGCAGATGACATTGTCATCATGGCGGAGTCTTTGCAGGAGCTGGAAGTGATGCTGAACGGCCTAAGCGATTCTTCGAGACGCGTGGGCCTCGGGATGAACCTAGATAAGACCAAAATCATGTACAATGGTCATGTCCTCCCGAGACCCGTAGTCTTAAATGGCGCTGTTCTCGAGGTTGTGCAAGAATACATATATCTTGGCCAAAATATACAACTGGGGCGGCACAACTTCGAGAAGGAGGCGAACAGAAGGATACGCTTGGGCTGGGCAGCATTCGGGAAGCTACGTGGTATCTTTAAATCGTCGATCCCACAATCCCTTAAGACCAGGGTCTTTAACCAGTGCGTTCTACCCGTGATGACTTACGGAGCCGAAACGTGGACACTCACCGTGGGCCTGGTCCACAAATTCAAGGTTGCTCAGCGTGCCATGGAGAGAGCGTTGCTCGGAGTTTTTCTGGTGGATAGAATTCGCAATGAAGTCATTCGCCAGAGAACTAAAGTCACCGACGTTGCGCATCGAATTAGCACGCTGAAGTGGAAGTGGGCCGGCCATGTCTGCAGACGGACAGACGGTAGATGGAGCAGACACGTTCTAGAGTGGAGACCGCGTTTGGGCAAGCGTAGTGTGGGACGCCCTGCGGCACGATGGACCGACGATTTAAAAAAGGTGGCTGGCAGCGGATGGATACGGGTTGCCCAAGACCGGGTTGGTTGGCGATCTCTGGGGGAGGCCTACGTTCAGCAGTGGATGGCAATAGGCTGATATATATGAGATATTTTGTGTAAATGCATATTTGTTGTTCCCGCGAAAACCTTGTATTACCTTCAATAGATAATGGGCTGAAAATTGCAAAAACGTAAGTAGGTATATTAGAATTTCGTGGGCTATCCTAGCGCTTTACCTTACAGAACATTAGATACCAACTTGACAATGCAAGAAATATTTCCGCGCTACTTGCATCGTCATCTAGTTTGATTGCGTTAAATTACCTTCCGCCTCCCAATTGCTACTCTCGAATCTTAAAACTTGCGTTTCATAGAAACAACATAATCACTAGGATTTTGTAAAAGAATGATCTTTTACTTTTTACCCAATCTACCAACTGAAAGGAATTGTTAACTTTTCTTGAGAATAGACCTATCTGTAACCGCATATTGTGTATTTGTGCAAATATTCGCCATATTTGGATAATACAAAATCAACTTTATTTAAATATCCGTAAGGTAAATTTTGTATTATCCAAATAAGGCAAATATTTGTACAAATTTTAATACGCCATGTGAAGAGCCGGCAAAGAGAACGCAACAAAAAATAAAATAAAAATAACAAATAGCGTATCACTTTATTATAAACAACCCCTTGGTGGTTAGTTTCCTAGCACAAGTAAATTATAATCACGATGATTATCATATCGGCCGACGAAAGCCATAAAAATATGGAAAGGGTTACAGTCAACGATATACGCGCGAAATGAGTCGTCGCGCAATGACTTCATTAGTGCCAAATTGCTTCGTGTGTCGCCAGCCTTAATGCGAGTGTATTATTGACTAAAGTTGAGATGTCATTTATTTTTTGATGTTAACATCCGTTGAATGCATTGAATTTAATGACCTACATTATTTTCATATTGTTGCTTGTTCGCTGTCGTCTTAGTTGTTTTTATGCTATGCTGCTACTGGGGACCTAAGGCCTCCTCCAATTCCCTCTAGGAACCAATCCTCGTGGTATGCGTCCAGGTCAAAGTCAACGTCAAATCATTTCAGTCATCTCTATTCCCCGATACCTATCTACATATAATCTGGGTATCTTCAAGGCACGAGAAAACCGGTTTATCTTAGGCAAGCGTCCATCTTAGGCCGCATCATCACTTAAGATCAGGTCAACTTGTGGCCAAGACTATAAAAAAAAAATCAGTAAAGGCGATATTACACGGATCAACCAAATTGAAACAATTCCATTGAAAAGCATTGAACATTGCACATTGAACGACTTTACCAATATACACGTAATTCATTTAAATGACATTCAATGTTCACATATTTCACACTGAGTATGTACGCTTCGCTGTGTGCGGTGCACGGGAATGAGGCGTCGTTCAATCTTCATGTAGGTATACACGCTTTAACCACAATATTGTTACCATTGCTACCATTGCATTGAAAGCTGGTGAGGTGGTGAGAGGTGAATCTAAGCTCTCAATGAGATTGCGCAATCGCATTGAAATGTATTTATATGTCTAAATGCCATTAAAGCAATGTAATTAAAAGCAATATTGAACCAAAATTGATCAGTGTAATATCGGCTTTAGACCATTACCTAAAATACACTTTTGAACGTCATATAAGAAAATTAGATTCTAGTTGCCCATTCCAAAAAGTAGTTTCGTATGGAGAGGAATGAACAAGAACCTCCTACTGACTAAATTTTTTTCATTTACAGGAATTAGATAATTATACGCGAATACGATGTACTCTGCACAAAGACCACTATATTAAAGTATGTACAAAGTATAACAAGATAAAGAATAACTGCTTAGTGTTCACATATTTGTAAAATAAAATATTGAGCCAGTAGACGGCTATCTCGCCACTGCATTATGCGCTTAGGACTAGAAAACAAAAACTACAAGCATTTGATACAACTCCATAAAGTACAAAAGTCAGTTAGCCCTCATCGACTTCACACCCCAATTATCCCGAAAACGAACAGCAAATCACGATTAGAAAAAAAATAACCATAAAAATATCAGACAAAATACTTTCCGTCTGATTTGAGATAATGATGCATCAAACGGTCCATAGGGTCGGACATATGTCTCTCATCGCCCCTCGCCACCCCTTGCTAATTATTCGAGGGTGAAAAGGGGAGTGCATTGATCAAATCACTGATAATGACCAGTTCAGGATTTGAGTGACCGACTTAAATCTTCTAATTGAATAGTTAGGTACGTTAGTATTCCAACTGATTAAAACTCATTTTTAATTGCCTGGTATGGGTAGCTTAGCTTTCTAATCTTTGAAGTTCCTTTTGTATAATTTATGAAGGGTAGAGGTAATGAGTGCTACCTCTGTGTATCAAAGAGTGTCCGTTAAAATGTGTTCAATAAAGGTGGCGCTACAATGGCGACTGGGTAAAAATTTTCTAACTCGGCATCGTTCAATCAAGAAGCTTATCTATAGGTAAGAGTGGAGGCAACACTCTGAACACCTAAGTGAAACCAACTGTGGGCAGACGCTCTCTTTCTGAATGCATACATAAGATAAAGAAAACACATATCACTGTCTCGTTCTTTTCTATGCATTCAAAATGAGAGCGTCTGAAAATATTCACTTGAAAACAAAGTGTTTAGCAAAAGCGAGATTTCGAAAAGAGACTTATAGCTTAAATTTGAATACCGTTCTGCAAAAAAAAACGGCTTTGGTTTATTAGCCCATTTCGGAACTTTTCACAAATGTAGCAATGTCTTAAAATGTGTTTGTATAAATCATTTAGTTTATTAAATCTTTCAAGGAGAATTAATATCTTCATCTGCGTAAATAAAAAATAAAGTGGTAAATCTACACTAACTACTATTACATAATTGGTACTAAACAGTGGAAGCATACATAGTACCAACCAGTACTTTTTAACCCTCAATCTGCAGACGGTAACGTTAGCTGGCCATCCGTCATAATTACAGCTTATTGTTTTCCAACAATAAGAACTCAAATAGTTCTCGAGTTAACAAAAGACAAACAACAAACCCTTCGCTTTAATATTTTAACGTCACTGAAAACACTTGCAAATAACAAATAATAATATGTCTACATGAGAGGGTTAAATTTATACGCGAAAAGCGATTGAATTTTGAATGCAGTAAAAATATTTCGTGGCTTTGTAACATGTCATTAAGTCTGTTGATACCTACATAAGTACCTAAAAATTCATCACAAAACTCCTGAAAAGGTTTGTTCATTAGAAATTATATTGTAAATAAACAAGTCTTTAAATTATTTATCCAAAACACGTGAATTTTTGTCAAATTTTCGCCACCGGCGATAATAAATTCTAAAAATAAATTATTTGTAACTGAATTCATTTAACCCGCTCCCCGCTTATAACTAAACCACAGCACGCAAAGCAAATAGTGGGCTTTGTAAAAAAAAGCAAATATGTGGGGTGTTATCAACAGGGGTTGGTGAGCAAATATAATAAAATATTATCAATTACACGCTACTACTTGTGTGAGCATTATTACTGGTTTGTTTGTTTGTTTAGATATAACCATTTATTCTATGAACTTTGATTAAATTTTATCGGTAGAATTCTTGTGTGAATCCTGTAGCGGTGGTTTGCAACTTTTAACAATACCAGCCCACCACAGTGTAAAAGCCTTATCTCATAAATAGAATGCACAAGTATTTGATCACTACGCTTTCTGAAGACGAATTGGCGATTTTAGACTTATATGAGCTCAGTTATCGTCACGATGTTTTCCTTTAGCGATCTTCATCTTCATCTTCTTGGACAACACGATTGGCGCAATGGCTGAGCGATCGACTGCTGCGCAGCGTGTTGCGGGTTCGATTCCCGCCCAGGGTAAACATTTGTGTGATGAACACTTGTGTTTGCCTTGTGTCTGGGTGTTGTTTATCTATATATGTATGTATTTACAAAAAAAAAAGTATTTGTGTATGTATATCAGCTGTCTGACACCCATAGTACAGGGTCTCCCTAGTTTGGGGTCAGATGGCCGTGTGTGAAAATGTCCCCACATATTATTTATTTATTCAAGATAAACTTAGAAAGTACATAATTACAAATTAGAAAAGCCACATTATTCTTGAACGGTATTTAACTACTAGACCATCGCGACGCCATTGCAAATAAGCATCTTAAAATGAGGTTCGGCTAAGTCAACATAAAGACAGGGAAAAATAAGAAAAAAGAACCTTTTTAGTCACTCTTCAACGTAAGAAATAAATTGCAACGCGAGTGAAGCAGCGAACCTATACTATGTATAATTTGCATACACTTCGGACGTTAATAGGTAACTAAAATACTGAGGCTTAACATAAGTATCAGAGATTGTTGAGCAGAATGTAATGAAATGAGCAGTGTATAAATAAAATATTAATATATGCCTAGTTATACTAAGGATCTTAAACTCACTATGGATGGTGCACAAGTACGTTAAGTCCGTACCCATGTCTTTCTACGGTGCAGACACAAAAGACCACGCAAGCATTACAGTAGAGAAAAAAATATGCAAAGTGACCCTCACACAGAGTGCGGTCGCAAACTAATTACACTAACAAGACTCTGGCTAGGCAGAAAATTAAAAATACTAGAATTCTTTTCGTGTTCTGTATTCGTAGTACCTACTTTTATGTCAACCTTTACACGCCCACTGCTGGGCATAGGTGTCCCCCAAGGGTCGATGAATGTTGGCGATCACAGTAGGCGTTATGGTACTCAAAAGGACGCTGCTGCTCAACCTCTGGTCAACATCCCTCTGTCGCCTTCTACGACATCCACGAGTAGAAATGGGGTGGTGCTATGAGCGGCCGGCACCACACGGTGAGTACCTACTTAATACAAAAAAAACCGGACAAGTCCGAGTCAGACTCGCCCACCGACGGTTCCGTACAAATATGTATGGTTTTCAGACTTTTCTCTGTACTTGTAGTATAAGACGATACTAGTATTACTTGCCAAATTTCACAGTTCTAGGTCAACGGAAAGTACCCTATTAATTTTGATTTCCTTCAGAGTGTCGAAATATACGTTTTTTGCGACATTAAATGGCTGTATGTTTTTTTCACCTTCACTTAGAAGTTTGTTTGTTTTTTTCACAACTTCAAGAGACTGTAGACTTGAGCATATGGTTTTTGGTTCAACTCGATACCTCAACGCGTTCCCGAGATAAGTGGTCTTGACAGACCGACGGACAGACAACGAAGTGATTCTATAAGGGTTCCGTTTTTTCCTTTTGAGGTACGGAACCCTAAAAAAATCGAGCAGAAATATTATCTTTCTACACCATATTTTTATCGTTACGAGTGGCCGAATATCAGAGGACTCCAACCCTTCTGCCGATGTCCCGATGCCGATAACAGAGCGCCGACGTACAAAATGTTCTGTTGTGTCTAATTCAAAAAAAGTTTGACAAAAAGAGGACACCTTGCCGATGGGGCCACTAAATAAATAATAAATAGGTGTTGATAAAGATTTACCTATACTAGAACATAAATGTATGGATCAGCTGTCGGTTTCTACCAGAATAATACAGTAAACTCCAACAGTGTTAGTGTTTAGAATTATGCGTAATTTTTACGTACAACACTGGCAACACTTCATTGTAATAAATTAGGTTATGAAAAATTTTATTCGGAGAGCGATTTACGTAAAAGTAATAAATATAACGTTACTATTTACATGTGAAATGTAATTTTATCACATTTTTTTATGTTTACCGGTTGTGCTATAGCAGTATTTTACGCAACAAACCGTCATTTTTAAATATTACTTGCGATCTGTGTTCAACGGTGCGTGACCTTCAGCACTGACGGCTCGCTGCGCAAACTAGACCTTATAAGGCCGAGTTTGAATACTCGTACTTTTGATGCTCGTACTAGGTTTCTATACGTTATTATTCTAAGCTTTACATAGTATAAATCAAAGTCGCTCCCGCTGTCTGTACGCTTAGATCTTTTAAGGCGATTCTCACACGACGCCGCCGCGGAGGGCGAAGGGGCGAAGGGGATTTTGTAGCGGTACGCCGAGCGGAGAGCCGGCGAGCGCGCGTGTCCGCGCGGTCGATGGGTTTCCGAAATAAACTTTGGACATCGAAGTGTAACACAACCTTTTCCCTCAGTAAAGCGCTTACCACACGCACAAGCTTCACCACAGTTTTGCCTGCGCAGGCCGGTTTGTGAGGAGCGTGTGGTTGGTAAAATACGCTCCGTGTTCCGTGTACAAACCGGCCTGCGCAGGCAAAACTGTGGTGAAACTTGTGCGTGTGGTAAGCGCTTAATCCGCGCGGTAATGCGGTCCTCTCGTGTGCCAAGCGCGCCCCTCCGCGCGGTATACCGCGCGGTGGGTCAGGCGGTGCACGTGTGTTAAGCATCATCGGTTTACATACAAGTCAATGCAACGTGAGATCCGCTTCACCGCCAACCGCGTCGGTGCGCAGCGTCATGTGTTAATCGCCTAAGCTACACAACGGATTTTAATGCAATCAGAGTAATGATTTCAGCAATAGATAGAGTGATTCAAGAGGAAGGTTCGTAAGTTAGTTTGATCTACATTGCACCCGTGCGAAGCCGGGGCGGGTCACTAGGTAAGTGATAAAAAGGTTCCTAGAAGTACTTGGGAGAAGCCTTGGTCCAGCATTAATGATAGCGTGGGCTAGAGAAAAGTAAATCTATAAATAGTAATAAATTATTTAGATAATAAAGCTAAGGGTGTTACCAGACCAATCGATCGATAGTCGATCGACGGCATCGATCGATGGTAGAAAGGATTAGTCGACGTCGATCGAGCTGCTTGATTATTATTACTGACGGATTATAGCCGGGGTTAATTGATCATCGTCGACCGATGCCATCGACCGGCAATCGATCGAATGGTTAGTCGAACGGTAGCCTAAGCTACCACACCCTAAAGATTTTGTTTGTTTGTTTGAACGCGCTAATCTCCGGAACTGCTGGTGGGCCAATTCTGAAAATTATTTCGCAAATTGGAAGCTTCGTTATCATTGAATATTCTAAGCCAGTAGTAGTATTCTAAATATTTGATTATCGAAACATTAGGGACCAGTAGGAAAAATCTCGCGCACGAAATTGCAAGAAAATGGAAATGGGAATGAAATCGACTTCGTCTACAAAAACATTTGTGTTGTAAACGTTTGTGTTAAGATCAATGTTTATTAAGATTTATATTCACATAATATTATATTCATTTTAAAAACAGCTGCAAATGTTGCTGCAAATTTACTTAATCTTCTTTACTTCGCCGTTGCCAAGTAGTTCCACAAAGTAGTTTTTACACTAAATCTCTTCATTATTTTACAACATTATATTCTTCAGATAAAAAAAACGTACTTAATAAAGATTAAAAAGTGAAAAATAACATTTCTTTCGGAAGTCGGGCTTCGGTTCTCTGTGTTGTTTTGTATTACCACCGACTTCCAAAAGTCAAGGTATATTTCACATTCTTAAAGTTGGTTGTCATTTTAGTTTAGTAACAATATCATACAAAGGGTAACATTAAAAAAAATATATCAAACTCATCACCGTTTAATGGGAATTTCGCAGACTTACTCCTATTTTTTATTTATACTAAAAAATATAAATCGGACAACGTTTTATACTACAACACCTTCCCAGAAAAATCTGCAGTCAAATATAAAAAGCCCATCCAAAACAGTAGTTTTAAACCAAATCACGAACATTCTTACATACATACATACCTATATACATACACACATACGGATCGAACGGGAACCTCATTTATTAAAGTCGGCTAGAAATGAAAAACACAGCAAAAATCAAAAACCGCTTTCTTCCAGGCCACACAGTCACAAATTCACAGACCAAATGACAATCGATCACACACCCTAAACCTTTGGATTAAGAGTTTTGACAGAACACGACTAAAGCGAAGACAGCGCAGGTGACTGTGTTTTGATTAATCGAGTAAAAGAATCGGATTAGAATCGACTTGCTCGAGAACTCGTCGTTTGTAGGAATCACTTGCGCTTTGATAGGGTTAAGTATTTGAGTAAAATGATAGGAATTTTAAGAAATTCGTTCTTTTGATTAGGCATTTTGTTGTTGTTGTTTAGTCAAAATAATCCGACTGTAATTAAAAAAAAAGTAATAAACAACAAAGTAAGTATATAATTATTAACGCATACCTGTGTATTTTGTTTTTAATCGTTTATTGCACAGGGCTGTACATATTTGTGAAACTCTTGACTTCCAAACTAAGTAAAACTTGTAGGTATAATGGAAGTCAAGACGCTCTCTTATTTATAGAACTAAAATATAATAAACGGAAAAGGAAGCATTAGGCCAGATTATTTTGCAAACAAAACAGAATTAAAAAATAATAACAAACTTAATTAAATATAACACATATTTATTAATATCATCATCATCATTTCAGCTGAAAGACGTCCACTGCTGGACATAGGCCTCCCCTAGTAGAACCTATAAAAATGGATGTTATTGTATTGTATTATTAGAGACTAGCGACCTGACCCAGCTTCGCATGGGCCTATAGCCTTCCTCGATAAATGGACTATCCAACACAAAAAGATTTTTTTCAATTCGAACCAGTAGATCCTGAGATTAGCGCGTTCAACCGAACAGACAAACTCGTCAGCTTTATAATATTCGTATAAATTTCATTATGCCAATGAATTTCTGATAACATCTCCAACAAACAATAGCAGTTTTAAACTTCTGCGGCATAGGAAAAAACACAACAAGTAAATTCAACTAACCCACTAAAGCCACGCATCACAGAACGCCAAATTCGTTCACACCGCTTTCCTCCCGTAATTGAGCTCACTATTACTCCTCCTTGCACTCAAACCTATCGGATAACAAAACATTTTTTTATATAATTTCTCGAATTTGCACGCACAGCTTCGGTCAAACAAGGGCCGCGTGCGGGTCTCATTACCGGGCCGCGGCGGGCAGCCACGCGCCAGCCACGCTCCGTCCTTCATTACCCACCATTCTCCTAACATTATTGTTTCCGCCACGCGTCTATTACAACGGTTTTAGCTTTTTTTTCTCTTTTTACTCGAGTAATCGGATCGCAAGGGATTAGTCGATCCCGACTGATATGTGATTCGATCAACATAAACATGCCATTTAAAGGTTTTAGAGGTTAATAGTGGTGTTGGTCATCATTTGTGATAGTGGGTTTGGTGTGAGTTTATTAAATTGATAATCTCTTATTTGTTTGTATTTCGGATTAGGTACTGTACTGACTGGTGAAGAGTAAAAACAATGTAAACTCTCCGTAATGATAATTACGTGAAACTGACCATTTATTTATTTATTATATATATAATACTTCATACACAAAGGTACAAAGAGTGACTGCCCTTAACCCATGTTCTTAGGGGTCGGCGCAACATGTTTTATTTTTCCATTCCGTCCTGTCCAACGTCATGCTTACACTAACTCCCTTTACCAAGGGCGGTAAGAAGATAACATGGCAGGTGCATAACAAAACATAAATAATTAAAAAGTTATACATACACATGTATATAAATATATATTTTATGTAATATAATAAAAGAAAAGAGCTTTATGAGACGATTCTGTTTGTGCTGAAAATAAATTCGCAATTTCCGCAATGCATACCGACTAGCGGCCGTAGAGAAAGCGCAACCCAGAGAAGAATGACCTGCATACATCTATCCAGGAATAACATTTTATATACCTATGTCCAAAACTTACGATTTGATATTAACCAGTTATAATTACTTAAGAAGTTCGTTTAGGCAAAGACAATCTCAATTAATTAAAGTCAGATATAGTTTAACAAGCCCGCCACACTATTTCCAAACCACTAAACCACTGCCACTTCTGTAAGCCAGAATCAACAGTGGCGACCACCAGAAAACCGCCGAAGCAATGAAGCTCGTCGAGTCCTAGAGAAACAATTCAACTGTCTTGGCTCCAGCAACAAAATTAAACTGAAAAAAACAGCGGAGGAGTAAGAAAATCATATTTTCCACTTCCCTCCAAATCAAACAGGATACAGAACAGAACTAGGCCAATAGGACCAAAGGGACGAAGCACCACGGATTATAATTGACATAATTAATGGGTCCTAAAAAGTGAGCTGTTACATTAAATTTGATTCCAATAATAGGTATGGCAAAATCGCTTGAACGCACGGAAATTAGTTCTAGTTTCCACAAGGTCCGCATAATAAACTGCTCCTTCGAAAAAAAAATATTGGACGACGACGTAGTCCAAGAAATGTTTACTTACATATTTTTTAGGACAACAATATTTAAATAACATCTAGCTATCAGAAAAGTTAAAATCTTGATTTATATCTTAAGGATTTTCATCAGTATCCATGTACTTATCAAAAGATTAACGAGTCTTACCAAAATGAGTAAGAAAATAAAAACTATAACACGGAATCAACAGGCTTCATATTATATTAAATTAGGTTCATTTTAATAATCCATGTTTTCCAGAACACTTTGATCTATTCGGAAAATGTATGTCTTCCTAAAAGCTTAGATCTTTTTGTTAAATTAGTTAAGTACCAATTAATTGTTGTTGTTGATTGAGCGAAATTGATTTTTTTCAAGTTTTATATTATGCAAAATATGATTTTTAGGTTATTTACAAGATTTTATCAAATATACGTTCGACCAGGGCCTCAAGTCTGCTATTACAATAGTGTCAGAATGGTCTATCATTGATTTTCATGATGACGCCATTATATTAGTAGATTACTAAACTTGTCAAAATCAACAAGTATGAAATCAATGATAGACCATTCTGACACTATTGTAATAGCAGACTTGAGGCTCTGTCAGACCACACGTCGTACACCACGGAAAAAAGGTGATCAACAAGTTAGGTTTACATTTAGCAACTACCTACATATCAATACTCAAGAAAGCCGATTTTAAAAACGAGAAAACGGAAATACGTACACTAAATAAAATAATTTATAAAATCATGCCTCCAAGACCATTCACCATAAAATTGACGAATAGAAACATCACAGTAACATGGATGCGCTTGTTATAATTTTGTACTTTATGAACATTCACAATAGCACTCGACGACTTGTTAGTATGAAAATCCAAGATATATTTGAGAAAATTGAATGTATTTTATTCTATATTTATATAAAAGGCAAAAGTGATTGACTGATGTATCAACACACAGGCCAAACCCTTAAGGATAGAAAATTGAAATTTCGTACACGTATTCCTCATATGACGAAGGCATCCAATAAGGAATTATTTTTCAAAATTCAACCCTCAAGGGGGTGAAATAGGGGATAAAAGTTTGTATGAAACTTTTTATGTTCCTTAGATATATTTGCATTAGGTAGGTATAGGTAGGGTAGGGTAGGTAGGTAGGTAGATAGGGACATGACAACATCTGTAGGGTCAGCTAGTTTAGTAATAAAATCATATTCCATGCGCCATTCATTTCTATGGTATTCGAATATTAACGACAAACAAAGACTTGATCCAAGGAGTTACCAATGCAGTATGCATAAGTTTTCTAACAAGATATTTACTTGACTATTTCAGTAAGCAAACATGATGTACCTTTTCCGAGTTTGATATTGAGAGCATTTTGTAGATATAGCTTTTGGTGGTGGGGCTTATGCTTGCCTCGGTCGGGCCGTGCATGGGTGGGAACTGAGACCCTACCGCGCCGTTAGTCTCGGCTGTTATTCGTAAATCTTAGACAGGCGTTCATCATTATCATCATTTCAGCCGAAAGACATCCACTGCTGGTCATAGGCCTCCCCCACTGAGGAGGGTTTTGCCATAATCGCCACGCTTGGCAGGCGGGTTGGCGATCGCAGTATGGTGGTTACAAAGGCACAGAGAATGCTGCTGCCCATTCTCTGGTTAGTCCCTTAGTCGCCTCTTACGACATCCACAGGAAGATATGGGATGGTGCTATTCTTTACGTCCGACGCCATGCGCAATCATAACAGTCGTTATGAGTAGTTAAAAGCCAGAATGTCTGATAACCAGTCTTGCCAAGAGATGTCGTGTTACCCAGTGACTGGGTTGTGGAGGTCAGACAACCGCTCAAAGTAAAGCACTTTTATTACATACATCTGTTGGGAAAAGGCTAGGCAGATGATGAAAATTATTCTTACAAAGATCAAGAAGTTCAAACCTAAAGTTCTTGTTTCTCAATTATCCAATATCTACGTAAGAATAATATCTTATCTTTCTTTCGTCAGATAACTTTTACCTAAAGATTATAAAAATGTCAGTTTAACATAATTATTATGTTAGTTATATAAGGATTAAAATATCGGCCTTAAATCTAGTATCTAAACCTCGACTGTAGCTTCAAAAACTTTCTAAGTTTCCTTGTCTATATACAATAATACTTACGAAATTAGCATTAAAGTAGGTAAGCTAGTACTTGGTGGCCCAAGAACAATAACAGCGTTGCCTTGAGTATATATTACATCACTGCCGTTACTAGGTACATCACTGTTTGGAGATAAACCACACTGCAACACAAGGGCGTCGCCAAGGGGGGGCGGTAGGGGCAGCTGCCCCCCCCTAGAGATTCCAAAAGGTTCATGTGCCTTTGACTGTATTTAAAATTCATACTTTTCCTATCCACCAAATATCAATTTGCCCCCCCCTAGGCCATCAGCTGGCGAGTCCTAGCGACGCCCTTGCTGCAACAGATAAAAAATCCACGCTGAAACTGGTATAATAAATAGGAACCGCTCACTAACACCAATTAATTCATGAAAAGTATTCTATGGGATGCAGTATGATAAGTGTCTGCTAGTTGGGTGGGCACTTCGGCCAAGTCCCCACTGAACTGAAAGCTCTAATGACTGCTGAATTTTTGATATTCAAGCTACCATTGTAAGTGTTTTTGAACGGTTGCAAGAATTTTTATTCGAAGAATTATATACATACACTAGCAGGCCCCGTAGACCTTGTCCTGCTCTGAAAATAAAAATAGTCCGAGAACCCGGCTACAGCGCCACCTACCGGGTCCAATTGTAAATCTAATCCATTCTCGAATCCACTGGAATACACACAAAAAAAACATCTAAATCGGTCCAACTGTTTAGGAAGAGTTCAGTCACATACACACGCCCAGAAGAATTATTTTATTTAAATTATTTATTTTATATAAAGATATTCGTGACGGTGTCTCTGGTGTTACATAGATTATTGATAGAATAAAATAACATGTACGCTTGTACGTCAAATGCTGTAACATTGCCTACATGCTCAACATTGCCTACATTCTAAAAAGTTAAATTATTGCCGCTGAGAAATGTTTTTTTGCCATATAGATAGCCGACTTGCTTTTAGTAATACCATACACAGCAAAAACATTTCTCAGCGGCAATAATTTAACTTTTTAGAATGTAGGCAATGTTGAGCAAGTAGGCAATGTTACAGCATTTGACCGGTACCCGTTTACACAAAATTAAAAAGCTTTTCTATTAACCCGTTAAACAAAAAACATAAACGCATTTTGCTTAAAATCTCAGCAATTTTTTCGTACCCCAAAACATTTTTACTTCCTCAATTTTGAAGTATATTAAGGGCCTCATGGGGCGTTATTCGAGAACTAGCACACGGTCATTAGCAAAGCCTGTCGGATTCTTCTCTCTTCGAGGACTTAGGAACGCGTGTCGGCCACGTGGCCAACCCTCAGCCTGATTTGCTCATACCTGATTTGTTCGAGTTTATTAGAACGGATTTTTATTCAAACTTTTGAATATTTACACAACTTTTTTGTATTTGTGGTACAGTTTTCGTGGCATGATTTGAATTGTTTGCGTAATCTTTTAATCCGCTGCGGTCGTTTTTTTTAAGGGGTAGTGTAAAAGAGGATCTACTGTTTTTAATAAATTATTATTTCGTTAAATATCTTTGAGATTTTTTTAACGTAACTGACAAGGATTTACTACTTAAGTATACATAATATACCTACCTAGTTAATGCTTTTCAGATTTTAAATTGTGTTCTAAAATTTCTAGTACGTAATACAGAATGATTTTTGGCAACCATTATGATTTTGATATCGGTTATCAAATCGGCCTGTGATAGCCCGCGGTCGAAACGTCAGGGTTGGCCACGTGGCCAACCCTCAGCCTGATTTGCTCATACCTGATTTGTTCGAGTTTATTAGAACGGATTTTTATTCAAACTTTTGAATATTTAGACAACTTTTTTGTATTTGTGGTACAGTTTTCGTGGCATGATTTGTATTGTTTGCGTAATCTTTTAATCCGCTGCGGTCGTTTTTTAAGGGGTAGTGTATAAGAGGATATTCTGTTTTTAATAAATTGTTATTTCGTTAAATATCTTTGAGATATTTTTAACATAACTGACAAGGGTTAACTACTTAAGTATACATAATATACCTACCTAGTTAATGCTTTTCAGTTTTGTAGTAACGAAAACATAATAAATTGTGTTCTAAAATTTCTAGTACGTAATACATAATGACTTTTGGCAACCTTTATGATTTTGATATCGGTTATCAAATCGGCCTGTGATAGCCCGCGGTCGAAACGTCAGTCTTTACAAATTTTTACTATGGAGCCTACATTATTGTCGTTCATCATTAGTGTAAATCGCCGATGGCACGCCGACTGCCATTAATGGCGTTATCGTTACCGGCTATTTACTTTTAAGCTGAAGATGTTCTGATTTCAATTGGACTGCGCCACAGCCTACAAAACCCGGGCCACAATAGCTTTATAGCACAGTAAGTTCGTCGTCGATTCGCCAGATTTCCAAAGGGGTGATTTTGACTAGCCACCAATATCATCTGATTTGAAAGCACTGGAACTTTTATTGTGGACTTTTTTAATGTCTGTGCACGTCGACAAGTCACAGACAGTGACAGAAGTCAAGGTCGAAATTCGACGCGAACACTTCGTAAAGTAATGGAAAATGCCAGAAAACGAGCTCATTGCGCTTTCAGCTGTAAAAGCGACCATTTACATGATATCATCATGTACAAGAGGTGATTTAAACAAATTATCATCAAAATAAACGACAAATTACATAATAGCCAATAAACGTGTTGATGTTTTTTTTCCAAAATAAATTATTTACAAAATAAATGACAACACTGTCATTGGCCACCCTTTTATCTATTCATGCTTGAGAAATATCTAGAAGAGAAAAATTCTATATTCATCGTAGCCTACAGCCTTTTGCACGCGACTCCGCGTGACACGCGTGCCTATGTCCGCGGATGCAGACCAAGTCGCGGATTAAAAAGTAGCCTATGTCCTTCCCCGGGGTACGGACTATCTTCATGCCAATCGATTCAGCTGTTTTATCGTGAAAGCATAACAGACAGAGTTCCTTTCGTTCTTATAATATTAAATACTAGGTGCCCGACAGACGTTGTCCTGTGAATTTATTTTTAAATTTTCGTACCGTTTAACCTTCCCTGGACTTCCACAAATATTTCAAGACCAAAATTAGCCAAATCGGTCCAGCCGTTTTAGAGCTGTAGCGAGACTAACGAACAACGATTCATTTTTATTATAATATAGAAGATTAGTGTGGATTACAAAACAAATATGTTTTTAAATAGGGTGAAGTACGTGAATATATAAAATATCGGCTCATTGATTATAATTATGGATTAAAATTTAATAAACTCGAACAAAAAATTACAAAATGAATACTACAAACTAAGTCAGTAGCGAGTAATGCAGTGAACAATAGCCATCGATGGGGAAGCTATAGCCACCTGCGAGATACTTAATAATCCCACTTATAGTTTTTAATCTCATTGAGTCCGCTACTTCGGATACAGGTGTTCAAACCTACTCGTTTACTATTAATTATATCCAGCCGGTCTATTCTCTCCCTCGGTGAATTTCGGTGAAATGAAGTTGAGGTTAACTGTTAACCTACTGAAACTAAAGAATGATAGCTATAAAAGAGATTTTTACAAAATAAATTGTCGTCATTTTTAAAAGAGTTTGCATTCTAATCTTAGGGTGGGTTGCCTCAACTATACATTGCTGACCGGTAATAGTCAAAAATGGCGCTAACTATCGTAAAATCAAAAAAATGGATTGTTTTACAAAATCGTACGTCAAAAAGTTACCATTACCATAACCGACCAGTCAACGTAATTTTGTGTTGTCAAACAGCTACTTCAAACATCAAAATATTGTGGAATCTCTTTGAATAACTTTAACTGACGGATTTTTATGTCATGAAACAACCCGTTACATTACATCTCACGTCATAGTAACTTTTTAACCGTCCGTATGTAACGTTAACCGACTGTTTGAAACAACTAGCCCTTAGACTCTATCTGTCAAAAATTCTACCAACTTACCTATATTTTTGACAAATTCTTATTTATTTATTAAACCGATACATTATACGTTACATTTTAGAATATTTTGTATTTTACAAAACGCTGGCTTTCTGCTTTCTCAGAAAAGTTGTTCAAATTAACACTCGAAATACTAAACTTTACTGATACAATTTATATTAATTCAATATCTTAATAATAATTATTCCAATATCCGAACACTTAGATACTTATATTTTCTCCAACTTACCTATATTTTTGTAAAAAAAATATTTATTTATTATCAGGTACCTACATCATACCTACGTTATATTTTAAAACATTTTGTATTTACAAAACGTTCTGATAGCTTTCTGCTTTCTCAGAAAAGTTGTTCGGATTTACACTTCAAACCTTTTATTACGAAATACTAAACTTGACAGATATTCTCCTAATTCACTATCCTAATATAATTATTCCAATATCCGAATACATAAATTTGGTATTTGATACCATTGCAACTAATTCAATTTACTAACGAGAGCGGTAATAGATATACAAATGTAATATGCGGTAATAGATGATGAATATAGAGGTACTACTATTGTATAGATTCACGATTCAATATGATGTTTGCTTCAAATTACAGTGGTATGATTATTAATGAAAAGCAGCAAAGTTCATGCAATAACTTGTATTAACCTTTTATCAACAACGTGCCCATGGCACCAAGCTACGAATCCATCTTATATAGTATAATTGGTATTAGTTTTTATCATTTTATGTTAATATAGATGAAATATAAAGAAAAAAGTTCAACTATTAATATAAATTACGATTACACAAGGAACATAATTTGCTAAGGAAATAAAAATAAAATGTTGTTTTATGAGCTTTATCTTCTAAATATCTGACCCGACAAACGTTGTCCTGTCAATTGATTTCTCAATTTTCTTACCGTATAACCCCTTCCCTGGACTTCCACAAATATTTCAAGACCAAAATTTGCCAAATCCAAACGATTCAATTTTTTATTACCTCTATAGATATATAAAATTCTCGTGTGACAGTGTTTGTAACAAAACTCCTCCGAAACGACTTGACCGATTCTTATGGAATTTTGTGTATCTACCTTTATTCAGTAGGTCTGAGAAGAGAACGTAAACTATTTTTGTTACAAATATGGCAAAACGTTTGATGCGTCAGCTAGTTTACGTAAAAGTCTGTCGTGCAGTCGTGACCGTAGGTGTACATGACTGTATTAATAAACACGGAATAAAGTTACACCAAGTGTATTGCCCGAAAAATGTATGGGTAATCCGACGGTGGTGTAACTTAACGGTCCGGGTCAGAATAGCATCCACCCATTTCATCCAGTGAGTGTCGTGGAAGACGACTAAGGGAAAATCCGGGAGGCTTTTGTCCAACAGTTGACGTCTTCCGGCAGAGGATAATGATGATGATGACATGACTGTGGGCAAAAGGTTAAATTCAAGTTAAAATATTTTAATAGATGCAATTAAAATATAAAATCAAAGTCAAATCATTTATTTTAATTAGACCATTATTATAAAGCACTTTTGAACGTCAAATGACTGTGAGCAAAATTGATTCTACTGCCCCATTCCAAAAGGTAGTTCTATATGGAGAAGAACGGGCAAGAAACTCCATACTTACTCTTTTTAAAACGATGTTAACAATATTTGCATTTACAGGAGTTATATAATATACGGTGTACCTTGTATAAAAAACACTATATTAAAGTATGTAGGTACAAAGTATCACACATTAAGGGATGACAGCTAATTTAAAAATGTGCTTGTTTATGTAAGCGTAATAGTCTATTTCCTTGGAAATATATAATATTGTACAGCGCTTGCACCACCAATAACTTCAAAGGAATATTTAGTCATTAGGAAAATATCGTAGTAATAAAAATAGGTAAATTCTATACAAATTTCACTCAAAGGAAAGCAAACTTGCCCGATTGTATATGCAAATATCAGCCCACGATAAAATCAACACGTATATTTGTATTCTTAGATCACTCCCACACGTTTTTTAAATAATAAAAATACTAGGAAGACGTAGCACAAAGTCGAGACCGAAGGAAGGAATGGAAGTTGTACACTCAGACGCCACCACATGAAGCCATACCAAAGTGTATTTTCCTAATTGAATATGACCCTTATTTTTCTGTAATAAAGTTGAAAATCTATCAAAGAAAATTTAACAGATTGTTGTAGTTTGATGCGCTTCTGTACAACTGATAAAAAGAAGGATGTCATAGAAATACTCATCTCATTATCACTGTCATCATCGCTGTCCCATTGACAGCGATGCGGAGTTCCAATATGTAGGTAGTTCAATTCACAAATCGGTAGATGACACCATTAGCTATTCTTTAAAAAAAAAACCGGACAAGTGCGAGTCGGACTCGCTCACCGAGGGTTCCGTACAAATTAGTAGGTATATATCCATATGCGTTCCTGAGATAAAGGGTCTTGACAGAGAAACGGACAGACAGACAGACAGACAGACGGACAACAAAGTGATCCTGTAAGGGTTTCGTTTTTTCCTTTTGTGGTACGGAACCCTAAAAACCTGAATAATTTTCCATTTACTGTAAAATTAGATTAAAACTTGCTTTGAACACAATAAATTGTTTGTCAATTGAGTTGGCAATTTTAATGACAGAATGACAAGTGTCGTCTTTAGTATAATTTTCCATATAAAATCTATGGGGGAAACGTGTTTTGACAGCTCATAAAAACTATGTCAATTGATTAGTGCTATCATCTACCCAATCTGCCTGATTTGAATCTAGTTGCGCATTCCAAATTGTAGTTTCGTATGGAGAAGAATGGGCAAGAAACTCATACTCTTTTAATAAAGGATGTTTACAATATTTGCATTTACAAGAATGATTATTGTCATCGTATTTAAAATCACTATATTATAATATTAATATATAATATATGTGGGGACATTTTCACACACAGCCATCTGACCCCAAACTAGGGAGACCCTGTACTATGGGTGTCAGACAGCTGATATACATACACAAATACATTTTTGTTTTTGTAAATACATACATATATAGATAAACAACATGGTATGGTATGTAGGTACAAAGTATTAGAAGACAAGAAATGACAGCTAAGTTATGTACTCGTACATTGACACATAGTGTTCACATATTTACAATTAATAATACAGTAGACGACTACTTCCTCTATTCCAACAAACAATGAATAGTATGTGAGCCAGAGTAATAAAATAATAAAATTTTCAGACTTATATCAATTATAAGTCCAGGTTTCCTCACGATGTATTCCTTCACCGATGTCAATGATGTCCAAGATATTTACAAAGTCACATTGGTACTTGCCCGGTTTCGAACCCACAATCTCATGCATGAGAAGCGAGTGCCTTAACCATTAGGCCATCTCGGCACTAAATGCCTCTGGTCATTAAATAATGTTACTTGTAATCCGTGGTGCTTGGCAACTGGGCCTCCCCCAGTTGTAAATATCTCTTTAGTCCTATTCGTCTAGTTTTGTTCTGTCTCTTGCTTCATTTGGAGGGAAGAGGAAAATATGTTTTTCTTACTTCCCTGGGGTGTGATTCTGTAAGACCTCATTCTAAACTTCGAATCTGAATCCGCTGTGAGTTTCTTGGTTGTCATTCTAAAAACTCGGTTGATAATTTGTAATTTACACTAGCGCCACTATTACGAGCGTGTCAGCGAGTTGAACTAAATTGACAGGGAGATTTTGACAGATAAAGTATGAGATGACGTAAGAAGTGGCATTCTGTAAGGTAATTTCACTGTCACTTCGCACTCGAACTCGATTCAAAGCGTCAAATATATCAAGGTCAGTTTGAACCTAATGCGAAGTGAGAGTGAATAGCGATGTGAGATGCGAGTTGTTGTTTGAATTTTACAGAATCGACCTACTGCTGTTCTTTTCTGAATTAATTCGTTGTGGGATCCTAGACAGTTGTAATGTTTCTCCGGGACTCGTTGAGCTTTATAGCCTCCACGCTTTTGTAGTGGTCGCCTCTGGTGATTCTGGTTTTCAAGAGTTGCAGTGGTTTAGAAATTATGTGACGGGCATGTCCCAGGTAAAAAAGAAATCCTCTGGTCAATATCCCTATGTCGCCTCTGTCACCCAGCCAGCCTCATTTCCGGATATTCCATTCTCTTTGAAAAGGTTATAATGTTTTACTCAAAACAACAAAAAAAAATTATTTTTCATCCCACCATCTCGGAAAGAGTATTTTTAATCTTCAATATCTGAGTGGAAAAGCCGTTTTTATTCTCTAGAGGATAAAGTAAATTTATCTTCAATATCTGAGTGGAAAAGCCGTTTTTATTCTCTAGAGGATAAAGTAAATTGAATTTAGAACATCGTGTGCACTAAGTTTGTGAATTAAAAAAAAACATTAAACCTATTTACTGCTACCTCTATGGTGCCGAATATATCATACAACTTTTTTTTAATTTGTTAAAAACTCAGACTTTGTAAACGTTTTTTTTTTGCATTTAGTCATTTCCTCGCTGAGGTGGAATGAAAAGTTACGTGTTGCACTCGAGTGCAAAGATTTTTCACCTCGTGCTCTTTTGATTCCCTCGCTAACGCTCAGGATTCTAATTTTGAATCACTCGCTGCGCTCGTGATTCAATTTTAGAATTTTAGAAAAGCCGTTTTTATTCTCTAGAGGATAAAGTAAATTGAATTTAGAACATCGTGTGCACTAAGTTTGTGAATTAAAAAAAAACATTAAACCTATTTACTGCTACCTCTATGGTGCCGAATATATCATACAACTTTTTTTTAATTTGTTAAAAACTCAGACTTTGTAAACGTTTTTTTTTTGCATTTAGTCATTTCCTCGCTGAGGTGGAATGAAAAGTTACGTGTTGCACTCGAGTGCAAAGATTTTTCACCTCGTGCTCTTTTGATTCCCTCGCTAACGCTCAGGATTCTAATTTTGAATCACTCGCTGCGCTCGTGATTCAATTTTAGAATCCTTCGCTTGCTCGGTCATCAAAATTAACCACGCGGTTAAAAAGCAACTTTGCACTCTTGTATAACAAATAACTATTATTTTACCATAATTGATCCAGCTCTTTTTGAGAAAATCAACAAAATCCCAACTTAGATGACGTTTTAGTTTCTTCAATCTTTGGAGGACTTACAATTTCTTTAAGTGTGTCGCCGTTTCTTAATGAATTTGGATGTTGAGGCAATACTAAAAAGCGAAAAATAAGAAGTTTTTTCAAAAAAAGGAAAACCGCCGCTATATAAAACAAAACCACCGCCACCGACTTCCGAAAGTAAAGTAAGTGGGTTCTGTGCTAAAGTTATTTATCACTTTGTAGTTTTTAATGGAGGTTTTCTTTTTTTTTACTTCCGAATACTATATAATATAAACATCCAAATTGAAAATTCGGTAAAAACAAAAAAAAACAGCGCATAAAATATAATAGTCCTTTTCATGTTTTATTTGGTGGCACCTCTATTCCGAAACTATTGAACAATGACCTATGATCCGTACCACGGGAAAAATACACAATGCAATAACCCAACAATACTTTCGAAAAACCATTTCCCAAGAACGGCGCCCTTTGTTCTAATAAAACTGGCCAAGTGTGCGTTGAATTACTCGCAGTGAAGGGTTCCGTAACCAGAACCACTATAGGAATAGTAATTAGACTTAAGTTCACACAATATTTTCCCAGATATCGATATTTTACGGATTATATCGATACATAATCAATACCGAATGTTTTAGCTAAGCAATATAAGTGATTAATATTCTGACAAAGATAAGTAAAGCTATATCGGTTTTCAATATAAAAAAAAATCATTTATTATGGTATCAACGGGTTTCTTTGGATTTGAACTGCCCAATTTCAGTGATAATAAAGGACGGATTGAGAGATAGTCATTGCCAATCTATAAGGGTACGAGGACGCACAACTGCGGATCCCTAGAAAGGGTGATACGTGAGTTTAGGTTTGTTTTTTGACCCTAACAATGGAGCAGGAGAGGGCACTAGGGCGCGCCACGTGGCCAGGCAAAACCATTGTCTTCTCCGTCACATGAATAGGAGCTTTAACAGAGCGAGAATACAAGCCTATTTTGTTGTGGAATATCTTGTGGTGGATGTTAGAATGAATATACGGGAGGGTATTGCGTTCGTTTGCGGGGCTTTTATGTGTAAAGTGTAGTATATTTTTTATATACAATATCAAAGTTTTTGTTTAATAAAACGCAAGTGGATAAAGCTATAAGGCAAAAAATCGATCATGTGTGTCCTAAATATTCTACAATAAAATCAGAAAATTGTCTACTTAAATTCTAAATTCTAAAATCTTCTCCACCGTGTCGCTAGAATAAAGGATTACCTATAATAATTAAAAAATAATCCTTACCTCTGTAATTTGATGTAAAAATTTTCATATTTATAGATAGTGGGTAACTAGGTGTTATACTCGGTGTTGAATAAGATATCTAACTTCTCGTCTTTTCCACTCATACATCATCATTTTCTGCCTATGTCACAATCTCTTTCTACCACAAATAATATATTACCTTGTTAAACGCACTGGCACTTAACCTGAAAAAAATGCGAGTAACTAACAGAGCTTCTGCAACGTAACCGCCAGAACAGAACTCCCGTATGTTTCTCAAATTTTGCGCCCTAGTTACTCGTGACGCCTAGCAACATGTTGCAGTGCGGAGTTACGAAGTACCCCAGTCGAAAAGTTATTACACCTTGTATTACTGACGCGCTCCATTGATTTGACGTAAACCCATTAATTTGTATGTACCAGTTTCACGCTGGTATTAGGGTAAAAAAGGGTCGTTAGAAGAGGTGCTGTCAATTGGAGTATAACGAGATTTTTAAGGGTAAGGGAAGTTATTCCCTTACCCTTAAAAAAGGTTGCTAGGATTCAAATATGATTGTGATTTTTGCATTAAATCGAACTCGAGTAATTTAATGTGAACATCTTTAACAATAATAATAAAACCTTTGTTTCTGACAATGTCCATAGTACCTAATTACAAGTTGGGTAGGGTTACGAAATTTGAGCACAAATAAACGTTTTCAGGATATTTGAGCCCTGTTTATCCGCAGAGACCTGTAGGATGCTGTTAGTACTACCCCCTCTTTGCCTAATAACGACGCAAGCCGCTTGTGCATGATGGCATGAAAGTCGTCTACCCTGACCTGCCTACCTAACCTACGAAAACACACTGAAACTATACTCAAATATATGAAAACGTGTAAATATAAATATCAACTGAAAATCGTACGTACGCTTTATAAAACTTATTTCTATGAACATTAAGCCTGTGATTCAGGTATAGGCAGAGGCCGTTCAGTGCCCTATACCCAATGGATTTAGGATGTTGTTAGGGCTGCCCCGTTTTCGTAATGTCTCCAGTGTGTTTTCGTAGGTTAGGTAGGCAGGTCAGGGTAGACGACTTTCATGCCATCATGCACAAGCGGCTTGCGTCGTTATTAGGCAAAGAGGGGGTAGTACCAACAGCATCCTACAGGTCACTGCGGATAAACAGGGCTCAAATATCCTGAAAACGTTTATTTGTGCTCAAATTTCGTAACCCTACCCAACTTGTAATTAGGTACTATGGACATTGTCAGAAACAAAGGTTTTATTATTATTGTTAAAGATATTCACATTAAATTACTCGAGTTCGATTTAAGGCAAAAATCACAATCATATTTGAATCCTAGCAACCTTTTGGAAGACCATACCAAAAAAAATCATTCCACACCATTCATTTATCGAACCGAATGAAGCCACGAAAAGGTCAAGAAAAAAAAAAAGAAAAATAACAAGAAAGTGACAAAAAGCCGTGTTCGAGATGACAACGTCATCGGAGCGATCTCGCTGGACGATCAATTATGTATGATTCATTGCGCTCGCTCAGGCTCGGTGTGTCACCAGCACAGGCTGGTCCAAAATATTATGATTTTAAGATTTTATCGATGTTTTCAATAAATAAATCTGTTGCGACATTGTTTCTACCTTGTGGGTATTTGAAGAAAAAAACGTTAAAAACATGGAACGTTTACCTTAGATCAGTCATTGTTGAACTGGAACGAGGAACTCTCTCAGTCATGCGATGATTCGCTTAGGTACCTATTGGCTGATGTAAGAAATTTAACTGGCCATTAAGCCTTCCTTATATCTTTATGCAAGTCCAACAAAAATAAAATGAAACTGCAGATTCAATCCAGACCATGAAATGTACAGGGGGCCAAGTCTGCTATTTTTATAATTTCGTCATTCCAACACGATCCCATTGTCATTTTGCTAAAAGTTCGTAATCTGCTAATTTCATAATGGTCAATCATTGGTCTATCGAATTAAAAGGAATGACTGCACAATGACGTTCTATTGGTAGGTCGCTGACCAAAGGAACTATCAAAATTTTAGCAGATTACCGCCTAAGTCAGTTATTCAGTTGTCATTTTGTACGAGATTACCATTCTATAACATTTCTTTTAATGGCGTGTCAGTGGTTGACCATTGGAAAGTCATAATGACGCCATTATATTAGTAGATTACCAAACATGTCAAAATCAACAATTATGAAATCAATGATAGACCATTTTGACACTATTGTAATAGCAGACTTGAGGCCCTGGACTGGCGTAATCGCCTGCCACTATATTTAAATAGGGCGTAAATCTACTCGGCTCGACGTCCTTGCGCCTATTGATTCCAGGTAGGTAGGTTGTTTACAGAAGTCCCAGACGGCTTGTAGGGATCTTGAGTGTTGAGAATAGGGGTTACTTACTCAATGAAGACACATAAATAAATCTTCAAGACTGTTTTGGAAGTAATTAATGAACTAATTGATGAACTCTGGGCTTATACTTCCCGCCTCCCAGTTTGTACAATTATCTCCCAAGCCTAATACTCAAGCAAGAGGAACTATGGTAGTCCATGGTAGCAGGTAGGAGTCTAACAAAACCCTCCATTATCCTCCCAGACGTACGTAGGGTACCTATCTATGAGGATTTTTGCAACAAAAGCGGCACTAGATCCTTGCAAGTTCAATTACCTAAAATACTCAGTTACAAATTCAGTTTGATTGTGTGCATTTTCCAATAAGTAGAATAAAGAGGATTTGTACTAAGCTGTGTTCACTGGAATACGCCGTTGTATAAAGTTGAAGCACTAGGTCCGGTTCACTCAGACACAAGTAACTTCCAGGAAACAGTTCGGACCTCAAACACTCTAGCCTACCTAGGGATAATGTTAAAGTGTTTGAGGTCCAAACTGTTTCCCTCCTGAATCTTTTGAAGCATTCCTTCAAAAGATTCTCGCCGGATGGATTCACCTATTCCGAGTATTTTGCCCACATTTTCAAAAGTATTATAACGATCTACTTATATAAATGGTCGACATTTTCCAAAAAACATACTCACATACCTAACTTTAACAATAATATAATTCGACTAGCGGGCCTGGAAGACGTTGTCTGCCCTCAAAATAAAAAATCCTACAATTCGACTGCAGCGCCATCTACCGGGTCCAATTGTGAATCTAAACCATTCTCGAATCCACTGGAATACACACAAAAAAAGTATCAAAATCGGTCCAGCCGTTTAGGAGGAGTTCACTTTCAAACACACGCACAGAAGATTTTTATGTACAAGAAGATGTAATTAAAATGATAAAAGTCGTTAGATCATTTTTTATTATATTAAATAAATTATTTACGTATTTTTTTAATATGTTCAGTGTAAAATCAAAATAAATCAAACTTTGTCTTTGCACTTTTAACCTGAAAAATTCTTGCAGCGAAATAAAAACAATCGTAGCTAAAGGAGACGCTATTTTTTATCACAAGAAAATAAAACTAGAAACAAAAATAGTAAATAAATATTAGATTGAAATAGCTGGACTTTTTACAACTGTGACTATAATTAAATTTTCTTTATCCTTATTAGTACAAATAAAACAAAGGCTAGTTAATTAGCTCTAGCCTTAGTTGTTTGTTGCTTTCTCAAGAACTTTTGTCTTAGACGAGTTTATTTTCTAGAAATGTTATTATTGTTGCTTTGTCTTCTTTGCATCCTCTTGGATACTATTTGTAATGTAAGTTGCAGTCAGTTTATTCTAATTCAAATTCATTTATTGTTTGTCACAGGTGGAGAAGAAGCTCTTATCATAATAATATACATATAGATCGCTGTATCATACCCATAGGGTGTACAATATTTAAGAATAATTTAGAATCGATCCATTAATATTTATATCTATTATTATTGCAGAAATACTTTGTAATTAATTAATTATTACTCATGTGAAAATACATTATGATTCATTACTATTATTAAACATGTCAAAATATATTATCATTTATACCAGAGAATTCGTATGACAAAGTTTAGTCGAAAAAAATAAATAAAGGATAGTATTCTTTAACTTAAAAAAAAAGGCGTATACTAAAAGGTAGATAATGAAATTGTCTGTAAGATAGTGTAAGTTTCGTTTAATTATACCTGGTAGATTTTGGGCGATTGTCAATGTTTTGTCCGCGTCAGACACAACTTCACGAGTTAATTAAACTATTTAACATGAATATAATCAAAAATATTCACATACTAAATGATTAGGAGAATGTTCTAGTTTAACATAATATATTTTTTTCAAATCATTTACACTACACATTTTGACGTGATTGTCCGTTTAAAATCTGTAAAAGTCGTTAAGTAGCCCCTTAATATGTCAATTTTTAGTCTCATGTGTATCATCATCATTTCGGTGATAAGGATGCAGCCAACGATGGAGGTGTTGGTAACTTAGAAAACTATGGTAGGTAGGTATTCTTATTTATAGTCACCTCAGCGAATCATAGTCCATATCGACCATTTCCGTTTTATTTTTATAGCTACAATGGCCACTTGTATATCCATTAACAAGAAGTATCTATCTAGAATCTAGATCATTGTCTTCTTACAAGCAGTGACAGTTCTCGAAAAAGAAATGTAATCATACTCTGTCGAGACATTTCCTAACACTTCGTAGATAACAATCGTCTCCGACTCAATGAGCATTCATCACATTTTTTGTTAAGCAGAGCTATCTACCCCACTCGTCAATGAATCGGAAACCGATCAATAATGACAACTCCTGCCGTTACATTTAAAATTAGTGAACCTTATTTCTGAATAGAAACGGTACATTTTGTTGTGGTTAATGCTTTTAGGAAACACGGTTTAATTTAGAAATATTTGAGATGTCATATCTATGATAAAACAATGGTACCAATCTAAATTGAAGATCGTGAATGACTTTAGTGTCATTTTAGGAGATAGGTACATGTTTGAAAATAAAAATATCCGGAGTTGGTAGGTACCCTTTTTGCAGCGATAGCGTTTTTTTAATTTTAATATCGATGTAGTCAATTATCTAACCTTTGTTGTTCATATTAATTATAAACTTTGGAAATTTCGCAGACATTTATTTTTCAAATTGCCCTAAAGTAACTTCAGTTCAGTATTTAAGGATATTTTGGGCCCATTTACGCCAAAATCTTAACAGAGATTTACTGGTATCACGAGATGAAATACCTACTGTCATTCATAATGGGCCGCTTTAGGAATCAAATCATAGTTAATAAGATGTCCCTGGCCTAAATATCCATCAATTATCAAAAATAAGCAAGCTAATTAACTCCTCGATAATCATGAGATCGAAATACACGTGTAATTCACTTGACGAAAAACAATACTTGATTCATAGATTTTATTGAGGCACGTGAACATAAATGATATACCTATATAACGAGCTCTAAATAATATTTTTTCGTACGATTAAAGTTGCCGTCTAGTGGGTAGGCAGGGTAGTAAAGGCGCCTGTGACAAAAACGTGCCGTGGAAATAGGTCGTAACATCTGACTCCCTTCCGGGACTAAATGGGCCGAGTCGGGAGCAAAAACTAGCTTGCGGTGAGGTCGGCCCGGAGACGGTAGAAGTGTGTTTGAAAAACAGGACATTTGAATGGATTAGGATATGATGCAATGTACACGGTATAACATCGTGATAGAAAATTTTACCATGCTTTCTGGTAAAAAGTACACACCACAGCTCTATCTGTCAAATTTTTTTGATAGTTTTTCAACTTTATCACAAAAGAATAGGGTTCATGTTCAATTGGGAAAATTTCACAGTTTGGTATAACTTGATGTACTGGCTGGTATCTGTTCATGTTGCACTATTGTATAAATAACAGCTGATTTATTTTCTAATTGCTAACGAAAAATCCATGGCAAAAGTCTGTGTTCCTTTGACCTTGTATAGGTGTTTTGTCATTGCTAATTTTATTGTTGGATTTGTCCCGAATTCTTAACGTACGTACTCACATAACTAAATTTTAAGGAAAGCTTTAGGGGCAGTCCAAATCTAGGCGTGATGCGACGCTTCGCTGCAAGAAATTATACAAGCCCACGAAAAAGTACAATAGGTAGGTACCTTAATTTCAGTGAGAGCGCAACAACATGTTGAGAGTCGCAGCGCGTCTGTACCTTTAGCTAATCATAATATTTAATAATTTCGAAATTGTGTTACTATCGTCAGACTTAATGTGATTAATAATAATAATAATATGTGGGGACATTTCACACACGGCCATCTGACCCCAAACTAGGGAGCCCCTGTACTGGTGGGTTGCTGTATGGGTGTCAGACAGCTGGTATACCTACACAAATATATTTTAAATACATACATATATATAGATAAACATAGACATATATAGATAAACAACACCCAGACACAAGGCAAACACAAGTGCTCATCACACAAATATTTACCCTGGGCGGGAATCGAACCCGCAACACGCTGCGCAGCAGTCGATCGCTCAGCCACTGCGCCAACCGTGTCGTCAAATTGTGAAATCCCTTTTAAAATCACAATTATTTAGTAACCCCAGCTTCCAAAATCCTACTCTTTTTTGAAAAGAATAGAGAGAGACGTTCAAATAATAATATTTGAACGTCTCTCTCTATTCTTTTACATAAGTACCAGCAGGGTTTTTCACACCAATACGACTTTGAACAGGTACCCTTACCTGTTTTATATTAACCACAACAGCAGATTTACCGACCTAAGATGTAATCATAGCTTCAAGTGACCAGACGAAAGAACTTAATTGAACAAGCTCCTATTTTCGTCGCTTCTCATCTACGTGGGTACGTATCTAAGCTATTCAGGTCGGATAGCTAAATGACCATTAATAGAACTCGACGACCATCTACTTAATTTTTTTAGCCACTATTTGCGTAGTATCTGAGCAATTGCCCCTCTCACACGCACTCATTAATCTTAGCACATAACACAAAGAGAGGAACAGACTTCTAATAATATTATACTTTTTATTATTTAATAAACATTTTCTAATACAACAGTAAAATGCTGGCACTTAAGAAACCTAATTAAATGTAACTCGAGGGGGATAGCGCTGTAAGCCGAAATACAGATTTCTCCTAGTTCGGCTACAGATGCTAAAACTTTTGTGTACAACCAGCTGTTTTTTTTTATAGCATATTTTTGTATAATGATGTACTCTTGTTTAAGAAATAATGATTATTATTATTATTATTATTATTAATTGGCACGGAACAAATATTTGTATGGCCTACAGATAGATGTTCCGGGTCTGGCTGTTTGTGTATGTGAGTTTATATGTTTGTAAACGCACCCACGACACAGTAGAAACTCTTAGAGTGAGACGGAGTCTACAGAAAAAAATCCGTAGTGATGTTTCTTTCCTATCGTTTTTATAAATAAGCCTGAAAGTCTCGGGAAACATCTAGATAAAAACTCGCACATTTTGAGAAGATCTCTTCTTACTAATAAGTCAGATCTTTAGATGCTAATTGGCAAATAAACTCGCCCTGAATTGGCACTTGGAGCTTGGAAATCCTTAGCAATGTCCCATCGAACGAAAAAAGCCAAGGAATTTATTCAGAATATTTTATTAGCATTGCAATTATTCAGATATAAATCTTATAGAACATGGCACATTATCATAATACTTATGTATGTACCTTGGTATACACGGGGTGAAAACAAAAAACATCACACAGCCTTAGTTAATCTCGTCTATAGATACTAATCTATAGACGATATTATAGTATTACCTGTTAAAACCCTCATTACATTTGGCTAAATTAAGTCGACTTAATTCAGTACAGTGTAATCGCATTCAGTAAGTACTACATAGTACCTACCTACATATTACTTACTAAATTCAGTAGCGAGTTAAGAGCGTGTATTCGATTCGTGACGAAAACTTCTTGTTTTCGCGTTTTGCCCAGAGCAATATCGTAATGATGTGAGCAGATTATTTAAAGACAATTACAGTTTTCGAAAAGATTAAGTCTTGATTTAGGCAGCTACAGAGTAAAAGTATAATTTTTAATTATGATTTTTTGAAGCGAAGACAATTCTTTCATATCGTTTTACGAAAATAGACGTTAGAGTTAACTTTCAGGACGAGCACAACCATTACAATATGCCAAAATTCAACAGTATATACAGTCATAAAGACTAACTAAAGCTACAGAGCCAAAATTAGGAAAATAATACTATTATGTATTAAAAAACAAGTTGAAAAAGTACAAAATCGGTTCACTTTGTCAATTTTTTTTCACCAGTATTTGAATAAAAACATAACTGATATATTTATTTTATGAAAGTAAATGTTATGCTTAATATACAGAATATTTTTCAGTTCGTTATACGAGCTCATTTATTTTAGACAATTATTTTAAAAAGCACTGTAAAACATCGCGCGCTGTCGTTTGCCGATAAATTTCAATGATTCGTGCTTATTTCGTGTATTTTTTTTTCTGATGCACACAAACAGACCATTGTATTGTACTAGTGTGTGTCAATGCTGCTACGCCGTTCTAGCAATCGTTTAGGTTTTGAGTTGCGCTAAATCGAATACGCGCCCTTAATTTAGCAAGTGTAATAAGGGCTTAAAAAAATAGAACGCCTTCTTACTGTATTACCTATATTCTATTGTATTGCTAAATTGACTAGTCAACCCTAGTCGCGGGCTGTGAAGTCCTTTTAAATACGAACATAACTTTTCTCATAGTAATCTATGTGTCTAATTTTATAAAGAGGAAAGATTTATATTTTTGTATGTAACGAATAAACTCAAAAACTGCTGAACCGTTTTCAAAAATTATTTCACCAATCGAAAGCTACATTATTGCTGACAAACATAGACTATATTGCATTATTAAAAAATTAGGGGTCCTTGTGAAAATTCACGCGGACGAAGTCGCGGGGAAAGTGCTAGTATTATAAATTAATGACAATAAGGTTGGATATGATTAAACCAGTCAGCCTCTACAGTACACATTTAATAAAACATATTTCGTAGTTCTGTGTTCAAGATGTCGGTACCAAATGTGTGACACCCAGAAATTTAAAATTGCACGCTACATTACATACGGCCATGATTTATTGAGGAGCGACAAAAACTGACTAAATGAGGACGCTGCGGTTTCATCTCACACATTCATGGGTGTTGTAGGTACTTTAGGGGACTTTGCCGACGACGACATACGAAAATACTCTACGATGAGTATTTATGATTGTGGTTAATCAGTTTCCAGCGAAATAAGTAATGATTTTAAAATCTTAATTTTGAATTAGGATAATATTTTTTAATTCAAACGTGCTGTCTTTTGTATGCAGTTTTGGACGCAGAACTGACGCAGAACGGACGCAGTCTGCGTCCAAAACTATCAAAATTTAGTCGAAAAAATAAAAAAAACAAATGAAAATAAAAGTTAGTAGGTAGGTAGGTAGTTTTAAATTAAATTTAAAGTAGTATACTTTAACTTAAAATAACAAAGGCGTATACTAAAAGATAGATAATAAAATTGTCTGTAAGATAGTGTAAGTTTCGTTTAATTGTATCTGGTAGATTTTGCTTGATTGTCAATGTTTTGTCCGCGTCCGACACAATTTCACAAGTTAATTAAACTAATTAATATGAATATAATCAAAAATATGATTAATGAGAGTGTTCTAGTTAAATATATATTTATTTCAAATCATTTACACTACACATTTTGACGTGATTGTCAGTTTAAAATCTGTGAAAGTCGTTAATAGCCCAGCTAAAGGAACATATAAATATGATAATTATAAGATATCTATATGTAGTGCATGCTGTGCTTTTCTGTAAGTGATAAGGCGCTTAGACTTAAGTTTGCAATGTACAAATTATAAAGTAACTGAGTTTACTGATTGTTGAAAAGCCTAAACATAAATAAAAAAAAATCGGTACAGTTAACATAAATAGAGATTTCATATTTACTGGAATTGACAACATGTCATATTTTTACCCTACTTGTATTATTACGTTATATAAAAGTAAATAAACATCTAGGGCACCCGTATTATTTCGTTTTTCAAAATTATGTACTTTTCATTCATAATTTTTACTTTGAAATTAGGCGTATTCTAAAAAGACGTAAGCGCCAAATGACGTCATACTTACGGTGGAATAGCGTTTTATCCTTTGGTTTACTGTGACCCGTCAAAAAACTGCCATCATTATTATTAGACTTCATAGATGTGACATTGACGTGTGTCTTATTTGATGTTAAGAGGAAACACAAGGGCCGTTTTTCCATACAAACTTAGACCCCTGTTTCCTCCCTGGATATTGCCAGTAGATCAATTTTTTATTTTTTAAATATCCATGGCTACTATTTGCATGTCCCTATGTTTTCCTTTTTCTCATAAATGTATTATTAAAAGAGATATGAATATTCAAAAACCTAAAAAATTGGCATGATTTTCCGCTGTGTTCCAACATTCAGAAAACAAATTTGACTTGATTATATAAAAAATAGAAAACATAGGAACACGGCAAAAGCCTTTCTTAATTTTTTATTGAAAAAAGCAGTTAAATCGGTTAAGCTTTGGAGAAGAAATCAGGGGACTACGAATCATTGATTTTGTGTACTTTTAATAGGTATTTTCGGTCAAAGCTGCAGTTTTCTCTATCGCGCTCTGCGGTTCGTGTTCGGGCATCACGCGACAGCAATAGATTTTACAAATACCTAATTTTCAATTCTCTAGCCCGTGGTATTTCCTCTTAATGTTTTCATATAAGCCATTGAAATGCTTATGCAAAGGTAAACTACCTCATTCCACCGTATATGTGACGTCATCGCATGCTTTTTGGTTTTACTTATTTTTCTCAGAAATGAAGAAATAAAAAAATATAAGAAATATATATTTGGACTCAGGACACGAAAATAATGAAATGGTATTTTTGTTTTAAGGTCGTGTCAGTTTTGAAATGTTGTCAATTGTGGAATGTCTATGTAATTGTCCAGTATCTATATGAGAGAGACAGAGTTATTCTTCACGGATAGCACTATCCCTGTTTCTCAATACAACAATGATGAGACTCTACGTCTTAATAGTCACCATGTAATATTTGATGACTGGACTCAGTAGATATTATCTTGGAATCATACTATTTTAGGACAAAATAGAATCTGACTCGCTCTCAATTTAACAAGATCTACATCACTTCAACAAATCAAGTTTTTATTAATTTTTTGTCTATGCCTATAAGGTTTCACTTTTTTTGTAGTTGTGCATTCTTGATTTTTTTTTCACTTTGACATTGAACATATAAAGTTTTTTATAAAATTATATCTAAAGTTTTTTTTATTCTTGCCCGTCACTAGGTATTCCTCCTATATCGTGGGTCCTAATCACAAACATTTAAACTCACATACAAGACCCGGAACAACTATCGGTACCCCCCAAAATACCATTAAAATATTTTTTCGTATCGGTATCGAACCCGTAACTCAAGGACAACCTACAGACTGTGTTGTCAAAAAAAGAAAAATAGAATAAAAGAGATTTTAATCGAATTAAAGTTTTCAGACAGCGTGCCGTCTGAAAACTTTATTTTACATAGCTAAGCTACCGTGAATGCACTTGGATTCAATTTCTGAACTTTACAAGAGCTTGTAGATCTGTAATTTTACTAACTTTTAAGATAGCTTAAAAGTTAGTTATTTTATTTATACATCGAAAAGATGTTATTTACTTAATGTGTGATATAAAAAACAACTTAACATTATTAAAAAAAAACGTTGCCTCACACTCTACATGTTTTCCTCTATCAAGGGTGATCCGGAACAACTATCTGTAGGCCATTTGTTCCCTGCGGGAATCGAACCCGCGACCAATCCAATTGCTCTGGTCATCCAACGCCGCGCGCCAAGCCATTGGGTTCTAAAACAGCAGGCAATCCGGTAGGCACGAGCACGACGGAGGATATCATTAATGCTGGCGTGCAGTGCCATCTGGCCTACACTTTTACTACAGGATGGGCCACAATGCACGAAGCAGAAAAAAGAAGTTGCTCGAATGCATTCTATTTTCGAATTACCACAAACCAATTACCTAATTGCTTATTATTCAGTAGGTATGTTATTGCCATAGAGGGTAATCACGGTTCAGCTCACGCTACGGACACTAATCCATACTAATTATGTAAATCATAGGTAATTGGATCTTGCAAGGATGATTTGGCGTTACTTACAACCAAGTTAGAGGACGTATATTGCTCGAATCACCTAATTGAACGCAATCTATGAAATCAAGTTCATTGCTTCAAAATTAAAAACAGATTGGTTTGGAAGAAATTGAGCAGCAAATAAATCCACTAAAACCCAACCACTGTAGCTTTCGTAAGTCTAAATATATCTTCTTCTTCATCCTGCCCTTACCCTATGTTACTTGGGGTCTGCGCAACATGTTTTCTTCTTCCATTCCGTCCTGTCAAACGTCATGCTTTCACTGACTCCCTTTTCATTCATATCATTCTTCACACAATCCACCCATCTTTTCTTTGGCCTTCCTCTCCCTCTCCATCCATCCAAATTAATATTCATATATATTCAATAAGTCTAAATATATGTAAGAAAAAAAAGTAAGATAAAAATTATTCGCTATTCCATACAAAAAAAAAAGCTTTTTACAAAAAAGACAACCGCCTTTAAAAACTAAAAAGTAAAAATAACTTTAGCACAGAACACACATTGACTTTAGTTTCGAAATTCGGTGGCTTTGTTCTGTTTGTTGTTTTGTATTGTCACCGACTTCCGAAACTAAAGTCAATGTGTGTTCTGTGCTAAAGTTATTTTTCACTTTTTAGTTTTTGAAGGCGGTTGTCTTTTTTGTAAAAAGCTTTTTATATTTTCCGCTTTTTAGTACCTCCTTCTCATCGAAATCTATTAAGAAGAGATTGAAAGTTAACTACGCCGAAGATTGAAGAAACTAAAACGTCGTTTTTCAAAAAGTACTGAATCAATTTCGTTAAAATTTATATGGGACCACCCCTGAAGCATACCCTATCCTTAAAAAAAGAATTTTCAAAATCGGGTTACGTTTGCCGGAGAAATCGCGTAACAAATCGCGCACATACTTAATGCAAATTTAAGACTCATACGGTTTTCTCATGGATGCCATTGTCAGATCTAGACCAAAAATGGGACCACACGGGAAGCACCAGCTTTCAAATAAAAAAAGAATCATCAAAATCGGTTCACCCAGTCCAAAGTTCTCAGGTAACAAACATAAAAAAAATATATATATACAGACGTATTGATAACCTCCTCCTTTTTTGAAGTCGGTTGAAAAACAACACCTACGTGATCGAAATGTAAACAAGAGCAGATTTATTTAATAACCGTCGACTAATGTGAACTCTGGAGGGTCAATAATCATGTGTATCGTAGTGTATGTAGTCGTGGTTGTTCTCCAACCGTTCCAAAATCCAAGTTGGTGTCATAATGTCCCTTCCACAGTGAGAAGATACCTACTGTGACAGCCGGCCAAAAAAAAATTAACCCGATAAGTCCTGTGTCACCAATTGTAAAAAAACAGCCAAAATTTGGTAAGCAATATGTTACCGTCAGTTCATTGCCTTCGATAATATGTTAATAAAAACCTAAACCCGTCATTGTTACCGACGTAATTGAGATCATTTATATTGTTATCGATTCATTAAATTCAATTGTGCAGAACTCGTTTGATTAAAACAAAAGGGCTTTGACGTTTTTAAGACAACACACTTTTTAATTTAAACAAATAAACAAAAGGGGTCAAGTTACTTTAGTCTAGCAGTTCTCGTAGTCGCTATATCTATTTTAGACGAGATATTCTCGTCTGAAATACGATAATATGTTCTGTTCTAAAATAGATGTATTCTATCTATTGTTGACTATCGATAAAGATTAAAAAAAAATACTGTATTAAATTAGCTTAAAGGTATGTTATGCGTCCTTCTGAGTACTATAACATCTACTGCGATCGCCAACATGCATCAGCCAAGCATAGCAATTACGGCTGAATCCCCCTTGGGGGCGCCCATACCTAGCAGTGGTCGTCTTTAGGAGGAGGTTATGCTAATACTAAATTATGTAATAATAGTAGAGTTCTTTGTTTGAGGAGCTCGTGCCTAAGTTAAACAGATCGATCGGTCAAAAGTTAAGCTACGTCAGCCGCGGTCGGTCTGTGGATGGGTGACCATCTCTTTCATACCAAGTTCCCTCCGTGCCTCGGAAAGCATGTAAAGCCGTTGGTCCCGGCTGTCATTTCTAGATCTTTGGCAGCCGTTATGGGTAATCAGAAGCCAGAAAGTCTGACAACCAGGCTTACCAAGAGGTATCGTGTTACCCAGTAAGTAACTGGGTTGTAGAGGTCCGATAGGCAGTCGCTTCATGTAAAACACTGGTATTCAGCTGCATCCGTTTAGACTGGAAGCCGACCCCAACATAGTTGGAAAAAGGCTAGGCAGATGATGAATAGAAGAGTTCTTTGTGAAGGAGGTTCTTCGTGAAAGTACCACCACCATAGCTTACCTTACCTAATTCTGCTGCAAAGCCGCATTGCAGTATCACGCTTTGAAGGATGTGGGTCCAGGTGTAATTATAGGTACATGAGCCAACTTTGTTTCTGAGATGGTAACGCATGTTGTGGATGGCTATAAGCTGCGGTAAGCCGTGTTGTGCCGGCCGCGAATATCACTACCCCTTTTCTACCCGTGGGTGTCGTAGAAAGCGACAGAGGGATATTGACTAGAAGATGGGCAGCAGCGTTCTTCTGAGTAAAATAACTCCTACTGCGTTACATGCATCGGCGAAGCATGGTATTACCCCTTAAGACCTATGCCCTGGAGTGAGCGTCTAAAAGTTGACATGGTGATGGTGGTGATGATGGTAAGCTGTTGGTTTTATTGCCATTAAATGATTCAAATTCAAATACAAATTCAAATTCAAATTCAAATTCAGATTCAAATACAAATACAAATTCAAATTCAAATTCAAATTCAAATTCAAATTTTATTTATTTGCCAGAATGTACATAGTATGATCTTAAAGTATTCTTACAACCCGTTTACATTCTACCATTACATATGGTGTACAAATATTTCTCATTTATTAGTATTATGATATGCTATTATTTAATTACGTAAGAAAAAATAAAAACAATTAGAGGTCCATTATGTAAAAGTATGAATAAAAAAAAACAATTCATGTCAAATTATATGTCAGTTCAGGAGATATTTTTTTATGTTAGCTAATATGTCAGATTAATAATGTAAAAATTAAATTGATAATGTCAAATTCTTATTAATAAAAGCTTATAATGTCAAATTCGAACATTAATCAAATAAGGTATATACCAATTTTATTGGACTAGTTTTCTTCTCCGCGATACGACATGAACTCTTTGAGATCGTAAAAACATTTTTCTTTTAACCAATGCGTCAATTTTGTTTTAAATATAGTCAAAGGTAACTCTTTAAAGGTGTCCGGTAATTTGTTATATACCTTTATAGCATTTATGTGATACAAATAAAAGCAATAGGTTCAAGAAGTCCAACGCGCATGATGGGTTTTAGGTATAGCTTAGTTTGGCAGACACCATAATGCAGTGCTTACCATACGGATTAATAAGCCTCATAGTACGCAAAACTGATTTTTCTTTTACGTTTTTTTGCAATTTACAGCTCATAAGATTGTGTGGCAATACAAAAATTGAACGCGGGAGCAACAAATTGCATTCACAGAATTATAAAAATTAAAACCGTCAACATAACTTTCCAAAGTTAGCATAATGCGTAAACGTCATATTTTCATTAAAAAAGCACATTAACGGATTATGCAAACTTGGCGGGCTAAGTTGACGATTTGAATTAGGTATGTATTTGTTACTTCCGCCATTAACTTTTTGGATTACACTTGATTCTGGGCTGAAAATTACAAAATTCGAAAAAATATTTTATAATTTCGAGGTGCCCTGGTGCTTACACCATATCAAACAGAAAAAAAATCTTAAAAACCCAATACTCTTTCTGACCCTCCACATTTTATGACCTGTGTGATGCTGTCAATTTTAATTTTAATGTGTGATTGGTCTAACTCTGTTATTCCTCCTGTTTGATATGGAAGGAAATGGGCATTAGGTTTTTTCTTACTCGTTTCTTACTCCTGTTTTTTTTTCTAGTTAATTTTATTGCGGGATCGAAGACGGTTGAATGACGATTGACGGTTTCTCTGATAAAATTTAAACTTATCGATCAAAATCAGGAACTATGTACACATGACATGCACATACACTATATTATTGCTCTTATTAAAAGAAACCCTTCGATGAAGAAATTCGAAGTGCAGCTGGTGAATCACTATAAACCAGTTCCATATGAAAACCTGGTCCTTTCGGAATATTCATCGGTAAAGAATTTCAAAACGCCGGCAAGAAATTTTTCCAGCACATCCGCCTATGTACTTATTCCATACATTTTTATATATTTATATAAGACCAGTTGCTTTTCGCAGAACTCAAAAACAATGCCGAGAACCCGAAAACGAATCCCGTTATGCGGTTCTATTTCTGTCTTTGTCGGTTTAATGAAGGTGCGTATGGCGTTGTCTCTGTCCCCCTTGAATGGAAGTCGCAGACAGCAGGACCAGTTTTTGCAACGAAGGCTCCTGTAGAAATCATCATGGAGTCACATTTTGCTATACGAAGGTATAATAGTTACATGTGAATATATCGAATGGCTATCGGTTGGTTGTTTTTAGTAGCTTCAGCTTATATGCATTTAAAGAAGCTCTACTGGTCATTGCAAAGCTTGGAATCAGGTTGTTGGCACTCGAAAAATTCATAACTTCGTTTAATTTGATGTCAGATTGGATTAATATACTTTTATTCGGTAAGTACTTTATTTTATGGGAGAGAAACTAGGACGATATCGATTTATGTATTGATTTAATTAAGTCTTGCGTTAAAATTGTTTTAGTTAGGTACATACTGTGCAATCATGTTTCCTTCACAAAATCCTTCTATGAACTGCGGGCTCCGCAAAACTCACCCTAGTCAACAAGATATTAAATTTTACAAAATGAACAGCATTCCAGATTTCTATCACATCTGGTATTCACATGCTATTTCCAACAGATGTTAAGCCAAACGTGATTGCAAGTACTAGTAGAACCCACGTACTAATTGTTACGGCCCCATCAAGAGCTTAGTTTTATGCTTGTAAGTACTTACACATTTGCATAAAGCCGCAGGTGTGAGCAGATGGGGTCTGGACTTAATCCATGTTGAACTAAAAAGTCAATCGTTACTGCAAACACTAAACGTTGAATCAACATAATACATTGTTAGCGGGACACCCTTTATTTGAATTAGCTTCCCTATAAACTACGCGCCGTATTTTCTGATATGTACATAACACGTGTTTACAAATCTATTATAATTGGTGAGAAACAGGTGAGAAACAATAGATTCTATGTCAACTAAGGCGCTTATTAAATTACAGCAATTCATTATCCTCCATTGTTAGGAGGATACCAACCTAAGTGATTTGATTTCTCAAGAGACGAAATTTTTACAATTCGATCGTCCGTGGACTCTGGACACATGGTATTTATAAAGCGGATTAAAAAGCATAATGACCCCTCATAACATCTATGCTTTAGATTAAGACAGTTTTACTTTTACATGTACTGTCGCCAGCACACCAAACCATACCAAACTGTCAAATTTTCCCAATTGAATATGAACCTTAACTTTTTGTGTTAAAGTTGAAAATCTATCAAAGAAATTTGAAAGATTGTTGTAGCTTGATTTGCTGGCCTCTGTTCCATTTTTTTTTGGTGTAAGGTGTAGGGCTTGCCATCGACGTGCAATCCATGCGATAAAAAGTTTTGACTGTAAAGCATCTGGGATCTATAATATTTAACCCACGGTAAATGATTACGGGTTTTGCGAAATTTGTTCCAGCCTTTATACAATCGGATGAAGAAAAGATTCCTGTAAAAAGACAATTAACGGAGATGAAAATGACATGTTCTACCTGCTCCTTTGTTTTTGTTTAGAACCATAACCTTCAGAGACGAACGAAATTGAACAGAGATACTTATCTATTGAAGATCCGTGTGGTGCCGGTAAGCCTTGTAGTGCCGGTCGGGATGAAGCCCAGGGTCGGGAAAGATGGAAGGCATGGAGGGAGGCCTTTGCCCAGGAGTGGAACTAAACAGGGTAACAAAAATTAAACTTAAATATCCCCTCGACCTTGTACTGTTGGATGCAACCGTAAACACAATATTTTCCGAGCGTTATATAAAAAAAATGCTTGTAAACAGTGATTTTAACACTAAATATAAAAGCCATTCGCCTGCCAAGCGTGGGGATTATGGCAAACCCCCCCCCCCTCCTCTTATGGGGGAGGCCTTTGTTCAACAGTGGACGTCTTCAGGCTGATGATGATGATGAAAGTCATTTTCCAACAATAATTCTTGTTCAGTGTCACTTATTTCGATAGGTAATATGCGTACTTAATTAACTTTTTACACATCTTTTTTCCCTTTGCCTTGTAACTGTATTGCAGTTAATTAATGAAGAAAGTGATAAGGATATAAATAAGAAACTTGTATAGTCATCTTCAAATGCCATTGATTCCCATTTTGTAGACAAAAGACATCCTCAATATGGTGTGATGTATTGCCATATTGCCATGTTTTGAAAATCTAGTTCAGCGAATATTGGTGAACTAAGTTTGAGAAATTAAGTTTGAGTTTTTGAAATTACGGGTCACCTTAAACTCACCTAATTTTGACGACATGATTGGTGCGGTGGTTGAGCGATTGGCTGCTGCACTGCGTGTCGCGGGTTCGATTCCCGCACGGAACAAATATTTGTATGGCCTATAGGTAGTTTTTCCGGATCTGGCTTTTAGCGTATGTGAGATTAATCGAATCCTAAGTAAATCTTACTCCAACCTGTTGTCGTTTTTATACAACCTGTTGTCTTCAGAGATATTTTTTTTTATAATCGGTATATATATGTTGAACTTTTATTTAACATCAATATTCACTAGCTTCTTAAGAGAACATCTATGCAAATTGGCAGTTTTTCATTAATCACATAGAGTTCAAATGTAATCTAGATCTAAATGACTCTATTTGTTAAGATATGCAACGTCATAAATGCCGCAGAAAATGTTAACAGCGAGCAAATGAAGTGCTGAACATTGATAAATGATATGGCTTACCTAATAAGGATATTTTAAACCCAAACCTTCCTCACCCGAGCCTCCTCATACTATAAGGAAACAGTTTTACGGGTAAAAAGATATTCTCCGTACTGATAAAAGTTGGAATTTTTAAAAGAGGCATCCGATGGGACCACCCAACCGCCCCAGCTGCGGTTTATTTATTGTTTTAATTAAAACAGCATAACTCAGCCCTGCGCGCGCGCCTCTCTGACAGCCAGTAACTCTAAAGGAAGCTTCTGGGCGATTCTTTGTGACAACCACACTACGAACGTAGGAGGAATCTAGGATAGATTATAATTTATTATAAGGAATTGTGGGGCTTGTTATTTTTCAGCTGTTCAATTGATTGGTTGGGCTCCGGTTAAACGAAAACATTAAAATGTCATCATGTATATTTGAGATAAACAAGTGTATCTACATGATTTTCCTTCGAAATGCTGCATTATAATGAATAGGCCAGTTAAATAGGCAAGTTAATCACTTTAGTAATTACCTAAAAATGGAAGCAATGTAGATTGTAAACAAGAAAATATTTTTTATATATACAAGGTGTAACGTTAAACACGCAAAACCTCAGACACCCCAAATTATTTTTAATTCAATTAAACTAATTCTGAGAGAAAAAAAATCATACAAAAAATTTAAAGGTTTTATGTGCGGTTTTAGTTTTACCAAGACTCGTATTTGCATTGAAATGAGAACTATTATTATCAAGCGTGTGAGAAAATTTAAATTGGACGACAAGCATTTGTGTTTGTTTACCTATTTTGGCAGGTTTGCGCACGTGATGACTTGACTTATTAATAAATAGACAAGGCAACATGCTTAATGAAGACTTTTTGAAAAATGTGACCTATTTTAAAAAGTGGTTCAATTGATTCTGCTCGTTATTCTAATCAAATTATTTTCAGGTATTGCGCATTTGACGTTACACCTTGTATAAAATGACCGCTCGGTTGATCTAGTGATCGCAAACGCAACTCTTGAGCACGACGTCTTGGGTTCAATTGCCAGGTAAAGCAGTGTTATTTCGATTTTCCACCAGGAATAGCTCGGTAGCAGTCCGGAGTTTATCTGTCTGGTTTATAGCTGCTGTGTGGTGTGATGTGTGGTGGGGGTGCTGGTGTGGTGTGGTGGTGGTGTGGTGGTGTGGTGTGTGGTAGTACTAATGTACTACTGTACAGTAGCGACACGCTCCACCTCCCTCTGAAACCGTTCCTCACCTCTCCCCGCGTCGAACGACTGCTCTGGGAACTGCGTTTTTGTTCGAGCGGCGCGTAGACACGCACACACACGCACGTATCTGTACAGTCTGTTATATTAGTAGTAGTGTAGGCAATTGTATCGTTTCGTTTCTATGGAGTGTCGCGGGTGTGTCACCACACTGGACTTAACGTAACTGATGTAATGTGGCAATTAGTACGCCTCTACTATACCTTCAGGGTAAATGGTGTAATTTTAGGTATATGTATGTGCGGTTATTGCGATACCTATAGTTATTTTTTTGATACTTTGAATTGTCTATGTGATGTTTGCTTTTAAGCAATTTTATTGTCCTTATGTTTGAACAATTGTTTTTGGACCAAATACAATATAATAGATAAAAAAATGCGAGTGCACGTGTCATCTATCTAGCTTCCTTATATTAAAAAATCTTCTGTGCGTGTGTATGAAAGTGAACTCCTCCTTAACGGCTGGATCCATTTTACTGAATTTGTATGTGTGCGTTCCAGTGGATTTGAGAATGGTTTAGATTCACAAATGGACCCGGCAGGTGGCGCTATAGTCGGGTTGCAGGACAAAGTCTGCCAAGCCCGCTAGTGATAGATAAGTTTGTACTGCCAGCGATGAAAACCAGTCATTTTTGTCACTGATAGTCCGCTGCATTTCGCTGCGCGTCGCCGGTCGTCGTCCATTATGTAAAACTGTAAAGGTTTTTCAGCAGTGGATAATAGAAGGAAACTTTAAGTTTCAGTCTAAAAGTTATCTTCTAATATCCAAAGAGCAGAGTCCTATTTATAATTTTAAAAATATATATTATGATATAGATCTTCCTTTCTACAATACTAATACTGCGGTAAGCTGGTATCATTTTCTTTTGATACACAAATATTGTCCTATTATTGAATGTGCAATTTTGACTTTTCCATAAGATTAAAAAGATTGCTGAAAGCACTCTAACAAAAAACCATTGGGGTATTATATAATAGATAAATATATTAAAGATTTAAGAAACTTTTTTAGAAATGATTATTGAATAAAACAAGAAATAAAGTTGAATAATTTTATATTTAACAGATTTTTATAACTTTTCGACACAGGCTTATTAAAAACATAAAATTGTTGCCGAACGTAGCCAAATAATTTGTAAATTATTTTTTTATTTTGACATTAAACAAATATTGTGACTGCTACTACACTTTGATTTAAGAACGATGATCAGCTACTACATTTATATATTATGTGGATTATTTTACTTTAAATCTATATAAAAGGAACTAACAGTGCATTTTTATTTAGCCGGAATATTATTTAATGCTTAGAACTACTTAAAAGACTGTAGGAATATTAATGTAAGAGTTTTGAAACGAAATATTTAACTGCAAATTAATGAAGAATTTAAATAATAGTTTGCCGGCAAATTAATTTCTCTATGACTATACTAGTCTAGGTAATAATTATTAAAACTATGGAAAAACATTCACATTCAATACGAACCTAACTACAGACTATAACTTAAACTAAATTTAATATAAATTGTCAATAAATAAATAGTATATATTATTTTAAAGGTTCAAAGAACCGAATTACAGAACCATAGTTTAAAAAAATAATAACAGAAAACTAACATCCGTAAACAAAGTTAGTTTTCTAACTTCTTACTACATAAGTACTTGCTAATTTATACAACAATTTAAATATGACTTAAACACTATTACATCAAAAGGATAAAATGTTTAATAGTTTTTACGGTTTTACAGACCATAGATTATCTTTTATTATTTTATTTACAATGCTCATTTATACGGATAATAATTTATAAATATTTACATTTACAACGTAAAGTAATCAAACAAAATTTCAAATTTATAAACTCAATTCGAAATACTCGTACGGTATTCTTTTACTTTGATACTTTTAATGTCATCAATCAATTTAAAATTTATTTATTTATATACTTGCTTACTACTTTGCTTACTGCATGCCTAGTAACCAGTGTTGTACATCTACACTGGTTACTAGGCATGCAGTGTTGCAATTCCAAGCGAACAGTAAATGCGAATAACTAGAAATCCCTACCTATGTATTTATGTACTTATATATAAGAGCATTTACATATATAAGTACATACATAAATAGATTAAGATGCCAAGTCAATAGATATAAGACCAACAAGTGAGTCAAAATGTATGACACTCTCTCTTGTTTGTCTTGTATCGGAGACCATATGTAAACACAGAAAAGAAGGGCATTTTAAATTCTCAATATAATAAAGTTAGTGGAATGCAATGATTTCTTCTTACTTTATTATGGGACAAGCAATAATGTACCTGATCTGTTGGACGGATGCAACGGGGTGCGTTTATCCTCTGAATATAATTGTCGTGAACATATCAGTTACATTTGCAGATTCGATAAAATTGCCGAATTCATTTAGTAAATACAAAAGAATCGACTATTCAACCACTTACGTTAACATAAACTATTCAAGGATATTCTTCTAACACAACAAGAATTACATTTTTCACAAAATTTGAATATCTATTAACAAGATTCTTTTCTGCCTTAAATTACAGGATGTGTAAATGTGCTAGCATGTCTCGTTGATAGACTTTTCATTAACATTATAGCACATCAATTTTGAGCCATACATCATAACTATAATTGTACTGTTTACATTTAAATAACATTATTATACATTCTTCATCATCTCTTTTAAATTGCGATATGAGGCTGTCGATTGAGCTGTTCATCGGACTCCCCAATACAGTACGTGCAACAACAGGCTGCTAAGATAGTGTCTTATTAGGCGCTTGATGACATAGACCAGAAAAAGTTCGTGGGCTCTGTGGAACTATGGGCAGTCGTGATTGTGCGCCGTTAGGCTATTGGGGATTTCCTCCATCTAACAGTCGTGGATTTTGTTCATAAATGGGATGTTAAGTTTGTATACTATCATCCATTTGGCCACTATGATCATCAAAAGGCCGTGCACTTAGGTTATCATCAGACTGTTGAGTTTGTTTATCAAATGTCAGTAAGATATACAAAAAGAATCTGTGTAGTCGGTGCTGAAATATCATCTTGAATACCACTAATCGACTGACCGAATAGACTATCGAGTTTGTCTATGAAATGTAAGTAAGCTTTGTGTAAAAAGATTATGTGAAGTTGGTGCCAAATCAGGAGTTAGGAGACTTAGTTCATCAAAACACGAATGGCTTGGTGTAAAAATTAACTGTTGACTTTGATTATCATCAGGTTGTTGGAGAATTTCACCATTAAAGTACCCGTGGGTTTTACATATTATTAGGATGTCGAGCGTCTGCGTTATCAGATTCTTGAGGAATTAGAATATCAAAACGACGGGGACTTTGTTCTTCATCAGACTAATCAGCTGATCTATTAAATAACAATAAGCTTTGTATAAAAAACGTCTGTGGAGATAGTGCTAAACCAGGGTTTTGGAGACTTAGTTCATCGAAAGACGAAGGGATCTGTATAAAAACTGGCTGATGACTTTGATTATTATCAGCCTGTTGGTGAGTTTCACCACTAAGTACCTGTGGGCTATGTACATTATTAAGATGTCCAGCTTGTACGTTACCGGGGTCTGGAAGTATAGCAACATCAAAAACATGTGGATTTTGTTCATCATCAGACTGTTGAATTTGTCTATCAGATGTAAATAAACTTTGAACAAAAAGAGTTTGTGGAGTTGGTGCTAAATCACGATCTTGAGTATATAGATCATTGAAAGGCCAAGGGCTTTGCGTAATAATTGGCTGTTGGCTTTGATAATCAACAGGCTGTTGGGGGATTTGTCTAAAATATAGTTGATGGCTTTGTCCGTAAATAGGTTCTGAAATAGAATATTGATAACCAGTCTCTCTTTGACTTTGCGCATGAAAGGGATGTTGCAATGTTTGCGTGGGGAATGGGCATGGTGAGGGCCCAGGCAGTAAAAAAGCTTGTCTTTGAGAAATAAATTCAGATGTTTGTTCATAAACAGGCTGTTCAGAAAATTGGGCTAAATCTGACAGTAAGAATCTTAGCCTGAAGTCTGATAATGCCAATCTTGGCACAAAATATGGTAGTGGGCATATTAGCCCCATATCTATCGAAGGTAATGTTTGGCAATAATCTGGAAGTGGATATCTTTGTCTGAAATCCCGTGGGAAACTTTGTAGGAAAATTATTTGAGTTTGTTCAAAGCCATACACAGGCGATAATGTGTAACCAGGTTGTGCGTATCTATCGCCAGAATCGATTAGTAAAAAGCTATCGCTAAAATCGATTAGTAGGACGGTTTCGCCAAAACATAGTTGTGAATGACCTAAATATGAAAGTTGGTTTATTCGCCTCAAAACCGGAGGTAGTAATGTTTGCCAATAACCGGTCGGTTGCAGTCCAAAATCATGCACAGGCGGTAATGCATAACCAGACTGTGCATTAATTTGGTCGAAACTTTGATCAAAATCTGGTGGTACTGAATAAGGTTGTTGAGAATTTTGTCTATTATCAGGAGGTTGGTTTATGTGAGGGATGAATTCAGAACGTTGCTCATATACAGGTCGTTGAGTTAAAAGGTCATCATTAGGCTGTTGTAGACTCCGTCCAAAGCTCTGTTGTTGAGGGTTCAAGGAAGATTGCATGTATGAGATAGATTCAGAACTTTGGTCATATACAGGTTGTTCAGTTATTAAGTTAAGCTGCTGTTGACCCTGTCCAAAGCTCTGTCGTTGAGGATTCAGGGAAGATTGCCTGTAGTAGATGGATTCAGAACTTTCATCATAAACAGGTGGTTGAGTTAATAGGTCATCATTAGGCTGTTGTAGACTCTGCCGAAAGCTCTGTTGTTGAGGATTCAGAGAAGATTGCCTGTAGGAGATGGATTCAGAACTTTGCTCATATACAGGTAGTTGAGTTAATAGGTCATCATTACGCTGTCGTAAGCTCTGCCCAAAGCTCTGTTGTTGAGGATTCAAGGAAGATTGCATGTATGAGATAGATTCAGAACTTTGGTCATATACAGGTTGTTCAGTTATTAAGTTAAGCTGCTGTTGACCCTGTCCAAAGCTCTGTCGTTGAGGATTCAGGGAAGATTGCCTGTAGTAGATGGATTCAGAACTTTCATCATAAACAGGTGGTTGAGTTAATAGGTCATCATTAGGCTGTTGTAGACTCTGCCGAAAGCTCTGTTGTTGAGGATTCAGAGAAGATTGCCTGTAGGAGATGGATTCAGAACTTTGCTCATATACAGGTAGTTGAGTTAATAGGTCATCATTACGCTGTCGTAAGCTCTGCCCAAAGCTCTGTTGTTGAGGATTCAGGGAAGATTCCCTGTAGGAGATGGATTCAAAATCTTGTACATATACAGGTAGTTGAATTAATAGGTCATCATTAGGCTGTTGTAGACTTTGCCCAAAGCTCTGTTGTTGAGGATTCAGAGAAGATTGCCTGTAGGAGATGGATTCAAAATTTTGCTCATTTTCAGGTCGTTGATTTAATAGGCCATCATAAGGCTGTTGTAGACTGTGCCCAAAGCTCTGTTGTTGAGGATTCAGGGAAGATTCCCTGCAGGAGATGGATTCAGAATCTTGCTCATTTAAAGGTAGTTGAATTAATAGGTCATCGTTAGCTTGTTGTATACTCTGCCCAACGCTCTGTTGTTGAGGATTTAGGTAAGATTCTCTGTAGGAGATGGATTCAGAATCTTGCTCATATACAGATAGTTGAATTAATAGGTCATCATTAGGCTGTTGTAAACTCTGCCCAAAGCTCTGTTGCTGAGGATTCAGAGAAGATTGCCTGTAGGAGATGGATTCAGAATCTTGCTCATATACAGGTAGTTGAATTAATAGGTCATCATTAGGCTGTTGTAGACTCCGCCCAAAGCTCTGTTGTTGAGGATTCAGGGAAGATTCCCTGTAGGAGATGGATTCAGAATCTTGCTCATATACAGATAGTTGAATTAATAGGTCATCATTAGGCTGTTGTAAACTCTGCCCAAAGCTCAGTTGTTGAGGATTCAGGGAAGATTCTCTGTAGGAGATAGATTCAGAATCTTGCTCATATACGGATAGTTGAATTAATAGGTCATCATTAGGCTGTTGTAAACTCTGCCCAAAGCTCTGTTGTTGAGGATTCAGAGAAGATTGCCTGTAGGAGATGGATTCAGAATCTTGCTCATATACAGGTAGTTGAATTAATAGATTATCATTAGGCTGTTGTAGACTCCGCCCAAAGCTCTGTTGTTGAGGATTCAGGGAAGATTCCCTGTAGGAGATGGATTCAGAATCTTGCTCATATACAGGTAGTTGAATTAATAGGTCATCATTAGGCTGTTGTAGACTCTGCCCAAAGCTTTGTTGTTGAGAATTCAGGGAAGATTCCCTGTAGGAGATGGATTCAGAATTTTGCTCATATACAGGTAGTTGAATTAATAGGTCATCATTAGGCTGTTGTAGAGTCTGCCCAAAGCTCTGTTGTTGAGGATTCAGGGAAGATTCCCTGTAGAAGATGGATTCAGAATCTTGCTCATGCACAGGTAGTTGAATTAATAAGTCATTATTAGGCTGTTGTAGACCCTGTACAAAGCTCTGTTGTTGAGGATTTTGGCTGTCAACTGGAAATTCTTGTGTTTGATCCGAGTTTTGCTCGTTATTACGACGTTGTCGGAATGTCTGTTTAAAAACGGGTCTTTGTCTATTAAGATTAAAATGATATATTAGTTGTATCCCGTGACGTGATCTGAAGGCTTTCTTGTATTGTGAAGACTGCATAAAATCATTTTTTAGAGTTTTGCTCTCAATAACGTGTCCTTGGAATGTTTGTCCAAAAACAGAATGTTTATGAATAGCTTCTGGAAAGTCTTGCAAACAAGCAAAATGATCACCATTTTTCCCAAAAGCAGACTGCTGGGGATTTTGGCGATGACTATTTTTTAATTGTTTTGACGCTTGTATATCTAAAAGCCGTCGGGAATTAAGTTCATTAACAGGTAGTTGAGAAAATCTTTGATTTCTTTCACTATTTATATTACGTTGATATTGTTGCCCGGTATAAGGCAGTTGACAAACGCCACCACAAAGATCGGCCGCTCGCACAACTTTTAGGATTTTTTCTGGCTAGGTACAATCCATAGAGTTGGGGCTGGGGGGGCCGCCCATCACGCTGTAGGGCGGACTGTGTGGCGGCAGCGACTGAATCGAGCCCATCGGGCCGTGGTACATGTCCATTTCCAAGGATGCGTCTGGTGAACACTTGTCGGACATCTTGTTTTCTTGCTTGGTCACCATTCTTCGCCATTTCGCTCGCGCGTTCTGGAACCACACCTGCGAACAATAAATATAACCGTTGGAGTGTGCTTCATATGACAATTAACGCTAGCACCCGCACAGCATCGCATAATAAATATCGCGATAAAAAAAGAGCGCGCTCCAAATTTTCTGGCGGTCCTGCCGCTCTGGCTTCCGCCCGACCACATTGCACGCGGAAGCTGGATTCCTGCTTGTCCCGTTTTTGTGGCACGTGATTGCGTTCTTGCCCGCCGTTGAGCGTTCCGAAGTGCATATTTTATCTGTAATTAGCGCGCTGGCCGACCGGTGCGTGACCGTCGCAGGCGCAACATTCCGAAGCGTTGTTCCATGCTCTAAATGTGCTCGTTGGGGAAAACCTACCAAATCACGGCTTATATTGGTCATTTATAAACATAGGAGACGATTTGACCGATTTATTCATACTTGTACTACGTTTGCGTTGAAGATTCAGTGCAAGCGCAAGAGCGCGCGAATCTTACGACCAATCACGCGCGGCTACGCCGTGGCCCCGCCCCCCGCGTCATGGCGGCCGTTGTTGCCTTACGCCAAATTTAGATGCCTGTTTCTTTCTTGGCTCTGAAGTGGCATTCGGCTGGCGATTGTTCGGAAAAAGCGAAAAGTTCAATAACTTTGTAGTTATATAGCTACATACCTATTATATCACTTTTATCATTGCGCTACAAGTTCACTTGCTACTGCAGCAGTCGGTGGGAAATTTTACAGCCTCGTTGACAAAACGCGAAGCCTAAACATTTGTGTTAGGTACTTTAATATCTTTATTATTTCGCTTAATTTTCCAAGTTGGCAACAGATAACTCTATATAAAAATATGATAATAATTTATCTTGTGACGCAACTTTAAATTGGATTTCATTTAATTTATTTTTGAATTATCAACAAGTATTTATTTCCAATTTATTAACAAACTAGCGACCCGACCCGGTTTCGCATGGGCCTATAGCCATCCGCGATAAATGGACTATCCGACACAAAAAGAATTTATCAATTCGAACCAGTAGATACTGAGATTAACGCGTTTAACCAAACAAACAAACAAACTCTTCAGCTTTATAATATTAGTATAGATAAGTGTAGATATTTCTGAAAAAGTGAAAGTATCTAAGCCATCTCAATGTAGTGAATAAAAGTACATAGACTAATATTATTTAGTCGATAGCTAGATGGTGGTTGAGTCCAACACTAGTGTAAAGAATGACTAGAAAACCATTGAGGATTGATGACGTACTGTCATGAAGAGATAAAGCCATCTAGGTGGTCTCGAAACAATAATACTCTACTAAGAAAGACAATGTTCACGGTTGTATCATTGACACTGTCATCTGTTTTCGACTACTGGAAGTTTATGTGTGATGGATTGTGAGTGTAACAAGTTTATGACTTAGTTTACTGCAGTCAATTTAATAGAATATACAGGTAGGTGGGTACCCAACTAACTTTGTGTGACTACGTGCTGTTACTTAGTATAGAATATTGCACTAACAATTATGTAAGTCACTGTGTACCTATAAGCATTTGCATGGCTATGGCAATTGCCTTTAACAACCTTAATGAAAACACCGTAAGTAGCTATTATAGAAGATAAACTATGTAGGTAAGTATTGACAAATGGTTTTGGAAATGAATATAAGTACTATACATTTAATTAGTTTTTAGTACCTAAGTACCTGCAATCAGGGAAATTCTTCTATCTTAGGAACGATCGCATAATATTATAGTCTGTGAAAAATGTCAAATTTTTCACATTGATTGTCGTTGAGATGAGATTTTCAATTGATAAATAAATGTAGATAATATTTTTGAAATCGGGCGAGTAGTTTTTGAGTTTATTCGTTATAAATACAAATCTTTCCTCTTTATAATATTAACTTAGATGAAAAAAGTATACAGAAAAGCAAACAATATGATATGCAAAAATAACACAATACGATAATACGAGAAGATATTATACTACTAACTAGTAGGAACGTAGTACAATCTCTATCACGTAGATACGCACCGAGGCCAAAAACACGACAAGCTATTCTCGCTCACATTTCGAATAAATAAGCACTCCTTCGGACACATCATTAGTTATACCGTCACGCACAACCGCCAACCGAAAATAACTTGTACAACTCAAAACATACGACTCAATACGCTTTACCAATCGACGCTTTAAGACAATTGAAAATATTCATGCGAGTAATTTTTCAGCGGTTGACTGTTGACGATATTTTTTTCATTTCAAACCACTTATTTATTTCGTTTTTGAAATGAATGAATGATATATGTTTAATGAAAAATTGAAATGTCAGATTTTTAAGATATATGGATGTCAAGAGCGAGATTGAGTTGTATTTTGCGTGAATAAGTAGATGTTGTTATATCAAGTAATAAGTAGTTGTTAATTTGCGAGAACGGAAACATTTTCTCGATTCAAATACGATATTTTGCAAGAAATAGTGCTGTATTCGAAATGATATTCATTCGTCTGCGGAGTAATTAGGGTTGCCAGATAGACGAGATTAGACTAGATTCTTCCGACATTTCACACGGCACCTGACTAAATACTGAAGCTCACGACAACCAGGTTAGTAAAGTACTTAAATAATAAGTATATAAATAATAAATTTAGTATTAGTGGTTGCTTTCATGGACGGAACATGAGAGGCGCAGTTAAAATTAATAGTGATAACTAATAATGTGGCAAAAACGTTAAATGTATATTTAGGCTGATAAGAAATCTAAAATGATAGATAATACTTATATCTCCTGACATTAACCCTAAAATTCTGCCTAATTGAAATGTTGACCAGATATTTTGGTATTATGATCTGGTAACACTAGGAGCAATACCTACGAGTGAGACTTGAGGAAGCTTCGGTTTGATAAGTTTTTGGTTTTGTCTACTAAGATCTTTGTTCTAGATTTTCAAGACTCTTCTCTCTTCAAGAATTTGTACTCGGAATTAAATCATTGACACACAACAAGGACTTTTAATGGGTATCTTTCAAACATCTGCACGGGACGATCAAATATGTAACTCTTTCTTTGGCAACGTTACACAATATCTTCGCCTAGTCGGCAGAGAGCTCACTAAATAACGTTATAGTAACTAAACGCTATGGGATACAACAGTAGCACTATTTGTCATTGAGATACGATCTGCCGTCAGTACGGTAGCTGACGCCAGACATTGACTGAATGATCTTGAACAGTATTAATACCTCCCGTTCGTATAGTGAACTCATTTGTGTGCAGTCTGATGCTAGTGACGAGATGTTAAATAACATCGAAACTTTTCGAGCTAGATGGCAATTTTGTAGACGTTAGACAATAGTCAAAAACTTATACGGACTGTCTTTTCAAATATTTTTTGTAAAGATTTGTCAGGGGGTAAGTACCTCGTAAAAATACGAATATTTAATAATATTAATATTTTTTGGTTTGTTCCCATCTCGGCACCTTCCTACTCCTTCACGCCTTCTCACGGCCGCTCTAATTCAAATAGGTACTTACTTTCGAGTACTAAGGTACATTATACCCCCTCCTCATGCAGATATAAAGATACCATTTTTAAGCGCCTCTTTGAATAACTTCTACATTATGAATCATTGAATCTATTTCAGCACTATCTTAGAAATGCTCATTCAAAATATTTGTAAAGTTCAAAATTAAGTTCGAGTTCACATGACGTAATGTTGACCATAGAATAGCAACATTCTGTTAATAGTTCAATTTTAAATTAGTGCGAATGATATAGTTGTAACGTGGTATGATTTTATTCCGTGTACAAATGAGCAACTGCCTCAATAATAAGCACCCTACTCTATTGATGTTCTGACGTCTCATTTTGCGTCACAGCCCATTACTCTAACCACGGCGCAATGACACCAACGCTTGCAAATGGTCCCTTCGCACCCAGCTAGAACAAATGAGACAAATTTGAGCACGTTAAGTACGGGTTCACACGACACCACGGTTGAGTGGACAACGAAATGTGCAATGCTTGTCACTTAATCATTTTCTGTTTAGAAGCTTAAAAAATGTAAAAGACTAACGTTATATGCTCTGCTCTGTACGCAAAATACACACTAAGACGTGAAGTTGTGGCCACCAATCCGTTATACCATACCATGCTCTGCTCGTTGATTAATTAAAGCTCTAAGTATGTTTTAATAACTCCTCCTTCCAAATTCACAGATCAGATGTTTATCGGGCAACACGCACCCACAAAGCAGTAGTTCAGTGTGAACCCAAACTTAAGATGACTGATTACATGCATTACATGCCCCAACACCCCAACACTGCGCAGGCAATTGAACTGTAGATGCAAATTAAGTCATTTTGTCTCATCATGGTACAATAGGACAAGAATATGAAATATGTTGTAATATTAATGTTCGCAATATGTTCTGTTTGGTCTATTATGCCAGATGTCGCGAAAAGTGTAGGACTAACAATAATATTGTAAAACGTTCGTGACAATTTTAATGGGTAACCGTAAATGATCACCAGCTGCTTATTGCCACTATAGCTATAAAAATAACTTAAGGTATTTGTCAACATTTTGCAAAAACCTGTAACTATTTTGGCACAATACGTAATGGGTTGGGTGAGCAAAAACCGAGCAACGGAGAAAGTAAATGCCAATGTTACTGCTGTGGAAACTCCGAAGCATTTCGGCTCCGTTTCACTTAATAGAACGTAAATATAAAAATCGTTCGGCATGTTTGTCTAGAATCTTATTACCATTACTATGTACATAAGTGTTAATTTCCAATTTATGGATCTATCTTCAATTTAGAATAGGTAGGTGTAAAAGAAAACCGACGCAAATAGCACTTTAGTGTAACCAATATTTAAAAACCATTAAAAGGCGTTAATTTAACATGAAAGGCCGTAATTAGAAAGAGTGTTCATTAATGTACCTACAATACAAATTAAATATCAAACTAGGTAGTACACTCAAATTGGTGGAAACGAATGTCGGCAAACAAATTAGTAATAATTTCAAATTAACCACAGAAAATCAAAGATACCTACTTACCTACTTACAAAAGCAACGTGTTTGTAAAGTGACACCGAAAAATAATCTAAGTATACTTACTTTTGCCTCTTGGTAAATAAAATACCGCATAAGGACCTCTAATAAATGTCTGAATGATCAAAGCGTGCAGCGTTCCGCGTATGTAAATAAAAACTGTAGAAATGTGATTAATAGTCCCGTTTTCCTTAAATAAATAATATTTGAATAAATTAAGTAGGGAGAGGCACGTCCGCTCTGTGCGACTTCACGCGACCAAATGACAAATGGACGTCTTTTGAACGTACAGCGGAAATTATCTGCCCAACGGAGCGTCGCTGAGCGCGCCTGTACTAATTACTAGACTGTTTGATTTGATCTTATTTGTGTAAGGAATTTTTAACTTTAATACTGTGTTATAAAGTTTAAAGTTGAATGTAGGAATTTGCTTATTATTGTCACAAAATGTACTTAGAAAGTAAAATTATACGCGGTCGAACGTCAAGGTGTGACCATCCGATACTAATTGCGAGGGTTGGAAGCCATCGCCTTTGCCCGGAATATTTGTGTGCCGTTAAGAAGCATCTTTATAGTGTTCGAAATCATGGCATGAAAACGTTTTAAAAATAGCACTGGGTAATTATTTTTTGGGAGATCGGGCAAAAGCAACGCTATATCACTAGATTTTTTGCTTTATCATACGACTTTATCTCTACAATGATGTTAAATATAACATCATTGATGTGCAATTTAGAAATATTTGGAATCATCATTTATTCATTTCAAGTTTCAGTGCAAAAATATTACGATATGGGAAAACGCAAACAGAGGCGGTCAATTATTTGTTATTGAATTATACAAGTACGTATAAAAAACAAAACCCTTGCATAAAACAATAAGTAACTTAGTAAATAATAGTAACGAGGAAGGAAAATATACCAATATTTATTTCATAATACATCCGGTCAGCAATTATTGGAGAATACCTTATTAAACAGGGACTGAATTATTGAACTACAAAATAAAATTGTCATTCAGTACAGTGTGAAAGTGAATAGTGTTATGTGTTACCAAATAATCACAAGAACGAAGTGTATTCGCCTTAATAGAAACAATATGAAAAGTGCCATTGGACACATTCTTAGTAAAGACAAAATAACAGTTTAGGTTTTAATTAAATTACTTATTAGTCTAAATACAAGGCTAGATTGTAATAAGATTAGGTCCATCCTTTTGATGAACACTAGGATAAGGGAAAAAAAAAAAAAAGTACAGTGGCACACAAAACCCGTTAAAAATAAAATTAAATAAGGTCTTATTATTGTTATTGATTTTGTTGGGACAGGCCCTTGCCCAGGAGTGGGACAGTAACGGATTGTAAAAAAAGTCTTATTGGGAACCGACTAATTAATCGAATGAGATAAATTTAATAGTCGATTAAACACAGTAGCTATGTGAATTGATCGCACAATAAAATGAACAGGGAAAGGCACTTTTTCAGTCAACTAATTACGTCTGAGCTACTTGAACAGTTGAACTCGAGTCATTTTTCAGAATGAAAGAAGAAAAAAAAGAGAGTGGAGTGACAAATCACGTAATTGCGGACGCAAGGAGAGATATATGGCGTGGTTTGTTCTAAATGCGCCTGCGCCGCGGTTCGGGTGACAGTGCGTCTATATATTATGGGGGCGCCCGAGGCAATTAGACGTCGGGCAGCGCACCTGTTGTGAATGGCCATTTAAAAAATATTTTTATCAACTATATTTAGGGAGTACTGAAAAGTGGAAACATTACGGTTTTTATTACGATTTTTTTTTACGGTTTATCATTATCTTTTATTCATAACAAAGGTACAATGATACAAGTCTCATCTTGAACGCAAAAAATATGAAGAAACAATTTTACAGTTTGTCGAGTGAGAACAGTGTTTTCAGCATAATGTATATAAAATAGACGCCATTCATAGAAACTTTCAGAGACCACTATTAGAACGCCATTTACCTACTCTTTAGGCGCCTCAAGTGGCCGGCAACGGCGCGGCAAACGTCACACGAGCATAGAAAGCGAAAAAAGCGAGGGGCTACTCTCCAACCCGCTGCATCTCTCCTCCAAAGCTAGACTTAAATGCCAGCCTTTGAGGTCTTTGCAAACTCTAATTGCACCACACTCTTATTGGCAGAGCATTAAGGTTCAAATTCGTCATCAAAAGCAATTAGTCTCGTAATTCTCGTAAATAACTTGAGAGGTGAGAGACATAAATCTTTTGGTTTCAGCCCCTCGTGTCGTGTTTTATTTAGGGATAGCTGAAAATGCTTAGCTTTTTATGCAGCGGTATTGCGGCATCGACAGCGGTTTTTATGAGTTTATTGGTGCCTATAATTCTTTGATTCCGTTTCTTGTGATTGAATTGAGTTGTAAAGACCTTTGGGGTACGTCAATCGAACAAGTGAGTGAATAAGCCTCTCGATATGGCGGTATAATAAAACCAATGTGACCTAGTCTAGTAATTTTAATGGTTAATTAAAAGTTTTGAAACCAATTTCCGTTTTATTTACTTTTGAATTTTTTGAAGTTGTGTGAGTGTTAAACAAATTAATTTGAAAACCGAAAATTCTATCGAATAAAATAAAATTAAAGCAGTAATATCAAAATTGAATAAAAACGTAAAACAAAACAGTTGTCTGCAGCATCGTACAGCCAAAAGTGCGACGACGACGCAAAAACGAATAAGATTTTATCTTCACAATATGGCGACGAGTCGAAAGTCTTTTGCCAGAGAAAAAATCTCGATCAATATTCGAGGAGAAGAGGAGGGGGGGTCTCTCGCATAATTGGTTGACTGGATATATTTATGCTGCAGATATCAAAATCGGGTCGGTTACGATAAAGACAGGTTGCTACATACAGGCTGAGAGTAACAAAAGATTTGGGAGCGAAAACAAGGGTCATGTAATTTACGTTTGGTTTCGCTTTGTTCAAACTCGGTGCAGTTAAAAACGGACAGTTGTCCTTATTAGTGGTAATAGGAGATTTTGCTTTATCGAGTAGAATTAAATAACAACTTGAGAGTGAGTTTCTTTGTTATGCTTTCACAGGTAAACTACTAACCCAATTTTAATGAAATGACAATGCCAGATCCTGCCCCACCCAGAAAAAGTAACACATGTACAGAAAAAGTAAATTAATGAAAATAATTGTAATGAATATAGAACTATACTAAATTGTTTTTCTTTAGAACTTGCGGATTACGAAATACCTACCCACAAAATACAAACTCATTTTACCTAGAATACAATTTAACCTATAATCAATGTCATTATTGTTTTTAGATTTAAACGGAAACCGCAAGTTCTACAGTCATTAACTCATTAGTTATCAGCAATAAATAAACAGTAAGATGCTACATATTGCACATGACTTTTATTGAGTGGGGCAAAGTTCTATAGAGTTTCTGGCATTGTCCTTTGGCACAAACTTAGCATAAATCCCAAGAAAGGCTTTAGGCTACTTTTTAATTTGCGACTTCGTCTTTATCCGTGATAGCCAACAATCACGCAGACGGGGTCGCGGGAAAACCTAGTTATTTTATGTAATGGCAAACTAGAGAGAACATATTTTGGCCAGAAACGCATTTCAGTTGTATTAAAATATGATGTATTTTTTTTCAATTGCTTGATTTACTTTGAAATAGTAACTACTACCTTTACGCTATATTTTGTTTGAATGCCCAGTTCATTAACAGATTCTAATTAGGAAGGCATTGGAGAACCCTTACGTGAAAACTAATCCATTATTACAATCAATTATATATAGTACCTTTGTCTATATTCTGATATTAAATTATGCCCAAATTACCACCTAAACTGGTTTGTTTTGATTAAATGAATCTAAATGTTAGTGACCTAATTAAATATTTTATACCTTATTAGTAATCAAACACTAATTAGCGTTATTTGGCAAACAGTGCATTAAGCAAAGACGTCATTCATATTATTATTACAGCAGGCTGTAAATGCTTTTCTAGTGTACAAAGAATTTCCTGCCAATAATTAGTGGAAAAAGAGTTTCAAGTTGTAGTAGAAAACAAGAAAGATTACCTACAATCACTACAGCGAATAAAGTTCTGATTCTGTATGTCTATTCTATTACTATCTCTCTCCGTGAACACCTAGGTGAAGTGAGCTGTCATCTGTCCCGATGCTAGGGATTTTCAAAGCACTACAATGGGATAACAGTATGTCAATTCTGTTACAATCTCCCTCGGTGAACAACTAGGTGAAGTGAGCTGTCATCCGTCCGCGGCTCACTTCACCTAGGTGTTCACCGAGGGAGATTGTAACAGAATAGCACTCTACTGTTTCTCAACGTGTGTCATTTAATGGGTGGCGCCTTTGTCACAAGACATTTTGGACTGTCATTAGTAATGCGTTATTAATCCATACTAATACTAATACTAATGACTAATTACTAATAATATTATAAATGCGAAAGTAACTCTGTCTGTTACGCTTTCACGCTGAAACGGCTGAACCAATTTTGATGAAATTTGGTATGAAGATAGCTTGAAGCCCAGGGAAGGACATAGGCTACTTTTTAATCCGCGACTTCGTCTGCATCCACTATAACCGACATTCACGCGGACGAAGTCGCGGGCAAAAGCTAGTAAATAAAATAAAAATTAAATTAAATTCTTTATATAGTTACTTTTTATGTTTTATCATCTCCTCAGCGAGACATTTTTGGCAGTTAGTCGAATCGAACACGCACACCTTCTGTGCAAAGACTTCGAGCATATAACCTCAATAAGTTATTTAGGAATGGTTTTAAGAACACAAAAAAAAACTGTACGGATCGATCGATCATCGTCAAGCTACGCTTACCGCGGTCGTTCCATGGATAGGTGGTATCCATTTCATACTGAGACCTCTCCAGGCCTCGGTAAGCACGTAATGGCAACGACTGACAATGATCTACGAATGACAGTCGGGACCAATGGTTCCCGAGTTCGGCTGTCAATCGTAAATCATAGACAGTCGTTATGGGTAGTAAGGGTAGTAGAAATCTGATAACCAGTCTGACCTGTGTTATCAGTTGACTGGACTGTGGAGATCAGTTAGGCCGTCGCTCCATGTATACAGCTGTCGGAAAGAATGGAAGCCGACCCCAACATGGAGAAAAGGCTAGCCAGGTGACAAAGACATATCCAAAGAGTTCCTATGACGTGAGATGAAAGAATTGGATGCTAAAATCCCTTGACAGTCGCGTAACACCATTCATGCGCAAAATATGTGCAAGACTGACAGGAAAAGCAAATGTTTGTCTAAGCTCTGTATACGTATTTAGTAATAATAATCGTACGTATCGTAAATGTCTATAATCCCGAACACGAAGTTTTACGAAGGTAGCCGCGCCGCTGTCTTTAATATGACGAGGCATTAGACATTTATAGATAGTGCAATCCACGAAGACGCGCCCCACCAATTTTTGGTTTAGGGGATTTTCGGATTTTCGTGACGCTCTGTCCTGATTAGTCTATTCATTGTAGTGTGCGCGTGCACTCACAGGTAATAAGTGTGTACCGATAACACTCAAACATTGACGGAAGCTTGCTCAACGGACAACGGGAAACGGTTAGGAGGTATAGAGGGGCGCGTCTTCGTGGATTGCCCTATCTGTAGCTTCTTAAACATTTTAACATGCTAGGCGTAATGCTGCTGAGGCAATTTTAATTTTAGATGTTTTGCTTCTTAGACATTTTAATATAATAGACTTAATGCTGCTAAGGCAATTTTCATTTTAGACCTTTTGCTTCCTAGACTTTTTACAACTAAGACATTGATTTTAGACGTATTGCTTTAAAGACGTTTTGCAAGTTAGCCTTTCTGATCATAACCCGTTCTGTTGGGTAAATTTTGACCATATATTCGCTAGTATGTATATGACTGTGACTTCACATCGAAGAAGCTGGCAAAGTCATTTACAGGCACTTTGGCATTGTCAAGGAGTCGGGCAGTTAGTCAAAAAGCTGAAGCCAGTTGCTCATTCTAAAACGTAGGCAAGTCTCTATAGAGAAGAACGAGCAAGAAACTCCACGGACACTGTTGTTAGGTATAATTAGGTAGTTGTAGACGTGTTAGGTTTCTGTAAATATTAATTGATTAACTATGTATTTGAAATAAGGAGTAACTAAGTATAATATGATATCAGAACTTTAGGAGTAGGTGATCTATTTGTTGAGCTCAAATCATCGCGTCAAATACAAGTTTATTTTCACATGCGTATTTGGTATTATTGTAAGTAAGTAGGTATGTAAGTTACTTGTGGGTCTATAGTTCCCTTAGTTGAATTATTTCATTGAACTTTAAGAAATTCGTCTGTGTTCACAATTTGTCTAAACGCGTCCCCAAGCTTCTCTTTTATTATTTTATATTAACTTAGACAGAATTTCTAGATAGGATACATTGTTAGAACTTTGGCTTTAATAGATTTCATTGTAATATTTGTAAGAAACTGTGCATCTATATTTTCAACCGACTTCAAAAAAGAAGGAGGTTCTCAATACCAACCACGACTCGCGAACGAAGGAGGTGTATGCGTTTAGGATGAGAGGTTGCTTTTTTTGTTTATTTATGCACACGAATGTTCCCCTTTACCTATCTCGAAAACGGTTTTGCCAACAATTTATGTACGATTTTCTGTAAAGGGTTTATTCATTACTTGGCGATGGTTGTTGGATTTGAATCATGCTTTTTAATGTTTTTATTTTGTATAATAGGTTGGGGAAAAAGTCTTTTCGCATTATACCTAGTATGTATGAACTTGTAATAAAATCTCTTTGGCTATACTATTTGTATCTCGCTGGTTTTGGTATCATTGAAAGTTTAAATTTTAAAGAACATAATTCCAAATTCAAATTAGGAAAATGTGTGATTTGTATTTATTTTTCGTACTGTCAAGGATGAGTGAATCTAATGAAGAAATTCGATACATTTTAAAATTTTACTACAAAAAAGGTACAAATGCAAGGCAAGCTGCGAAAAAAATTTGCGATGTTTATGGACCTAGTGCAGTGTCTGTGAGAGTAGCACAAATCTGGTTTAAGCGTTTTCTATCCAGAAATTTAGATGTCGAAGATGCACGTCGGTCGCTCTGGCCGCCCTATTACGGATAAAATGGATGCCATTTTTCAGTGGAGCAAGATCGGCATATCAGTAGTTACGACGTAGCTGAAGAACTGGGAATTGACCACAAAACAGTTTTGGCGCATTTGAAAAAAGCTGGGTACACAAAAAAGCTCGATATTTGGGTACCTCACGAGCTCACTGAAAGAAACCTAATGAACCGTGTACTCATTTGTGATTCTTTATTACGACGTAATGAAACCGAACCATTTTTGAAGAAGCTGATAACTGGTGATGAAAAGTGGATCACGTACGACAAGAACGTGCGAAAAAGGTCATGGTCAAAGGCCGGTCAGGCTTCACAGACTGTGGCGAAATCCGGGTTAACTCGCAACAAGGTGATGCTGTGTGTGTGGTGGGACTGGACGGGCATTATTCATTATGAGCTGTTACCACCAGGCAGGACCTTCGATTCTGAACTCTACTGCGAACAACTGATGAGATTAAAGCAAAAAGTTGAGAGAAAGCGGCCGGAATTAATCAACAGAAGGGGTGTGGTTTTTCATCATGATAACGCTAGACCTCACACATCTTTAGCCACTCAGCAAAAATTAAGAGAGTTTGGCTGGGAGGTGTTAATGCATCCGCCGTATAGTCCTGACCTTGCACCTTCAGATTTCCACCTGTTTCGTTCGGTCTCTTCAGAATTCTTTAGACAGTGTCAGGTTAACATCACGAGAGGACTGCCAAAACCACTTGTCGCGGAATTTTGATCAGAAGTCCCAAAATTTCTATAGCAATGGGATCATGTCCCTACCTACAAGATGGCAAAAAGTTATTGAACAAAATGGTGCCTACATACTTTAGTTAAATGTAAATAAACTATATTAAAAAATGTTTTGAATTTTCTTAAAAAATGCGAAGAAACTTTTTCCCCAACCTAATATTTGTTACACGATTTCTCCGGTAAATGTGAATCGATTTTGAAATTTATTTTTATGGATACCTAGGGTATGCCTCAGGGATGGTCCCCTACCTACAAGATGGCAAAAAGTTATCAAACAAAATGGTACCTAAATACTTTAGTTAAATGTAAATAAACTATATTAAAAAATGTTTTGAATTTTCTTAAAAAATGCGAATAAACTTTTTCCCCAACCTAATATTTGTTACACGATTTCTCCGGTAAATGTGAATCGATTTTGAAATTTATTTATATGGATACCTAGGGTATGTCTCAGGGGTGGTCCCATATAAATTTGATCGAAATTAATTCAGCACTTTTTAGAAAATCAAATCAAATTCCAAAAAAAAACTACTTAGACGACGTTTTAGTTTCTTCAATCTTTGGAGTACCTCTGTTTTAACTGTGTTGCCTGTTCTTAATGGATTTGGATGATAAGAAGGTACTAAAAAGTGATAAATAAAAAGCTTTTTTACTAAAAAGACCACCGCCGTCAAAATCTAAAAAGTGATAAATAAGTTTAGCATAGTACACACATGACTTTAGATTTGGAAGTCGGTGGCAATTAAAGACAACAAACAAGACAAAGCCGGCGACTTCCAAATCTAAAGTCATGTGTGTACTGTGCTAAAGCTATTTACTTATCACTTTTTTGATATTGAAGGCGGTGGTCTTTTTTGTAAAAAAGCTTTTTTTTGTAAACCTGTCAATGAACCTAACATATTTTCATTTTAAAAGAGTGTCCATAGGAACTTATTACTTATGTTTGGGACAAGAACTAGCTTCAACTATTTGACTGAAGGACTCCCTGACAGTTCAAAAGTGCCTGTAAATGGTATATGAATTTTTTGAGTTTGAGTTTCAAATAAAGAATAAGCAGACTACAATGATGTTTTCTCGTATTGTGCTTACAAACAAAAAAAAAACAAAAACTAAACCAATTCGAATCTCAATTGTTAGCGTATGACGTCACGGGCGCAAACACACGTGTTACTCAAAAAAAAATTCAAGTTACTCGAGTAATTAGGAGAACAAAGAGTAGCCCTTTGCCGAGCTCTACATTAAAGTGCCGCTTGTAACAAACAAATTAAATGCAATATACGGTGTTAAATGCGAAGACGAGCCGAAGTGTGTGCTTCTACTTATAATCGAAGTTCAAAGAAGGCGGCGAGCACCACGCTTTTGTGTACTTTATACAACGTGAACGGAGAACTTCGTCGTTCTCTTAAGTTCAAACTATTGCTACCACATTCAAGTATTCTCCCCGCAACAACTTAAATAAATATTGTCTAGGTGCATTTATTTTGAGCCTACTATCTCATTCAGGCACTCAATAGTTGCAGTTTTTATCGGAATTGCAACTCCACTCTAAAAGTGGAGGTAATTATTTCGTATAGAGCTAAAGGTTGATAAATATTAAAGAAAATTAAGTGGTGGAACATATATAGGATGTTTACATTTGGGACGCTGATAATTACCTATGTGGGCTACACTATTATCTATGTCTACTCACGGTCCACTACATTTTTAAACCGCGGTTTCTTCGTGGAAGTTAACGATCCGCAAAACCCATATCTGACATCTCTTATCTCAACGACCTGCTAGCCAAATTAGATCTTCAACGGTCCAATATACCATTCGAGAATTGTTAACTTGTCGCGTTAATTTGATGAGTGACTTTTCGCTTTTAGGTTTATACAGTGTGTCCTTGAATAAAGTGCACAAACAAAATCATAATTTATTGGCATTTCGACTTTTACGAAATAAAGTCCAGAAAATCATTTTTTTTTATTATTTACTAAACGACCTTATCCATTACCTAAAAATTGCAACGTTCTACCCTGCCAGTTGTGACCCAAAAATTGCAAGTTGTGCTACAAGTATTATACATTTAGAGGGTCTATATTAGGCCACAAAAACATCGATTAGAAGACAATAAATTCTTTGTTTAGTTTCACCCATTATCCTTTGTGAACATTATTTAGAAACACACTGTATTTAGACATTTATTTCGATTGGAGCATAAGCTGCAGAAGTTTGGAGTTCGATTTCACATGTTCCACTCTTGGCGGCGAACACTGATTATGGCGGTCAATAATAACGCCACAATTACTACTGCGAGAAGTGCAATTTTGACTTTGCAGCACGCAATTTCTGTGAAACCAATCATGTTGACACCCCTGTCATGACATGACTGAGGTAGATCACGGACATCTCATTTTGAATGTTTTTTCCTATATACTTACCTACCTACCTTATTCCTTTGTTCTGCCGAAGGAATCATTCGGTAGATGAAAAATTATTACGATTACATTACCTGGCTTCAACTGTAAAAAAGCAACACGTTAATTAGAAAATAAGGTTGAGTACTGACTTATTTTAAATTTAGAACTTTCCTTTTATCAGTTTATAAATTAAAACAACTCGGTAATACCACTCGTCAGCCGTCAAAACGAGTGATGATAAAAAAAACGGATGATGAAAACGAATAAATAAAAATCAACTTTATAAAACATTCGCAACGTAAAATGTTGATAAGTCGATACTGCTATACTTGCAAAGCGACGCGGTATCGGGACTACATTAAATTCGCATTAGCTTTCAACTACCGGTTTGTTTAAGACTTATTTTATGCGTTTGACACAGTTGAGTTCTGGTTTGAGTCACTCTGCTGTATTGTAACTCACATACCTACTAGCACCTCTACCTTATGCACGTAACTTGTAACGTGTCAATTTGACATTTAACGAAGATAAAATCATTTTTGAGTCAATTAAACTTATCAAAAATTGCGTTTTCTGGCCGTCGGTGAATTTAAAAATGTTTTAAATGGACTTAATAATATTTTTCGAAGCGTAGTTTCGAGTAAATAAAAACTTACGATTTTCTTAATGTTCTACCATACATAGCTGTAACGTTTAATTTCATTAAAATATGTTGATTAATCCCAAAATTGTAATGTTATTCACGCCTATAGGACTCGTCCGTCGGATTTTAGTGAAGTTAAAGTACTTAATTTTAATAAACGAACGATTAAAGTTTAGCGTTCGAGACTAATGGCAACTTTACACTGCTTTTAATAAACATTGATTGATAATAATAAAATTTAAAAACGTTTTTTATTTCTACACCTCATTTCAATAATTATATTTTTATTTGTTTATTTCCTAGGATACCGTTAAACTGTTTCCGAACACAAAAGTCTATTCTCAGTTGTTATTTTCTTTTTATGTCATAAATAGACTAGTGGTGTGCATATACAAAAAATAAATATATTGCGTTGACAAAACCAACCGGTATAGTTTGTTTTTTAAGAAAGCTCTATCTACATCCGATATCGAAACGGTAATAAGTGTAGAATTGAACATTCCGAGGCACGTTTGTTATCAATAATATTGGTTGTAATCGTAGTCGAGCATATTCTAACGTCTTGATCAGTATGCTAATGAGGCAGCTACCTACGCGTGAAACAACACCTCTCGATTTGTTATGTACCGAATATAAAATCAATTCTATATTATTCGATACTATCGATCGTCAGACGTTGAATTATTTTTCCTAAAAGTAATTAATGGATTATTTTTACCCTCGGTTTAGTTTTTTTTTATATTGTCTAGTTAATTGGAGTATGGATTAGTTTGTATATTTCTTCAGAATTTCTTTTCAATAGTATTGACAGCTCAAGTGTCCCAAAAACCATATAATAAAATCTTCTCAACGCGGCATCGACAAATCCAATTGAATGCTCACATTATATCGTTATCAAAGAAGCCAGTACAGTCGACAAAGCAGTTTGAAATATCAAAATAGGAAGTTCATATTACCTGTAGGACCCTCTTGGGTAAGCCAGTCTTCTGGCTCAGTTGCTTCAGGTCCTTCGCATCGGGGTTGTGGTTGACCGAGAAGTAGGACTTCATGGTGCGCAGCTGATGGTGCTTGAAGCTTGTACGCATGCGCTTGGTGCGCGATGATGAGCCCAGCCCGGCCCCGCCGCGGAACCCCATCTCCAGATACTCAGGGTTCATATCTGATTGGGCAACGACAGTTACACTGCTAAATGCTATTTTTTGTACGAACATTATTTTGAGGCAAAAAGAAAAAAGAACATGAAAGGCGGGGAAAATCATCGAATTTTAATTTATTTTCTAATCATTTATTTTAAGATTAGAAAATATCTTGTTTATCGATTGTTAACAATAACCGTTACTGTAATTTTCCAACAGTTTTAAACAGAGAACCGTTGAACAAGGATAATGTTGGTACACCAAAACATTAACATTAGCAGAATCACAACAATTATTACAACAGAATCATCAACTACGCTAAAGTCGCAAGAGCTACAAAAAATTCGCAAAAACAAAATTGTTCAACCATCTACCTACTGTAAAACAAAAAACCCGATCGACAACTATCAATTTACCAAATTATCGTAATTTGTTTTATATCTGCACATTGCATGATAATGCCAATATTTACATGTTTATATTTAATTATGTTAATTGTTATTGTCTGTAATACAGTCGTAAACGGCTATAAAGATAATAAAAATAATAATGTATGTAAAAATAAAAGTAGGTACATTTAATGTTAACATTTCATAGACGTATTTGACGAGAATTAACGCGTTAAAGGACGGGATCCTCCTTTAGGGCGGGTTGCTTCAACTAACCATTACTGACCGGTAATAGTCAAAATTGGCGCTTACTATCGTCAAATCAAAAAAATGGGTTGTTTCACAAAATCATACGTCAAAAAGTTACTATTACCATAACCAGTCATCGTAATTTTGTGTTGTCAAACAGCTACTTCAAACATCAAAATATTAAGAAATCTCTTTTTGAATAGGTTTAACTGACGGATTTTTATCATCATCATCAGTCATAGTAACTTTTTAACCGTCCGTATGTAACGTTAACCAACTGTTTGAAACAACCCGCCCTTAATGAACCAGCTTAATGACAGATAAGTGACGTCCTGAATTCTAGAATACGTAACTATCCTAACATGACGTAAAGGCTGAAAAAGTTGGTAATCAGTAATCAGTTGGTTTAATACTAGAGTTTTGTATAAAAGGTAAGTGTCAAAGTCCCAATATATATTTATTTAGAGAATTGCTCGACATTTTTCTTAGCACGAATAACAAAGGTCACATCGCGTAATTGGTCCCAGAAATAAGAAGTACCTTACCGATATATTTTGGCAATTAACACAATACACGTAATTCATTCACTATTTATGGATACCATACACGAAATACAATTGACACACGTGTGTATTGAGAAGTACAGTTACCCAATAGGTAATTGTAACAATGACGTGTCTATTAGTAGAGCGGGAAAATAAACCAAAACATTGCGTTGAAAATATTCCAAGTTCCACTGGCGGCGAATATCAAACAGTGGCCGTAAAAAGCAAAGAATCGCCAATCATTAGCGTATCGTACGCTGGACTACCATGATATTTCAAAAAACTCGGGACGATCTCAACATAGAAAAAGAACATTCTAGTTTCTAGAACAGCTTTTTGTCATAATAGACATAATTTCAGTGAGGTTTAACATCCATTTTATTTAATGATCGGGAAGCTCATGCTCGTCTTCAATTTAAACACTTATTCAAAATCCGGGTACAATTGATATCGAATACCACAAATACCATCAATTCATAAAGCGAAACCGAAAATTCAAATCTGGAAAAGCTTCGAAGTTCAGAATTTGAATTTGCGCGGTCTTTTTTCGCAAGTCCACCTACAAAACGGGTCCGTTCGAAATCCGCACGCATGGCAGACCTACAGTCATAAATCGATCGTAACACGCACGCCGCATTGTTTTCCGTTACAATACGAACCGTGACGTCCCCGTGACGGAGTCGGCACGGTGCCGCGACTTCGTTTTAACGACCGATAAATGCTGCTAATAAATAAACCGAAACTTACTGCGATGTTTACAGAAACGCTTTGAGATTTGCGGTTAAGGGTATCGGACAGCGGCTGGAAACCAGTATGAGCCAGACTATCGGGGATTTGGTAATGCGTCCATATACTAATATTATAAATGCGAAAGTAAGTTTGTTTGTTTGTTACGCTAAACTACGGAACCAATTTTGAGAAAGAACAATGCTAAAAAAAACCTAGGCTTGGTACAAACGGAATGTATCTCAAATTAAAATCTCATCAATGTATCCATGTATCTCAAATCTCATTGTATCTCATTTTGAAATACCTGAACATTAACCCTGTCACTAAATAAATAGCAATATTTTACATTTAGCCATCTATTTCGATAAGCACTCTAACCCGTTGATCGTATCAGCTGCCCGGTACACTCCCTCCCGTATTAGTAAGACTCGACGACCGAGACATACTCTGACTGAACCTGACGATGCTATAACTCTCTTCCAGGAGAGCAATAAGGTCACCAGCACAATAAACAAACACAGACACAGACCGCCGCGCAGTCTTTCCGTTCTCGCCGCCGAGGCCCACCGCGACGACCCCGTACGTCCCCTCCCCGACCCTTGCTCGTGCCAGCCTGCGCCGCTGTGCCTGTAGCTTCGTCCCTAAATAATGGTAATCTGATCCAGTTTGTCTCTTTACTGTTCTCCCCCATCAACGCCCTAAGCCGAGGCTCGTACCCCACAGGGGGTGCCCTTAGCGTGTAGTCGCTTAGTTGTTTGTTATTTTGCCCTGGCTGGAGGCCCTAAAAATAATATTTTTTAAGGCACCACAGGAAAGTCCGGTTAAGCATCCGACAACCTCCTAGGTTGACCAGCGAGATGCCAATCAGAAAAAAAGGAAAGGTGCCAGCTTCATTTACGTCAAACCTAGTTATTTTTTCATACTTCGTGAGCATTCTCCTTTGGTACAGACAAAGCTTGAACCCTAGGAAAAACCATAGGCTCATTCTTAATCTGCTACTTCAATTGACAGTCACGCGGATAGAGTCGCGGACAAAAGCTAATTTCGAATTATTGTAGCGACCACAGCCATACGGCGCGGCGTATTCGGCATTTCGACGAATGATACTGAAAATTGTAGTGATTGATATTGAATAATTGAAGTGTACGCTAAAGAAACGTTGTTAGTTTTCGAATAATCTAATCCGTGTTACATTAAAGTTGAATATATTTACCAACGAATTTCAGTACAATGTATATAGTAGATAAGTACAATTTGTTTTTAGTGAAGTTTGATACCGAAGTGACAAGTGACAATTAGTCAAGAATTTCTGGTAACACTGCGGAGTGCGATTACATAACAAACACAGACCAACCACCTTTGCAGTGTATGAATGAACTGAGGAGTGGAATGGGCAATCTTACAATATACTTACAGTATGTTAATTACGAAAGGCGTACCATTTAACCAGTAATACTACATTGTCCATAGCTCAGATTATGATTAGGATATAATACCTATAATCTCGTGATTGTATTCGCTTTTGAATTTGTATTCGCTTTTTTGGCTTCACTCTCGGTATTCGGCGCGGTCTATCTGTCTTTTGTGAACCGACTTCAAAAAAAAAAAGGTTCTCAGTTCGACCCGTATGTTTATGTTTGTCCGCGATTATCTCCGGTTTGGCTGAACAGATTTTGATGCGGTTTTCAGAAAAGTGTTTGTTTCATTCTGGAGAAAGTTTTACTATACAACAAACAGAAATTTATTCAGCGCTGTATGAAAAAAAACAACAAAAACCAAGAAGACGTTTTCGTTTCATTCATCTATGCATCTTTGGAGGAGTTTCAATCTCTGTTTTAACTGTGTTGCCGTTCCTTAATGGATTTGGGTGATAAGGACGCACTAAAAAGTGGAAAATATATATTTTTTTTTAAAAGAGAACCGTCTTCAAAAAGAAACTAAAAAGTGATAAATAACTTGGTGGCAAATACAAAACAACAAACAGAACAAAGCCACCGACTTCCGAAACTAAAGTCATGTGTGTTCTGTGCTAAAGTTTTTTTTTTTGAAGACGGTTCTTTTTTCTTCAAAAAAAAAATTATTTTCCACTTTTTATTTCATAATCTGAGGTTCATAGATACTAAAAATATATTTCCATGCAAAATAAAAATATTTACGAATGACAACCGGGATCAACGGCTTTATGTGCTTTCCGAAGCACGAAAGGAACTCGGTATGAAATGTATGGTCACCCATCAACAAACTGACCGTGACAAGCGTAGCTTAACCTTGTTCCATGCGGCTTTTACTTAGCCACGAGCTTTCTCCAAGGCAGTCAGATTTAATAGGGTATTATACTCTGTATGTGAAAATATCTATAAATACCTATATTATAGAGATAGTTTAGGCAAAAAGCATTCGGAAAATGTTAGTTTTAGTTCATAAATTAACAAATCAACACATAAATTTTAATTCGAAGTTTTTAGTTTTTTAAATGTGTTTTATAACACCTTGAAAACCATGGTGTTATTACGCAAAAACAAAACAAAAATGGAAAACAAAACAAAAAAATCAACACAAAAAAATGTCAACTGTCGGTCTACTGATTGGCGTTATAGGCTTTGTACTTTTAATATTTTCGTAACAAACGTATTTTTTTCATTATTACACCTACTACAAAATATATATATATTTTTTTTTTATTATATTAAATTATCATAAATAATATCAGCGCATTTGTTAGCCAGCGAACTGACGTCGTTTCCGCAGAGCAATATGGCGTTCCACTACGAGGCGTTTTCCTCAAACTACGCGCGAAATTTGAAAATTTAAAATTTATAGGCATTTTTAAGGCATCAATTGAATAAAAGTTTTGTTTTTTTTTTGTTGGCATATTAGCACTACAGAATTTAATTCCGAATTCAAAAATGGGTGTAATACCCTATGTGACATTATTACGCTGTCTGACATTATGTCATATACCTACCTAAGTAGTAGGTATTACTTATGTCATACCGACAACTGGACGATGAACTTATATTCTGCTAGCTGACTCGGCAAACGTTGTTTTGCCATAGAAATGAAAAAATATTGCCTACGACGTATTCTCAAGCTTACCAAATATACACAAAAAAAAATCATAATTAAATCGGTCAAGCCGTTTCGGAGGAGTTCGATAACAAACACTATGACACGAGAATTTTATATGTTAGACTAGCTGACAGGGCAAACGTTATTTTTTCATATTAAAAAAAAATAGCCTACGACCTATTAACGATGTAGACGTTGAGAGGGAGCTTAGGGCTCTAGCGGTCCGGAGCAATATGTTGTTCCGTAGATTTGCGCGATGTACAGACCTAGTTAAAGTAACACTTTTCATGGCTTGTTACCAAAGTCTATTATACTAAGAGATCGCTGGATGTCCTGCGCATCCAATATAACAATGCTTTCAGGATGTTGTTGAGACTGCCTCGTTACTGTAGCGCGTCGGAGATGTTTGAGATTATACGCAAAAAAACCGCGTCGCTATTCAGGATTTTGCTAACAAACACTATAACACGAGATTTATATATATTAGATTTAGCAACCACCTGTCAATCACTTGCGAAAACATAGCTGCCAACCGCCTTTTACATTCCAACATCAAATTATATTTAAACTTTAGTACCTATTCCAGATTCAAAATTGACAATAAAATGTATATATTTGTTTTTTTTTTTTAAACCGTAAGTGTGCGCTCCGAAGTCCGAACAATTAGCGTGTAAGTAATTATGCGGGGGCCCGTTGGCGCTATATAATGACCGCGACCGATACGTAAAACGAAGCGCGTTTTAAAAAGCACGGCGGAGAATGTTCGTTTTCTTAAAATGCAAACTGTTATATGGCCGAAGTCAAAATATAATCTCCTTCGATGTGCGAATAAAGTTATTTCTTTACGGATCCCTTGGTAGAAAATATTTAATTTACCGCCTGGTTTCAAAAATCAACAATTTTGTAAACACATAATGAAAGCAATTACATATTGCCATTTACGATCTAGGTATAATAAAACTCAAAAGATCAATAAAGACTCCATAGACTGAATAAAATATTGGCATTTTCTTAAGCTGGATCATGGAACCATTTTATTCTTCCAAATACAGTAACCGACATCTATATATATACTTCTGCCTGCCCTGTGGAACGTAAGAAGCGCGACCATAAAAACACACAATTCACACTGATCGTGCGATGCGCAGCGTTGACGCCCGTCTTGTGTTTGTTCGACATGATTTACTCCGCAACAACTGATAACTGCCACCAATCACTTAGACCTCTCAAAAACTATGTCAGCACCCCTTTTTACCATAAATATGGTTTTATAAGGGATGCAAGGAAGGTCAAACTAAGCTGGTTGGTACAACACAGCCTGAGGCGTTCGTGCTCCAAGTTGATGATACGGTCTCCGCAAACAGAAAGTGAGACATGCGATTTTTTTACGTCTTCAGATGTTAGGGAAACGGCATTATAATTTATGAGCAATAATGTATGCGTAAAATTTTAGACTTGAGATCGAGGCAGATAAAGCGCCGCGGTCTCCGTCGAATTAGGTTAGATCAACGTGGCAACCAGGATTAAGTATCTTTACTATAATACTATTGAAGGCGTTGAAACATTGACTTTATTTCTCCTTGACCAACTATATTTCCAACTACACTTTAGCATATTCTAGAGCAGGGTTTCTTAAACTTTTTGAAGTCACGGACCACTTTCACAAATCAAACAATTCCGCGGACCCCTGTCAAAGAATATTAATGGAAAAGAAAACAAGCTCTATTTCGAGTTCGGGGCTTGGCCGAGTTAATTGGCGTACTGCGGACCCCTGATACACATGCTATATGGTCCAAGGTCCATGGACCCCACTTTAAGAAACCGTGTTCTAGAGTAAACAAAGTTCTTCAACACAAAGGTGTCGTCATATCTCAAAGCTCAGTGGCAGCGTGTTAAACTTGAACATTAACTGCAACGTGTCGGGTTAACAGTTGTCCACGTTATTGACGGGTTCTTAAGCCGTCAATCACCAGCTTGACATTGGATGTTGTAAATAATTGCATCCAAAACGAATCACTTAGAAGAACTTCAAAATAATGGAACAACTACAAATTAACTAAAAAGAAATTTACCGGCACTGCAATAACTTTAGCGAAAACAAAAAATTCACGCACGAATTAAAACAATAACGAACTCGACACATAAATCTGACTAATCACAAAACGAATCTAGTGATGTGCCATCTGACACGTCAGCTATCGATAAACATCGACACAAAACGTCGCGTCTTAAAAGAAGACGTTATTAATAGATTGAGACACAAAATTGTGAAGATAACGCTTGGGCCCAAAAAAAAAACAAAAAAGCACCGGGTGGGTTATAAAAAGAATTGTGATATCATAAATCGTACGTACCATTCATGTTTTTAAGGCCGAAATGAAAAAAAAGAGATTTCCTTAACGATAACACTTCGTCCGGTGGCCACATTTTTTTTAATAGCAAAAACGAAACGCCGAAATGGTTGACCGCGGTAATAATGGTAATAGGTATATTTCTTTATGACAGATTCATTGTTTTCAACTCTGTAGTTACATAATTGAATAATAAGTTGTAGATTTTAATAGTCATTATAACATTATTATCATTTATGGTTGCTGCTGGTTAAGGCCTCCAGATTGTTGAAATCGGAACTGCTTAAGAAGTTGAATTCGCAGGGTTAGGTAATCTTTGGATCCAATTTGCATTTTTCTGCATCTACTTAGCATTTGATTTCCTGAATCAAGAACTGGTTTGTGAGTTTTACATAAAGTGGAAGATAGACGTTGTTTTTGCAAACATTTAATATCTGTTACATAACATTAATTGTTTAATATTAGACAAAATTAAGATAAACTAATCTTAATTTGTTAATAATGGCTTTTTTTACAGTTAATTTAAATAAACTAACACAATTTAGGCAGGTTTAATAAAATATTTAGGTAAATATTATAAAGACCATAGTTTAGGATTAAATTATTTTTTAAGATCAAATTATCAGGATTTTTTTAAAGGCGCCTTAGTATTCTGATGACATCTTGGATTCCTGACAAGCAAATATGCGGTTTATACACTTTCAATAAATGTAACATAATAATATAGCTTTGCATACATAACTGACCTTAAAACCTTAAAGCTGGTCCTACATCGAGAAAGCCTATAAGGAGATAGGAATCTTGTTCACTTAAATATTTTTTCGAGTCGTCGACGTGATTAAAAATGTAAAATTATTAAATTCGTCGGCATTATGTGTCGTATCGCATAACATGGCGACGGGGGGTGCTACCGGGGACTCTATATCATGCAACAGAGCAAGTCTCATGTTATTAGTACTTAAAACGTTGGAGTTATATCGAAACGATAGATATCAAACGCGCATTGATACCACGACGAAATATTAAAATGTTTATGAGTTAGTGAGGAGCAAGTTTTAGAAAAACGTTATGTATTTCTGTGTTTTTTTTATCACTTATTTGCTACATTAGTTTATTATATTATTCGTTAATTTTCTCATCATTTAAAACAATGTAATGTATTTATGCGACGCTAAAATGAATACCCAACCGGGTTTATTTTCATCGAATAGTAAATTTGCTAGTTGTTTCTGTCGCATAAAATATGTACACTTAGTCTAAACTTAGCTGGTATTTTTATTATTTTCTTGTGTATCTGTGCAACAATTGTAAGTAAGCCAATAAATAAATATGATTTTAATTTCTTTTTATATTATTTATTATTTATTTTCAGCCTATATTGTCCCACTGCAGGGCAAAGGCCTCCCTTTCTTCTTTCCAAACCTCTCTGTCCAGAGCTAGTGTGGACCAATCCCTCCTGTAAGCGTCAAGCTCATCCCGCCATCTTCGCCTAGGTCTACCTCGTTGTCGCTGGACGTTTTCTGGGACCCACATTGTGGTTGCTTTAGCCCATGATATGTTCGACATGCGGACGATGTGGCCGGCCCAGTCCCACTTAAGCTTGGCTGCTTTTTGAGTGACGTCGGCGATCCGTGTTCTAGAGCGCAGCTCCGCGTTCCTAACGCGGTCCGTTAATCTTACTCCCAGGATGCTGCGCTCCATCGCTCGCTGGCAAACCTCGAGCCTGGACCTCAGCTGAACAGTTAAAGACCAGGTTTGAGCGCCGTATGTAAGGATAGGCAGAATGCACATGTCCATTAACTTGCGTTTAAGGCAAATTGGAAGGTCTCCTTTCATGAGAGCCTTCATCGACCAATAGCTCTTCCAGGCGTTTTTGGTGCGTCTAGCAACTTCTTTTTCCTGTCTCGCCTGGAATGAGACTATTTGGCCTAGGTAGATGTACTCTGGAACATATGCAATCCCCACACTTTCCACATACAGTTTCCGTTGGGTGCTGTTAGTCATGAGTTTGGTCTTCGACATGTTCATCCGAAGTCCAATCTCGAGGCTCGCCTTATTTAGGTCACTCAACATTTCACCTAATTCAACTGCCGAAGATGAAAATAGTACGATATCGTCGGCGAAACGCAGGTTGGTCAGCCTTCTTTCGCCGACAATAACGCCTTTATCTTCTATCTTTTTATATTGAGATGTGGTAATTTATCTGTACCTACCCAGTTTAAAAAAAAAATCTTAAGCTGACGTAAAGCATTGTCGAAATTACAATAGCGAAAACAAGGCAAATATCGAAATTAATTTGTTAAAACAAAAAATTTGCTAATTTGTGCATCATTAATAATTTTATGACTTAATTTTATCGTGAAGTTTTATACAACTTACATAACACTCATAAAATTTCATCGACAAAAAAATCATCGCTTCACTATAGAACATGGCACCCTACGGGCTAAACAAAAATTTTATGAGCACATTGCTTTTAATGTATCCACGAATGTATTTTTATATGTTAGCATAAATTAAGGAAATAAAATTGTTTTAATAAAATGAAAATAGAAAAAAATATAAGTTAGTGACCGCGACGTGGTAAAACAAAAAAAAAATTTCCGCGTTCCGTTTTTTTTTTCTATTAAACAATAAAATAAGACTTGTAGGAGGTGTTCGATGGTGACGTCACACAGGCGAAGAGAAACACGAACGTTGACAACAATATGAGTTTATTGTTCAGCAGTTTACAGTTGACTTAGTAGGTTATATTAAAAATAGGAGCAGTCCCAGTGCCAAGTCCTAGGACGAAGGCAGGGAACTTTGTCCTCTAACCAAAAACTAAGGGATGGTTCCCTATAAAAAGTTCACTAAGTCAGCCAAATAGCACGGGTGTTCTACGTAACCCTTTCCCACGAGGACTAGAATTCGCGGATGCACCTCGCTGCTAAGAGGAGTCGATTAGAATGAATAAATTACAATTTCTGACGAGGGTCATTAACTCTCAGAGGATCTTAACACCGCGATTCAGAAAAGTGACGTAAATGCACAGTGACATCTAGTAACATCCTTGCGAACTAATTACAATACAATCAATCAAAGTGCGTTTGCTACGTTTACTTGCTACGTACATTCTTCGATATCGTAATTAGTGACAAGTTTACAGCTTTATACGCAGATGGCGCTAGTGGTAAGATACATAGAACATGAATAACAATGTTTATCGTAATTAGGTTTGTTACAATCTCCCCCTCAGTCCTCGAAGACGTCTCGGCGAGAGGGACTGGATTGAGAGAAGTTATTGTTTTCTAGGACGTCCACGTCCTTGTTTGGTTTCAGGTAAAGTCTTGCGAGCTACCTCTTTTCTAGGTCGTCCTCTTCTTCGAAGTAGTTGCACGGGATCAGGAACTGGTTCCTGGCTTCCACCTTGAGCTCCCTTGCAAATAGGATGAAGGTTGACAAAGACCGAGTCGCCTGGGTGATACTGTGGTGGTTCACACCTTTGGTTATCAAGATATGCTTTACGTGACTCTTCCTTCATTTCTTGCACTGCTCGTTCCGTGGCAGAGTAGTTTCTCTCAGCTGACGTGAGCGATTTGCTTGCATACTCAACGGGATGCTCATCTTCGTTCTCCCCCTCGACCAGAACTGCTCCAAGCGCATAGCCACTGGCATCGGTATTGAGAGGCTGTGCTATAGCGGAGAAATTCTCAATGAATCGGCAGTACCAAGAACACATTTGTAGATTCTTGGGTTTATGCAGCCTTTCTAGGATACATTTTATCAAATCATCAAGGTAGGCCAGCATGTTAACGTGTGCCAGGCTAACACGGATTCTATCGACAATTTGCTGAAAAACTGTTGCTGCGGCCAAAAATGCTTCCATCACTTCGGAGATCTTGGTCCCGTCGAATTCAGCCTTGCAGGTGGTGAACGAGCCATGTCTTCCTGGTGAAAGTTTGGACAGCAACGCCTCAAACTGAGCGTCAGACATGCTCACCGACATCTCTGCTTTTTCTCTTTTTACTGTTGTCGTCATGCTTCGTCCAGAACGTGTGACGTACCTGGGTTTTACTTCGGCCCCACGTTGGGCGCCAGTTTGGGAGGTGTTCGATGGTGACGTCACACAGGCGAAGAGAAACACGAACGTTGATAACAATATGAGTTTATTGTTCAGCAGTTTACAGTTGACTTAGTAGGTTATATTAAAAAAATAGGAGCAGTCCCAATGCCAAGTCCTAGGACGAAGGCAGGGAACTTTGTCCTCTAACCAAAAACTCAGGGATAAATCCCTAAAAACAGTTCACTAAGTCAGCCGAATAGCAGGGGTGTTCTACGTAACCCTTTCCCACGAGGACTAGAATTCGCGGATGCACCTCGCTGCTAAGAGGAGTCGATTAGAATGAATAAATTACAATTTCTGACGAGGGTCATTAACTCTCAGAGGATCTTAACACCGCGATTCAGAAAAGTGACGTAAATGCACAGTGACATCTAGTAACATCCTTGCGAACTAATTACAATACAATCAATCAAAGTGCGTTTGCTACGTTTACTTGCTACGTACATTCTTCGATATCGTAATTAGTGACAAGTTTACAGCTTTATACGCAGATGGCGCTAGTGGTAAGATACATAGAACATGAATAACAATGTTTATCGTAATTAGGTTTGTTACAGACTAACATTATGAATGGGCTAACAAATACTCACCGTACGTTTACTTAATGAGTTTTTTTTTTGTCTAATAAATAGCTTGGTTATAATTAATTATGCACGATTTAGTGGCAGTTTTGAGTTCTATGAGTTATAAGAACGTAGGTATGTTGAAGATATCTGTATGTATTAAGAAGATGCCTAACCGGTATTTTTTTATCCTTTAAATAATTTTTTTTTACAGTTCACGCTCGTTTTCTTTACTAGGTGAGTGAAGTGAGCATAATTAGTGAATGAATCTGAGGCACGTGTAAGTAGTAGGCATTTCATTTGTTTATTACGATTTGCAGCTGAAGTAATTCACATTCAGTAGCGGAATCACTACCGTCATTGTGAATGACTAAAGTAATTATTGCGATGGTTTTGTGAACTAAGTACCGCTTTTTTAAAGCTTATTGTGAGTTACTTTACAACAAACTTACTTTGCCTACGAGGACTACTCTTAGCGAATTCTTTGCGATATCTAAGTCATCATCATCATCATCATTTCAGCCGAAAGACGTCCACTGCTGGACACAGGCCTCCCCCAAAGGGAGGTTTTGCCATAATCGCCACGCTTGGCAGGCGGGTTGGCGATCGCAGTATGGCTGTTACAATGGCACAGAGAACGCTGCTGCCCATTCTCCAGTTGCCTCTTACGACACCCACGGGAAGATATGGGATGGTGCTATTCTTTACGTCCGACACCATACGGATATCTAAGTAGCAGACGATTTCTAGTAGGTAAACATTTTTGTTTACACGTGGCCCAAACTCAATGTGTTTTTTCTGAAAAATAAATTATTATTATCATTATTATTATTATTATTGAGTAATAACGTCACTCCATGGCACTCAACTAGCAAAGACAGCTAGTGTGAACTGTAAAAAATATCAACTGTGTACTATTGACATATTATAACTGTCTACTATTGATATATTCAGTCAGACGACAGATTATGTGCTTCGGTTTCCCTATTACCAAAATCAAACCTACGCCATTAGTACAGATTATACTGACATGCCTAATAGTAGTAGCTAAAATATTTAATAAACCATAACTAATTTAGTTCCCATACCGTACATCAAAACAATCGGTTTCCACAATAGGAGCCACTTTAAAAAAATTACTTAATAACTTCCATTCAAGTTGAAAATAAAATAAAAACGGTCTTGGAACATCTTAGTTTTATACCGAAAATTTCTTAATTCGTCCCTAAGTCCCGGCAATAAATTACCGGTTCAATAATGTTGGTCTTGCCACCGATACAGATGTCCCGGGACAGATAGCGGCGAAACAAAATGTACATGGATATCACATTAGGCCAGTGACGTATACATCACGATGAAAGGTGGTTTTAACCTCTCTATATTCACGTTTGGTATCGGAGGTAGCCCCGAGCATTCATACTAATGTAAGAGAATCTTTTTGTCTTTGTTTGAAATATATTATTTGGATGCATATCAATATCATTTGAGTAATTGAAATGATATTATTACACTAATTAATGCTGAGTAGTGGAAAGTCAGGTCGTTAACCGGTTAAATAAATGTCACAACAATTCAATTGATTTAAAATATGAATATTGCTAGAGTATCGAAGTATGTCAAACATGAACAATTATGTACCGAAACTATATCGAAACCATGAAGATAAAAAGTAAAATACAAACAAAGTTACGTCACAGTAAGCGTTAAATCAAAATGAAATATATTTATATTTACCTTAATCGATTATAGTTTATACAAATAAATATAAGAATATAGTTATTACCGATTATAATCGGTTAAAACCGAATTATAATACATAATATTATATTTGCATTTTGAATCACATTTAACATGCCTTTTGCATCCAGCCAAGAAATTGAAATAGGCGAATGGCTTTAAACACAATATTAGCGTGAAGATTTTGAATAAACTTCGAACGTTCCGAATGTAAATATAAATTGTAATAAAACATAATAATGTTTAAACAATATAAATTTTGCTCTGAACAATAAAATTGGATTCATGCTGATCTGGAATTGAAAGAAAAACAGAGTTTAATGGAACTTGCGTAAGACATAAGGCTTGCAACCTGTCTCACTCTGCGAAACATGATATTTAAACTAAATAAAATTATAGTTAACGCTCGACTGAAATCTGTAAAAATACAATAGCCATTTTCAAAGTTTTATTTGCGTACAACAATAATATAATAAAAGCGTTACAATTTATATAAAAAGTTATAACGAAACCGCGAAGTTTTCGGTTCAAAAATTGCGATAATAAATCTTAGTTGAGTGAAATGCGTTTGCGTAGGCCTAATCGGACCTGGGAGACGTGCTTGCAACTATAATGACAGTTATGCCTATATACCAGAACATACCACGTGCCTATTATAAAAGGCTGTATAAATTCATTGTTTATTTAAATATGCAATAAAAAATGATTATGTCCTTTCAATACCATCTGGTTGAAATACAATTTTTATACAATTATATCAGAATATTGTAACACTTGGGCCTTGCATAAGCATAGCTATTTGTTTTAATGTCACCATTATATTTGATAAACTGTATTTCAATTGAATTGCGAAACATAACGACTTTCACTGTAAATGGAATTATTTATTTATTGACATTAAAAGTTACACTCGAGGTTGATTTTTAAAGCTTATTGTCTTAGGTGCAAGAGCTTTTACTCTGCTATTGATTGATTTTTGTCGATTTTTAGATTGAAAATACGACTATCCTCAATGAAGCCTTCAAACTTAAGAAATTTTATATAATGTGACATACGGGTATCTCTTATTTAGAAATCGCGGTCTTGCTAGGTCCTCCGATTAGGTAGAGCTCTAGAATGGAACATATAGCTGAACAGATGGTTTCACTGTCTTTTGAAGTTCATGTTTTATAATGGTATTGTTAATATACAAATACACATTTTGCTGAGTAGGTATGTTTCTGTAAAAATCAAAAGAAATGCATTAATTGACATACTGCGCAGAAAATAGAGTTTGACTATTTTATTTGTGCCAACACGAAAGGACCCTCCTGAATATCTGGTCAGATCATACATCAAAAGACATACATACATATTATGTATTGCCAACATAGCCAAGGATACAGAAGCCCTAACAATCGGGAAACAAGTTATCTTTTCTAAAATTGAATTGGACCAAACAAACGATCCCAAACTGTCTTTTGTCACGATTAAAAAAAAATAAAGTCACCTCCAAAAGCCGTTTTGTTTCGAAAAATAAAAAATGTAAAAAGAATTTGAACCAACTACCGGCGGTGCTGGAACGCGCCCACCCTATCAACGATCGTGGACGCTACTCGAAATGTCCAATACTTAAAAAAATAAAATAAGAAATGTCACATATTTTGGCGGGAAATAAATCACGGAAAGGACGCTATACAAAATTTATGGCGGTATAACACAGTGCGCTCGGTAGAAAAGTTAAGACAAAAGACGAAAAAGGTGTACGTCTTGGATTTGAATGCGTGGGTTCTGCAGGTTACTAAAAATACAATTTCTAGGCACCTTAAAAGAGTTTTGATCATTTATCTGAACAAATGATTGAAGCTTTACAGTGGTAACTTCACATGAAAAAATAATTATCATTTTATTACTACTATATTTCATTTTCCAGGACACGATTTGTAATACCTTTGATTACTATAAATGTTCCTTTCGTTGAGCTTAATTGCACATTGCGATGCACGTCCCCAAATTATCCCAAACATGTGTAAATGTTTTCTCTCTAACTTGGATTCTCTGATTTTCAAACATGACATTTGTTCAAAGTGAACCTCAATCTAACCTCACTTGTAACCTTTTTGGTGCCAAGGATCCCTGAAAAGGTGACACCACATGAAGCCAAGCAGATGGGTCCTTATTACTTCGCTCCCGTTACTGTAGTAGGAAACGTATTTTTTTTTTACCGGTCGCCCGTTAACGCTTTATTTATCGTCACTACTCTCAGATATTTAGGGAAGGTAACCGTAATTATATGACATATTTATCTACGAAGTCCGTTTTTGGAAGTTGTTAAATAAATTGCTTTAAATTTATCTGTTTTGTGAGGTGGCGGCCGGTTTGCTGGCTCCACTGAAAGACCTGAATGTCATTATTAAGCCAAGTTTATTTGAAATCTAAGTTTTTTATAATGATTTTCATACCGATTTTACCTTCAGATGACTTCTGATTTTTTATCGACGATGCTGCCTAACATTTTCTTAAATTAAATTTGCTCAAAGATTTGATTTTTGTCAATGAAATACCTTTATTCATTTATTTTATTAGTTCTTAATGATATTTCGGATTTGTAAGTATGTTAAAAGGTTAAGGCGTATATAAGTAGGCCTTACTGTACCTTTAATAAGAGATAAATACCTGGCAAACGAGGGATTGGTGGAACGCAATCATTGCGCACTCAAAACGCGCAGTGGGCCCTTCTTACTTTGTAAAAGCCTTTTGAAATGATAAATCAATAAATGTGAAGTCAAATATCATGGCTCTTGCGTGTGATTGGTTGACCAAACTCCTGATTTAACCAATAACTCTAACCGCTGGAGTATCGTGTGCTTCAAACATGAAATAATTTTGGCCATTCTTGTGTACTGTACTCAAAAGAACTCTACATTTTTCACAGATTAGTGTTACTCACGATTATGACTAACTGCATGTGTATAGATCTGGGTTTAAAATTCTATACCCGGTTTAAATAATGAGAAGAAAATGGTGAATCATTTCAATACAATGGATAAAAAAAGGCTGCAACTGAGTATTTCCGAGCAGAAAGTCAAGCGGGATCCAAAGAGATGTACAGTTCTTTTTTCTATGAAGAGTGAATACATTTTCGAAACACACAGTACTTTCGAAATATATTTTTTTATCAACAATCGATTCATATAATAAACAATCGATTATTATATGAATCGTTACTGGGTGTTTTGAGCTTAGAGTTCAGGGAATAAAGACAAAAAAGGCCTAACTTAGGGAAAAAAGCCCGGGAAACTCGTATAAAACCATACTTATTAAATAAAATCAAAAGAGGGAAACATTAAACTCAGGTACGGACCTGAGTTTAATGTTTCCCCGTAAGTTTAAACGTATTTTATTTCTTAGACAAAACGCGAATTTTTAGTTTTGTACCTACAGATTTTTTGAGAAGTAAATATCGAGAAACCGGATCAGCTTGGAAAAATCGATATTCGATATTTACTTCTCAAAAAATCTGTAGGTACAAAACTAAAAATTCGCGTTTTGTCTAAGAAATAAAATACATTTGTTTGCCTAACTAATCCGATTACCATATCAAACCGAGCGGTACAGTTTAACCAATCGGTAAGGTATAGGAATCGGGGATTAGAAACTAATTCTACTTAGGTCTCTTCGCGTTTCTTACGGGTGTTCGCTGAGTAGATCTTTGATAATCGTGGGTGTGTCGTGTTTAGTCACCTCCTTCGGTGTCAATACGGTAGAGCCAGTGACGATTATATTACGCGTTGAATTTGTTGCTTGAAACTAAATTGAATTTATTACTTTCAGGGAAAGTATTTCTTTAGTTCAGAAAATAAGGAAAATTGCAGACGTAGAACTAGTTCAGTTTGTTATGGAAACAAATAAAGATGTTTTCACTGTGTTATGGTAAACATCGACTCAAGTTGTAAGTACTTCAATATTATTTTTAAATTAGTAATACTTAATCTTTTATTGATCTTAATCTTGGCTTGTCAGTCAATCAAACGAATACATCAATTTTATTATCCATAAATGACATCAAATCTCATCAACTAATGATTTATGTCTAGACAAATAAATAGGCTCGTAGGTATGTACTAGCCACTAAAGATGCTATAAAAAACACTTACCGTACGGTCATTGACCTAATTTGTGAACAGTCTTGTCTTTCAAGAACGTACGGAGTTTGACCCGTAAATTGTTATAAGAAACAAACATTTAATTAATCAAATTGCCATAACATTAGAGGCTATTTTTTATTCGGGTATAAGATGGGTTTTGTAAACGACATCTCCTGTATACAATACCCTAGTATTGTATACAGGAGAGCGCACTTATAAGTCTAAGGTACTTTGACATCATGTTTTTGTAAAGTATTCCCATGTATGTTTATTTTGAATTTATATTTAGGGTTTTTTAAATTTTACCAAACATATATGTGACCTACTATGACTCAATTTAAATACTACAAAAACACATTTTGATCCATTTCCAAAATTTTAACGTTAACCAATTTCAAGGTAATTTTCAGAGCGAAAATGGCGCTCATAAAGTCATAACCCAAGGTATAAAAAAGTGTATTGAATCGTAGAACTTGGATTTTAATACGTTAGATTAAAGAGCCACCTTTTATACCTATGCCGCAGATTAATAAAACTTTACCTCTCACAACACAAATCAAATGCCACATTCTAAACGTCATATTTGAATTGAAAATTCAAACCCGTAAGCCAAAACTTTCATAAACGTTAGCTTCAACTTTTGTTCACTACACCAACATTCCAACATTATTTGCCGTCACGTCGCGTCGTACGTGCCTGCCTAGTCTATGCCCCTATTCTGGTTCGGTCTGGGTGCCTGGCGAGCTACGATCGGATAAGACTCGCCCTCGCCGAGAAGCTGCGGCGATCGAACGATAATGTTTTAGAATTGTTTATAGTAAACGTCTTATGTTTTTGGAATAACGATGAAATTTTAATTGGTTTGCTGTCGAAGTATGAATGGTGGAATATGGTCATTGATAGTTTTTTGTTACGTTTATTTTTTCCCCGTTTATCAGCGGGCTCTTACGTTAAACACTCTATCAAGACGGTTTTTGCATTTAAAATACATCTATCATACAGTATTTTGGTAAAATTGTATACTATAATACTACCTAAGTACGTGATAGGCCGTCAGTTTGTTTCGTACTCACTGCCAGGAGCCAGACAGTTTGTGCGCATTATCAATTGACTTCGATGTAACGCGATGTTGTTGATTTCATAGAACCCTTATGGCTTCCTCTCTGTTTAAATGCAAATCCAGATAAGAGGACGTTGCCTATTTTTTTATATACTCCTTTTTACAATTTTGGGTTTTATTTTTACGATGTTTCAATGAAATCCACTAGGTAAATATTATCTTCCGCAAATGCGCTATACCTTTTGCATTTTCTAAGAACACTCCAGTTCCAATTGTAACAACATTTTTAAACATCTTATTTTTTACAAAATTTTTGATCATGAACAGTTCTCGTTTTATCATTCAAATATGCATGCAGATGCCATAAAATTCGTTGTTTCCATAATCTAGCAAACAGCACTAGTCTCTTTATTTATTAAAGAATTTGATATAGATATAAAAAATAACGATAGTACTAAAATTTTATGATTCTGCACGCTCTTGTAATTTTATACCATAGATAGGTACTATTGACTAGAAAATATTGTTTCTGACAGTTACTCCTTCACTCAGTGTTTGTTGAGTTATTAACTACAATCTATATAATTATACAAATTAAGCTTTCGTATGTTTGCGTCCTCAAAACTCGTAAAGTAGTCGATGGATTGCTTTCACAGTATTATATTTTAACAAAAGTGTGTTTTTGTCTAAGTTTTTTCCAAATTTCCGATGGAAACGGGAACTGAGCGAACCATGGCCGGGTTTAGCTCAGTACTAAGTTGTTTATAATTTTAGAAGCATGCACGGAAAATAGCACTCACGAATATTCAACGAAATGCATTTTACTTTACATAACAAATTCGACGTTTTACGTCAAAAATAACTTATAATTTTATAAAAATGTTCCAAATGAAATGTCAATAATTATAGAATACCTCTCTATACTATGGTCCGAATAAAAGAGTAACAAAGGAATTTCTATATTTATCAAACTGTTTAGGTACTACGAGCCAACAGCAACGTGCGGTTTACCGTAAAAATATATTAAAATTGTGCTTAACTACCAAGAATTGGTTAAGGATGATTACTTTTGCACCTCCATCACACGAACCTATATTGTTTTAAAAACGGGGAAATCGATAGAAAAAACACAATAAAACGGACTAAGCATTTTTCCCAACACGAGCTCGATTTTACCGACAGAAAAGTTTCTAAAAATATACACGATGGAAATACATTATGTTTCATATTTTATGGTTAAGTATGTGATCTTCAACGAAAATTATGTCAACAAATTCTCGTTCGTAATTTTGAGCAACCCTTAATACTTAGTGTGGTGGTGTACCGGCGAGGGTTCACGTGCCACAGCGTGGAACTGAGCCTTTCAGCGCCTGACACAAACCTACGTTCCCATATAATTGATACCGTCGACCAACAAGTTCAGAACTGGTCGCAAAAACTCCACCGACTCTGCAAAATGGCCGTGCGCAGCAAAAAGAGGCTTTACTAAAGTCGGACAACATAACTATTTAAAATATCCAATACAGTGTCATATAATTTATTGTTGTCTCCGTACGGCAGCATTGTAAGCGGTAATCGCTTAATCTTGAGTGGACAGGTGACGACTAGGTCCTATTAGGCAAATTGTGTACCTTATACGTAGGGAGAAAATTGAAAAACGTATATTAAAAATGGAGATCGTGCGGTTTTTTCGAGACAACTTTTTTTGAGCCTCGGATTCCGGTTGTACGATGCTCAACATTGGTATTTTGCACATGTTCAATGTTATTTTAAAAGGTAATGAATTATGGCTACTGCCAATTATTTTCTTTTATGTAGGTCATCAGCCAATTACGATTGTTCTAGAGCAACGTTCTTAAGAAAGTACTTGTTTTTAAAACAGTGGTGTTTATTGTTTTCAGTAGGTATAGGCACATTGTTTATTGTTTTCAGTAGGTATAGGCACATTGTTTATTGTTTTCAGTAGGTATAGGCACATCGTTTATTGTTTTCAGTAGGTATAGGCACATTGTTTATTGTTTTCAGTAGGTATAGGCACATTGTTTATTGTTTTCAGTAGGTATAGGCACATTGTTTTGGGAGTGCAATTCGGTAGTTTACATTTGGCTGTGTATCTTATTTAATATTACATAGAATTAGTAACTTAATTCAATGTATTGTTAATATTAATTACTGTAGCCTCTTTGGACATGTCTTCTTTGATTCAATGCCATATAGAGTGAAAAAAACACTTGGTGCGATCCACGAAGTCTAACCCCGGGTCATTGATAAATAAATTTTAATTCGTTGTTATTTTATTTTCTAAACACATTAAAGTCTAAAATAATTTCCTGCTATCCTGCTATCGTTAACACGACATTGGGAAAATCTCGTGCCTCAAATATAATTTCGGTTAAACACCATGCCATTCAAACGATACCATGTTGCAGAAAAGGGGATAAGCAATTAACACTTGAATTTTACTCGGCCCTTTAGTCTCATCGTAACAATATGACACCACGACATTACCATAATAATATAAGCTACAAATTCATAACAAAAAATTACAAGCCCACCCCCATCCGACATAAGATTAATGTGTGTACATAAACCAGGAATCGAACCTCGTATTTCGGGGTACTGTTACATGGGGTGACACCCCTCGACAGATATAGTCGTACCTACTTCAGTAAAAAATATAATTATCCCGAGTGAAATGTATACTTTTTAATAATCGGTAATTAGAGTGTAGAAGAAAAGACTTTTCAATGGCTGCTGACTAAATTTATCCGCTATGAGTATACCTATATTTTGAGCTTTGAAAAAATATTATAGTCTGTTTAAATTTATGATATCCTTGTACGCCAATCAGTAACAAAACTTTTTTTCCTCGTGTAGGTGTCCTACGTATGTAGCCAGCTGTCAAAATTTCCCAATTCCCTTATTATTTTGAGATAATATTGAAATTCTGTCAAAGAAATTTGACTGATTGTTGTAGCTTCATGGCTATCTAAACTATAATATTATAAAGAGGAAAGATTTGTTTGTTTCTTAAGATTTAACTCAAAAAACGACTGGTCCGATTTTAAAAATAATAATAATGATGACCGCAAGGAGGTATGGCAGAGCAAGGAGCTTCACGGGCGCTTCTACCGGGCCCTACATGGGCCTGATGTAGATTTCTTGGCGTCCGTATCCTGGCTGCGTTTTGGTGACCTGTTTGGGGAAACCGAAGGTTTTTTCTGTGCGATTATGGATGAAGTTATGATGACGAACAACTACCGAAGGTACATTGTGAAGGACGGCACGGTTGACATTTGTCGGGCATGCCACCGGCCGGGTGAATCAATCCGACACATTATCTCTGGGTGCTCTCGTCTAGCTAACGGAGACTACTTGTATAGACACAACCTTGTAGCTAGGATTATCCACCAGCAACTTGCTCTAAAGTACAGGCTTGTGGAGTCGGAAGTACCGTACTATAGGTATGTGCCCGACCCAGTTCTCGAAAATGGCAATATCACGTTGTATTGGGATCGATCTATCATCACTGACAGGACTATTGTTGCCAATAAGCCTGATATAGTGGTGATAGATCGATTAGAGCGTCGCGCAATGATTGTTGATATAGCGGTTCCGCATGACGAGAACCTCGTGAAAACCGAGAAAGATAAACAAATTAAGTATCTTGACTTGGCTCGCGAGGTTGTCGACATGTGGGATGTGAATACAGCAGTCATTGTGCCGATAGTCGTTACGGCCAATGGACTCATTTCCAAGAGCCTCGACCAACACCTAAGGAGGCTCTCGTTAGGCAGCTGGATCAAGGGGTTGATACAGAAAGCGGTACTCCTGGACACGGCGCGTATAGTCAGGAGATTCCTCTCTCAGGAGCCCTGACCACCGGTAGCTTGGACCCTGTTCCCGATACCGGTGGGCTACTATTTTTTATATTTTTAAATGTTTTTATTTTTTTTGTTACTAATATTTAAAAATATAATTAAATATGTAAATAAATGAATAAATGAGAATTTTCAATTTTGATTGCATGAAAATTACACAAGATTTAACATTGACCCCAAACTAGGCAAGCCTGTATCTTGGGTACCAAGACAGAGGGTTCACTGTTAAACATTTTAAAACACAGGTGTTCGTATGTTTACCTTTAGAATGCTACTCTCCGATTAAGATAGGCTATATTTATCATTTGAAAAAACTAGGGATCCTGGAGAAAAATCACATTTTCAAGTTGCGGACAAAGTGCTAGTAACATAGAAAACATATACAGAAAAAATAAAATAGTTTACTAAAACCCAAATAAGATCATGATGGCTTCTTTACTCCTGGGGGCCAAGTCTACTATTTCTATAATTTCGTCATTCCAACACGATCTCATTGTCATTTTGCTAAAAGTTAGTAATCTGCTAAATTCATAATGGTCGATCAATGGTCGGTCGAATTAAAAGCAATGACTGCACAATGACGTTCTAATGGTAGGTCACTGATCAAAGGAACTGTCATTATTTTAGCAGATTACCGCTTAAAGTTAGTCATTCAGTTGTAATTTGTACGAGATTACCATTCAATATGATTTCTTTCAATGGCGTGTCAGTGGTTGATCATTGTAAAGTCATAATGACGCCATTATATTAGTAGATTACCAAACTTGTCAAAATCAACAATTATGAAATCAGTGATAGACCATTTTGACACTATTGTAATAGCAGACTTGAGGCCCAGTACAAATTACGATTACAAAGTTAATCATTGACCTATCCATCATAACTTTAACAAAAAGAAATTAGATACATAATATAATGTACACTGGATTTCCCACATAGTTCATAAGTGAACAATGCACCAAAAACTTTGCTTTCTTCTGCATGACAATGGTATTGTAACCAGGTTATGTAGATGCACGTTACACATTCGAGGTTTATATAGTACGATCACGCGAACTTGCTCGTTGTTTTCCTACAATAGGTGAGAAAAAGTCACTCACAAAGTCGCCACTCACTGGCTCGCAAACTATTGAGTTCTTTTTTACAGTTTTCGCAAAAAGTAATTAAACTGTCTGTCAATGTTTACGGATATCTGAGGTTTGATATGCCCGGAGGGCGTAGCACGTGGGCGCTGGTGTAGAAGTATTCTCTTCCAGTTGATTTTTTAATTGAAAAAAAATTGGCTAAGTGCTAGTCGGATTCGCGCACGAAGGGTTCCGTACCATATTCTATAGAATATTAGACATCGAGCAAAAAAACGAAAATAATCACGTTTGTTGTATGGAAGCCCCCCTTAAATAATTATTTTATTTTGTTTTTAGTATTTGTTGTTATAGCGATATATAAAATACATAATTTGTGAAAATTTAAACTGTCTAACTATTGCGGTTCTTGTGATACAGCCTGGTGACAGACAGACGGACGGACAGACAGCGAAGTCTTAGTAATAGGGTCCCGTTTTTACCCTTTGGGTACGGAACCCTAAAAACGAAATAGCAATTTGTATTGATAACGCCAGAGATTTTACCGATTTTAAATTCTTGTGTTTTTATGCCACAGCTAACATAGATTTATAAATTCACGTGAAACATTTCCATCAGGTGTAGAGTCATCAAGCTAGAACAATCTGTCAAAGTTCATTGATAGATTTTCAATTTTATTACAAAATAATAAAGTTCATATTCAATTGGGAAAATTTGACAGTTAGGTATGGCTTTATGTGCTGGCGTCTGTACATGAACAATCATTCCTGTTCCCATGAAAAAAAACCCCAAATAAACGAGTAAAAATCCTACGTAAAAGCTTATGTAGGCTCTTGATCGTGGACAGTACTAGTACAACTCCCGAGGAGATCGCTCGGTTCATTGAAATTGTGAGAGTATGATGAACTTAAAGCACGCAAACTGCCCGTACGCACGTTAGAAACTGGTTCCAACGCTATTTTAGACCATTAGATGAGATTTTAGAACACCAACAAACAAAATTGGCATACATTTCTACACATCGGGATTAGTTTGCTTTTTAAATGAGGATTCTGACGATTTTTTTTTTATTGTGTATTCCAGGGTTTGAATTCCAGCTGCGGAATAGGTTTAAGACAATAATGACATCAATTAAATGGGATTAAATAGTTCTGTTAAAACGAACCAACACACGTAAAAATGTCTCCCATTTTTCGAAGTAATTATAATGATTTTGAATATTTAACGCTAATTAATTTTAAATTTATTCTAAGCATGCGTTTTAAATGTACATTGACCTGTTTTTACTGGATAGTATACTGTATGGTAGTGTAGTGGAATACTGGATAGTAAATAAATTGAATGGAACACATTTAAATAATTTGAATGAATTATGTTTATTATTAAGTAATTGTGGGTTGGCAGATTTTACAGAGCTAAGTTCAATTTTACTATAGGTAGGTAAGTATATTCGATTCTCACTTGCTTTTATGACGCGACGGCAGAAAATAAAGTTATAAATCATCATTAGGTTTTATTCATCTTGTCAGATGATTAAAATACAATACTCAATCATTCAATCCGTCGAAAGTCAAAATAATACATTATAAAACTTTTAAATAATCAAATAGATACGGTCGAATAAGCTATTTACAGGCAAAAATATTTGTCTTTCTACTACACCCACAATATTATATTTTATTTTATTTTGTTATCTCCAGCACGTCTCTGGTGCGTAGTGGTAACCAACATAACCTACGTGGAATATAAGTCAAAATCGGTTGAACGTACTGTAAAAAAGGTTTGTGTAAATGTCTAATCTTATTGTGAACAGGGTATAGTTATTTCCGATTGTAATAGGCTATGCTTCGTGTTCAATAGTTTCATTATATTTTTTTTGTGGTTTTATAAGTATGTATGATAGTCTGTAAGGTATTTATGTTATGGGTCTTTGATACCCGAAATAAATGGTTTATTATTATTATATTATTATAATTCTTTATCAAATAAAATTAGGGATTCGTTAGAAATTCAGTATAATAATAAACTTATTTTGATTTACACACTTTACCGTTTGAAGTTCTGCTTACCCTGCATATCAAATAAACCGTGTCGATTATATTGCTTAGCAGCCGCTCAAGCGCATAAATAGGTAATTGTTATGGGCTATAATTAATAACTATGCAAGTACGTAATGAAAGCAAAAACTCGTACAGTTTCTGAGCTAAAGTAATAATATTTTGCCGCCATTATAACAGCTCCATTGTTTCGTAAATTAAGGGTATGAGCAGAATTTCAGGCGGCGAGGTGTGTGTCGGAACTTACGTTGAAAATAAGTTATTTAACCCAGTGGCTGCATTACTTATGTACATGCATGACTAATTACATGTCACTAAGACGGAGACGCTGATCTTTAGTAAAACCGTAGGTCGTAAGCGCTTAACTAATGTATCTATCTAAGTATCTATATATAAATCACGGAACTAACTTCTGACTCGTTACTTAATACGTCAAAAGGTATTTAGAAAACTCCGTTTTCTTTTAATTCGCTCACTACCGAAATGTTAAGATTTATTTCTTTAATCCGTCGGCGTGCACGCAACGTACTAATTTCAAATTTGAGTAAGAGTTCCCGTCGCTCGACCGAACTGTCCAGATAAGGACTGGTTTCTGTATCTCGAGAAAAAAATAAATAAAAAAACAAACACACGGGAAGTCGCTCCAATAATCTGGCGATGGTAAGTGCGGTTTTGACTTTAATGTGTTAATAAAATTGTTAACGTTTTGTCGGCGCAACGAGGGCCGATGTTCGATGTGAAGCCGACAAGATGGCAACATGCGATGACGATTTAAAATTATTAAAATGTTTATAAGTTCGCTGTGTAATTTCGCATTGCGCATTACGCGTTCTAAAACTTACCAAGGTTGGCAGCCATGATTTCTTGATCTTTAGGCTTCTTCTTCCGGGGGCGCCCCTTCTGCCGGGGTGGGGGTGCTGTAGATCCGTTAAAGAACGGGCCTTTAGGAACATCATTGTCTACCCGAGCGAACTCAGGGGAGGGGTATGGAGGGTAGTGAGGCCCCGGGACAGGGCCCGCGTACGGCACGGGGCACATTTGTGGGGGCCCTGGCACAGCCATGTGGGGCCCGTACTCCGGCATGGTTTCATAATGCAGCCTGCAAAAGGAAAATTATCTTAGTTCAAGGGGGATAGTTAGCCGAAAGTTTAGGATAGGTAGAGAGCTTTGTATGACAATTCAATGATTTGAATCCACTAGAACATTTTGCCACATTCCATTTATGGATGGTTTGGTGCAAATAGAATACATTTATTTTCATTATTCTACCATTAGACGTTCAAACATTTGTTATATAAGTAGTTATTATCGGTAACTCCAATTTTGTTAATAAATAAAAACAAATCTGAAATATAAGCACCATAATGGGAATTACTTGATAAGATAACAAACGTGTAAATATCTAAGTCTTCGGCGTGTTTTCGTTGCTAAAAATGCAGTCATCTGTATAATATTTAGTAAGTTATCATTTATGAGCCAGTTAATAATGAAAACGTTATTAATATTTATTTAGTTATTTATTTATTGATGTATTTATTTATTTACCTAGCTACGTATTAATTTATTTTTCCACACACTTGCTCATAAAATGGCTCTAATTTCACCGCAATTAGGTACATAATGATACCTGTAATCAAACTGTGACTTTTTCATTGCTATTATTCACAAGTGAGTTATAGGGTTTTTTTTTTTTTTATTGGTTGAGTTGCTTTGTTCTTAAAAAAGTTTCGATACAAAAAAGATCGTGTTCAATAGTACAGATAAATTAATGTACCTATTGCTTGCTCATTTCATGCAACTTCGTATTTAAATAGATAGATATGTTTTTAACAAATAAAACTTTCACTCAAATATAACTTTTGTTTTCTCTGTAATAAAGAAAACTTTGAATTCCTCATTTTGTACGTGGCTAGAACGCTATCCGCGAAAAGACAAAAAAAAACCTCATTCTTTTAGTCTATGGCCGATCGCCATTGTTTGATGCGCGCGCATAGGAAAACTGATTAATTTTTCCCGCCATTGCGAAAATTTTATCACAACTCGTTTTCACTGTTGAAAATGATTTTTTGAAGTATTATTTTCTTCACAAGTGTGTTGAAAAGCATCGTATGATACACATGTGTATTGATGATTACCGTCCTCGGCTCTCTTAATACCCTCACCTAACGGCTCGGGTCTCAATGGCGCCTCAGTGGTAATCACCAACACTACACACTTTTACCATAATGTACTATTACCTAATTTTTACATTTTTATACTTCATGCACAAAGGTAGACACAAAGGCAGACTTATAAAGTAGGTACGTATAAAAGCGCCTTAGGCATTCTCTACCAACCAACCAAGGGTGGGATGAAATATAATTAATATTGTGCTTTATTTAGAAATTTTATTAGTACTCTTCTGTTGTTAGCAAAATCTTTAAGTTAGGAATTCATTCATTTGAAAAGGTCGGTCACCTACGCACCATGGTAAGAAAACGTACCAAGGATCTACACCAAAGACTTGGCGAACGAACTTGGCGAGTGCAGGCAGGCCAAGAAGGCACTTCCTGTGATTGAGGGCCGCTTTACGAGGCAAGCCCTTCGACTATCTAAATAACAGCTGCGTGTGGTCACAGCCGCCATAACTGGCCATGGGTCTTTCAATAAACATCTTTTTGTCATAGAAGTAACAGACAGCCCTCTGTGCAGAGCCTGCATGGGGGCGGACGAGACAGCATCCCATGTGCTTCTGAACTGCCCTGAGGTCCCTTCATACAGGGCAAAGTACTTCGGTGACCAAGGTAACCTACGGGGAATCGCCAGCGACGTCAAGGCGCTCCTGGCCTTTCTTGGGAAGCTCGGGTGGATCGAATGATTTACTTCCCACCTGTACGCAAAATACGCGCTGAGACGTGGAGTTGCGGACACCAGCCCGTCATACTACTATATACTTTAAAGCTACCATTTACGAGGTATGTCTTTCATTGACTTGAATATGCCCTGGCGGTTGGGAGTATGTCATGCTTACTTTAACGTCTAGCTGATGGTGGAGCATGTGTCGGATTATTCGGTTCCCTTCAAAATGGTTGAGCTAAGTGGTGCCGATCCATGCGTCATGTTCGTGAACGGGCGCCGTTAGTTGGGACTGGTCATCTCGTAGCTGCCTCGGTTGTTTTAAATTAATTTTGAATTGTTTAAGAGTGTCTCTAGACCTCTTTTAACGTGCACAACTTGTTACATTTTTTTCACATTTGTGTCCCGTAAATTCAATATGAGTGATGTAACCTAAAATAATGTTCCATTGATTTTAAAAGAGTGTTCATGGAGTTTCTTGCTCGTTCTTCTCCATAGAAACCTACTGTTTGGGACGAGCAACTAGCCTCAACTTTCTGAGTGACTGACTCCTTGACAATTCAAAAGTGCCTGTAAGTTGTTTATTGGAAATAAATGATTTGAGTTTGAGTTTGAAAAGTATTATTGCAGCGCAAGCACTGAACTTGAATACCGTGATGGTGCAGTGGGTAAGACGCCCGCCTCTCCTGCAACAAGTTGCGGGTTCGATACCGGGAAAGGACCAATGTGACGTTTTCAATTCATATGTACTTTATAAATTTAACTTGGTCATCACTGACAATCAAAAATGAATCGTTGTTCGTTAGTCTCGCCAAAAACTCGAGAACGGCTGGACCAATTTGGTTAATTTTGGTCTAAAAACGTTTGTGGAAATCCAGGGAAGGTTTAAACGGTACGAAAATTAGAAAATCAATTGCAAGGACAACGTCTGTCGGGTCAGCTAGTAAGTAATAATAAGTCTGAAATCGCCATTCGCCACGAACAAGAGTGGTCATCAATACTCGTGAGTTCTCGGTTTATGAGAAGAGGAATTTACCCAGCAGTAGGTATGTTGTAATAATAGGCTGGTAGTAATAATAGGCTAGTATTAATAATAGGCTAGTATTAGTAATAGGCTGGTATTCATAATAGGCTGGTATTAATAATAGGCTAGTATTAATATTAGGCTGGTATTAATAATAGGCTGGTATTAATAATAGGCTAGTATTAATAATAGGCTGGAATTAATAATAAGCTGGTAGTAATAATAGGCTGGTATTAATAATAGGCTTGTATTAATAATAGGCTAGTATTAATAATAGGCTGGTATTAATAATAGGCTGGTATTAATAATAAGCTGGTAGTAATAATAGGCTGGTATTACTATTATTTTTATAGTGTCGTAATGGCAAAGCGATTACGATGCCCGCCTCTTATGCACGAGGTCGTGGGGTGGGTTCGCAAATGGGCACGAAAAAGTACCAATGTGAGTTTTTCAATTTCATATGTACTTTCTGAATTCGACTGACGTCGGTGAAGGAAAAAAATCGGTAGGTAACGTGGGCTTACAATTAATATACCTAAGTCTGAAATCCGCCTCGCTCACGTGTCTTCTCTAGAGAAAAAGTCTTTGCCCTGTAGGTCGATTCTGTAAAATTCAAACAACAACTCGCATCTCACATCGCTATTCACTCTTACTTCGCATAAGGTTCAAAATGACTTTGATATATTTGACACTTTGAATCGGGTTCGGGTGCGAAGTGAGCGTCGAAGTGACGGGGATCTCATACTTTATCTGTCAAAATCTCCCTGCCAATTTAGTTCAACTCCCTGACATGCTCGCAAGGGTAGGGTGGCGCTAGTGTAAATTCGAATTATCAACAGAGTTTTTAGAATGCCAATCAAGAAACTCACAGCGGATTAAGATTCGAAGTTTGGAATGAGGTCTTACAGAATCACACCCCTGCTGTGGGATAATTAAACGCTGGTATAATTATTTTTTTCTACAATTATTTTAACCCTGAACGTTAAGTACTATCTCAACACTAACCTGCAGTATACAGCTGAGTCTCTTATGCCGAATGTGTCTCCTTTATTCAGGGGTGTGCTACATAGAGCACATGAGAAGCAATGCACATGGAACACGAGGTCCCGAGCGCGCATGACCAGCTCCGAAGCAGAGATCATTGTATTGCAGCGAGCGCAGCGCTTTGATCCGTATAACCTGCGGAAGAGGAGAGAACGTAAATTTTTGAACAGCCGCTTTATTGAGCTTTATTGTCCTAATTGAGTGTTATGTTCGTCTTTCTTTCAAAGACACAGATTTTTTATATTTCGAACAGAGACAAAAACGTAATATTTATGTTGAAATAGTCGTCACTTAGCACACAATTTCGCTTAACTATATTCCAATCTTTGTCTCGCATTTACAGTTTGACAGATGTCACGCAACGAACTTTCAAATTCTGAATTGCAACTGAGAAATCCCTAATGAAAAACCCATTGCCTGACCTGAAAATCGAACCCAAGACCGACTCTACTCCTGAGCACGGCAGGAGTCGCGCTTGCAACCGCGACTCCAACGAGGCAGTGTGTATAAAAAATGAGTACCTACCTAGGTACCTACATTCCTACATTGTATATTAATGAAAAAAAAGTAGTTAAGTAGGTAACCTTAATAATTAAACCGCAAAAAGAACTCTACACGGTATTATGATTTCGTACCGACACGAGTTACAGCCAACTGTCAAATCACAAGTCGACAATTAATTGCTGTTATCAGTGTGCTAATTAAAAATAAAAGTTTTATAGCTTTTAGCCACGAACGCTCATTGTCTGCTCAGGCCCCAGGGTCAATTGTACACGCCGTTAACATACATTGACAAGTTTTGCAAAAATTTAAGAAAATAAATAAACAACCTTCGTTTTTGTTGTCTTAAAAATAATAGATTTTCCTACTGAACCACGCAAGTAATAAAGTAGCTTATAATTATGTCCGCGATCTGGGAGCCAAGTCTGCTATTTTTATAATTTCGTCATTCCATCCCTATCCCATTGTCATTTTGCTAAAAGTTCGTAATCTGCTAAATTCATAATGGTCGATCATTGGTCGGTCGAATTAAATGAATGACTGTACAATGACGTTCTAATGGTAGGTCGCTGATCAAAGGAACTGTCAAAATTAGCAGATTACCGCCTAAGTCAGTCATTAATTTGTCATTTTGTACGAGATTACCATTCTATATCATTTCTTTCAATGGCGTGTCAGTGGTTGACCAATGGAAAGTCATAATGACGCCATTATATTAGTAGAGTACCAATCTTGTCAAAATTAACAATTATGAAATCAATGAAAGACCATTCTGACACTATTGTAATAGCAGACTTGAGGCCCTGCTCTGCGTGAATGCCGCTTATAATCAATGCTATATATCCTATGGGCCCGTAAATCCCAAACTTGGTGCCCCGAAATATCAAGACGCGGCGCGGTAGACCTTAAAAGAGAAGGCGGTACGACTTGGCTGGCTTAAGTATTGGCAAGACATAGCGAAAAGTCGAGACCGATGGAAGGAATGAAGAGAGTCCTATGCCCAGCAGTGGGACAGTACGTGGTAAATATAATAATATTAATTTTTTTTTTTCATTCTTTAAATTACCCACATCAAACACTTGATTCCTAGCAAAAGGTACACCATTTTCACCTTTATTCACACTATTTATTATGAAAATCATCATCTGCCTAGCCTTTTTCCAACTATGTTGGGGTCGGCTTCCAGTCTAACCGGATGCAGCTGAATACCAGTGTTTTACATGGAGCGACTGCCTATCGGACCTCAACAACCCAGTTACTGTGTAACACGATTCCCCTCAGTAAGACTAGTTGTCAGACTTTCTGGCTGCTAAATACCTATAACAACCACCAAAACTCTACGAATGACAGCTGGAACCAACGGTATTACGTGCTTTATGAGGCACGGAGGAAACTCAGTATGAAATGAATGGTAACCCATCCACAGACTGACCGCGGCAAGCGTAGCTTAACGTTTGACCGATCGATTTGTACAGCTTTAACTTAGCCACGAGCCCTCCCTAAATATATACCTAAGTAACATAATTTATTTATGAGAGTCAACGTCCGCATGACCTGTCACTATTGAGCCCGTCACAGACGTAGCTATACTATATATTTATATAATTCATAACAACGCATATTACGATATATTTTCTATAGTAATCTTTAAGTGACCACAGACGCAGCTATAATATATTATCTTTATTACGTCACCAAAACATGTGGACGGCATAGCAAGGCGTATTAATATATATTTCAAAAATGTGAAACAAACAACGACCGCAGATGTAATAAGGGTGAAAATATTATTATATTATAGCTACGTATATTAATATATATAAATAATAGTTACATAAGTGACTTTGTGTTAATACCACAAGATACACAGCATCGTTTGTTTCAAGTCAAATTATAATTATGTTGTACACACCCGCGCATATTCGCACCTGCGTATATACTATGCTGCATATTTGGAGGGTACTAATAAAATTGAAGAATGAATAAGAATAGGGTAAATGACGCATTCAATCAATTGACACACTTTTCTGAGTTGTCAAAACGCTTCTCAAAGATTTTGTTTTTACTTATGACGTCATTTCTACGAGTATGTTAATGTCCTGACAATTTAACAAGTCCGATTTGACGTTTCTTTTTCCGAACTTTGTATGAACGTCTCCGTCATTATCATCATCATCAGTCGAAAGACGTCCACTGTTGAACATAAGTCTCCCGCATAGAACGCCACAACGAGCGGCAACCTGAATAAGAAATTTAAAAATCAAATTCATAATCCTAATGAATTACTATGTTACCCGTACACTATAACAACTAGAATCATTCGTAAGCATCAAGTTTAACTTTATATTGAAAACAGAACACACATACTTTAGTTTCGGAAGTCGGTGGCTTTGTTCTGTTTGCTATTTTGTATTGCCACCGACTTCCCAAACTAAAACCATGTGTGTTCTGTGCTAAAGTTATTTATCATCATCATCATCATCATCATCATCATCATCATCATCATCATCATCATTTCAGCCGAAAAAACGTCCACTGCTGGACCTAGGCCTCCTCAAGGGGGCGTTTTGCCATAATCGCCACGCTTGGCAGGCGGATTGGCGACCGCAGTATGGTTGTTACAAAGACACAGAGAAGGCTGCCCATTCTGTGGTAAGTCCCTTAGTCGCCTCTTACGACACCCACGGGAAGATATGGAATGGTGCTATTCTTTACGTCCGACACCACACGGACTGTTACTTATCATTTTTTAGTTTTTGAAGGCGGTTCTCTTTTTTCAAAAAAGTGCCTCCTTATCACCCAAATCCATTAAGAAACGGCAACACAATTAAAACAGAGATTGAAAGTTCTCCAAAGATGGATAGATGGAAGAAACTAAAACGTCGTCTTGGTTTTCATTGTTTTTTTTTTTCAAAGAACGCCGAATAAATTTCTGTTCGTTGTATACTAAAACCTTTTTCAGAATGTAACAAACACTTTTCTGAAAACCGCATTTAAATCGGTTCAGCCAAACGGGAGATAATCGCAGACAAACATACATACAAACATACGGGTCGAACTCAAAACCTCCTTTTTTAACTCGGTTAAAAAATGCACTCAAAAACACGAATTAATCGTTGATTAATATTCAAATATGCTATGTCAAATCCGACTTCTTAGATTGTCAGGTCTATAGTCATTTGCCAACTCAATTGCAATTGATTTACTATTTATTCATTTTAAAGGAACAAAATATCTAATTTTACAGTAAATTGTAAAATAATCGGCTTTTCAGGGCTGAAATCAACTGCTTTTTTAGACAAGTTCTGTCTTGAAATTATTGTTTAATAATGTTACTGTCTCAACTACACTAACGTATGTTCTTGTGCGGTATTTACGACACAACTTCGAAGTTCTATCGACAAAAATCGTCAACCATGAGCAATTCCAAACATAAGCTAATAAATTCATGGGTAAAGACAGAGCCTACAATTATTTGTTTTTTTTTTTACTTGACGGCATCCTAAATAATACTGTTCATAGCCATGATTCTTCGATGTCACCTGTAATAGTAATAGTTACATGCCATCATTAAGTGTGACGTCAAAATGCACGTTTTCAAATGGTGTTGAATGTTCCACCCCCACATTTAGTTTCGAAAATACCAAAGTTCACATTACCCTTTCAATTTCTGAACTACCAATGAACAATCTATCGGAATTCATAACATAAAGCTTTCAAATACTTTCGACAATAAACAGAATAATTCCACCGACATACGATCTGCTAAAATACAATTAGCATTACTAATAGAATATAATAATAATAATTACATACATATTACTAATTAGTTAACGCAACCACTCTGAAACTTGTTCTGAAAGCTCAAAATAATTTTCAGAATTGTTGAGGTTAATTTATAAATTACTGGTTTTATAATAAATACCCAAAAATAGGTATATAAATAATTCACAGAAAATTCGACTATATAAGTAGGTACCTACATATATTATGAGCGTAGTTGGCACCACATTTGGTAAACCACAGACCAGAATTATTTAACTGATTATAAAATATAATTCCATTTTATAAAAAAGCAATGTTATTTGTAATAACGCAATATAATAATTATATTGTTTACTTTAGCTGTAAAATCAAAACAGTATAAAATTTAACTTTTATAATAATAATTTCTAACCTCAAAATTCGTACAAAGTGCTTTAAAAAAGCCCTTATCTCCTTTCGGTGTCCAAAAATAAATGTCATTCTGTGCTGACCGCGCGAGGCCTTTGGTTTTAAAATGATAATTAAATGCATCCGCCGGTTTCAAGATCCGAGATAGCGGGTTCTCCTCCGGAGTGAGACATCCCCGTGTGGTCCCATCCCTATCTAGATCGAACTCTTAGCTGCTTTAAATAAGACGTTAAGGAAATGCCGCTTAAACGTTAGAAATTTTTTAGATACTCAACTGACTATCACCAGAAATCTTTGTTAATGATCTTCTTTTAATTGCTTTGAGAGCATGATCTAACATCAATAGTATTCAACTGTTTCTCCAGCTACTTTCTACATTCTCATGTCTTACATACAGGATGGGGAATTGGGGATGGTAATAGCACAAAAAATGATCATGGTTGGATTTGGTAATTTGATGTAATTGTTTTTATTGAGCATTAATAATATCAAATTAGGTATGACGCCACAAGTTGCCGCTCTTCTCACAAGTTAGAAAACCAATATTTCATATGGTGTTTTATTTTGGTTACATTTATATGCTCTTTACTATATCTGAACTTTTTTTTTAATTTCAGAAATGCTCTATAAAATGTTTACAAACCAAAGCAAAACAAGCACGTTCAAAGGCAGTTAACGTTTGAACGTACTTTGAACAAACAAAATAATGTTTCACTATTCAAATATGACTAGAAACTGTCACAGTTTGTAGTCATATTTGAAAAGTGAAACATACGAACTATTTTAATCATAGTTTGAATAGTTTGGAACCGCAAATATTTTATTTACCATATGTGAATATTTTTATTGCACTGCCAAAACTGTACATGAATACACGTTGTATTCAGATATCGTTTTGACGTGAAAACGTCTATTCTCTTGTGACAAACGGCCAATCTTCCTTTGTTACATCGTTAAATTTCAATCGATAATAATTACGAAAGAAGTTAAGAAACTAATGATACTATAACAACGGTTCAGAACACAATGGATAAAGCATGTCTGTACGTATTTGTTGTGCAGTGTTTGTTTTACCTGTGACGTCATTAGGCTAGTGTAGGCGCCTTCGCGTGCAAATTACAAATTAGTATAGTGTGAGACCTCATTTGGCTAGGACATTGATTCGGGTGTTAAAGAGCGTGAGGAGCACTACTAGAACTTAAAGTGAAGCAGTAAAAATGATATTCGAAAAATATCTAAAAATTGAAAATCAATGCCATATGAATCATAAATGTGAGCGAAATAGGAGGAGCCAGAATCAAAAGAAATTAAGGCGACGATATACGCCGGCGACCTTGAGCGACCAGAGAATTGTTGCGTCCGAAACTCTCAAAGTTTAGTCGAAAAAATTAAATAAAAGATAATATTCTTTAACTTAACAAAAAACGTATACCATATACGTATACGTATACGTATACTAAAAGATAGATAATAAAATGAAGATAGTAAAAGTCTCGTTTAAATATTCCTGGTAGATTTTGTGTGATTATCAATGTTTTGTCCGCGTCAGACACAACTTCACGATTTAATTATACAATATTTAATATGAACTTAATCAAAAATATTCACATACTAAATGATTAAGAGAATGTTTTAGTTTTAACATATTTTTTTTCCAAATCATTTACACTACACATTTTGACGTGATTGTCAGTTTAAAATCTGCAAAAATCGCATGTTAGCGCCTTAACAAAAAGATTGGTGGCGAGCAAAGGCCAGAACTACGGCGTCATCGAAAATAAATTGTCAAAGTTTTCGCAAAAAATCGAGGTCGGCGCGGACCTTGACTACTTGGCTTGTTTTTATAACTTAACTATAACTTTTCAGAAAAAAACGGTTTATGCCAGTGTAGTTAAGTTCTTAAATGCCAGTTAAACCTACAAATAAGTTGCACTTTTACTACATTTAACAATTACAAAGAAAAAAGTATTGAGAGTAAAAAACTCTTCCCGCAAACTAAAAGGAAAACCCGATAATTTTAATTCTTAGTTCACAACATTCTTTTGTGCAAATACCTTGAAACCACGTCTATGCAGAATGTGGGTATGCTATGATAGCGGGTAGGAATCTAACTGTAGTTGAATTATAATTATCGTTAAACATTCCGCAGTGTAAAAGGTAATAAAGAAAGGACATTAACTTTACTGGTGACTAAGAAAACTGTATTATTTAAGCAGAGTGTAAATTACATACCTACTTGGTTGTTTAGGGTTCCTCACCCAAAGGGTAAAAACAAGACCCTATTACTAAGACTACCAGGCTGTATCTCATGAACCATGATAGATAGACAGTTAAAAATTCATAAATTCCCAGATGTATTTCAGTTGCCGCTATAACAACAAATACTAAAAACAGAATAATTTATCATACAATATAATACTTTCATACAACAAACGTGTTTTTTGCCGTTTTTTTGCTTGATGTCTAATGTTGTATGGATAATAGTACGGAACCCTTCGTGCGCGAGTCCGACTCGCACAAGGCCAGTTTTTAGGATTCGATATCCAAAGGGTGCCAATGAAGAGCTCGTGTCTAAGTAGGTCAAAGCCGTACGGTTCACATGAACAGTGAGTTTTTATGTTTGTGAGCGTACCAACGATACAGAAGTAATTTCCCATTCGGGACGACGTTGTTCTTAGTGCGAGTCGGACTCGCCCACCGAGGGTTCCGTACATATTAGTAGGTACAGTCGAACAAGCTATTTGGTATACAGGCAAAAATATTCATCTTTCTACTACACACACAATATTTTATTTTATTTCATTTTTTTAACTCGAGTACGTAGGTATCCTTGGTAGCTACCTACATGCTCAATATAAAGCAAATAAATTAAATATTGTTATTGTAGTAGAAAGATGAATATTTTTGCCTGTATACCAAATAGCTTGTTCGACTGTACATATCAATACTTCTATACTAATCCATACCTACTATCCATACTTTAATCTACTTAAAATTATAAACGCGTTTTTTGCGACATAAACGGCCGTATCTTTTTTTTTACGTTAACATAGAAGGTTGATTATTTTACAGCATCAAGGGACCGTAGACTTGAGTATATGGTTTTAATTTCAACTCGACACCTTCACGCGTTCCCGAGATAAAAATTCTTGACAGACAGACAGACGGACAACAAAGTGATCCTATAAGGGTTCCGTTTTTTCCTTTTGAGGTACGGAACCCTAAAAATAAAATGGTTGTCTGTAAAGTCGATTTACGGACGATAGTTTTACGTGATAACGTCATAAAGAAACGTCATGGCTAACATATATAACATAAGCAAATAATGGCTACCGTCGAGGTGGGCGGAGCTTATTACTTGGGCCGATCGTGCCTCTCTATCGCTTGTTCCGCGCTCTCGCTTGCACGCTCAGGCTCAGGCGGAACGTAACACTTTTTCGTGCGTGCAGCCGGTGTTCATTGATTTACAAGACGTTGTTACGTCAAGAAGGAAAGATAAAAGTAAGCTTCAGTTGGATTGACAGCTTAGCCACAAAGTACGTAAGGCTGCGGCGCACCCGAGCAGAGACCACTACGTTATAGGCATTCTCAAGCAGTTTCAAGCAGACTGCAGTCTCGACTGTCACGTGTTGTCTAAATGAATAAATGAGAGACACTGACATTTCATGACGAACAGGAAAATTTTGTTTTAAAAAAAAATGCAATGAGTTCCAACCAGTGTCAATAAAATTTTATATTGTCACAACTAAAACCTACAGAGTCAATACTGTAGCGGGCTGCTACAGTATTGACTCTGTCTAGGAGTCTGGCAAGTTTACGTAACTGTTTTTGAAGATGGCGGGAGCGGTCCTTCTGTAACCTTTATATTTTGTGGCTTAGCTTACTTCATGCAAATTTTGACGACTCGGTTGGCGCAGTGGTTGTACGTTTGACTGTTGCGCTGCGTGTTGCGGGTTCGATCCCCGCACGGAACAAATATTTATATGTCCAACAGATAGTTGCTCCGGGTCCGGCTGTTTGTGGATGTAAGTTTATGTCTTTAAAACGCACCCACGCCTCTTGAAAAATTCCTAGTGAGGGGCAAAAAAAAAATTGAAAAGCTGATTTCAAGGATTGACAGCTCTACTCAAGCTTCGTCATCATATTATCAGCCTATTGAAGTCCACTGCTGAACGTAACTTCAAGCTTACCTTATATTACGGTGGCTATTTTTACAGAACAGCACAACTAAACGCGACATCTGGCACCATACCTTAATACTCAGCATTGAAATGAAGTTATCGAAGGTTCGTGGGTGTGAGTCACGAGCGATCCTATCTTGACCACACAGCTCCCCTGACCACGGACCTCGAGTCCCGGGTTGCGAAACCATTGTTTTACGTAGGTAAGAAATTATTTTTTTTTAAGTAACAATAAACGGTGCACAGGAAAGTGGAGAGCAACATTTTTACGGAGTATTCAACAGATTTTCGGAAAACGGAAATTCGAACTTTTTGTACGTACGAATTTCTATTTATTTGAACGTTTTCCCGTATATGCCTATAACCTTGTCCATTGGGTTATTAGTTTTTTGACAGCTGCATTAGAGCATAACAATTATTCCTGATTACCTAAAAGTTAACTTTAAAATGCGTTATGTAATAAATATATAAACTGCCTTATATCATTGGATTATCTTATTCATGACCTCTTACAGACATTATAATTCAGTATGCGTATCAGTTTTGACAAAAAACATAAATATAGTTCACTAGTTCCAGCTGTCAAAAAACGGTTAAACCAGTGGACAGAGTGTAACTTCGCGTATGTACACAGTGTGTCCGTTTCTACGCAGCGAGGTAGTAATCTGGGTGAAACTGCCCTAAGCCCACTCACTCATAAATGCAAATAAATAAATGATTTATGATTTATGATTTATGATTTATGATTTATGATTTATGATTTATGATTTATGATTTATGATTTATGATTTATGATTTATGATTTATGATTTATGATTTATGATTTATGATTTATGATTTATGACTCACTATTCCGCATAACCTTTGGGGGGATTTGTGTACCATCATTTCGTATGTTTCATTTCGAATACAGGTGATCGAATACTTAAATGCCTGTTAACGTTGGGATTGTATTGCGCTAAAGATTAGTAAGAAATCGGGCGAAAATATAGTATGCTTTTTTTCGGAACGACTTCTTACAGATCGACCTAAAATGTTATCGGCATCTTAACCGCACTTCTCTTGAGCCTTTTAATAAGAGTTCCATTCGGGGCTTGTTATATGAAACTAAGCAAATATATTCCACAAGCCGTACGGCCTGTAGAGTGAGGGTTTTGTAGATCTTTTTATTTGGTACTCTGGATTCTTAAACATTGGTCGCACTTGTCCGGTTTTTTTTATTTTTAAATGTTTTGGATTGCTCTTCACCTACTCGTACATTGTTTTCATATATACATAGAAGCAACAAGAATAATGTTACCGTGATTTTGTAAAAACTTGATTAACAAGAGTGTCCGTGGAGTTTCTTTGTGCGGAAATGAATCTCGCTACCCTACGTTTTGGAACGAGCAACTAATTTCAATTTTCTGACTTAGTGTCGCGAGTTTCATTTCCGCACAAAACAAATATTTGTATTGCCTGATGGTAATCGTTTCTAGTCTGGTCGTCTGTAACTTACACAAACAACTAGGACCTAACAACTCAATCATGCGTTAACGCATGAGTTTATAAATATTGTTTGTGAACGATCAACTTGAAGGATTTTCAAGTGTCAACGTTTATTTAAATATACTTAATAAACAACATTCTCTTTCCCAATCAATCTATAAGTAATAATAATAATAATATGTGGGGACATTTTCACACACGGCCATCTGACCCCAAACTAGGGAGACCCTGTACTATGGGTGTCAGACAGCTGATATACATACACAAATACATATTTTTTTTGTAAATACATACATATATAGATAAACAACACCCAGACACAAGGCAAACACAAGTGCTCATCACACAAATATTTACCCTGGGCGGGAATCGAACCCGCAGCACGCTGCGCAGCAGTCGATCGCTCAGCCACTGCGCCAACCGTGTCGTTCGTGGCCTATATAAGTAATACATCCATCTAAGCAAATAAAAAAAATTGAAGCGTCTGTTTGTTACAATAACAGCTTTTTCTGAATGCATTTAAATGTTTACCCGGTACTAATAACAAAAAAAAAAATTTTTTTATTAAAATGTTTATCTGTCCGTCTGTCTTGTTTGTTCCGGCTAAAATCCGAAACGGTTTGTCTGATTTTGATAGTACTTTTACTGGCAGATTCGAAGTCACGGGTATCAGCTAGTCTTGTATAATATTTTCATTTATTTATATATTGCCATTTATTCATTTATTTATTCAATGTGTTTGACATAAATGAGCATGGCAGTTGAGAGCATTGTCATGCTCGCTCAAATGTCTCACTGATGGTGGCGTGCGGGTTAGATCATTCGGTTCCCCTCAAAATGGTCGAGCTAAGTGGTGCTGATCCGCGCGTCATGTTCGTGAATGGGCGCTGTCAGTTGAGATTGGTCATCTCTTAACTGCCATGGCTTTTATATTAATTTATTTTTAATTAGAATGTTTTGGATTTCTCTTCACTTACATTGTTTTCACATATAGAAGCAACAAGAATAATGTAGCCTGGATTTTGTAAAAGCTTGATTGAAAAGAGTGTCCGTGGAGTTTCTTGCTCGTTCTTCTCCATGGAGACCTACCCTACGTTTTGGAACGAGCAACTAGCTTCAATTTTTTTTTTTGACTATTCAAAAGTGCCTGCAAATGGTTTAATTGAAATAAATGCTTTGACTTTGACTTATTTATAAGCTTCAGCACTGTATTATTGGCGTTCTTTACTTCTGTAAAACAGCATTCCGAACCTATGTTACGTTTACTTTATCAAGTGCACGAGATAGCAGTGAAAATGACTAAACGCAAGTAATTCATAGTAACACAGTGCAGTGCCGTCACCGTAACGGTTATCGTTGCATCGTGCAACACCGTGAATTCTAAGCCTTGTTCGCTTGTAAATTAGCTAAATTAAACAAATTACTTGATGTTTGTTTGCTTACAGTATATTCACCTCGTTAAGCTTAGATTGTGACGATTTTATTTTGACAGGAGAGTAACTCTAACTGGCACTTTACGTATACTAATAATATTATCTCGATCGAATTTCAAAGCGACCAATCTCAATGAAGATTTATCAAATACGCAGCAGATTTTGTATAGCATAAGTGTACGCAAACAGGTGCAGTCTCTCTTTCCTCACTGGGGCTGCTACTGATAAATTCAATAACCCATTCTGCGGTGTGATTCTGTAAGACTTCATTTTAAACTTCGAATCTGAATCCGCTGTGAGTTTCTTTATTGGCATTCTAAAAACTCGGTTGATAATTCGAATTTACACTAGCGCCACCCTTGCGAGCGTGTCAGCGAGTTGTACTTAAATTGACAGGGAGATTTTGACAGATAAAGTATGAGATGACGTAAGAAATGGCATTCTGTCAGGTAATTTCCTTGTCACTTCGACGCTCACTTCGCACTCGAACCCGATTCAGTGTCAAATATATCAAGGTCATTTTGAACCTTATGCGAAGTGAGAGTAAATAGCGATGGAAGATGCGAATTGTTGTTTGAATTTTACAGAATCGATCTACTGTTTTAACGCGCCTTAAAAACAGTAGCGAAACGCAGAACGCAGTGCTAGCCGTTTTTTGTGCAGTTTTCAGACCTAAATACTCTATATCCATAAGAAATATCAACAAATAAAAAATACATTAAATTTCTTCATAATCTTGACTCCAAAATGGTAGATTTTATTTTTGTTTACGAAGTATAATATTTAACTAATCTCCTCACAACGAAACCACAGAAATGAGAAATAATAACCTATTTAAAAACATGCATCTCCTCGTCAAGTAACCATTATTTCGATTTTCTACTAACACTAATGGATAGGCAATTTATTGAACATTTTGCTAGATTTATTTTTCATTATCCCAATATGTGATTTAAAAAAATATATATATATAAAATCTGAGCGTATTCGCTAACGTTTCAATTGCGCGGCGATGAGGGAACGAATGCTCAAGGTTATTTGGTCAGGGCAGGGCCTTAATAGAACCTTTCTGTTGGCTCCGCTAGCGATGAGGCAGTGGCGTTATATAGCTCAACTAGCACACAAGCTGCTTATACACGCTTTGCTGTACTATTTTCCTAAAGGTGTACAACAGCATATTTAAAAATCCTTTACCTACTTCTAGGTAGACGTTTAGCTTTGCTGTCATTAAAGTGATGATTTATTATTTATAACCTAACCTAACTATAAATCACATAAGCTTCTTACGGTCCCATGCATCTATATTTATGAATCCGCAAAATTTGTTAAAATGAACTCCTCACTTTTTGAAGCCAAAAACAACTTTAACAAACGAAAAGCTACACAGTATTTATTAAATTTACCTTTGCCACGGACAGAACTATTCAGACGCAGTTGTGTATATATGGCACCACTTATATATAATTCATTACCTAGTTGGATAACACAACTACCTTACAAAAAGTTTTGTCCGGTTTTGAAAAAATGGCTGATATCTCATAGTTTCTACTCAGTTGGTGAATTCCTCAATAAAAAATCGTGTCAGTCTTATCATTTCAGAAATGCATTGTAGTTGAAAGTTACTATGTGCTACCTACTTCCTTGACTATAATATGTATAATGTATGTGTGTGTGTGTCTTTAATATAAAATGCAGGTATCCTATAGAATTTTAACTTTGTGTATACCTACATTTTTATTTGTGTAAATTTGCATGCCAACACCAAATGGCGAAATGTGTCTAAGCACTTTAAATATTTATGTACCATCTCTGTACCTAGGCTACCTACTGAAAAATATAAAAAAAAAATTACATTTCTCAGGAGGTATGTGACAAATAACGGTACCGTTTTTCTTTTCTCCTTTTAATAATAATTTGGTTAGCAATCTATCTTTCTTGTCAATAAAAATAATGTGATCACTAATACGGCAAACTGTCCCAGTTCTACAAAAAAGTCAGACAACTGGCCTGACGAACTGACGATGTTTTTCAACTGGACCTAACGTGGAGTGTATCGCAAGTCTTGAAACAAAATCAAAATCTCGAAAGAAAATCCATCTAAAGCTTCACTTTTCAGAACTGAGTTACATTCAATAAAAACCTATTTAAAAAAACACCAATCGTGATCTCTTTTTCAATAGGAGAGAAAGTATGCGTTGGGAAGTGCATGATGTCTTTCATGCACTTCCCCAAGCGGGTTTAAGGACTTACTGAATCAAATAAAATTTAATTCCTAATCTCACAATAAAAGTTTTGAAGCACACCAACCCCAAAAATAATATGCTTTTCTATCCAAACTTATCATAAGAAATTATATCATATCACATTTTTTGTCCATACAAATAACATAAATCAAAATCTCTTAGTAACTCTCATGTAGGTACCCGTTAAAAAAAGCACGTCCAATTTTTTATCGCTTATCGTGTAACAATTTTCATTTGTATTGTGCATGTTTACGCTGAAACAAAAGCTTACGACCCAGAATTACTTGTCCACAACCTTAAGAACTCACAAAATACTTGTACAAAAAGACTTCAAGCCCCAACACAATACCTCCCGTTTCGGTCCCCGCGTTAGCCTAACAAGCATCGCATTAAATATTTGGTATCCGAAACCCTTTATCGGCACTTGGTCGGTCCTCGGCACGCTAGAAACGAGCCGATTCTTCACGCCGTGAACAACAATGGGGCGCGGCAAGCTTTATTTGTGAATAATATGCTACGCCAAACGAATATGACACGGCAATTCTCTCGACGATAATACCCATAGAAAAAGGAATGCCAGAAATGGATCAGATGCAAGGCGGTTAACACGAGCACCGCGAGCAGCCAACTTTTTCCTGTGAATCAATGTTAATATTATTTTATAAGTCGTCTACTTACAGGATCTGAGGTTTGCAGATTTTTGGACTACAATTTTCTGAATCTCGTGTCATTGTGATTAGTTGTTACCACACAATAAACGAAAATTAATTGTCAACCGTCCTGCGAAAAGTGCGGGAGCGCTCCATGCAGCGAACCGCACTGTTGGAGCGTCGGAGGAAGACTGAACTGAATCTCTATTCAGTACTGATAGACTACACAGGTACTACATCCAATTTTACAGCAATATATGTACATATCGCTAGCTATACGATACGAACTATTAATTATTGGTTCCTGGAAATTGCTTTATGCAAGGCCTCTCTGCATAGGCCTCTCTCTCTGCAATGGTTTTCAATTATACGACCACAAATCTTACACGGAATAAGACGAAATGGAGGGATTAGTGTCATCGTAGACAAGGTTTGGGAAGCGTTTTTTGGACACAGGTACCTAAGGCATGAAATGCAATTTTCACCTATACTATGTATGTTACAATTTCTAGGACAGAACGAGTTTTTCATAACATTGTGCATGGATGCATGCAGCAATTCAGTGGTGGGCATTTAAAGTTTAATTATAACATTTAAAACTTGTTTTCGTGAAAAAACATAATTAAGTTCGAACTTTGACCTTGTATATCTTCATAATATTATCGAAATGACGTGAAGAATATGCCTTCTCTGTATGAGAAGAGGCCTTTACCCTGTAGTGGCCCTGTAATGGGATTGTATAGGTACTCATTTTTTCATTTTATATTCATACAAATTCATGTTTAAATATTTAGTGTTTATCATCATCATCATCATCATTTCAGCCGAAAGACGTCCTCTGCTGGACATAGACCTCCCCCAAGTGTCGCCACATTGACCGGTCCCGTGCGACTCGCATCCAGCGAAGCCCCGCAACCTTTACCAGGTCATCGGTCCACCTAGTGGGAGGCCTTCCAACGCAACGTCTTCCGGTTCGCGGTCGTCACTCCAGAACTTTTCGGGCCCATCGGCCATCCGTTCTGCGAGCAATATGCCCTGCCCACTGCCACTTAAGTTTGGCAACTCTTCGGGCTAGTGTTTATAAATAAACACATTTGTTTTCTTTTTTATTATTCCTGTAAATATTGTACATTGTTTCAAAGAAATCAATTTAAGTTAAAAAAATAAATGTTAGTCCACCGGTATCGAGAACAGGATTCAAACTACCAGTGTTCAGGGCTCGTGAGAAAGGAATCTCCAAACTAAACGCGCCGTATTCAGGTGTACCGTTTTCTGAATCAAGCTCTTGATCCACTACCCAACGAGAGCCTCCTCAGATATTGGTCGAGACTATTGGCAATGCTTCCATTGGCCGTCACGACTATCGGCACAATGACTGCTGTACTCACATATGTCGACAACCTGGCAAGCCAAGTCAATATGCTGATTTTTATTTGATCGTATCATACTATCTATTATATTATTATTTTCTATTATTAATTGTCTTTTAACACTCGGGACCGACCGCGGTGACCAAATAAAACCGCAAAGAAAATATTTTGAATAGTACTTTCCATTCCCTAAGACTAAGTAATATAGTACACTAATCTGCTAAGACAAAGACTCACAAGTCTTGACTGAGTGATTAGATTATAAAAAAAGCGGCCAAGTGCGAGTCGGACTCGCCCATGAAGGGTTCCGTAGGAGCAAGTAACATACTATAAAAGTTCTTGTAATTCGTTGTAACTTTGACCGATGTTTTAATAATAGTGTATTTTTTTAAATAGCGGTTTACGATTTATGACGTATTAAAAAAAGCTACTTACTAGATCTCGTTCAAACGAATTTTTGGTGGAAGTTTACATGGTAATGTACATCATATATTTTTTTTAGTTTTATCTTTCTCTTATTTTAGAAGTTACGGGGGGGGGAAGACATTTTACCACTTTGGAAGTGTCCCTCGCGCAAACTATTCCTTTTAGAAAAAAAAATGATATTAGAAACCTCAATATCATTTTTGAAGACCTATCCATAGATACCCCATGGACGGAATGATGAAAAAAAAAATTGAGTTTTAGTGCTAAGTATTGGGAACACCAAAGATTATCAAAAAAAAAAAAATTAAATGCGGTTCACAGAATACATTTACTTACCAAGTTTCAACGGTATAGTTCTTATAGTTTCAGAAAAAAGTGGCTATGACATACGGACGTACAGACAGACAGACATGACGAATCCATAAGGGTTCTGTTTTTTGCCATTTGGCTACGGAACCCTAAAAAAGGCAGATAGACCGCGCGGAACACTGAGAGTGAAGCCAAAAAAGCAAATACAAATTCAAAAGCGAATACCTATAATCTCGTGATTGTATTAGCTTTTGAATTTGTATTTGCTTTTTAACGATGCAGCGGCGTTCGTGCTATACTGACTCGTGTTAGTATTGCACGAAGCGCGTTGTAGGTATTCGCTTTTGAATTTGTATTTGCTTTTTTGGCTTCACTCCAATGGTCTGCGCGGTCTATTCACCTTTTGTTTCATAATCTGAGTCTGAGTGTCTTACCAGAAGTGTTTTTTTATACTAATTGATCTATAAAATACAAAAAAAAACCCGATCTATCCGACTAACTCACCTTAGTTTTACAATACACATAAAAATGGGTGAGTTCTAACAGACACGAGAACTAATAGATAAGATTTTCTTGTCCGTAAAAATCCTTCTCAGTTGTTTTGTTTTTCAGTTTGTGAATTGAGCACTCCATTTGTTAGTGCATCATGATCCCCAATTATCGCTCCCCACGATGACCAGATTGTCAACATAACCGCAAATGACCACAGACTAGTAAAGCTAAGGATTAGGAGAGAAGGGCCAATCTATAAAATGAAAACCCAAATTTCCACTTCACTCAATTTCGAAAAGGATTTTGTTTCTTAAACATGATTGCGAAACGAAAGCGAAACAATGGATTTTCCATCTGATGTCTTTTCTATCACACATTATTTTATTTTTTTCTGCTTACCGCATTAAAAGGTACATACAGAGGCGGACTTATTGCCTAAGGCATTCTGTAGTAGTCAACTAAATACAAATACCTAATGCTATGTATGACAGTATGCGAGGGTGATATGACAGTATTTTATTATACACAAGACAACAAACACAACAACATTAAAAAATCGTATGACTAAATTGAAAACTCAATTATTTTGTGCGAATGAAGAGCAGTATTCTCACATAGAACGTTCATCCACGGAGTTGCATTTATTCATGTTTTACATCACCCTTTACAAGTGCATGATTGCGTCACAGAAACATCATAGCTAGGTACCTATGTTGTTTCCTATCTATTTTAAGCCCCAATTCCATCTGTAGCCGTGCATGGGAGGTCAAAGATTAAAATGTATTGAGTAGTTGTGGCAAAACGTTTAGCGCTGGGATAAAAATATATATTTGCTTGTTGTATTCCGCGAACGTTTGTATAAGTACCTATGTGACGGCCCGTCGGTTAAGGCACCTGCCTCTTGTGGTGTACGGACCCACCATACCAATACCAAAAGATGGTATGGTGGGTCTAAACTATACCACTGAGAAAAATCGTTTGGGTTAGATTATGTTAGAAAAGTGACCATTAAAGCGCGAAGGCGAGTGAGCGAAGCGAGTGTTGCCGCGGTAGCAGCCGCCGAGCACCAGATCCCCTCTACGTCATCGTGTCAACCCTTAGACGCTTACTGCTGGGCATAGGTCTCCCCCAAGGGGGGGTTCGGCCGTAATCACCATGCTTGGCCGATAATCTTATTAGCACAGATAACCGAAATCCCACCCCCCCCCCCCCCCCATGGAGGAGCACTATGGACTGCTGGGCATAGTGCATATTATAATTGCATGGTAAGCTAGTATTATTAGTTTGCCAGTAGATTCACCCACATAGGGAATTTAAGTATTTAATACTAAAGGCAAACAATCAACAACAATCCTAAACTTACGACCTGCACGTTTTACCACCTTCCGATAAGTAATGGTTAAACCTGAAAAATAGTTTCATACGAATTCTGTTCAATTTTTTAGTACATACGGTGAATAGTGAGAGCGTATGGGTCGTGGTCACACGGGGTTTTAGGTGAAAAGTATTGTGCAAATATGAAGCACTGGAATTTTTCAATAGTAAAGCTTACACATGTAAGCTCCTCTATCGGGAAATTCGTGCGACTGAATATTCATGCGTGAGAGAATACCTAGCGTATACAAGGAATGTCCTAAAATTTAAATGTGAATGTGAGTCGATCGTTAAAATAAAAGCTTTTGGTCTAAAACCAAAACGATTTATAATTTTTTTATAAACCTTGCCTCACACTAGAAATTTCGCATGTATCGTGCGTTTACAAAAAATTTAACTCACATACACAAACAGCCAACCCCGGAACAACTATCTGTAGGCCATGCAAATATTTGTTCCGAGCGGGAATCGAACCCGCGACACGCAGCGCAGCAGTCAATCGTTCAACCACTGCGCCAACCGTGTCGTCGAGTTATTTAACAAATGGAACATGAAACTCTTTTTTTATATTCTTTTAATATTCAACGTTATTTGTTGTTGAATTTTCTTTTTAACAGAGACAAAAACAGAGCGTTTTTATTTGTTTAACTTGTATGTATGTCTGTGGTTCGTAGCTCCCAAAATTGCTAAATCGATTTTGACTTAATTCTTATTTTATTTGAAAGTTGGGTGTATATATTATGATCTAGAGTAGTGTTCTTAGCTATAATTAAAAAAAGGTTTAGGCATTTGTAGATTACCAGCTCTTTTTAGATGATTATTAACAAAAAAAAACGTAACCATCACGTTATCAAAATTCATAGTTTATATTATACCTTCTCTATCTTATATATAAAAATCTTCTGTGCGTGTGTATCAAAGTGAACTCCTCCTAAACGGCTGGACTAATTTTGATGAAATTTTTCGTGGGTGTTCCAGTGGATTCGAGAATGGTTTAGATTCACAATTGGTCTTGGTAGGTGGCGCTGCAGTCAAGTAGAGTCGAGCTTGTTGCCAACAAGGACGCTAGGAAAAATTATTTATAATTGAGTCATTCATTAGAGTCATTTTTGTCAACAAACTATATTATTTCAACGTTAAAATCTCCTTTAAAGTTTCGTCCCGATTCACCCCTGCATCTCTATTCACCCCATTTGACGGTATATATTCACAACTGGACTCGGTAGGTGGCGCTCACAGATATAGATAGACCTAGATAACGCAAGAGCAACTACTTCGTGTGCCTATTTTCGTGCCTAACTTACGTTAAAAAATCGTAAGTAAAAAAATAAAGTAAACGTTTCCTTCCATCGGTAAGTCATTTTGTGATTAATATTATGCGTAATTAATTTAGAAAAACAATTATTTTTAATCTAATGCCCTCAGTAATACCTGGTAATACCAAATTAAGGAAAAACAAAACATTCGTATTACATTGTGACGTCCAAAAAGTGGCACGCTTGATTTTCATACAGATCAGATGCGTTATCTAGGTCTATCTATATCTGTGGTGACGCTGCAGTTGGATCCTAGGTTTTTTTTCACATTCAGGGTAGAACGACATGTGTCAAGCCCGCTAGTTGATTTCGTCATCATCATCAACCAGAAGATGTCCACTGTTGAACAAAGGCCTTCCCCTTAAGCGGCTATTTAACGACTTTTACAGATTTTAAACTGACAATCACGTCAAAATGTGCAGTGTAAATGATTTGAAAAAAATATATGTTAAACTAGAACATTCTCTTAATCATTTAGTAATTGAACATTTTTAATTATATTAATATTATATAGTTTAATTAACACGTGAAGTTGTGTCTGACGCGGACAAAACATTGACAATCACACAAAATCTACCAGGTATAATTAAACGAAACTTACACCATCTTACAGACAATATTTTATTATCTATATTTTAGTATACGCCTTTTTTTTAATTTTGAAAGAATACTACTTTTATTTAATTTTATCGACTAAACTTTGAGAGTTTTGGACGCAGAACTGATGCAGAACGGACGCAGTCTGCTGTCAACTAGTCGTTGATAGGTATAATTCAAAATTGACATTTGATTTAGGCATTCGCTTTGTGCACAAGTGTGCATTGCGAAGTCCAAACAATTAGCGTGTAAGTACTTAATATGCATTTGGCGAAGTATTTGAATAGAGCCTGTTAGCGTGATATTCTTTTCTTTTTATTACAGGCTATTTAGCCTATCTAAAAGGACAGTACCTCAACCATTTAGTGAAGTTTACTAGTGATTAAGCTAGCACATCAAGCTATATGTCATTTTTTTTTTCTAATTGATCATGAACCTTATCCTTTTGTAATAAAGTTGGTAGCTTGGTGTCTTTAAAACTGTTTATTGTATTGTACCAACACAATTTACGCAAAAAAAATCAAATTCGAATTCTTTATTGCAAACTAAGCGTATGTGTGTGTGTAGTGTGTGTGTGTGTGTGTGTGTGTGCGTGTGTGTGTGATTACAAATTTTATTATTATTTATTATAATTAATGATGATCGTTGAGTTCTATCTCCACTGTCTACTTTAGTGCTGCACCAACTTCACTATGATCACTACTTCTTTTTTTTAAATTGAGTTTGCGTTTGTTCGGGATAATCTCCGAAACGAATGATCCGATTCTGAAAATTGTTTCGCTTATAAAAACCTACGCTATCCCTGAGTGCTCTAGTTTACATTCCATTATCATAAAATTGGAGATCCGTAAAAAAAGCCACGCCGGCAGTTTGTAACAAATCCATCGCGTTTCATTAGAACTATATCTTCTAAATAATGGAGATGATATAAAAACGGTACAATATTGATAGTTTCCTTTAAGTCCTTGGCGGTTTGCCGAAACCCATCCGTTACACGTCAGTGGACACATCTGGACCGTAAGCAGAAAGACGATGTGATGGAGTGAACTTTAAATTATTATTGCATATTTATTACGTAACGAGTTGATTTAGGGTACCGTTAGCATCAGTCGGGGGTTGCGAAATTATCGCCATTTCCCGCGCCCCCCGTGACGTTCGTGTGAGATGGAACACCAGGGTGATTTTTTACTCATTAGGATTCTGACAGACACCAAATTTTATCAAAATCGATTCAGCCGTTACATCGTGAAAGCGTAACAGACAGAGTTATTTTTACATCTATACTAATATTATAAAGAGGTAAATTTGTTTGTAAGTTTGTATGTAGGGGGTAATCTCCGAAACTACTCATCCGATTTCAAAAATTCTTTCACCAATAAGAAGCTACGTTATCCCTCAATGTTATAGGCTAAATTACATTTGCAAAAAAAATTGGGATCCTTGAGATAATTCACGCGGGCGAAGTCGCGGGCAAAGTGCTAGTTAATAATATTAGTATGGATTTTGTAGCTGTAAGTGTTCCATCTTATATATAAAAATCTTCTGTGCATGTGTATGAAAGTGAACTCCTAAACGGCTGTGTGTGTGTTCCAGTGGATTCGAGAATGGTTTAGACTCACAATTGGACCCGGCAGGTGGCGCTATAGTTGCAGGTTGCAGGACAACGTCTGCCAGGTTGTTTTGTTTGTTTTGTTTGTCGTCTGTTTTGTTGTGCGTAATGACACGCAATTTGAGTGTGAAAGACATACAATATGCTATGTGATCAACAACGAAGTAATTGCCGTTAAGGACCACCATGGTAGTTTCAAGGAATGGGTGAGCAGAGTTCTAAGCTCGAGACGAAAGAGTAATGTGGAAAAAAGTATTTTACTAAAAATACTTTACATAAAACATGTTCAATTTGAAATAGAGCAATCTTCACTAACTTATTGTTTAAGGTTCAAAGTTTCGAAGCTTTCACCAATATTTTTTCAAGTATAAAAACAAACCAAACTACTTTATTTATTTAGAATTGAGCAATACGTCATCTAGGAATAGAGGCTTTGAGCAAACCAAGGGTGGAGGGCAGCTTTTTCGAACATTGGGAATTAAAATCATTAGAAACAAGTAAATAAAGAAAATATTTTGATTTCCCACGAGAGATATAATGAAACAAAAAATTTCACCACCATTTGACTCTCAACCTCAAACCACTGATGTGCCACTTGAACTTCTACATACACTAAATAAATAGACGTACACTCGTCCCAAATACCACGGCGACAAATGTGCAACAAAACTGTCGCATCGAGATTGATAGAGCGTCGCCGATAGATGGCAGTGTCGTTAATTAGCCCCGCGCTTCGGTCTCGCCGCTGCCGTCGCGGTGTCGCACGCCAATCGCCCGCGACGGCGACGCGACCCTACCGCTGGAACTCGGTTGAACGCTTGACTTCAAAATATTTGAACGGCTCATTGAACTAGTTGGTCCCTAGAGGTTCCATCAGAGTTTAGTTGTGTCAAAGGTACCTGCGTAGTGTTAAAATGTGGTGTAGAATTATCATAAATTTGATGCTGTTTTGACGATATATTTCCAAGAATTATAATTTTAGGTATTTATTTACAAGCCTGTAAAATGGTTTTTACTGAGGAAACTTGCAGTACATAAGTAAGTTTTTTTTTAATTACAATTTGTTAAAGCTGAGCTCTCCTAAAACAATTCATTTAAGGCACTTCCCTGACCAAATAACCTTCGCCATACATTTCCTCTTTGCCGCAGAATTGAAATTCGCACAATTTTTGGGGTTTTTTTTTGTTATAAAAAAAGAGAAACGATCTTTTGAAATAAATTAGAACGTGAATTATAAAGATTTTTAAGTTACCTTTCTATTAGTGTAATCCTCACATTAATAAGCACGTCAACTTAAGCAAAAGATACATGATTTCAATTATTTTAGTCATTTGTTACAGGGAAATTTAGGTGTATATAGGGTACATAGAAAAAAAAAGAACGGAATGTGATGATAAGATATTGAACCTTAATAATATGCTTTTAGATGTAGTTTGTTTCTCTTGAATAATAAAGAAAAACGCAGTTTTGGTCGGGGTAGCGCCTTATGTTAATTTAGCTATATATAAGACATTGTAAAACATTTCACAAAACCAACAGTGAGATAAAAAACCTTTTACTATTGTAAATGTTCCCTTCGAGATCAGCGCAACACTAGTTAACATCTACTCGTAGTAAGGGCGCCAGCAGACGGATTTATTTTTAAGCTCATAACTTTAGACGCATATAGCTAAATTAAAAGGGATTGATGGTACACAGATTTACCTGAGTCTAGCAGACATCCTTTTCTACTAAGAATTTCATATCATGGTAAAAACTTTAACGAAAACGAAGTTCCGTAATCGAATATTTTGAACATAATTCAAACCGTTCGACAATTCAAATTGAGAAAGTAAATGTCACAATAAGAAATTCGACAATACCAAAGACCTATTTAAGATAATAACAGCACCAGATAGAACTTTGAGTTAGCTACAAGATTAGGTGTCTACTGAATGATAAAACAGGAATAAGAATAATAATAAGTCACAAAATGGCAGTTGGCACTCTATAATTACTCTGAAAATATTATTTTCAAAGATACAGCTACAATATGTCCTACAAAAAATATAATTTTCCCGCAAGCACGAAGTATGGGTCAAAATAGTCGCACTTTCGTAACACCACGTACCATGTCATTGCATACAAATTATATCTAATAAGACTCATATTACTGTGTCCGTGCAAATGTCAAAAGTTATCGCAACACGTACCGAGATGCTTATCAGTCACCCACTATTCATTTTAAAGACACATCATACGAACACAAACGATCATTATGTGTGTAAAAATGTGATGCACAAAAGTAAAATTTGACATTTTGTTGTTAGTTTATTTTTGTTGAGTTTTAAAAGAAAGTCTTCAGCGTCTTCCTTTTAGGAAATAATTGTACTTAGTTATTATTTAATTTTGTTGCAAACTTAAACAATCAAAGATAATAATTTTCCGCAGCTTTTAAATACTTGGATTGTAAGCGCAATTTATCATCATCTACCTAGCGTTTTCCCAAATATGTTCGGGCCGGTTTCCAGTCTAATCGGATGCAGCTGAATACCTGTGTTTTACATGGAGCAACTGCCTATCGGACCTCCACAACCCAGTTACTGAGTAACACGATACCCCTTGGTAAGACTGTTTGTCAGAATTTCTGTTTCTGACAATGCATAACGACTACCAAAGATCTACAAATGAGTGAACTTGGTATAAAATAGATGGTCACCCATCTACGCAGCAAGCGTACTGTAACACTTGGGTTACACTAGTAGTCTAAGCTACGTTGAATAAAAGATATGATCGACTTGTAGAAGACTGTACTCTTACTGTACCTTAACCTTCGACCGATCGATCAGTACGGCTTTTAGTAAGCCACGAGTCGAATAAAATGTCGAATACAATGTATACCGAAAAACAATGTATATCGAATACAATGTTTATGGAAAACTTGTTGGCATTACTCAATAACTAGGTACATTGCATATTGCAGAGGTGAGATAATAACTGAATCTAAAAGTTCTGCATGTCTATTCAGTTACAATCTCTCTCGGTGAACACCTAGGTGAAGTGAGCTGTCATACTTCCGTCTACTTGGGCAATCCCTAGCATCGGAACGGATGACAGCTCACTTGACTTAGGTGTTCATTTATGATAAGACAAATGCTTGTGAATCGGTCACGTAAAATTCAAAAAAGTACATTCGATTTGGTTAAACTTGCTGTATTTTAACCATCAATTCGACTAAAACTTCTGTGACTGTTTTGATATTTAAAAATTTAACGACAACTTTAACTTAATTTAAGCAATGTTATAATATATATTTACCTATTTTTTATTGTTACATAATATTAATTACTTGAATGTGCCAATAAACTATATTATTTTATTTATTTAACTGACCCCCACTGGTTGGTCTCACGGTTGTAAGCGGGACTGCTGAGTACATGGGGTCCGGGGTTCGATACCCATTTCGGGCAAAGCGTTATTGGGTTTTTTCTACCGACTTTAAAAAAGAAGGAGGTTCTCAATTCGACGCGTATTTTTTTTTACCACCCGTAACTTTTTTCAGTGTAGTCCGATTTCGATGATTCTTTCTTTACATGATAGTGTCTTCAAAGTCGGTCCCATATTTTCAAGATAATATTCGACCTCTAAGGGTAGAAAATTAAAGGGATAATTAATTTTTTCTTTGTGCCACCGTTTCGTAATTAATTTTTATGAAAACAAGTAAGCACAAAAAAGCGAAGAAAAAAAGCTTTTTTTTACAAAAAAGACCATCGCCTTAAAAATTAAAAAATAACCTTTAATTCACATGGCGGTGGTAATACGAAACAACTAACAAAACCGAACAAAACTTGCGAATTTAAAGTTATTTTTTTTACTTTTTGAAGGCGGTTGCTTTTTTTTGTGAAAAAGCTTTTCTAATTAGAGTATCCTCCCCACACCTCCGTGTCTCTGAAAGTACGAACTCTTACTCTCCGGGTCGTGTCCGATTACCGTTCCATCGGATTACTTTATTTAATTTTTGGAAAACTTACAGCTGATACTTTCGTAATAGTTCGGTTGTAAATAACATTACGAAGAGCAACCTCAACGAGAGTGAGTGAGTTGTTATTAGAGTGACATTATGAGAGTAAGGGAGAGGGACTGTACTTGTGCACATCTGCGTACTTATAGCTAGTGTCCATTGAAATTGGCCATCGCGACCGAACTTCAGTTAAGAGAATATATATTACTATCTTTTGCGAGAGGGCTAGCTCGAGTAGAGCTAGCCCTCTCGCAAAAGATAGCCGAGCTAGCTAGCCGAGCCTAGCTAGCCGAGCTAGGCTCAGAGTTTCCTTGCGTGATAAAATCAGAAATGGGATATCCGCAAGAGAACCAAGGTTACCGACGTAGCCCGAAGAATTGCCAAACTTAAGTGGCAGTGGGCAGGGCACATTGCTCGCAGAACGGATGGCCGATGGGGCCGAAAAGTTCTGGACCGCGAACCGGAAGACGTTGCGTTCGAAGGTCTCCCACTAGGTGGACCGATGATCTGGTAAAGGTTGCGGGGCTTCGCTGGATGCGAGTCGCACGGGACCGGTCAATGTGGCGACACTTGGGGGAGGTCTTTCGTCTAAAACGATGATGATGATGATGATCTTTTGGCCGCGACTTCGCCCGCGTAACGGTCGGTTATCGTGGATGCAGACCTTCCCCAGGATTCAAGCTGCTTTCATACCAAAAGTCATAAAAATCGGTCTAGTCGTTTCATCGTGAAAGCGTAACACACGGAGTTACTTTCGCATTCAAAATAATGTTGAGATAATTTCTTAGTCTTAAAAATACAATAGATTGTTATATATGTATTCATTCGTTTATTTTTAACCACTCAAGTAATTTTTGTAGATCCCATTTTGAATTTCAATGCAGAAATATTGTTACTATTATTTTTTGTATGGAAGTATGGATTGATTGAAATATATTAATAAATAATCTTATTGCAAAGTAGGTAACAGGATAATAAATTCAATTATTATCTGGTTACAATTTGTTATCATATATAGTGTAGGTTGAACAGCAACACCGTAGTAGGGTAGATACATTAATTAATCAAAATTAGAACAATATATTTACACAAATTATTTCCTATTGCCACGTTGGTTGGTCGAAAACGTAAAATTAACATAAAACACAAAATATTTTGAATAATATTATAATTAATTGTATTCGAACACATCGATCACGGTAACTGGATTATATTTCCTGTTTCCCTAACTGTTTTGTAATAGGGAACTGGGAGTTACCTACGTAACGTAATATTTGTTTCGTAATATTTTAAATTTTTCCTTCTTGAGCTGAGATAACGGTTTATGATGGGGGAGGGACTAGTGGACACCAGTAATATGCTTTGTGTTCAAACCTCTATTCATTGAAAACACAATGCGCCATCCATAGGTATACAGGATGAAATTGAATTCATTAGCAAATTTTTAAGGGGTGACTCAGACCACGAACCTGAACAACTTTCATTATGAACAGCTGTTTTTTGCTGTTGTTCAGGTTCGTGGTCTGAGTCAGTTCTTAAAATGTTGCTAATGAATTAAATTTCATCCTGTATAATCGCGAAAGTAACTCTGACTGTTACGCTTTCATGACGAAACAGCCGATCCGATTTTGATGACATTTAGTATGAAAATAACTTGAACCCTGGTCAAAGACACAGGCTACTTTTAAATCCGCGACTTCGTCTGTATCCGCGATAACCGACATTCACGCGACCAAAGTTGCGGGCAAACGTATTATTGTATATAATTTGTTTACACGAAATAAATTTCTATAATAAACACGATCGTTACAATGTATGGAAAATCTTAAACTCAAATCTTTTTTTGTCTTTCTATCAAATTATCGATGGACAGCATTATAAAGGGCCCACACACGCGCTCGATTACCCGTAAATCTATACTAATACTATAAAGAGGTAAAATTAGTTTGTAAGTTTGTATGTAGAGGGTAAACACCGAAACTACTCATCCGATTTCAAAAATTCTTTTACTAATTGGAAGCTACGGTATCCCTGAATGCTATAGGCTATATTGCTTTATGAAGAAAATAGGGATCCTTAAGAAAATTCACGGGGATGAAGTCGCGGACAAAGTGCTTGTAATTAATTCATATTTATATACGCCTATCGCCTATTTAGCCTGATAAAAGCGATTAACAGTTTGCTGGCTTCGTCATAAAAAGAACCAAAACAATTCATTTCTATAAGATTTTGATGGTATTGCCGGCAGAATGAGCTGAATGACGGCAGCGGCACCGGCGCGGCGCTGGACGTTTGCCGGCCGGCTTGCAAAACCAACTTAATTTATATTTTTTTTTATTTACATTTACAACACAAAGCACGAACGAAACATTGGCTTACATATTACATAGAGCTTTCTATAATAACAACGTTTTTATGCATGTAGAAAATTCGACAAACCAGTCGAAAAGTTTCAAATGAAAATTCTGAACACCACCAGCTCCTAAAAACAAGACGGAAAATGTACTAACCCTAAGCTTAACTTGACTCTACTTTCACAAAGGCCGTGGTCACAAAATATAGAGCGCAGCCTTACGTAGGTACTTTGTGCCGTGGTTGAATCTGTTATGATAGACAAGTGTCTAATTATTAATCTATCTTCGAAAACTTCAAACTTTCCTGATGTCTATGAAAAGCTAGTATTTTCTCTGATTAATATTCGTTCATCTTCTGAAAGTAATCCTAATCTCTTCAAATGGTTAGATATCTATATGTTGCCAGGAAATAATAATATGTGTTCAATTTAAATTTCTAGTTAGGAAAAATAAACATTAACATTTTTTGGAAAAATGGAAACTTAATTTGTTTTTTTTTTCTTGTCTTATTCTAGAGTTGTAACAAACTTATTAATTATTACTTACCACTAAAAAAGACAAGCGTCGGAACAAGTCCGTTTTATGTCTCCGAAATAAAAATAAAAATTACTTTATTTTGGAAATCTGCAACTTTGTGGCCAGTAGTTATGAGAAAATCATGAACATACATACACAAGGGACAAACAGCGAACCACCTTTTTTGGAATATGTTAAAAATAAACTACATCGTATCGAGTAAATTGTTACAACACACGCTAGCTTAACCATTAATCGTCACTCCAAATCGGACCGAACCACAAAAGCCACAAAGTCAAAACCAGTCAATCTAAAAAATACTCGCTCACTATACAATTAAACTATCATCATCACAACGTACACTGCATTGCAATTTAACAGCACACCCGTTTACACACTCGGACAGTTTACTTAATAGCCGTTTGTAATGTGTGCAGTTTTTTTGCACGCACGTGCCAGCTATTTCCGCCTGATGTCAGCAAATGATTCGGAAAATCTATTTTAATGATGTAATAAGTGTAATTCCGTTATTGCGACTGTATTCATTTAGTGAATACAATGACTGTATGCGTTTTTGAGATTTTGTATTCAATTACAGGAGTTGTCTTAATGGTTAAATTTATTCTTTAACATAATTGTGTTCTTAGGTAGGTACTATTTTAATTTGTGTAATATTTCAAAATTCTATCTTATTAAAATTCTAACATTCATTAGCTTACTATAGTTACTAATAGTTAGCTTTGGTTTTTAACTTATACTGTACTTTTTATCGGTAATACCTATTGTGGTCTGATACCCGGTACTGTCACGCCATGATCTGTAAGTGGTTCTGAATGAAGTCATCGAACTTGGTGTCGTTACCTTGCACTTTGTTCGCAAAAAAGGAAATTACATTCACTAGTAACAGTCTGTTAGAGCATAACTATTTCGAAAACAATTTCTCGCTTTTATCAAGTTAAAAGCTAAAAAACTTGTATTTTTTGTACTCACAGTCGGTTCAATGCTGGTAAGTATAATACTGAGTTGAGATAAAAAGTGTAATATGTATAATGTCACATCTCTAGTATTTTCACACGGAATGATCGAGCGTCTTGAAACAATCTCGGGACGGGCGCGCGACTATCGCTTGTCTAAAATTTATCTCTAGCCGTCAAGTTACGTGTGACTTGGGACGATTAGAGATCCAAATACGGCGGACATTAGCTGAAACCACTCTGACGTGAATAGAATATAGCTTGACACTCACTTCACATTGATTTATCATGTTAATATTATTACGACAAAGTTTCATTTGCGTTTTTGTTATTATTATTTCCTTTACCTTATTACCTTTTACGATATAATACCCACATGTTTGCCTTTCCTCATCCAGATAAAATTAGATTGGATAAGAATAACGACCGATTTCGGCAGAAATGGGTACCTATGTAGGTAGGTATTCAATGAATATTTTTTTTTTTCTGAGCTACCTACAAATCTACTCTACCCCTTCCAGCATTCTCCTTTTACCTTTAGATAAAAATATATAAAGGCTGTGGTAACCCCGTAATAATCCCGAAAAACCAAAAGTTAGGCCAAATCAGTTATTTATGAGTTAATTTTAATAATCAGAATAAATAACTGGAATTCACTGCCCGCCTCTCTATTCCCCGATTTCTTTATCTCGGTTCACTCGTGCCTTGACGATTCAAGGCACGAGTGAACCGGTTTATCCTAGGCAAGCGTGCTCTACCTTAGGTCGCATCATCACTTAATATCAGGTAAGTTGCGGCCAAACGCAAGCCTAAAACAATATAAAAAAAGAGTGATATCTGTACTGTAACTCAATTAGACAATGACCCAATAACGGCTGAACTGGTTTGGCTAAGCAAAGAGACGATTATTTGTTTTGGACTAACAAGAAAAGAAAGAAAGAAAGAAAGAAAAATTGTTTATTTGAAACCTCGTACAGGTAAACCGAAACATAAACAAATGATACCACATAAAAAAAAGACTGATAATAACATAAAATTTTATAAACTTCTTGATGGCAGTCATCGAAATGTTTTCAATTAACACGGATATAAAATACACTCGAGTTTAATTTGTTTACTTCGAGCACCAATAAAAGTAATAAACAAGAAATTTTAAGTGCGGCTTTAGCGGACTTAGCCGATCTTGTTATCTTAGAAAGGGTTTAGAGTTACTCAAACTGTAATTATAGCCGTTGCATAGACTGCTTGTTAAATTGAAGTCGATATTTTTTGAATGCATGGTATGTAAATGCAAATGCATTTCAAATTATAAACCCAGATTGTGAGCACTTGATTGTGATATGTATTTTGCAACTCCGCTAAACTTCCGCTCAAGACGATACCGACTTGTTGTTACTTTTCTTTGATTTATAAAAGTAGGTACCTGCCCACGCTGTTTATGGACATCAATATTAATTTATTAGGAATTTAAAAGCAGCGTATTCTCACATTTTTCGGTAGCACACTTACCCATTAAGATAACATGACATTAAAAAACTTTCTTCAAACCACTAAAACATCCGAATGTCAATCAACATTCGAAAAACAAATTTTATAATATCGACTAAGATATCGTTATAAAACGTATCGATACAATTCGATGTTCGATTCGGATTTGTCATTTCGATTTTACAGTGTCTATTAAAATTATCTATATATCGGTTTTTATACTTTTTATGCGTCGGTCGGTTGCCTACCGTTTTGAGTTTATTGCACGATAAAAGTTCCGTGGGAATTTTATTAAGTATATGCCTAATAACGATTTTAGAACCTAACTAATGGAACGAGATTTTTATTTGATTTCGACAAAAAATTATAATAAATCAAACCGTGACATGTCGGAGTGGATTGTCCGAGTTTTAGAGTTTTAATGGCATTACAATATATAGTAACGTTATTTGATAGATATATTATGTTGTAAGTCAATAAAATCAATGTTTTATTTGTTTATATAAGTAACTGTATCGTGGATGCGTCGTCACGCTCCGTTTCCTTTAAGCAGGATTTTAAGCAGTTTTAACAAGCTATGTTGAATCTCGAGATAATTAAATTATAATAAACACTCATTACAATTAATTACATGATATGTATTTTTATTTTTACCAAAGAAAACCAAAATTATAATTTTTCATCAACTTGCCTAAAACTGTAATTACATTTCTACTTATTCTACTTACATATAAAAATATACACATTTATACAAACTTTACAGGGGCGGACTCAGCTTGCGTTCTGTAACAATTAGACTACATTGTCATGCCTGATTCCTGCCCGTTGCAGCTTAGTTAAAAGAGGTACGAGTATGTTACTTGCGCGGTTCACACACCCCTACTACGGAAACGAAAATCGACTAAAATTCAAAACTATCATATTACAGAAATCGTAACAAATCGGCGTAGTGCGGGGCTCAGCGGGCGGTGTGTAGTGTTTGTTTGCAAATAAACACCCGGCCGTTCCCCGGGGCGAATGGACAAAGGTTGGGCAACCCCGGTTGCACAATACCAACCAGCGGGTTGCCGGCTACGTGTCGCGCACGCCGTGGTTTCTCATGTGAAATGGGAAATAAATATTTTTTTCGATTGTGATATCCGAGGGACGAAAGGTAAGTTTGTGTTGTAATTATCGTGCCTGAGATATGAATATTACGAAATATAAAAAAGTTAAATTACAACGTGTGAGCAAAGTTGAGGTACATATTGGGATAGGGTATGTTATTTCCTTATACATATATTTATTAAAATATCCATTTTAGGAATTCAACTAACGCAGAAATGTAGGTAGCAGGTAGGTACTTAAACACCTACCTAGTTAGAGACATGAGGTAGGTATATTTAAATAGATTTTCCTCTTTCTACAAAAGCAATACAATACCAAGTTAAGTAGGTACCTATGTTTCTCGTTTAAACATATTTTTTTGAAATTATTAACTTATTAAAATAACAAATTAAGATAAAATATAAAATCATAGAACTGTAATTAGTTAATTGCTGATTATAATTAATATGATATCTAATTAGTTTTTTTTTTATCATTTGATAGGCATACGTTTGACCTCTATCTCACCTGATGGGAAGCGATGATGCGGTCTAAGATGGAGCACGCTTGCCTAGAAGTAACCTATTCACTCTTGACTTAAAGACTCCCGGGTTGTAGCTATCAGGAAACACAGACTCAGGCAGGGAATTCCACTCCTTAGCAGTACGCACAATGAATGTGTTCCCAAAACGTTTTGTGCGTGTGGGTGGGATGTCCACCATGTACCGGTGGCGCATCGCCGTACGTCATGTGGTCCGATGATGGAACGGGCTCGGCGGAATTAAATTATGCAATTCTGTCGCACACTCCCCAAAATGCAACCGATAGAAAACCGACAGACCAGCAACTCGGCGTCGATGCTCAAGACTTTGAAGCTTTGACTCGACGAGCCTATCATTGCCAATGATCCTCTTGGCTCGTTTCTCAATTAGAAGTAGAAGAAGAGAAGTAGAGTCTCTCGTAGTAGTAGAAGTAATCTTACTACCGATCTGCTTGATCAGAGAAATATTAGTGACTGAGAAATTGCACTCTATATCCATGTTTGTATACATTGCAATTATATAAGATATATATTATCTAGATAGCTCTTATTTAAATTGATAGAAAACAGGACTTAAAAAAATATGTGTTATAATTTAAAATGTATACAGTTTATTTGTCGGACTACCAAAGGCGGAATATGAATGAAACATAAAAAATATGAACAATAAAAACACGAGAAGTATACTAAAAATAAACAATAAAAGAATGACATAACAACACTCATTGACTGAAACAACAACTCGACTTCAACATTTCATTCGCCCACTCGAAATAATCGGAATAAAACACTCATGTTTATTTACACTACAGTCGGGGACCTACCCTTTTTTTAACAAAAAAAAAAAAAGAATAAAAAACATCTTCAAGTGAATGACAACTCTATTTAAGCGATTATAACAATTCGACTAAACAAAAGCGTTGTGCACAAAAGTGAAGTGATGGGGCACGGCACACTGAATAGTCGATTGTTACGTTCCGTCGATATTAGTGTGTTGCGATGCGCAAAATCGCATTATTTTGCTAGTTTCGCGTGTACATTGTCGGGATCATTGTGGTGTGTATGCGAGGAATTTATAATTTTAATTTAAATAAAAAAGTGCCAGGGGGTGCCTCTGGATGCAAATGCGCTTGTAATTTTGTTGTTTGTATTTTTATTATTTAAAAGTGGAAGACTTTGGTATTTTGTGGCTTTTATGTCTTCGTTTTGGTCTAATGCGGAAGTGTTCCGCGATGTTTGAGAGATAGAAGTCTTGTGAGAACCTATGCATGCAAATACAAAGATATTTCCGTTATAATAAAAAATGCCGTTTTCAGAGGACCGGAGGAGTTTCAAGAATTTAGCCGACTGGCAAGCAAATTATCTATAGTTCTTAATTTAGACATAAATAAGACTAAAAATCAGTTGTAGCCAGGAATACACAAACAAAAGTCCAACAAAACAATTAGCTACAGTGAATAATAATTTACCATAAACATGCACACGGAACAATCCTACATCCAACGGTCTCACCACAACATAATATAGTCGTCACCAACACAAAGGCTGGCACACAATATAATTGTCATCATTCATTTGTCAACATCCCTTACAATGTAGGGATGCAACCAACCTTATTACAACGCGATAGAACTGAGTTATGGCAATCATAGAAAAAAGCTTCCGCTTGTGGCATCTGCCACAACAATACGTTTATAGGTCAAACGCTTTCGTAAACAGGGATTGTTGGGGCTCTGTCGTAAAGTTTTCGGTTTCGGAATTTGTAAAGAAGTAGTTCTTATTCAGTTTCTTGCATAGTACGTACAGCTTTTGCATCGTGATGTAATCCAAATGTGGGTCATTTGTAGACCATCTATTCATAATAACAACATAAACAAAGTTGCTAGTTGTTGTTAGTTCACGCGATAAACGTTTTACTATCTGATGTCAATTTAAATTTAGTAAATTGGTTAACATTGAGAAAGACAAGGGTTTATAACCAGTGTGTGTTGCCAGTGATGACATATGGCACAGAAACGTGGTCCTTAACTGCTGGCCTCCTAAAGAAGCTCAGAGTCACGCAGCGAGCCATGGAGAGAGGTATGTTCGGAGTTTCTTAGCACGATAAAATCCGGAACGAGGAATTTAGCCGAAAAACTAAGATCATCGACATTACTCTCAGAATATGAAAGTTAAAGCACAGTAAAGATAAAGGAACTATTAGTTAATCTGTGGTTAAAGTGGCAATGGGCAAGCCATGTCGCTCCAAGAACCAATGGGGAAGAAAAGTTCTCGAGTGGCGATCACGAACCGGAAGACGCAACGTTGGTCTCCCACCAGATGGACCGACGACATCGTCAAGGTCGCGGGTAACCTGTGGATGTAAGCGGTAGGTTGCCGCTCGTCACAACGAGCGGCAACCTACCGCTTACATCCACACCACGCCACAGCGTTCTATGGGGGAGACCTATAATATGTTCAACAGTGGACGTCGTTCGGCTGATGATGATAATGATGATGTTAACATTGACTAAAGTTAGTGCGGTTATACCATCTTGCTTGAAGTGAAGATATGAAACCCTTGATTCATTTTATGGAACAATGATTTCGGTTTAAAATGTAGCTACAAATAAATTTAACTTAATAATGTATCGTATAATGATGAGTTGAACATGATATAAAACAGCTTATTACAGAATTTATTCTGGCCATGTCGAATAATTCGGAGACTTAACAAGTGCTGCAATTGTTATTTATATTTACCGGAATTAATAATGGTTCTCATATTATTTTATCTTTCAGTAATAACAGATTTCAGCCGATGGCCGATCACTTGGTTGTGGAAATCAAAACATTCATCGATTTCCAAAAAAATGCGTAAAATACAAAACAACAAACAGAACAAATCCACCGCCACCGACTTCCGAAACTAAAGTAATGTGTGTTCTGTGCTGAAGTTATTTATTACTTTTTAGTTTTTGAAGGCGGTTATCTTTTAATTTTATGAAAAATGTTTTTATTTTCCGCTTTTTACTATCGCCCTAAAATCCAAATCCATTAAGAAACGGAGACGCAGTTAAATCAGAGATTGACGTTCAATCTCTGATTTAACTGTGTCGCCTCCAAAGATTGAGGAACCGTCATCTATGTAATTTTTTTGGGATTTTGTTAATTTCTTTAAAAAGCGCTGAATTAATTTCGATAAAATTTATATGAGACCATTTCGGTATTTCCCCTTTCGAACAGAATTTTGCAAATCCGTCTATATATGACGGAGTTATGCCAGAACATACATTAAAAAAAATACAAACATCCGAATTGATAACCTTCTCCATTTTTAAGTCGGTTTTTTTTTTATCTATTGGTAGGCATACGTTTGACCACTATCTCACCTGATGGAAAGCGATGATGCGGTATAAGATGGAGCACGCTTGCCTAGAAGTAACCTATTCACTCTTGACTTAAAGACTCCCAGGTTGTAGCTATCAGGAAACACAGACTCAGGCAGGGAATTCCACTGTTAAAAACAAATGAATTACTCATCCAGAAAATAGTACCCCAGCACCCAGCACTACCAACGTAGCACGTTCTTAGTGAAGAAGTAAGCAGTTTGATGCGAATGGCGCATAGTGATAACTACTTGATAGACGTGATGATAAAGTAGCATTGTTTTACGTGTAACGGCCTCAGAGTTTATCACGGAGAGGTGACTAACGCGGCTGTTTCTGATGTTTGGCTGATAAAGACGTAGAGCTAGGGCGAATTGATGTGCCAGTGGGTGTAGGTGAATAGCTGAATGTATGTATGTGTACAAGTATGTACGTGGGAACTGAATGTGGTTACAATTGAGAGGGTTTGAAGGTCGGTGGCAGAATTTGAGTTAGTGATGGTAACGATGATACTGAAGATATGGTAATAAATGTGGTTTGTTAGTTATTTATTTAAACGTTGCCCCACACTAGGAGGAATTTCTTCTGTGTCGTAGGTACGTTTACAAACATATAAACTCAAAAACAGCCAGACCCGGAACAACTATCTATAGGTCTTACAAATATTTGGTCCGTTCGGGCGCAGCACAACACTCAACCGCTTAACCACTGTGGCAACCGTGTAGTCCAAAGATGTAGGTAAGATTTTACATTTTTTTTTCCTGTCATATTTGTTTATCAAATTGTTTGCATTCGACCCCTGTCTAAAGACAATAATTGTCAATGTTTGCATTCATTGCATGTATTAGAACAATACGTAAACTACACTTTACACACAGACATCAATTTGCTTAAAATTGCCACTCAAAGTAGGTACACATCCTTTTCCATAACCAGAAAATTCAAAGGGGTTTTTTCAAATTGATTGCAATCGACCGTTGTGCAAACACATAATTGATAATGTTTGCATTCATAGCATGTGGAGTTATTAGGTAAAGAATACATAAACTATACTTTACAAGCAGGCATTAATTTGCTTAAAATTTCCGCTCAAAATACTTCCGTGACTGCCCATTATTTTGTAACCAGAGTGTTATAATTGTACACAACCGGGCCTGCCAAGTGCTTCATAGTATTTTGGAGAGATAATTGAAAATTTTCTGCCAATCGACACAAGGCCCTAATTGTGTGCAGTGACGTAAACAATATTTAATATCCACCAAATAAAGGGTTGCATAGTCAAAACATGAAAATCGTACTGTTTTCGTTTGCATAAATTGAATTTAGTTTCTTTTTTTTTGTTGTGGTATGCTGTATGGTCCAGATTTGGGATTACTTAACTTTTTAACGTGTGTTATGTACCTGATAGATGATTTTAAACTTTAAAAAAGTATGAGTAAAACACAATGAGTTTTATTATATTATTATTCGTTATCCTTTCATTGTTCTGTAAAACTTGCCGTTAGGTATGGTCTAGGAACAATAATTTTTAAAGGCATTTCAATAAATAAATGTAAGCATAGGTACAGGACAAAGTTATTATTAGAAATTAATTCTTGAAATTCTTTGTGATAGAACCGGTACTTCGTATTTTCCAATCCAACCGGGATAAAGCATATTAATAAATTTTAACTACATTCGGAATGGACTCTTGAGCTGTTTCCCGGATAAAAATGAACGCACACTGTAATTCCTGAAATCTAAAGTTGATATATCGTTCACAGATTTCAAGGCCCAAATGATTTTTTTATATCTACTCCCTCATCCGAGCCATTCGGGAGAATGACGATACTTCTGGTGCATCCTGGGCAGTTGCCATTTTTACCACATTATTATTAACTTAATCATTTATTTATTTATCCACACACAAACAATTATAACACCTTCACAGTAAAACCAAAGCTATGACAAAATCAAAAACACTAGATATAACTTACAATATTTCTATGATTGACTATTTGTGCAGCTTGAACTAACTTCCGCAAGTTTCGTTCAAATATTATTTTAAAAAAAAACATTTACTTTAAGAGATAAATTACATTTTAATAAGACGTGCAGCTCGTGACGTAGGGGTAAACTTGAGCAGGTTAGTCCTAGCCGCTGGTACGTCTAACAGAGCAGGGTCTGAAGACAAAATCCTTTTCTGTTAGCGTTAACTCCAACGGAAAAATACGTTTGCTTACCAGTAGGCCTAGCGAAGTTACAAACGTTTCGTATCGTATCTCTTTCTACAATAATTAAGGCCTCGTCGTAATCCATTTTTGATCACGTAACTTATCGTTGAGCTGACGTCATTCCCATACATTTTATTAGTTTTCTATTAGCGTTATCGATTGTAGATTGTCAATTTGGCTAAGCCTACTGATGTCTCTAGATGCAAATATGTCAACTGCATACAATTTGATTTTTCCGTTGGCGTTAACGCTAACAGAAAAGGGATATTATCTACTTATCTACAGGCTCAGGACCCCCCCCCCCCCCCAGGATATCTAGAACTCCTAGCAACCCTAGCAGTACGCTTGCTAGTACTACCTAACCTTGCCGGCCATATCCAGTCAAATACCTCTTGGTATGTCTCACGCACACAAATAATGTGAGCCACACAAAGTATGTGCACTTTGACCGATAACATATCGCGAGAGGTTGCCCCTACATAGCTGTTAGGTAAATACCTACATAGTTTCTAGACAATCAATATATTTACTACAACTACTATCATGGATACATTATATGGCATGGGTAAAGAAGGCCATGGATTTGTACGACAATGAAAAAGGGCACAGTCCAGGGACAATTTCCGGATCGATATCCGGAAATTGTCCCTGGACTGAAAGTTAAGTAGACCCGATGGTCTACTTAACTTTTTAGGGTATGTTCCCGAAGGGTGGCAAGCCGGATCCTATTATTAAGACTCCGCTGTAAGTCTATCCGTCCGTCTGTACCGTAATAGGTAGACACTTGAAGTCCGATTCTCCCTTCGCTGATTTTTTTTGTTTTCTTTTGTAATTGGCTGGTACAAGTGATCACGGGTCTTTATGACTTTGGAAAAGATACAAATGTATTTTAATATCTTTTCTTATGTAATTCTTCTGATTAATATAACTTTGCCCACATTACAAAAGAACAGGGTCTCATTCATAAAGTGTCTCAAAATTATCGGCAAAATTTTACAAAATGATAAAATACAAGATGACTTGGTTAACACACAATATTGCGCATGATTTAAATTAGGTACTTGTAGATTATAAGTTGCTCGGATAAGTAGTCATAATAAGAGATGATAATAAATTAATTTATGTAGATAAGGCCTTGACTTTAATGTTCTAAGATTTTTTTATTTTTTATTAGATATAATATATTGAAATAGTTGTATTTGAATATTTTGTAACGAATGTTTTTTACAAAACCTTGGAGATATTTATGGACAACGAGGGCCCTTATTAAACGCCTCTTTTAGCTATGTGCCTATTTTAGACTACACTTCTCAAACGAAGCTTTATCAAACTATATTAGTATGTTCTTCTTCAACAGACTCATGCGGTATAAATGTTAGTACCTACCTACCTGGCTTTGATTTCCAGGGCGGAAAAAATGTTGTTGGGTTTCTATTGGTTTTTTTTTTGCAAATTGCGGAAATTTGCACTACACTTGAAATGGCAGCTAACGAAAGTAACTGGTGCTTATAGCACAGGAATCCTCCTAGTTTAAGCCCAGTTGCACTAGTTCTGTATCTTGCCGCTAACGCATACTTAAAGTCTAATTTAAGGTACATTGTAAATAGGCTTAAGTCTTAAACAAATAAATGTTATAAAAATATATTATTATTATTATTGGAAATTCCTCAGTAACAACCCAGAGTTTGAAAGTGAAGAACAGCCCAGTAATGCTTCGGAAAGCACGTAAAGACGTTGGTCCTACGACTAGTACCTCCCCGATCGTCTGCAGGTTGCCTTCCTATCAGTCAATCAGAGTGAGAGAAGAGGGAGTCCAAATGAGAGAGAGCGTACATATAGAGAGAGAGATATCACGTGCACTGTGATATCTCTCTCTCTCTATATGTAAGTTTAGCCGCCCTAACCGTAATTTGGTCTAAAAGCCATGATTATTAGTGAGTTGCGTAGGACGTGTTTTTAAATATTGGTATCATGAAGATCTTGATACTTTTTTTAATGCATTGTATTGGTCTTTACCTGCATTGTTTTCACATATAGAAGCAACGTGAATAATGTAATCAGTATTTTGTAAAAACTTGATTTAAAAGAGTGTCCGTGGAGTTTCTTGCGCGTTCTTCTCGATAGAGACCTACCCTACGTTTTGGAATGAGCAACTAGCTTAATTTTTCTGACTAACTGACTCTTTGATAATTCAAAAGTGCCTGTAAATGGTTTAATTGAAATAAATGCTTTGACTTTGATATTTTTTTATCTCCTAGGGATGTTGACACAGCAAGAGCTTGCGGCTACCTTCCGCCATTATATCATTACTTAGACATTCCAATCAGATAGAAATTAGTAGTTAGTATGTCATAGAGTACACAGCATTCACAGAACGAAGTGCCGGGGCGTCACAAGTGGATAAAAAGATTAAGATTGTACTTCACGATAAACGAATATTTACGGACATAGAATTTAAACTGCCGAAATTAACATTTATGAATGACAAATATGTCATATCTTTCAGTGGGTGTCGTTTAGGAACTAAGATGTTAGTAAGATAGGACCATCCACCTGTTCATTTGTAAACTTTTATTACTTGCTTTTACGTTTGTTTTGCTTAAAAATTGGAGAGATGTGTCAACTCGCTTTGGCAGGAGCAACACTAAGTGCAACACTAGCAACATAAGTGTAGGTACTATTTTGTTAGTTTTTCTGCTTCTTTCAAAACATACCGTCACCAAACCGTAATTACTGAAGCGAATTCTTAGTAGTTTTCAACTTTAAAACTGAAACACCTCGTAATTGAATTTGGCTGTAGAACATCGACAAGTAGCTCTGCTACTTAAATACATGCCTTAAGGCGTATCTCGTACCACTGCAATAATATATTGACAGCAAATTGGCCGCTATGACAGAAATTTGATCAAGATTTATTGATTTATTATTTAGTTAATGTTTAACGCTACCGTTAAAAATAAATTATATATTTGACTAGATAAATATTTCTTCAGGATAGTATTTTTGGAAGACTATTCTTTAGTTTTTCAGCACTATCTGTATGATAATCCTCTTTTTAGTGCAGTCTTAATTTTTGTTCCATTTGACACTCATGTATTATGTGGTGTCAAAATAATAATTTGATTTGTCATCAATGATATTGACTCATATCGAAGTCGTTAGTATGTCCAAAGACTCAAAAATTAATCACGTTGAGTATTGATTTTACCAATGTTTATATAAATATTTATTGTACCTACTAAAGACCTTTCTGCCTACTCACACGTCTACAACTCATGCGCTGAGCGATAAGCTACTGATATACATTCTATATTTAGTAGAGGAATCTCGTTCATTGAGAAAATAGACCTATATGATAACTGACATTAAAATACTTAACCTATCGTACAGACATCAAGCTATACAAACTGTCAATTTTTTCCATTTGAATACCTAACCTGAACCTTATTCGTTTGTTATAAAGTTGAAAATGTCTCAACGAAATTTGACAGATTGTAGCTTGGTGTGCTGGCCTAGGCCTTTGGTAGGTACAAAAGTTATCATTGTGGAACTTCTTTCGATCGCCAAAATACTTGTGGTCTAATGCAGTCTGGCCGTTTTGACATTCTGACATTCTGATACCTACTTACTATACAAAACGTTATCGACTTACAACTTTACTCGAATTATTGATGTAAATACGAATGTTAAGCCGTGGTTACAGTTCAGGTGATGCTATTCGCATATCAAATTATCCCTTGAAGTTGCGTCAAAAATATGTATTGGGCGATAAATTCATTGTGGTAATGGATGACGGCTCCTGGGCCTCAAGTCTGCTATTACAATAGTGTCAGAATGGTCTATCATTGATTTCATAATTATGAATTTTGACAAGTTTGGTAATCTACTAATATAATGGCGTCATTATGACTTTCCAATAGTCAACCACTGACACGCCATTGAAAGAATTGATATAGAATGGTAATCTCGTACAAAATGACAACTAGATGACTGATTTAGGCGGTAATCTGCTAAAATGTTGACAGTTTCTTTGATCAGTGACCTACAATTAGAACGTCATTGTTCAGTCATTGCTTTTAATTCGACCGACCAATGACCATTATGAATTTAGCAGATTACGATTTTTTAGCAAAATGACAATGGGATCGTGTTTATTAATTATAAAAATAGCAGACTTGGCCCTCTGATCGTGATTAGTGTCTAAGGTAATGATTTCAGCCGCAAATCTGATTCGAGTCAAACTTCTAGCGATAGATGACGACAAACTGGCAAAAGTTGCATCACACAGTTTAAGTTAAATAGCAAAAGACACAAATTCAATATATGTTTACCAAGCAATAAAACAGTGTTATTAAATAAACGCTCCACGCATATTATAACCATTTACCAAATTCACTTCTGGAAATAAGTGATATAAAAATATTGTTCCTATTAAAAAAAGCATATTACTTACTCAGTCACTGAATATTAACATGATAAACTTATATAATGTTACTCCATTATAAATTTTAAATAATGTAATTTATTGTTAAATTCTAGTTTCGGAGTTACCTACCTGTGTATTTGTAAATTTGCATGCCATATGGTTGAATATGGCTAATGGACTCTGTTGTTTGTATAAGACCTTTTCTTTTGTACCCATATTCGCAAATTAATAAATGATTATGATTATTATTACGATTCATTCTCTGTTCACTTAACTCTTTTCAAATCCCTATCACTTAATGACTTTAATCTACAGCTTACAATATAACGTGATTTATCAACTAGAAGCAATGAACAGCAATCACAGCTGGATGATCATATAAGCATCGATCGCATGGATGTCAGCATTTGTGGTAGTTTGCAGTCGCGCTCTATCGGTACGGTACCAGTTCTAGCAGTGTGCACATCGCCTATCCAACCGATAAGTGCTCGAGGCCCGCTGACCCGGACGCGTACGATAACTTCGTCTGCGCGGCGCGTGAAAACACTGTTTATGTTTACTGCTACGCTCGTGCGGCGTACCCGATTCCGGATATTGTGATGAGTGGCACGCGAGCGTATGGATCATCATAATACCTTTCTTCTTAGATGACTTCTAATCTTACTTGTACTTTGCTCGATTTTTGCGACTCATCCAGGTTCAGTCACGCGTATAGCTGAGAACCCCGTAGATACCGGTCAACCCCACAGGTTCACATATCTATGTGGTCTTCTTCAAAATACTACCGCAGACCTACATGGTTCTTATTAATCCGACAATTGCAAGAAACTGTTTTTACAACAGTCTTTGACCTCTGAGTTTGTATCTGTATTTTTTGGTGAGTTGACTAAAAAAAACCGCAGATTATCTATTTTTTTTTTGTAACTGTGTTAACAGTGTCAATGGAACGTTAAGAAGACGAAAGTTAAAGTTCTGTTCTTCAGATATTATTCTACCGCAGACCTATTGGTTCTTATTGATCTCACTATTACAGAAAATTTTATTGGCCTTATTTGGATAATGCAAAATCGACTTCATTGTAATGGAACTAGGGTATATTTTGTATTAACCAAATAACGCAATTATTTGTACAAATACGCCAAGTGATTTGCCACCATAAGTGTTTACTATCACTTTCTTTTTCTTAACGATTTATTGGCAAACGAACTCATATACAGGGTGGTGATGACAACAGCACAAAAAATGATCATGGTAGGTTTTGGTAATTTGGTGTAATGGTTTTTATTGAGCATTAATAATATTAAATTATGACGTCACAAGTTGCCGCTCTTCTCAAAAGCTAGAAAACCAATATTTTATATGGTGTTTTATTTTGGTTATTTTATATGCTCTTTAGTATATCTGAACCTTTTTTTTATTTAGTTTTTAGGATTTATTTGATAGTTTCAAAACATTCTTGCTAGTATTACCAGTATTTTCATTTTTCGTCGTATCGTCGTCCCCACTCTGTATAGATACGGTCTATAACTTGGCCAGATCTACTGCGTTGTCGGTGGCAACCATTCAAGCAGATTTGTACTTTCAAACCTACAGAATAAATATAATGTACCTATAGATGACGACACGATTGGCGCAGTGGCTGAGCGATCGACTGCTGCGCAGTGTGTTGCGGGTTCGATTCCCGCCCAGGGTAAACATTTGTGTGATGAGCACTTGTGTTTGCCTTGTGTCTGGGTGTTGTTTATCTATATATGTATGTATTTACAAAAAAAAAAATGTATTTGTGTATGTATATCAGCTGTCTGACACCCATAGTACAGGGTCTCCCTAGTTTGGGGTCAGATGGCCGTGTGTGAAAATGTCCCTACATATTATTATTATTATTATTATTATAGAAGCGCTATTGTAATATTCAAATTAAAAGTTGCCGTAATTAAGGTAAATAAATATAATCTTAATTATCTCCTCATGCGCGCTTTCTTATAATAACGATACTAGAACTTTCGTCTTACATGATTAAGTGTAGGTAAACTTATGTGGGTTACACTTTGCCCTGTTCATTTAGGTCCGGAGACACTGAAAATTAAGGTGAACTAATAGCTAAACTCTACTAATGTACCTACTTAATTTTGTACATTACATTGGATGTAATGTAAAAAATTGAGAAATTACCTAAAGTAACAGGGTATTTTACCAAAAAAATGTAATTAGTCCGTCAGATAGATTTCCAAAAAATAATGGACACGTGTTTTTTCTTTTTTCACGTAAACAAAAAATTAAGACGATACAGCGCGTCGAAAACTCGTGTGACATCACTATGTCAGTACACTTTTACTGGCGAAGTGACGTTAGAAACCCCCACTGATCATCTTTGATGCGTTTTATCTTCGTCAGTTTTTATTGATTTGATAAAAACAAAAATACGTATCCAATATTTTTCGATAATCTAACTGACGAACTAATTTGTTTTTTTTTGGTAAATACTCTATTCTTCATTAGTAAACTTGGTGTTTGTTTAGAGTAGCAACCATTGTTGTATTGTTGTGGAAATTCTTTCGCTCTAATAGGAACCTACGTTATCACTGATTGCTCATCATCATTATCATCTGACAAACCTTTACCCAACTATGTTGGGGTCGGCTTCCAGTCTAACCGGTTGCAGCTAATACCAGTGTTTTACATGGAGCGAGTGCCTATCGGAACTCCACAACCCATTTACTGGGAAACACGATAAGTACCCCTTGGTTGTCAGACTTTCTGGCTTCTGACTACCCATTACGACTGCCAAAGATCTACAAATGACAGCCGGGACCAACGGCTTTACGTGCTTTCCGAGGCACGGAGGGAACTAGATATGAAATGGATGGTCACCCATCCACCGACCTACCGCGGTAAGCGTAGCTTAACCTTTGACCGATCGATCTGTATGGCTTTTACTAAGCCACGTGCTCCTCCAACAACATACCCAGGTCATAATACTCGGTTAACATAAAAATGGTGTATGTCCGTATGGTGTCGGACGTAAAGAACAGCACCATCCCATATCTTCCCGTGGGTGTCGTAAGAGGCGACTAAGGGACTCACCAGAGAATGGGCAGCAGCGTTCTCTGTGCCTTTGTAACAACCATACTGCGATCGCCAACCCGCCTGCCAAGCGTGGCGATTATGGCAAAACCCCCCTCTTTGGGGGAGGCCTATGTCCAGCAGTGGACGTCTTTCGACTGAAATGATGATGATGAACATAAAATAAAGCTTTCTAGACAATCTTTTTAATTTACGTTACGCAATATTGAGGTCATAAATAACTGCAAATAAAAATACATAGGCAGGTACTACTTATGCAAATGCAGGAGGAATTTATTGGAGTCTTATTGCGGGACCTATAAAGCGAGTGACCCTTGGACCGTTCCCTTGGGGAAGTGGGAACTGATGACCAGTAACCTCGGTTGCAAAAATTACCATTTGTAAACTTTTGTGTTTACAAATGGTCATTTTTACACGTTTTCTCTTTGGGGTTGTAGAACACGAAGAAGTATACGATGCATGTTTCATGTATTGATGGTAATAGCTAAATTAGATTAATTAAGTATTTGTTTATAGAAAGAACTTAACCCTTTGACTTGATTACTTTTGTAAAGAGCGCACTGTTAGAAAACCTCTTATTGCTTGAAGAATTGAATCGAATGGAAAAATCGATTGAATTGTATCTACGTATCATAATCTTCATCTGAACTATAGTTGCGTAGAATGGTCTGACAAACAAGTCCTACTGCAGACCTCAGCTGTGTCTGTCTATGCCAATATCGACGCCTTATAGTGAAAACCTCGTAAGTGTAAAAGAGGTAACTTTTCAGGAGGAACAAAAACTGTTTCTTGCTCGTTCTTCTCTATAGAGACCTACCCTACGTTTTGGAACGAGCAACTAGCTTCAATTTTATTTTGACTATTCAAAAGTGCCTGCAAATGGTTTAATTGAAATAAATGCTTTGACTTTGACTTTGACTTTGCGTACTGTAAAATTTTTGTACGGCGTCTTTTATGTTTTATTATTAATTAATATCGAGATTCAACCCGCTTTTATATCCAGAATGGTTCGATCAATTTTCGAATGAGGAAAGACACGTTCGTTGCAAGATATTCACGCCAAACTGACAGATGCGAGTATTTACGAGGTTCTCATTTACTGTCATAGATGGCGCTATGAGTATCGAATGAACAAATGAGTCAGATCAGGATGTGCGTAGCGAGGTTTTCTTCCTAGAAACGCAATAAAATAAATTTGAGCAAAAATGCATTCCCGAAGTTTTCACTCTAAGGCGACGATATGTGCCCGTTATAGGCGCTGTCTGAACCTGATAGTAACGTCACGATACTCGATGTTCAAATAACATGTATCACCGCCTTAGTCTAGGTACTCTTTTAGTACCTCTCTCTTATCTGTTGGACCTCAACATCAAAAAAGTGATAACGAACTTTAGCACAGAACACACTTGACTTTCGTTTCGGAAGTCGGTGGCTTTGTTCTGTTTCACATCACATTTTAGTATTTGAAGGCAGTTCTCTTTTTAAAAAAAAAAGTCCATTAAAGAACGGCAACACAGTTAAAACAGAGATTGAAAGTCCTCCAAAGATGGAAAAATGGAAGAAACGAAAACGTCTTCTTGATTTTTGTTGATTTTTTCGAGAAGCACTGAATAAGTTTCTGTTTGTTGCATACAAAAACCTTCTCCAGAATGAAACAAACACTTTTCTGAAAACCGCATCAAAATCGTTTCTGCCAAACGGGAGATAATCGCGGACAAACATACTTAAAAAAACATACGGGTCGACTGAGAACCTCTTTTTTGAAGTCTGTTAAAACACCACAATATGAGGTAATCTTATCTAGATCATCAGATTAAGTATTAATCTCAAGCTTGACGATTCCAGACTGAAGACCTGTGGTTCTATTTCTTAAACATGGGTTCTGGTAACCTACCTGTCCTAACGTCTGCACACTTCGAGAATTACACTACTGTTGGCTCCGAACTCGTGGCTAAGTTCTAGCCATCAAAATATAGACTGCCATTATAGACACGCTAAGAAGTTTCTCATTGAAAGTCTACACATCATTATACGTACGAACTTATTCTTACAACTTTACCAGTCCATTTCACTGGTATTATTTCTCTTAGCATTCTGTTCCCTCTGTGAGAAACCGTCCGGAAAGATAACTAATTGTTGTATGCGGCCGAAACATCGGCATGATACAAAGTTATGAAACATCAATGTATATCATATCCCCTTAACATATCACTTGCCGAAAACAAAGCATTTCATATTCCGTTATGACGAGACATCGGAGCATGCAGTCTTATGCTTGTCTTCCACTGACAGCTACGCGAGTCCTAAGCGAAGCCCATAATAAGATATATACCTAACAAGGAATTATGCTACAAGTCCTACCTACTTACTCAGATATAAGTTGGAGAACATGTCTAGTTAAGGTGTCTTAAATTGTATCGTAAATTGCGGCAGCCCAGTGTTAATCGCAAGGTATACATTATAAATAAGAAATTACTTTATAATTACCGATCTGAAAAGCCGCTTAAAGATAAGTATTACATGCGATTATTATTATCACTTCGCTTACGAGTTTATTACTGAGAGCATTGCAGTGTTGAGAATTACTTAAATATCCCCGGTTTAAAACATATTTATTTTGTTATACACCGGCACAAGGGATTTTCCAGAGTTGATTATTTTTTGTAAAAAATGAGAGCTTCATTTTCCTACTTTAAAAAGTTTTTTTCCCCCTACGGCGATTAAGATAAATACAATTTTAATTACCGCGATTCGAAAATTTCATTTCAGCGCTCAAAAATACCTACTTGATAATAAAAAAGCGGATTCTTACCTACGGAGATGAAATATTTGATAAATATCCTACATAACAGAGAAAGACACTGTTGCCTCGAGCGACACATCTTTGTATCGCACCAGCTCTGCTTTAAGTACACCATAACATAACGTCGGACCGTCGCAAGCGCCGCTGTGTGAACTGAAACACAATGCTGCCCCGCTCCCATACGATAGCAATCGTGAATAAACCCAGTGGAGCGATTCTTTAGAAATGGATTAAGTTTAGCGTTAGCTAGATAAAAGGCTAAAACTTCGCGCCATGTAATTCACGCGTTGGTGTTAAAACATTTGCTTTGTGTCCCAAGCCGCTCGCACTGCGGTAAAGTCAGCTAGATTTGCATAAAAGAGAGCCTTTAGTATGAAGCCATAAATATAAGCTGTTTTAATATTTAAAATTTTAGTGTACCTAATAAGAAATATTTTGAATCTGGATTTTAGGGTCTAGATTGGAAAACTTAATCCATAAAATGCTATTAAAAGCGAAAGGTCACATCATTCACTTACCGGCTCAAGCAGTCTTAGCAGGCTTATTCCAGTCAGTTTTCGAGAGTTAGCATCTCGAAAACTGACTGCAGCTTCATAGTCGAATCTGCTAGTCGATAGGTAGGTAGGTAGTTTATGGGCAAGAGACGTAGCGTTATGCTGGCACTTCTCTTGGCGTATTTGTGCAAATATTCGCCTTAATAATATAATACAAAATATACCCTATACTTATTACAATGAAGTCGTTTTTGCATTATCCAATTATGGCGAATATTTGCGCAAATACGCCAAGTAAAGTGCCAGCATTAGACTTACGTGGACGAAGTCGCTGGCAAAAGCTAGTATTGCTATGAAAATAGATTTACAACTGCAGGTATTCTTGTCTCAAAGTTGCAAGTTTCCGGTAGATACCATTATAGCATAGTTACCTACATAGATATTTACACTTTTCATGAAAACAAGTATTTTTTTAAGACATAGCATTGGATAGGACAACCATGAAAATTATTGGAATGCATCAGAGCTAAAGAGGTAATTATAATAACAAAACCAACGTCTTCTCACTAGACCATTACTTATAATAATTCGTTTCCCCCATTACCTTCAACTTGGAAACCCACAAAAACCTATTATAATAGGCATTCACATACCACACAGTCAACATATTACCAAATACCATAAATAAGTAGGATGCACAAACTTACAGACATAACTCTTGGACCTGGATGTCTAAAATCACTTCTTTATCAGACCGTATCTTCATAAACTTGACAAATATATTTGCACCCAAAATAGTGAGCGAAGAACTTTATAAATTCTAAAATAGAGTTGAAAATGATGCAGCAAATAGTTGTTGGGATGTATTAAAAGAATTAAAATGATTTTCCCGCCGGAAGCTCGCGTGACGTCACGGTGTGCGCACGCGCTGGTCGGCGGATTAGCGCGATCAAACTCCTTTAGAACACGCGAACGGTAATTGATTTTTTTCCCGATGTCCAAGGGTGGGAATGCTATAGATACCTGGAAGTAAGGGCGTAATTACACCCTTCAACGTGCTCGTTGAAGTCTTTATGAAATACTGACCGGGCTATGATTAGGATTATAAATGACGTAACACTGGGTGCACATAACACCTATTCTTTTATACTAACGCCCCACACGATACATTACATCACCATATAAAGTAATGAGAAAAAAAACTAAGCATGTGTTTTAATTAAGTAATGAACTATCCCTATGTGCTTAAGACCGCTGAAATGGTGTCACTGTACGCTCTAGGTCTCACAAAACATACACAACGGAAAAATAAACAAAATTACACCGGGATCCTATTACAAAAATCATTATCTACAATCTAAAATCCACTACTGCAACGAGCAGCGTACATAAATTACAAAATCATCAGTAATCATCTTCAAAGGTCCACGGAACTCTGTCTGCAACTAAACATTGGATATGTTACAGTCAAAACTCTTAACCAGTCAAAACTACTTTTGACTGGTTTCAGTCAATCAGAACCCTAATTAAGATAAAACGCGTTTGCGTTACAAAATCAAAAATACGGAACGCCTTAGGTATAAGAATCACTACAAAACCAAAGTTTTAAAAGGGTCACAAAAAAAGACCTACCGACCTAATGGGTTTCTAAATATTAAGGAAAAAAAACCGTTCAAAAGTAGTTTTGACTGATTTTTGTAGTCAAAAGTAGTTTTGTCTGGTTAGGAGTTCTGACTGTGACAGATACATCGTCACGTTCCTACAGAGTGTTCATAATCTCAAAGTTACAATGTATCAACATTGTTTATGTTTGTTCTCGATAACGTAATGGCTGGTAAAAATTTAATTTAACTACTTATCTCCTTTAGATCCATCGGGCATACGATGTACATTGTATATTTACACACAGAGAGATATTTTTTCTAGTCTGTTTTAAATGAATGTGGGAAAAGACTAACCGTTGCGATTGCAATCGTTTGCTTCACCAACCTGAACAAATAATCGCGACGATTCCTTACTAACAGCGAGCGTACAGTCAGTTGGTCACTCTCTAGAAATCGCCCTAATTTCTGTCGTCATCTTATAGTACCCAACATCAACTCCGAATCTCTCAGCTTACTAATAAGCAGCTAATTCGGTACGTTCTTTTTTTTTCATTCCAAACACAGCATGTCAAAAAAAACGTACTTCTTCGTATTACAGCAATAAATTTCCGAAACTATAAACTCAAAAATAAACTGTAACTCGCCAACACTAAGTCGAAACTCCTCTACACGTCGACAAACTCCGGCGCCTATAATATCAACTTAAAGCCACTGTATTTTCCCATGGATAGCCGAAAAACTATAAAAATATATCTAAATTTCATAAACAGAGATTTTGGTGATAAAACACCATGGGAGCCGGTTATGATCCATAAAAGGCAAAGATTATTATGGTCCGTTATCTTTTTGATAAAGTTATTCCGAATCGATGTTTGTTACTTGATGCGCCGCGTATAACTTAAATCAGTACGTAAGTTTATTGTATGAAAAAGAAAAACTTGAAGTTTTCAACAGGAACTCATCTAACGATATCTTCCTGCAGATCGCCATAGAAATAGATAAGCATGTATGCTTGAGCAAACAGAGAAGTTTTATCTTAGTCATAATAAATTCAAGTTTTCCATTGCTTGTGCTTGGCTTACAGACGTTATTAAAACTTATTTGCAAGAAATATCATCTTATGATACAAGGCACAGACATCGACTTAACCATAACTCTTGGTGATAAGTTATTTGTCTGATGATTAAAGACTTCGAATCAAGGGTGGTCATCATCGCATGCCTTCTCTGTATAAAGAGGTTCTAGTCCTACAGTGGGTCAGTTTTAAGCAAGAATTACGCCCGTGTGGAGTCGGATGATGTACGAGTACCAACTCGGAAGCTTAAAAAAGCTTCATCGCAACCAGATGAATGGCACAGGAAAACACAAGGTACAAACAAAGAAAAATTACTTAGATTTAGAAAAGTAATTCACCCATGAATTCATAAACGGGGATTTAAAAAAAACCGCCTTAAAGAAGTGCATCAAAAGGAATAAGCAAAATTCCCTCTACAATGACAATAATTGCAGTTACCTCATTATAAACAATAATACAAGAATACCCACGTCAACTGGTCACAGCACGCAGCATCGTCACAGTAATCCTATTCATCATATGAGAATAATCAGGTATTCAAAGCGATTGCATAACGCCCGTACGTGCATCTCATAAACAGAGGAACTAAGTAATAACGTAAACGGGACCGCTCCACACTGCACTGGTTTAAATGGTGTTTTTAATAATAATCATGAATTTTATTAATATCTTAAAGATTTTTGTATGAGTGAGTCAGAAATTATGAGCTCAAGTGTCCAATTAGCAGACACAATAGTTAAACAAATGGTGCCAATTCTGTCGTGCACGAACTAAACTTATTTTAAGCTATTTATATCTCTTTCTCTCCAATAAAACAAGAAAGAGACAGATATTAATAGAAGCTGTTAATTGATCTTAAATGTTTATACAATTTGCCTTTTGGCCTCGTACAGGAACAAATTTTCGTTGCTTTTTCCGACTCCAAAAGTCATGTCGACAGTGAAGCGAAAGTTTTAGCCAACGAGTCTCGTTAACCCGTCTAGTCACTAGCACGACTGCTGAATGGCTGTTTTAAACTTCTGTTTGTTGTTTATATGTTTTAACTGTTTAAATTGATAATACCAATTGAGGGGTTAAGTTTAATCCGCAGGTTAAGCCAAGTGTAGCCATATTACCTTAGGATTTTGTGTGAATTTCTTAAGAGGTCTTGTAGTCAAAAAAGTCAAAACTCAAGTCATTTATTTCAAATAAACCTTTTCAGGCACTTTTGAATTGTCAAGGAGTCAGTCAGAAGGTTGAGGCTAGTTGATCGTTCCAAACAGTAGGTTTCTATGGAGAAGAACGAGCAAGAAATTCCATTAAATCTCTTTTAAAATCAATAGAATATTACAAATTTAGATAACATTACATCATTCTTGTTTAATTTACGGGGCACAAATGTGAGAAAAATGTAACAAGCTCTGCACATTAAAAGAGGTCTAGAGGACAACAGAGAGTCTCAGTAATAACCCGGATTCAAAATTCATGGCTCTTAGGTATACCTTTTGCCTATTGCCGATATATGAGCCTATTAGTACGCCCCCACTAGCATAGGAACTAAAATACTTATAACTTGCAAAAAGGTAAAAAGTATTTACAGGTATACCTACACAATCGTACACATTAAATCTAATAATAAAAATAAATAATTTATATAAGATATGATACAATATTTAATATAAAAATAAATATTTTATTTCGTTATTCAGGTTCAGTAATCGGTTTCAATCTCCTAAAATATTCGATAGCGAATTCAATACCTGCGTGCGTAGATATCAAAATCGATCGGTGTAGTTTGCTACACTCACATAATTAGGTAGGTACACCAATATCATCATCATGATCATCATCATTTCAGCCGAAAGACGTCCACTGCTGGACATAGGCCTCCCCCAAGTCTCGCCACATTGACCGGTCCCGTGCGACTGGCATCCAGCACACCAATAAAATATATATATATATGAAATTGAAAATAAGGAAAATTTTGAACTAAGATAGAATTAGATACATTGCGATTTTTACCAATTTGTTTTCAAAACACACATACTTCATCGTCATCTACCTAGCCAATCTATCCGGATGCAGCTAAATACTAGTGTTTTACATGGAACGATTGCCTATCTGACCTCCACAACCCAATTGCTAGGTAACATGATACCCCTTGGTAAGACTGGTTATCAGATTTTCTAGTTTCTGACTACCTAAAATGATCATTAAAGATCTACAAATGACAGCGGGGACGAACCGTTTAAAGAGCTTTCCGAGGCTCGGAGGGGCTCGGTATGAAATGGTCACCCATCCACGTGCCTACCGCGGCCAGCGTAGCTTAACCATGATGACCGGGTCTATCCGTACGGCTTAACATAGCCAGGAGCTTCTCACACACATACCTTATTTAAATATTAACACTTCTACTGCCTCTATCCTCGATTACATTTGACACGAGCGTGAAGAAATCACGTTACGTCGAAAAACTATCGGTTTACAAGATACAAGATGAGATACGCAAATCAGTGATACAATCGCTACCAGTGACAGTATTAGTTACAGTATAATTAGCTATCGGTATCATTATATTGTGTAGTTTACATATTATAAAAGTGAAACGCTTAATTCTAATGTATTCATCAAGTCATCTCCGCAGCAGTGAAATTCTGATAAAAAATCCACGGTTAATTTTAGTAACGTGAACTAGAGGTGAGTTGTCAATCCGTAGGATTAGCTGGGGTGAAGACTCACTTCTCCAAAATTCACTGACGGGTTCTTACAAATTAAAAATACACCAAGGTTCTTCAAAAAGTAAAGTCAGTACTTTAAATTACTATGTAGCAAATACAGAGTACGTAAATGAAGATTTAAACACCCTTAAAATATTTACTTACTAAAATATATAATAATATGAAAACCAAATTATGTAAATAAATGATTAACCAAATAATATTATTAATAGGAATGTTCCAATAATTCGCTATTTCTATATTCGCTCAATGTACTTGGGAAGCTTATGTTAAAAGTTTATAATATTAATTGATTACTAAAAATATTATACAGCCAAAATGTGTGTGTATAACCTCCTTCTTTTTGAAGTCGGTTAAAAACATTAAGCACCCTTTAGTATACCAAAAAATGCTAGGTTCACAATCTATGGAGTTTCCAAGTATAAGTGTTGCGAATCATGTTATCAAATTGGTAAAGTGCGGTACTTAATCGAAATTATATTTACACTTCAAACAGCAAAACCATCTCTGTTTAATTGGAAATAATCGTCATAATCGGAAAATAAGATTTCAGGTATTTTGCGAAGCATTGTGTAATAAAATTATGGTTTACCAAAAAGATGACAGGCCACATTTGGCCCCTTCGTGGACAAGGTTTATTAAATCTCTTGGAGACTCCGCATATTCTAGAAGGCATGCCAGCTCGGATTTACGACACAAATGTATTGCGATATTCTTCCAGAGTTTTTCAAGCCGTAGATTGGCAGTTGTATAATCTTTAAATAGGCTGTAATAATAACAAAAATAAGCCTGAGTAATTTGGAAAAAAATACCCTGTTAACATAGTTTTAAAATTCAACCTTTGATTATAATAAAAACATATGATATCGACTTCAGAGTATACAGTTTAGGTGTTCATACCACGTTTTTCAAGGAGCTCGTGACTAAGTTAAAGCGTACAGATCGGCTGTCATTTGTAGATTTTTGGCAATCGTTATGAGTAGTCAGAAGCCAGAAAGTCTGACAACCAGTCTTACCAGGGGGGGGGGGGTCTTACCCAGTAACTGAGTTGTGAAGGTCCGATAGGCAGTCGCTCCACGTAAAACACTGGTATTCAGCTGCATCCGGTTCTGGAAGCCGACCCCAATATAGTTGGGAAAAGGCTAGGCAAATAACCACGTTTTTCAAGTCAGTGGAGCGTTGTAATAACTGCGAAAGTTCATAATATGACTGGCAGTTAAAATACAACAGCGTCGAATCATCAGCGTTAAGACGAACGAAGCATCTTAACAATGGAAGCGAAATTCCCACATTCATCCGAGATTATATTAAACATTATACGTTTTATTATAAAAATTGTACGCAATCCAGTTTAGTTAGTAACTGTACTAGTTTTTTTTTAACGGTACATAGTCTGGGCATATGTGGGCGCCTCCGTCGATGTATGAGCGATCAAGGCCAACCAGTGGGCACTTTAGTAAAAAATAATTTATTTCATTGACTTTCATATAATGTGTTGCGTTTAACTTAAGACGTATTTGCTTTGAGTGTTGTTTTTTAAAAATATTGTTTGGATTTTAGTAATCATTATTTTTATAACAGTAAGTACTTAACTAATTGTAAACGATAATGTGTTTGTCTCATTGTATTGACAAATTGAAAACTGAACAATTAATTTAATTTCATATTGTTTCACTAGCACAATTTTATTAAAATATAACGTAATAAAAACATTCTTAAAGATTAACTGAGTACCATTTTGTTTTGGTTAAATAGCATTTATATTCATTTATTGTTCCTAGATTAATCTTCTCCAACGATGCCACAAAGTGGCTACCAATTTCTGAGGTTGACTTACCAATATTTAAACGACTAACTTAAGTGCGACTTACTCAATTTAAACCTGTTCGACTGAATTAACGATGATACTGGAGTCGTACTTCTTAACGCAATAAAAGGTATTTGTAATTACAAATCAGCCTATAGTCCGTTTATTGAGTACACCAATCCCTTTACGTAAATGAGAAAGATTGAACGATAGATGAAGCTGAAGTTTTTATTGGGGTAGGTACACTGCAGTTATAGCCTCTGATGGCAGTTACAGTAGGACGTCTTAAACCATGTCGGTTGCATGTGAAAAGGGTTAAACATACAGATAAAACCACAACCCTTCTATTTGACTTCGCAGTCAGTTTGAAATTCGAACAGGCGACCCGATCGCCGCCGCCGACATCGGGCCAATCAAAAGCGCCGATGCACTCGGATGCAATAAAACCACTCTAATATATGCGTACGCGTCACGTTGAAGACTTTTATTAGCAATTTAACAAGTGTCGTGGACGAACAACGATTTGATTTATGTACACATAATGCACGTTTTACGTTTATTGTTTCTTGTATATCAAGTTTGGGTGCCGATATGTTATTTGAGATTTCAAGGTGGATCGGTATTTGTGGTGATTTTGGCCTGCTTTATGACCTTTTTGGGCCAAAGAGCAATAGAAAAGACACAGTCAACATTGTTTTACTGATCTCTATCACGATTCATGAAACAGATTCGGATGTGAACAAAATTAATAGGTCCCTACTCTATGGGTCGGTAACTATTTATTCTCCTGCATTCGAAGACCAAGGCTTACGCTCTCACATCGAATGATTTGCGTAGGTACCTAACCATAGATATCCGATACCTAACCAATCACCAATTGCATCGCAACATCTAAAAGTTGAAAAATGTATTGTAAATGCTTCAACTTAACATACCTACTCACGCCTTTTTAATGGCTCCAATGCCTTCATTCGATGGCTCTATTATTTCAAGTAGAATGGGTAATATTGTTGATGATGTGCCACACGAGTCTATACTCTCAGACTAGCAAAAAAATCATATCAATGAAATCAATATTACAGATTTTTGACAACACGAATACTCTTTTAGCCGCGGTTGGTTAACACGTCCAACGTAATCCAAACTGTCATGACGGAATGAAAACATATCAACGAGCTTGTCGGTTCGTATTGAAGGCGACGAGCGGTTGACGTCAATACCGATTATAATTTATATCGATGCACGCAATCGAATCTGTCATCGAACATTTAATCGATTTGAAATCAATAACGTTATGGTTTTGGCACCTAACTCCGTCTTCGTGTTTTGAATTTCGAATTCTTGCAGCCATCGTCATCAACAATCTTTAGCTTGCTGCAGAACGTCATAACATCGCGACCATTTTGGAAATACATAATAAATTCCTTGATTTGTCACGATTTGGTGGAATAACCCATGATACAGTGATCGAGACTTGTTCTATTAGGAGTACAGCAACATATAATCTATCAACCTATATTAACTCTGACATAGCAACAGTCCGTAGTCCCTAATCTCTGAACAAACAAAAACAGAAGCCTATTGGCATGTACATTGCCACATAAAAATTTATGTTCTTCCTCAATAGTTTATTTATGTAAATGTCCACTATCAGATAGAATAACTTTATTCTATCGTAATATGTCATAATCTAGTCATCGTTGAAAGTATCAAAGTCTCAGTTACAAAGCGGAACATAATAATTCTCAAACTTTATGACGTGAACAGTGACGTCAGCTGGGAACGTTGTCGTGAATTATCGACGACAATTTGAACAGTAAAAAGTGAATATATTAGGGATATAAAAAAGAAACTTGGCTAATATCGGGAGTAGGAGCGGCGAAAAGGAAAAGCGACAAGCGACAAATACGCTATGGTGAAGAAGGAATCGACTAACTACAAAGCGTATATTTATCTAAAGGTCTATAGTTGTGGAAGAAGACAGTACCTTATTAGAAAAAGAATCTAAACTCTAACATAGATTTAATTAGACATAAATTAATAAAGTAGTTAAATCTAGTAACTACTGACATAAAATCGCAATAAACCGTGAGAACAGTTTCCCATACTGGTTTAGAAACAAAATTATCGTCCCACACAGGTTAATACTGTTGTAGATTAATGTATAAAGCCAAGCTACGGCTTAAACACTGACTTACACGATCATCATCAGGAGACCAACTTCACCCAATCCTGCGTATCTTCTAACTTACTTACCATAAAATAGAAGTCTAATTAAAAAACCGGACAAGTGCGAGTCGGACTCGCCCACCGAGGGTTCCGTGTTTGTAGGTACATATTCATACTTCTATATAATCCATACCTACTATCCATACTTTAATCTACGACATAAACGGCCGTATCTTATTTTCACGTTAACGTAGAAGGTTGATTTTTACAGCATCAAGGGACAGTAGACATGAGCATATGGTTTTAATTTCAGCTCGATACCTCCACGCGTTCCCGAAATAAAGGGTCTTGACAGACAGACAGGCAGACAACAAAGTGTTTCTATAAGGGTTTGGTTTTTTCCTTTTGAGGTACGGAACCCTAAAAAACAAGGATTATTGCATACGAATATTTCAAAGAAAAATATAGTAACAAATAGTTCAAATCTATCCACATAACAATTAGTATCCACCTGTATCATTAAGCACTGGAGCACAGGATAAAAAAAAATTCACCCCAGTACAGCAGACTGAAAAAAAAAAGGTAAAGACGAAAGTTCAGTTCGAAGGTAGTGAAATGAGCGGCAAGCGTAGTTTTACCATGAAAGATGGATACGCACGGTTTTTTTTTAACCATGAACCGCCCAAAGCACTTATTAAATAACGTCTAGTTATCTCAGACTTATACAACTCAACAAAGCTTGATACGATCAGATTTATTTCCTCCTAATTAGGTCAGAGCCCGACAACTTTGTACCTCCATAGGGATTAATGTGCGAACATTGCGGAGGCTGTTATGGTGGCAGCTGCGGATGATGCTGCTGCCACAGTATAAATATTAGTACTAGCGCCCCGCCTTCCTCCGAAACACTGTTCCTCACCTCATCCCGCGTCGAAAGTGCTCTCAAAACTGCTTTTAGTTCTCGCAGCGCGTAGACACGCACACACACGCCCGTATTTGTACAGTCTGTTATTTTGATATTAGTGTAGGTAATTAAATTTGTTTCATTTGTATGGAGTGTCGTAGGTGAGCAGGTGCCCTTGCATATCAATCCATACCTGCTTTACGAACATTTACTAGTAATGCCAAGAAGCGTCGATTCGCGGAAACAAGCCATGGTATCTCCAACAAAGACAGAGACCTTCGATGTCTTTCCCTTCAAAGTATAAACAACGTGTCGATTTGTGGTACAGTGTTAGTAGCTACAGTGTTTTAGTATGGCAATATGGGTCATTGACACATTTTCTTGCATTTTGTATTTTAAAAACGGAAACAAGGATGCAACAAGTTTCACTAAAGAAAACCGTGGGTATGGTTTTTGTTCAGAGTCTTACAAAGTGATGTTAGGGAAAGCGAATGACCGCTACTGCCACGCTAAAACACCAAAACTATAGGGTAACAGCCGGATAGTATTCATATGTTGAGAGATATGAAGCAAGATATTTTGCTTTTTGTACTAAGGTATTATCTTAAAATTTGTGAAAGTAAAAATATGATATTTCCAGAGTATTGGCCATTTTTGCGGACTTCTCATTTTTGCCTAGTCCATATAAATTACGTTTAGAATAGATGCCCCGCCGAGAAAGAGGACATTTATCCGGCAAAAACTTTGATCGCACCTTGCCTTCTCATGCACACAGACATGCAACACGGTCAGCAAAGTGGTAGTGGTAGAGTCCCTCGTGATTCATCCATGAAACTATAGTAATTACAATTGACGCAACTATTCTCCTAGGCGTTGGCCTAGGAGAATAGTTTCGTTGCGTTGCTGGATAGTTGTATCCAGGTTTTACTCTAGCGATAAAACGTGCTACCTAGCCCGCAGCCCCCCATCACTTGTCCCACACCGACATCCCGTCGAGATAGACGGTACGTGTTCTAAGTAAACGGTCAGATAACGCGAGGTGACTTGTAGAGCCCAGCCCGTAGGACGTAGGATGTAAAACGTACATCTGATAGAGCGACTCGTAGGTGATGTACGCGTGACGGGACGTTAACGCTACCGACCGGTGACTCACTGGGTGACCACGAATGGTAGAGGCACGGTATTTCGAAAATGTGGAAAGTTGGAATGTTTCCCAGTTCGAAGGGACATGGCTTTTATAATAATAATAATAATAAACTTTTATTTCAGACGTTTGTCCATAAGTACACACAACATATAGGTACATACAATAAACACAACAAATACAATAAATAAAATAAAATATCAAAATACTAGGGAAGAGAGGGGACTGTCCACTGGTTACCCTGCAGTGGCTGTGTGCAAGCGTATCCAATGACACAGCAATGGAGAATCCCACCTATCCACGAACACGCTTATGATGCTGTCATGGCTGGACCTAACACGACTCAGCAGCGACGCACACTGTTTTCTTATAAGGACATGAAAGCCATCTGTGTGCATTTCTGCAAACATATTTGACGCACTGCAGAATCGTGGCAGACCCAGCAGCACCCTAAACGCATTATTGTATTGAACTCGCAAGGCGTTGTATGCCCCCAGTGTGTAGTTTACCCACAGGCTGCAAGTGTGCAATGTTTGGCAGTAGTGGCTGAGTTTATATCTGGTAATATTGTTGTTGAGAAAACATAGTATTATCTTTTTTGACTTAACAAATCATATATTTACAAGCTTCTCTATTTAAATTTAATACAGGCTGTTATAATTGTAGAAACTAGAGCTTCCGTGCGTTTAAGTGTTTTCGTCATACCTATGATTGGAATCAAATGTAACAGCTCACATTTTAGGACCCCATAAGTAATGTTAATTGTAAACCGTGGTGCTTGGCAACCGGGCCTCCCCCGGTGGTTTGTGCCTGTTGGCCTAGGTCTGTTCTGTCTTTGGGGACGTCTATCGCCTCCCACATACATCAGGACCCGACGTGGCGGCGCGTAGTGTTCCACGCGCGCCCCTCTGAGACGTCCGGGGGGTAGTCTAACACCTCGCTCCCCCCCCTGACCGAAGAAGTGGCCCGCAATACCAATCGGGGGTTGCGAAAGTTTCTCAGTTCCCGTGACCCTCGGAGTAGGTGTGAGATGGACCACCGGGGTGGTTTTTAGTCAGTAAGAGTCTGACAGACCACTCCTCTCGCCCCAGGGCGGAGGACATCCATGAGGATTTTCCACCCAGGAACACAAAAAAAAGGTCTGTTCTGTCTGTCTCCTGCATGATTTGGAGGGAAGTGGAAAATATGTTTTTCTAACTCCTCTGCTGTTCTTTTCTGATTAATTTCGTTGCGGGATCCATGACAGACGTAATGTTTGTCCGAGACTCGTCATGCTTTATTGTCTCGGCGCTATTCGAGTGGTTGCCACTGTTGGTCTGGCTTTCAGAAGTTGGAGTATTTTGGGAATAGTGTGGCATAGACACACTTTTCCATTACACACATAGTGGAGCCTGCACTGCATAATAGTGCAGCACAACGCCACTATTAACGATTTGACTGCCATCTATATGAATTTCACTACAAAATTTAAGGGTGCTACCTCAGCTTATCAAATAAAAGGCAGATAGACCGTGTGGATCGCTGATAGTGAGACCACAAAAGCAAATACAAATTCAATAACTACAATCTACAATCTCGTGATTGTATTCGCTTTTGAATGTTTATTTGTAAGTATTAGTATTTGTTTTTTTTTTAACAATGCTTCGCTTCGTGCTGTAATGACTCCTGTCAGTACAGCGCGAAGCAAATTGTAGGTATTCCTTTTTGAATTTGTATTTGCTTTTGTGGCTTCACTCTCAGTGTTCCGCACGGTCTATCAGCTAAAATTTCTAAGTACAAAAATAACACTTTCGGTTTTCTACCATTGTGGGACCTACTTAGTCCTAAAAATGTAAGTAAGGAAACTTTTAATTATAGCAAACTTGATAAGATTCGAGCTAAGTACCTTATTCTTGTATATATCATGATTAGTATGAAAATTTCCAAGTACGCACCTATTTATAATCCATCCATACTTAATATTATAAATACGAAAGTAACTCTGTCTGTTGATGATGAAACGGCTGAACAGAATTTTGAAATTTGATATGAAAATATCTTGATCCCTGGGGAAGGACATAGACTACTTTGTGATCCGCGACTTCGTCTGCATCCGCGATAACCGACATTCACGCGGACGAAGTCGCGGGCAAAAGCTAGTAAATAATACAATTGAGAACTTCACTCCATAAAATGTGTTCTATTTAATTCAATATAAGAGGATTTTTTTCATGCTCTGTGTAATTATTAATTTAATATTAAGCCGTATTATTATCGTTTTTGGTTTCATTATTCAAGTTGTGTCTTAGAAATATTGGATAATGATGTCTACTATCCAATTCTCGAAAACTACTTGACCTTTGAAGGTGAAGACATCAACTAATATCGGATTTGCTTTTGACTTTGTCTTCCATTCGGTCAAAGACAGAAATAGGTCAAAATACAATAAATAGGTACAAAGAGAAATCAATTTGAACTGACAACCTGCGCCAGATCGGTTTAACCGGATGCACTGACACGAAACGATCTGACAGTTTAGTTTTAACGATTTGCTTTAAGTGGTAATCACTATGGTCGTCGTAATCGCATAAATCTTGAGGCTTTTACAGCCTCACAAAGCACGGATTTGAACCGGATCAGACAAATCTGAAGGTAAAACTGTCCAGGTATTTGAAACCACTTTAAAAGTATAATAATAAAACAATGCCAGCCTATACGAAACCCCTTCGTGCCTAAGAAAGCACGTACAGCCGTTGGTCACGGCTGTCAATCTAGTTTTTGTGGGTAGTCAGAAGCAGGAAAGTCTGACAACCAGTCTTACCAAGAAGTATAGTGTTACCCAGTGGGTTGTGGAGGCCAGACAGGCAGTCGCTACATGTAAGACACTCGTATTCACCTACATCCGAGTAGACTGGAAGCAGACCCCAATGTAGTTGGGAAAAGGCTTGGTAGATGATCATCATCATCATCATTTCAACCGAAAGACGTCCACTGCTGGACATAGGCCTCCCTAAGGGGGGGGGGGTTGCCATAATCGCCACACTTGGCAGGCGGATTGGCGATCGCAGTATGGTTGTTACAATGGCACTGAGAACGCTGCTGCCCATTCTCTGGTACGTCCCTTAGTCGCCTCTTACGACACCCACGGGAAGCTATGGGATGGTGCTATTCTTTACGTCCGACACCACACGGACGGTAGATGATGATGATCAATTAATTATTGGAAACTGCTCTAATAAATTGGTGCTCTATCTTTGATAACACAATAAATCTGTACACTTTTGACTCTAACTACTACCGATACTAGGAACTTTTAAATTAAAACAAATAAACCAAAATTTAAAAAGGAGTAGGCTGTCACTGAAACCTTCGAAGACGTACAAATTCAACACATCGTGACTTTTAGCCCGACGTGTCGTGGGGAGCCCACACTAGACGCATATTTTAATGGTGTTAGCATGAATAGTGTGCTCAAATTTATGAGTGCCCATAGTTCATTGGAAATCGATGAATGGCATGCCTTCAGGCTATAGCGTTTTATATGGCACTTCAGTTCTGCTAAATGGCCTTTGAGAGGGTATTATTCGTCTTAGACATATCGGCGGCTCATTCACACAATGGGCTGAATGCGGAGGAGAGAGCTAGCTTAAAATTGTCCTAAAGGTTTACTATTGTAAATTAATCAAATTAAGCATGGCATGGCTTGTGCTTTTAACTGCAAATACACATGCAGCAAATAGTACAAAGTATGCAATTGCAAGTTTCTTTTTTTTCAGCCTGTATTTTCCCACTGCAGGGCAAAGGCAAGTTATTGCGCCATGTAATTTCTGATTATTAAATGAGACAAGGGCATACTTTTAAGTACTTTAAAAAATATATTTTTAAAAAAAAAAATAATTTAAAAGCATGTATTTTTACTATTAGGTGTGGTAGTCATGTACAACTTTGAGAGAAGCATTCACGTTGAACGCCATGGGGGACACCGTGTGTCCGACGCTAGTGGAGGTTTTACCTTTAACATTTTTGGCTCGGCAGTCAATGACTTAAAATCTCTTATGTCTGGTAGATACCGTAAAACCCTCTGTTTGCTATACCTATTACCTACTAGAAAAATACAACATAAATATCAGAAAGACCTGTGAAGGTCAATAAACTTCGAAAAAATTATAAAAATGTTAGCAGGTTAGAATCCTTTCACGCTAAGCGTGTGTCCAGCGTAAGCGTTCGAGGAACGTATGCGCAGCGCAGACTTTGAGATTTTATTTACTTTGCTCAAAAGGATCAAAAATATAAAATAATTAAAAAATTCTATCGATTTGTATACAAATAAATGTATGCAAAGGTGAGTTAGCTAAACGTAGAAGTAACGCGGCTCATGCGTCGCGCACCTACGACGCTAGCGTAGCTCATATTGTGTGCCCCACGTTCATCGAACGCCTACGCTGGACAAACGCTAGCGTGGAGAGGCCCTAACTTGCTTACATTTTTTTTTTTACTTTATTAACCTTCAGGTTTTTTTATATTTATGTTGTATTTTTCTAGGCCCTTAGAGTATTTTTTTACAGATTGATAGGTACTGAGATTAGAAAAGGAATGTTCTTGAAAAGACGAATATTCATTGAGCAACTTCAAGCCTATTTCAAATAGCAAAGCCCCCTTTGGTTTTTGAAATATTATTGTTAAACCGTTCTTACCATACAATAATACGTAGTAAATAAAGAACGCCCTTACTACCCCACACAAAAATAACGTCTCGAGGATGCAGTAACATAGCTACACAACTCACGCGCATCCCGGCATGGAGTGTCCATACAAATATGCCAAATAGGGCTTGAAGATACCTCAACACTGAACCATACAAGTCAGCGAGTACTATGGGTAGAGCATTTCCGTTTAAAGATAGTGACAGTGAATGAAGTCACAACATAACCGCCATTTTCCTAACTGTTGGCTCTTCGACTACCCAAGTTCAAGGGCCCTACTTAAAACGAATGTTAAAATTTTAATGTATTTAAAACTAAACGGCTTCTGATTATGTAAACTGCCACAAATTATACTTAATATTCGGCAGCAACATTTAAACCTCTTTCTTAATCCACTGATAGCGATCTTAACCTTTAGACCAGAAAATTATCTTAAAACTTCAATTAGATTTTAATTTCTTCATAAGTATATTAATTTTAACAAAATGGTAATGTTACTTGTGCTAATATACACCGTTCTAAAGTTACAATGGCGAGATAGTGAGTTAGTGTAAGCTATTTTATCACGTATCTTAGACATGGTTCAATTAATAATAAATTCTGTCAGAGAAATAATTAAAATACATAACGCATTTTGACACCTACCGGAATCGAATCGAGTAAATTATGTACTATATTCAATAAGTATTACGACAAAGGTTGCGTTTCAGTGGTACGAGCAGAAGCGGAAGCGGAGGATTTCTTTTATAGGGTTCTTTAACTATAAAACTGTAGTGAAATTGCTTAAAGGGTAAATTGAAAACACTTGTTTCACACATAACAATTATTTCGTTTGAAGCTTTTATTCATATGCTGCTATGAGTCATACCAATTGTACGCGTGGTATAAAATCACTGGCAACTACTTAGATGTTTTATTTTACCAAAGACACGCAACGCAGCTGTTTGCCCTGGCTGGAGGCCCTAAAAATAATAAATTTTAAGGCACCACAAGAAAGTCCGGTTAAGCAGCCGACAACCTCCTAGGTTGACCTGCAAGATGCCAATCCGAAAAAAAAAGAAGAAAAAAAGCAACGCAGCTGCGGGTCGTTCAGCCACTGCGCCAACGTAAAATTCAAGGGAATGTCCTTCAATTTTAACCTGTCAATCTGAGTACGAATTATTATTACTTAAACTTTTTTTTTTAATATTTTGTACAATGGAGGTTTCACAGGGCATCAAAAAACTCGTCCGCACCGATCTCAATGGGACAAGGGCCCAAAAGGCTGAAACATTACCACGTTGAATGGCAATGCTAATTCTTTAGCCCAAGAAAAGGCAGCCCTCTGGTCACATGAGTCGACCAGCCGCGTACCAATATGTCCCTAAAAACAAGGTGAGCACTCGGACCCCATAGCCCTAGTGTTTCAACCCCAAACGGCTCAAACATATAACTTCCAAGAAGGTTGTTATATTTACGCCGTTTGAGGTTTTCGGCACCTGTAGCAGCCGCCCTAGAACAACAACGTGCAAGGAAGAAGAGATGGCGCAAGGGTCTAAGGTTATTCCATCTGGCTCTTTCACCAAGTGCCAAACCATTAGGTTTTAACACAGCAGACACCATGGCGGACGCAAGTGCACGAGGGATGATGTCATTAATGTTGGCGTGACGTTCTCTCCGGCCTGCGGTCTTACAGCAAGTAAGACCGTGGTGACCAAGCATAGTACCTGTGTTAGATGACAGGAGTGCCTGAAAAGCCCGACTTCCACTCGCCCACAGCTAGCAAGCGGCGCTTAGCAGAATTGGTGAACGTATTAATGAGATTATTCCGTACCAACCTGAAGAGCGACTCATCCCACTGTCTCTGCGAAGATGGGATGTTCACAGGCCGAGCTGTACTTGGGCAAGCCACGTTTCAGGCATTCACCGCATCAGTTAAGCACGGCACATCAAAGTCAACCAGGGACAGGGATAAGATTTTTGTATTAACTTTATGGTACTGTGGACGTAAGGCAGAAACGCCGATAAAATAACACTAGAAATTTTGCGGAATATTTTTGATTACATTTTAATATACATATAAACTCTACATAATATTAGTATATTATTATGTTTGTATACACTTAATTCGGTTAAGTTGTTATACAATATACAAACATTACAGAGAAACGAAGATCAAAAAGAAATACTTGAAAATGAAAAAGAAAAATTATAGTGAAAAGTAAAGCTCCCTAGCCATTTTCTCGTAATATTTTTGTAGTTATATTTTTTTCTTATACATCAAAGTTTGACCATACTCATACTTACTCCGTCTTTTAAACACGGACAAAGAAACTAATGAATCAGTCTAGGAGAAGGACAATCTAAGCAGGCTGGCTGTAGATGATTGACAGTGGCCTAAAATCGAGAAAGGCAGATAGTGAGCGCTATGAGAGACCACTGAAGATAATAAGGAGAGTATCCGACTACTTCATGGCATGAAATCTCTTTAAACGACTGAGTTACTACATGCGCCATTTTCAAGTTCAGGTTAAGTCCTACCAATTTCGTTTCTTTTTTTATTATTTTACAATGTAACCATGTTATTTTTGCGTGTTTTGTCCTATGCGGGCTCATAAATGCTTTTTCTTTCTTTCTTTTTTTAAGATCGCTCACAGTCACCTCACCTCATTCTGTTACATAACCATACTAAACAATATACTATACAAACTGAAGAATTATCGCTTAATTACACTTTTAAAATCGCTTATCCTGTCACTATCATGTGTTCCATAGTTAATATATTTAACGTTCCCTGATCAGAATTGCGAGAATTTCGCTGTGAATGCTTTTCCACGTGTGTAAGCCAATTTGAATAACTGTTAACGGGGTGGCAATAGATAGCTACGTACCTACTAATACGTACGGGGAATTATTGAACGATGCAAGATCGTGTTTCAGAGTAAATACCGTCTGATTCAGCGCCACACTATACGGATTTCCCTGTGGATTTTGAAGCTGACTATAGGGACAGTTGACTTTATATATTGACTTTATGTGGTAGGATCTTAGTCGAATAGTGAGTATGTTTATTTAGTTATGGTTGTACAAATATTAAGACTTATATTATTTGACAGCCTACTCTAACGGAACTACCCTGGTAAACACAATACATTTTTTTCATTTTTTTTTATACCAGCTAGAAGATTATATACCTACTTTATTTTCAAAGATTCACAAAATATTCAAAAAGTTAAATTTAATAATACAGATCCTCCATTCTGTTTAGAATCCCATTCGTATCAAAATTTAATAACGCTGGCGCTGCGAACACTCATAATTTCCAATGTTGATATAATTATGGCGCCCATAATTATCGTTACGTATGAGATGTATTGCTGTCTCAATAACAAGCAGAGGGAGCAATGTTCATGTCGTACTCGCAATGTACACTAAATTAACGTAACGCTCGTAAATACTATACAAGTGACAGTTACATGTGTTGTTTTCATAAATGTTTCTTTTGATCATAACTTTAGAACTTTGGTACGGTTTATTTGCGATTTTATGTGAGCGAAATTGCCCTCGAGAATTTTAAAATGTATTTAAAAGAGAAATGTAATTTTATAACGTAAAATTGGGAAAGTATAAATGCATACAATTACGAAATTAATTACAAGAGTTGTAGAAGTGAGTATTTAAAGAATGGGCTGGCAATTCTTGTAAACTTCGACTCTTGTTTGCAGAAATAACTTAATGTAGATTCTTGGAGCCAACCAGTGTAGACAAAGTTACTGAACCTGATCGATAATGACACTAAAATTAAAAGATGTGATTGTGGAGGCGTTCTAACTGGCGAAAGTAACGCTGCTTAGGGGACGAACAATTGAAATAAATAAGACTAACCTGAAATAATCATTCTTGCAGAAAATATTGCTATCCCTAGCGTAGCACCGTTGTTCCGAATCGAGGGGCATCTTGCACTCGCAGCATTTTAAACATGGGGTATGCCAGCGACGTTCGAGCGCCAAAAGGTAGTATCTGTCGGTGATACGGCCGCCGCAGCCGGCACAAGCATCTTCAGGGGGAGGTTGGGGCGTTTCGTCCGGGGGTTCTCGTTTCCGACACGAGGTGCAGTCACGCGGCGAACCAGGGGACGTCGCGGGTGCGACAGGGGACAAGTCGCCGCCCCCCTCGTACGCCGACGTTAGGTATCTCTCGCTTTGTTGCTGAAACAAGAATTCTTATGAATAGGAGTCCGAATATTTCGAGATATACTGTACACCCCCTTACAGGACATTTACGACCAGAAGAAAGGGATATCCAAAATTTCCCCGTGTGTGTGTGTTTCACGTTTTTTGTAGTTTAGAAAATATTAATTGTTTCATTATTTTTTTAAGGTTCCATATTGGTTATTTTCGGTGCAACAAGCACAGTTTGAAGTTAGTTGAAGGTCCATACAATGATAAATAAATTGTCGAATCAATGTAATTTTGTTCGAAGCTATGAAGATAGTTATAACTTGTCCTAAATAAAGCAATAGAATCACTAGAACTAAAATTAAATAAAGAAACAAAACCTTAGCGCAATTAATTTACCCAATATATGTATAAAAGAACCAATTACTAACTACCTACACCATACCACCTATAACTATTGAGTTTCGTTTAGTCCGGGCGAACAAAAATTCCAAAATAAATAATTATCGTGATAAAAGTCTGACCCTATTCGGGCTGCAGCGATGTCTGAACCCGACTAAGCCCTACTTTGTATCTGAAGAAGGGATTATGTTTTCCTTTTAGCAGAAAACAGCTCATTAGCTTTTTCCTTACACATAATTTCGGAGGCCCTGAAAAAAGTACCTAATGTCTTTTAAAGATTGAAGCAAGATTGAAGTAAGTTCATCCAACGCGGGGTTCCTTGAGAGGCGGCTTATCCTCCTACGCAGTTAGTAACAAACAAAAATACTTTTACTATAAACTAAAAATAGATTAAACGTTTTATTTACCCTTCTCAGATTAAGTGTGATCGTGAAAACGATCTATAGTACGACTTGTAGACGCAGAATTTACTTACGTGTTTATTTATATTGTGTTCTTGGCACGATACAAAATCGATTAGAGGGCTCATCGTTATTTAATCTATACATATGTACATATATCTAAATCTATAATCCTCTTTATATTAAAAATGAATCGTTGTTCGTTAGTCTCACTAAAACTCGAGAACGGCTGGACCGATTAGGCTGATTTTGGTCTTGAAATATTTGTGGAAGTCCAGGGAAGGTTTATACGGTAAGAAAATTGAAAACTCAATTGACAGGACAACGTTTGTCGGGTCAGCTGGTAGGTAAATAAAAATTAAGTGTCTAATTGTAATGTCAAGATAACAGCTTTAAACCAGTTTTTTACTAGAATTGCTATTCAACGTAGTAACGCTGCTAGCCTTCTGGGCACTTGTCCCATTGTGAGCGATGCGGACGAGTTTTTTGATGCCCTGTGAGCCCTCCATTGTACATAATATAAATATATTTTTTAATTTATTTTTAAGCTTTGTACATATTTAATTCTTTTGAATGTAGTAAATAAATAAGTCTAGCGTTTTTTACTTCGAAATCTATGTTTTTACTAAATATTTATATAACAGATATATCTGTTATATAAATATTTAGCAAATATATTTGTGCCTACTTATAAAAAAAATATTCATTTTGTATCTGTATGTCTGTTTGTTGCTAATCTCTGAAACGGCTGCACTGATTGTGACGGGACTTTCACTGGCAGATAGCTGATGTTATAAGGAGTGCTTAAATATATATATTTGTGCCTACTTATAAAAAAAATATTCATTTTGTATCTGTATGTCTGTTTGTTGCTAATCTCTGAAACGGATGCACTGATTGTGACGGGACTTTCACTGGCAGATAGCTGATGTTATAAGGAGTGCTTAAATATATATATTTGTGCCTACTTATAAAAAAAATATTCATTTTGTATCTGTATGTCTGTTTGTTGCTAATCTCTGAAACGGCTGCACTGATTGTGACGGGACTTTCACTGGCAGATAGCTGATGTTATAAGGAGTGCTTAAATATATATATTTGTGCCTACTTATAAAAAAAATATTCATTTTGTATCTGTATGTCTGTTTGTTGCTAATCTCTGAAACGGATGCACTGATTGTGACGGGACTTTCACTGGCAGATAGCTGCTGTTATAAGGAGTGCTTAGGCTATTTTAGAAAATAATCCACGATCGAAAATTATGACTCCGCTGTTAACGGACTACCTATCACGCACGCGAATGAAATCGCGGGCATCAGCTAGTAAAGAGAGTAAAGAGTTATTTAGACCATTGATTTTTTTTTGGTTTGTAAGAGGTGATCTCTTGAATTACTGGCCCAATTACAAAAAAATATTTCATTATTCATTTCATTTCATGTTTATCTATATATGTATGTATTTACAAAAAAAAAATTTATTTGTGTATGTATATCAGCTGTCTGACACCCATAGTACAGGGTCTCCCTAGTTTGGGGTCAGATGGCCGTGTGTGAAAATGTCCCCACATATTATTATTATTCTCATTTATTTATCTTAAATACACATAATTTACATTTTTAAATATTAATAAAAAAAAATAAAAACATTTAAAAATATAAAAAATAGTAGCCCACCGGTGTCGGGAACAGGATCCAAGCTACCGGCGGTCAGGGCTTCAGAGAGAGAAACCTCCTAACAATGCGGGCCGTGTCCAGAAGTACTGCCTTCTGAATCAAGCCCTTGATCCAGCCGCCTAACGAGAGCCTCCTTAGATGTTGGTCGAGGCTCTTGGCAATTAAGCCATTGGCTGTAACAACTATCGGCACAATGATCGCTGAGTCCACATCCCACATGTCGTCAACCTCGCGGGCCAAGTCAAGATATTTTATCTGCTTGTCTTTCTCGACCTTCACGAGGTTCACGTCATGCGGAACTGCTATGTCAATAATCATTGCGCGCCTCTCCAATCGATCCACCACCACTACATCAGGCTTATTGGCTACAATAGTCCTGTCAGTGATGATAGATCGATCCCAGTACAATGTGACATTGCCATTTTCAAGAACTGGAAAAACTTATAAACTAAACTAAACTTATTATTATTATTAACAAAAAGCTACTCGATTGCCGAGTGCCAGGCAAGGCTGTCTTATGATACATATACACTTGACTACTCGTAGGTTCTACACGGAACTGCATCGGCGTACAAGTCCAGTAGCTATGACACTATCAGTCTAGAGATTAGAACTTACAAACAAAAAAAAGACAACCGCGTTCAAAATCTCAAAAGTGATAAATAACTTTAGCACAGTACACACATGACTTTAGATTTGGAAGTCGGCGGGTTTGTTCTGTTTGTTGTCTTTAATTGCCACCGGCTTCCCAAACTAAAGTCATGTGTGTACTGTGCTAAAGTTATTTATCACTTTTCAGATTTTGAAGGCAGTTGTCTTTTTTGTAGAAAAAGCGTTTTATTTATCACTTTTTAGTATGTTCTTATCATCAAAATCCATTAAGAACAGGCAAGGTACTCCAAAGATTGAAGAAACTAAAACTTCGTAGATATTTTTGGGATTTTGTTAATTATTCAAAAAGTACTGAATCAATTTCGATAAAATTTATATGGGATCACCCCTGAGGCATACCCTATCCATAAGAAAAAGAATTTTCAAAATCAATTCACATAAAAAAAATACAACATTCAGTCGAAATGGGAACCTCCTTCTTTTTTGAAGTCGGTTAAAAATACATCAAATACATTCATTTGACGACACGGTTGGCGCAGTGGCTGAGCCATTGACTGCTGCGCTGAGTGTCGAGACTTCCATTCCCGCACGGTTCAAATATTTGTATAGGCTACTTAAAGATCGTTGTTCCGGGTCTGGCTGTTTGTGTTTAAGAGTTTAGAGTTACGCACCCACGACACAGGACAAATTCCTAGGGTGGGGCAACATTTTTAATTAAAAGAAAAAAACTTTACTTCTAATTAATGGTGATAAGTAACTACTTACCAAGCAATCAATTTAATTTTTTTTTCTTATATTGATAACGGAGTTGATTGAGGTATTTTACTTTGGGGTGAGTAAATTATATTTTAATCACATTATGCAAGTAGGACTTTAGTACAAATATAGCTAGTTATGTAGGTTCGTATGTAGGTAAGTATCTACTTCGCCTACAAGCTTAGAGTTAGATATTCAAGGCCCGTGATAAATCTAGGTTCAAATATAAATATTAAACAGACTAACAGATATCGGAATACATAGTATTTCATCATAGCATCAGATAATAATAATAATTTATAATTATTATGTACATATTTCTTCTGATCCCTAAGACAAAAAGTATTACAGAGTTTTGAATTGTAAACCACCATATTTTTAGACTGCCGTTGGAAAAAGTACAAACTTAATTATTTAGCAAATTATACGGTTATTCTTTACAAATTTCAAATTTCTATATGTTACTGTAAAAGCCCGGACTACGGTAAATCCTATGATTTTCCAGTAAAACCTAAGATTTACCAACTCTTAATGGTAAAAGTCCGAACCGTTCTATGATCATCGTTTATTTCGAACTTTACCAACATTCACTTGGTAAATCTTAGGATTTGCCTCAAAGACAGGGTAAATGTTGCAATAAACATGTCAGAAAACGGAGTTTTGGTCAGATTCTGCTTTCGTCAGAATAATAACAAAATGATAAAGAGTCAAAAACAAATAGTAAAAAGTTGCATTAACACACGACGGCGTCTCTTCGTGTACAATAGTTTAGAAATATTTTTGTGGGTTTTATTATAAATATGTATGATAGTCTGTAAGGTATATATGTTATGGGTCTTTAATTACCCGAAATAAATGATATTATTATTATTATTATTAAGGTAAAAATAACAATTTACGACTGTCTGCAACGGTAACGAAAATTTGCACAAAAACGGTCGACGTCAGGTCGACGGAGTCCCGCTACGCGGGTTTCTTATTTCTGTCTGTAGGGTTTAAACGTAAAGGTCCGCCTTTGTACCTTTGTGCATGAAGTGTAAATAAATAACCTAACCAAACCGAAGATCAGGCCTCTGACATCATCGTCGGAAATAAATGATAAAGAAGTACTCATTGCTTTATTCCCAAATGCAACATTTACCAACCATCACTGGTAAAAAACCTAGCATGTACTAAATTCTAGTGGTAAAAGCCCGATTATCGTTCCTTTTTTATATATTTTTACATTTACCTATTCTTAGTTGGTATAACCTTAGATTAGTTGGTAAAACCTAAGATTAACCAATATTCGGGCTTTTACAGTAACATATTTATTAGACCGCCACATTAGTGATAGCCGAATATCAATGCTATTGCCCATTCTGCGGACAAAACCAAATCCAGGAATAGCTTATACCACCGCTAGGGAAGGTAACCACTAAATTCCTAGATTAACATTTTATGCGCCTTTCTTTAATGCCCACTGATGGCACTTTTATAACTGATCTATTGCTCTCGCCGCAGCGAGTGAAACGTGGTGTCCTCGATTCCCAGGAAGGGATCTTTTTTTCTTTAGGAATTTCTCACTACCAGCCCTGAGTTTGGAAATTGATACTGTGACACCCCCATGCCTCGGAAAACAAGTAAACCGTTGGTCCTGATTTTCTCTGCCACATACACTTGTGCGCAAATCTACAGCATCCTTGGTTTGTCGTCATTGAGTGACCAAAATTCAATCGGAAGAATATTATTAATATTATTAGTCGCCCTTTTAGCTTTTACAGAACACGTTGCAGCTTTATTAAGCTTGCAAGATTAGGCAAGCAGGCTTTAGGCAGCCTAGCGTAATTCATAGTCCAGACATTAAAATCTGAAGATGGACATCTTTCAAATACAAGTTCCGCAACTGAAGCAATCTCCGCCCGCAAGCGGGTCCCGCATCGTAAAGCACTGCCTATCTGGCACAAGGCTTAGAGTAGTACATCCTCAGACTAGCCGGTAAAAATAAACAAGAAGCCATCAAAACAGTTTCCATACGACTTATTCATGTAAATGGCAAATTATGAACATAACAGTTGCTATAATTGTGTCCATATATTAAACACGCAGTTATATTTGAGCATAATTCTGAAATTGTATTTAGCTACAATTAAATGTACCTACTGCTTTTAATTAATTTTATTAATGTTTAAGATACGAGATTGAGCACTTACATTGAATAAATTAGTCCTCATGTTTAAAACGAACTGTATTGTTAGGTAATAATAAAGTAGGTATGTAGCTATTGTTAAACTCACACTGGAGCCCTTGAACTGAAGGTTGTTAGCCCAGAAATCGGATCCTTCCCTCCACTTTATCGCCCGAAATGGGTTACACCCTCGCCTTTAAGTTTGAACGAAGTAACGTAATTAACCAGGTTATAAATGTCATAATATATTTCATTCAAATTTATTTTAGTGACAAACTCACTGAAGTTCACGACAGTTAAGTATCTTACATTTGATGTAAGTAGATTCGCTAAGAGATTTTAAGAGATTTTAAACTGTTTTAAGAGATTTTAAACCACGAACATTTTCAATGAATGCTGAACGAAGAAGCTCTCTAATCTGAGATGCGATACTGCATGCATTGAATCTTTTTTAAAACACACCAACTCTTAAATTTTCACGACTGAGTAAAATATGAAACGTGCATTTAAAAAGCTTCTTTTAGTTTTGTAATAATTGTAGGTTTCAAAACTGTGTTCACAATCCGTTGCTAATGCCAGAGAGAGTAAATATGTAAAGGGAATTAGGTGGCTGCATATATTTATTTGAAAAAGCGCAGTGCGGAGTAAGTTAAAATGCTCACTATTTATGCTTCTTCTAGTAGACGTTCAATTGGAATACACGACCTCTCTAAGATTGTTCTTTGGTGCTACAGTTTTACGGTGTTAAGACGAATTTATACAGTAGGAGATTGGGACGTCGCTCCGCTACGCTATAGAGTAACCGTGAAGGATGTGTTTGGACCTTAATCCTCCATTCAGCTTTTAGTAACATTGCATTGGAAATGTCAAACCGAATGTAACCAAGTGTATAGAAACCCTGTCCATGAACGGCCACTATCGCGCGGAGTAGGTAGGGAAATGACGTAAATTCGATAGATTTTTGAAAATGGAAATATTCGTCCACTAATAATAGTAGCGTAAATATTATAATGATTGGCACTTTAACCCGATTCTTATTAGCATTTTTTCGGATACTAGTTTACACAGGCATAAATAAAATTACGCATTAAAATTAAAAATAAATGTTTTATAAACGTAAAAATATAATTAAACTTAAATCTACGTAATTGTATACAATCGTTGGCACTTGAGCATAGTAATTGGCACTATTGGCAATCTTAAAGTTGAATGTTAAAAAGTAAGCGCGGCAGTATTTTTCCCCATATCATTTTTTATAACTTCTAAAGCTTTTTTCAGATTTGCCTCTGAATATCCTTTCGATATTTTTTTCCTGCTCTGAAACTTCGGCAATTTTATCTAAAAATGAACATTCATTGGCACTACCCAAATAGTATTGTGATTGACAGTGCGAAGAATCAATTTTGGATAAAAGAAATTTGAACTACCTACTAATAGATAAAGTTTAAAATCGATCAATATATTGTTTACCTAAGAATAACACCCCAAAGTTAAAAAATATATTAAGTTGGCATATGTGCCAATCATTATATTGTCAAGCAAATTAAAGTATATTCGTTGGCACCGATAAAACAGCCGGTGTATTTATTTTACAAAGTTAAAATAATGTTTAACACGATTTAAATAGGTAGGTAAATGGATTGAATAGATAGCAACTTGCATGCAAACTTACTTTTTTTATCTAGAAAATTAGCCACCAAAATTACAGTTTTCGTTAAATTTAAACCGATTTGTGTTTACGTTTGACAAAAAATAACTATTGACAGCATACGATGTTGTAGCCAATCATTGGGGGGGTCCAACATTAGTATTGTTTACCCCTACTAGGCTGGCGCGGCAAATGTTATGCCTTATAAATTTTTTAAGAAATATTTTTTATGATTTTTTTTTCAAACAAACAAAAAAAACATAAAAATTGGTCATGCCATTTCAGAGGAGTTCGATAACAAACACTATGACATAACATTTTTATATATATTTTTTTTTTATTATGTAATAGGCTTGCGTTTGACCGCAATTCACCTGATCTTAAGTGATGATGCGGCCTAAGTTGGAACACGGTTGCCGAGGATGAACCGGTTCACTCGTGCCTTGAAGATACCCAGATTATACTTATCAGGGAACAGAGAGGCGGGCAGCGAATTCCACAGTCTGGCAGTTCGCACAATAAATTGAATTAATAATTAATTTTATTCTTTTTTAATTTATTTACTATGACGGCTTTAATCATAGATAATAGGTGATACTAAATGTGATTGTCGTAGAAGTGATAAAAACTTATTAGTCTTTATTTCCAATTCGAAACTCGACTCAAATCGATTTCTTTTAAATTAGTGCTTTTGTGCTAGGGTCTCTTTTGCTGAATTGTATTACCTAGGTGTCACTTTTGTGTAAGAAGAAGATATAGAACCTAGAAACCTGCTTTGCTATTCTGTAATAATCATTGACTGAGGAACATATAAATTGACTTTTTGTATTGTCCTACTGCTGGTCTCCTTCTCTTTCTCCTTCTGATCTTAAAATAACTAATAAATAATAATAAATAGTAATAGTCCGCCTTATGTAGGAATTTTTACCAATTCTCAATACCCCTCTACTAGAAAGAACTCTTCGTCTCTACTAAAGATTAGGATAACAAGCTTTACTAAAAACAGTGATGATAAAGTCCATACGAGTCCATCATCATAAGAGCCTACTTCTTTTGTCCCTCCAGAATCAATGATAGGATGTAGTTTATTTTTATTGACATTTGATTCGCTCTGAAAAGGTTTCCTGTTGCCACCGCGTGCTGCGTGTTGACATAGTCCCAAATCCTTCTTTCAACACCCACGACTCGCCAAAAATATGCCACGTAGGTATCTAATAGGTGCGTATATAATAAGAAATGTCATGGCGCACAAAAATTTACATATGTATAATTTCTGCACGTCTAGACGCGAGTAATCTGCGGGTCAGTGAGTTCAGTGAGGTGAGGTTACGCCTTGTCTTATCATAAAGATTTAGAGCTAGGCCGGTTATTGTCTGTCGCTGTTATATAACGTAAATATTGATTCTGTACTGCGCAGATCGTATTCTTTATATAATGCTGATTGTGAGGGATTTGCTTTTAAATCCACTCAGATCACTCATTGGACATCATTATAATACTGTTGGGATTCTGATTGCATCTCACCAAGTATATAAAAAAACAGGAGTAAAAATTTGTGAGCAAAACTAGGTGATGCTAATTATTACAAGCTTATTAAACTAGGTCTGTAGCAAACCAAACTTTACAAAAATCTGGTGCAACGCAGCGGAAACCGGTTTAGTGCCAAACTGGTAACGTACGAATAAAAATGAAAATAAATAATAAACACAGTCAACCACCCCTCTGTACAGAAGTTGGGTAAAAATAAATTATTATTTACTGATTAAAACCAATTTATGTTAACAATTTATTTACCAACTAAGATGAGTTAGTAAATAAATATTAGTTTGAATTGCTGTTATGTTAACAAAAAAATGTTGAAATGATCGTCGAACCGTGATATTATTTACCTATTAACTAGTTAACTTTATTTGTTGAATATAATTATGATAATTTATAATTTAATAGGTTTAGTTTTTGCTTTACTTGCATAGAGAAATATAAGCGCTAAATAGGTAACGATGTTATATTAATTTAGATATTATTTTCTCACTGAAACTTTCTGCATAAAGTTGCACATAAGTTCAAAAGTTAACAAATAGTACTACGACTTCAATTGTATTTACTTAAGGGTCAGAATTCCCAATATGACTGGTTAAATATGTTTAAGTATGTACTGAATACTTGATCGCGTTTCAATGGAAATTCCTTATAGGTGATAATAAAAAATATTCAAATTTAAATTAACACCACAGGATAATTTTGTGTTACCATGTTTGGTTTATACTTAATGTCACATAATATATGTAATTTAATATCTCACCCGCACGAATCATATCCTCGTTCGATTTTATTTCGAAAAATAGTGTTATATAAGTTACTTAGATATATATCCAAATCGCAATTTTATTCATTAACCGATTTCAAAAAAGGTGGCTCTATGTTTGAGCCGTATGTATGCATGTTCGTTATTTTCTGAAAAACTAGGTACTGATCGGATTTGGGGGAGGCCTATGTCAAATGATGATGATGATGATGATGATGATCCGATTTGAATAGGAGTTTTACTATTCGACTGCATATTTTTTTGGGAAGGTTTTATTGTATAAACCCTACACTATAAAACACCAAAACTATAGTCTAAAAGAGGAATAAGCCAGTGAAATTTCGGTGATGTATGTACTTGATCAAATGTTTTCCTTGATTTGTCTTACCGTTTCTTAATGGATTTGGATGACAAAATTGAGGTACTGAAAAGCGAAAAGCAAAAAGCAATTTAAAAAGAGACAACCGACTTCAAATACTAAAAAGTAAATAAAAAAGAATTATATTTCCAAAGTCGGTAGGAATACAAAACATCAAACAGAAACAAATCCTTTTTATTTCTAGGTTGCAGATATTAATGCAAGTTGTCTTAAAAATAAAAGATTTGTTTATCAAAACCACTATAAAACAACTGATCAACAACTTATTAAAACTTCAACTAGGTATGTCAATTTATTAATTCTACATTTTAAACTGCGACGCTTATATGGCCTGAATGGAAAAGATCCGACGGCAAACGATGGTTCTCAATCTACGTAAATAAAACAAAAAAACCATCACGGTTTTGTACCTACTTAGATATACGATAAACGATATGTTTATCGTTTACGAAAAATAAATATATTGTTAGATTAAAATTCATAATAATACATTACAAAGCACTCCTGTTTAATTTGTTTCAGAATTTTCAATGTGCAACCGGCATAATTCTGGGAAACAATATAGCCCTCTTGTAGGTACCACAATAGTATTCTCTCATTATGTTCCTATTCGTAATTTACCGCTAATTGTTTCACTAAACCTGCTCGGTAGGAAACAGAATTAAAGTGTTCGCCTGATAATAGTAGGGTGGTTTCGCTAATTACCTTAAGTACTATCTGTACTTGATTATATTGATAAATCAGTATACCTTATAAATTCTGATATGCTGGCCGAATGGTGAAGGGGCTTAGTAGGTACAGACAGCGTCATAAACTTCTTCATCAGCCTTAAGACGCCCACGGCAGGGCATGGTCTCCTCCAAGTTCAGCCGTAATCGACATGCTTGGCCGATGCATGTTGGCGATCGCAGTAGATGTTATAGTACTCAGAAGGACGCTGCTGCCCATCCTCTGGTCAATATCCCTCTGTCGCTTTCTACGACACCCACGGGTAGAAATGGGTAGAATGGGGAATGGGGCGTCATCAACTGCTTACCCCTATCCGAAGAAATATTAATGCGTGGGAAGCAGTTGATGACGCTATCTGTTCCTATGGCATCACATAGTACCTACCTACTTACCTTGGATATTTTCTGAATATAATATAAATTGCAGTCAAAATGCAACACAAAATTACCGACGAATTTGCCTTTAATAAAAACGAATATTGAAACAACTAGACTAACGAATCATTTCATAAAAATAAATTCTATTGTGCACTTTGACGGGCACAACAACTGCTAGAATGTTTCAGTTTTATAGCGAAAATGAAAATGGTTATCTTTTAAACCATTTAATATGATACGATAAAACGTTATCCTAAATAAATGAATGAGTGATTTTTTTTAGTTGTATTTCCATTTTCATTTTAAATTGATAAAGGGTATGAGAATACCGTCAACGAACATAAATATCATATTAATATTACAAAGGAAGAGTAACATAAACTAGGAGAATAAACCACTTAACACCATAAACTTCTTCCCTTTTCTTTTATTTATATATAAATGAATATATTTGTGTTGTATCACGTTTATATAGTAGAGCTAAATTTATATAGGTATATGATATTCTAGATATATAATTCACTCTCTGTGGTCGGTCCCTCATGTCTGAGGATCGTGGTCAGCATTGTAATTGCATCTGGAGCGGAAGATCTGCCTCCACCGGTTTCTGCCCAGCGCGTCTCTTACAACTGTGTAAAATTTATAATTATAATATAGATATAATATAATTATAGATATATAATTATGTATGTATAATTTATAACTTTTTAATCACCTATTCCTTTTTGATATGCACCTGCCATATTATCTCTTCATAGAATGCCTAAGGCATTAAGTCCGCCTTTGCACCTTTGTGCATGAAGTGTAAATTGTAAATAAGTAAATTACAAACTCTTTCGTGATTGTATTAATTCAGTAGACTATTAGCTAAAAGTCTGGCTTTAGCAATGAAATTGTAGATTATACTGTGTCAAGCTCATTAAGGAATCAACCATCATGGCCTATTGGCCTTTTGGTTTTCCCATGGCCATGGGTTCTTTCATGAATGGAAAAGGTCGCGAAAGGATTACCTATTTCATAAGTATGGACAATCATAACTAAACCGACGGACTAACATGGCGATCGCCGTAACTTGTGATCATGGGAAGATGGCAATGTGTTTAGCAAAAAGTATAAAAATAAAATAACGGCTGAATCCAAAGAAATAAAATTTCAATAATGTAGTTGTGTTGTGACATCAGTTGAAAAAAACCACTGTCCAGGTCCAGCTGTTAATATGCTGAAGCTAGCAAATGAACTTCCTAGGTGCTTCAATCCGAGAATGTATGTATCCTAGATTCTTTAATTAGCTTCATGTAGGTGAATCTTATAACGTGTTTATTTTTTCACCAAAATAGCAAAACTATTAGATACTTAAGGTGGTACGAAACTGAAAATAAGTATTCATAAACTTCCATAATACCTACTTCGGTTAAATCAACTAGAATTTTAACAGGACAAGCTTAAAGTTAGTTTTTGTGTTATCCATTTAAGTGTATTTCTACTTGTTTTGCAAAATTTCATACAAAAGGCAAGACAAAGCTTTTTCTGTGCGTTAGACCCAAAAAATAAATTGAAATAGTACCTAGTAAGTTAGTCATATAATAAGATTTTATTATTCTGTAATACAATAATTATTTTTGCAATATCATTATGTATTTTTATTGTTATCTTACCTACATTACCCAACAGTTTCTGATGTTTCTGAAAACTTCCTAAATATAGCCATGAGCCTAATATGAGCCCACTAGAGATCAAACACCTTTTTTTACAATTTAATTATAGCCATCTAACACATTATATTTTATCAATATTAACCTATTACTACAACGTAAATCCGTTTAGTAAGCTGGTGGAATTCTTTAATAATCGTCAATAGCGTCTATGGTCTAGCAATAAAAGTATCATAATTATAATATAAAATATAAATCGATTACAACATCTTGAACACTAACGTAACTCAACGAACTCCAGTGATTAACGGTAATAATATGTAATCGTTGTAATTGAAACATTAAGCGGGTTACGGTTTTAAACTAATATAATAATAATTGTCTTTTATATGCAGTCTGTAGTCAGTAATTAAAGATATTATAGGATAGCAGTATTGGATTCTTCGACCCTGTAATGTCTTCACAACTATTTAGGATATTAGGACTCATATTGATAACTATTGGTCTCATGATTCCGACTACAGCTACAATATGCAATATACAGCCTTTAAAAAGTAGCTACATAATAATACTTTTGATTTTCTAAAATCCGGCGCAAGTCAATCTGCGCCGGCGCGGGCGCAGGCCGTTTAGATGCTCAACTGTTTGTTTTGACTTTCGATTCGTATCTATTTGCTAGTTAAACATTTCAACTTTTTTTATTGAATTTAAAAACAATAGCCTATAGCTAGTGTACAAGATTCACTTTAGGGCTACAAGCCACTATAACTGTTATATCAATATCATCAGTTTCCATATTGACAAAGCAAAAGTTCAAAAAAAAAAAAATTGTTCTTATTTACTTTAGGTGGTGGTGGTGTGGTTAGGTTGTGGTTAGGGCGCTACGTTAGGTGGTGGTTTGTGTTATAATTATGAATATAAATATGGATAGATGGAGAGAAAAAGAAAGGCAGAAGAAAATATGTATGGATTGTCTGAATAATTATATGAAAGAAGAGGGAGTCAGAAATACTATGTCGGTTGACAGTACTAGAATAATCTGTCAAATTTCTTTGACAGATTTTCAACCTTGTACCAAATATATAAGGTTCATATTCAATTGGGAAAATTTTACAGCTTGGTATCGCTTGATGTGCTGGCGTATATACAAAGCAGATAATTTACTTCATAAATATATATGTAGTACTTTCCTACCTATATTTATGTTGAATACTGCGGTCGAAGAGTTTAAATATAATTAAGACCTAAATTAAATTCAACTGGATTATCCACACCGGATTACTCGTATTAGTGACAAACGTCAATAAAGGGAGGAAGTAGGCGCAAGTACTTTGGGAAAAATCATTTTTCAGGGTAAGTATTTTCGGTTTATTAGTATTTAGTACAAACAGATATATTTTATAAGATTTATTTTCCTTACATTGACCTAAATCCTAATATAGGTAAAATATTTATTACGATTAAGGTCAATTTAAGGAAAAATAAATAAAACTGTGTGCTAAGATTTTTTTTATAATGGGTTCATATTACATTATAGTCACTTGTGAAAATAATATAGGTACTGTACTTTTGCTACAATGTACTTAAGCAAGTATGTATATATTAAGTACCTATAAGGTGTAACCAATAGGTACGGCCGTCCAAATCCATTGTTAAAAAGTTACAAACTAAGCTTGAAACAGATGCGTTTGCGCGTCATTCAGTTAACCTGCGTCTGCGCATGTTTCAGATAGATAGGTACATAGACTATAATAGGTATCTACATGCTACAGTGTCCGGAAAAGGTTCAAACGAGGTACTTATTCAAAACACAATTTACATAATACTTTTTTATATTAAACTAGCATTTTGCCCGCGACTTTGTCCGCGTGAATTTACTCAAGGATCCCTAATTTTTGATAATGCAATATAGCCTATAGCACTCCGGGATTACGTACCTAGCTTACTATTGGTGAAAGAATTTTTGAAATCGGATGAGCAGTTTCTGAGATTACGCCACATACAAACTAACAAACCAATTTAACCTCTTTTTAATATTAGTATAGATTTATAATTATAACTTAGATGTGACACTAACTGGGAAAGGTGATTGATACACAAATTACTTAATAATTTTCAAATTGAAATATCATATTATTTTATTATAATTCTATTTCGACTTGTTAGCCCCCGTACGGACTGATGGACTGTGAAATTATTCTCTATGCGCATAGGGTTTACCTCATATTATAAATTTAACCAATAAGGTTATATTTGACTAAAACAGTCCGACTCTATATTTAACAGTAAGTAGGTAGGTACTTGGCAACTCTATATTATGGAAATAACATATGCAGTAGGTAATTTATTAACCTTTTTTTAAGAGAATCTAAAGCCTAAGTTATACACCTTCCAACCGCTCGTAAGTAAAACCTTATTTACTAGGTAGCTTAAGTATTAAAGGTATTCAATGTATTGAGGAATGATTCTAAATTCTTCAGAATCCTATATTTGCAGTCGTACATGCAAGTAATCATCATAATTATTAATAATACCTACATATATAACATACAGAATATCAACAATATGCAATGCAATGCATAAGGAAGATATGCGCGCGCGCACTATGCTCTTACAACTCTGTTTAAAGAGCAAGAGATCATAATACTGCCATTATAAATGCAGAAATTAACAGTATTAGTATAAATAAAACATTGTACATAGTATATTTATAATAGTTATATATAAATATCACAGTCAAAACTCTTAACCAGTAAAAACTACTTTTGACTACAAAAATCAGTCAAAAATACTTTTGAACGGTTTTTTATCCTTAATATTTAGAAACCCATTAGGTTGGTAGGTTTTTTTTATTGTGACCCTTTTAAAACTTGGGTTTTGTATTGATTCTTATAACTAAGGCGTTCCGTATTTTTGATTTAGTAACGCAAACGCGTTTTATCTTAATAAGGGTTTTGACTGAACCCAGTCAAAAGTAGTTTTGACTGTAACATATACCTGACATGTAATTGTAATAATTATAAATAAATAAACTAAACTCATCATCACCCAGTGGCTGAGGTGCCACACACGCACGAAGCTGTGGGTTCCAACTGGGCACGAACAACTATTAATGTGACTTGTTCAATATCATAATGTACTTTTTAAGTTTGTATTGGACATCAGTGACATTGCTGAAGGAAATCATCGTGAGGAAACCTGGACATATATCTGAGGAAAGATTTGTATTTTTGTATGTAACGAATAAACTCAAAAACTACTGGTCCGATTTCAAAAAATCTTTCAACATTATGCTACCACTTCACATGGCGTATTTGTACAAATATTCGCCTTACTTGGATAATACAAAATAGACTTTATTTCAATTACCCTAGGGTACACTTTGTATTATCCAAGTAAGGCGAATATTTGTACAAATACGCCATGTGAAGTGCCAGCATTAGAAAGCTACATTATCCCTGAGTAACATAGGCTATGTCTATCAATTGAAAAAAATAGGGATCCTTGAGAAAAATCACGCGGACGAAGTCGCGGGCGTTGTGCTAATAATTAATAGAAGTCTGAAATCGCCAATCCGCCTTGAGCGCACGTGGTGATCAATGCTCATGCCTTCTCTGTATGAGAAGAGGCGTTTACCCCGCAGTGGGACAATTATAGGCTGGTATTGTTGTATTGTATTGTTTATATATACATGGTGAATACTTGGCATAAAACAGGATTGCTTCATTGCAATCATTGCACGTGTGTAGGCCAACAAATACAGAAGTATTTAAACCTATTCCAGAATTAATTACAGAGCAGCTATGTTAGATTGTGTTTACAATAATCATAGTAATAAAAATTAGGTACCTACCTGGGCCTCAAGTCTGCTATTACAATAGTGTCACAATGGCTATCATTGATTTTCATAATGACGCCATTATATTAGTAGATTACCAAACTTGTCAAAATCAACAATTATGAAATCAATTATAGACCATTCTAACACTATTGTCATAGCAGACTTGAGGCCCTGTATGTATGGTTTGCAGTACATAGTACCTGCATAGATAGGTAACTAGTCATTGAAACCCAACTGCTAGTGCCTAAGTACTAATTATAGATCAATTTTAAAGCAGATAATATTATATTAACTACTTAACCTCTACAAAGTTAACAAAACAACCATAGAAATAAAATTATACTTTTTCAATTAAATTCGCAGTATATAAGGATTAATATTTCTGGCTAGTTAAAAAAAAATAAAGAAAGCGTGAGTAATTTTGCGGTAGAAGTAGAACTTATTATAAACAGTAAGTAAGTATACTCCTTATTAAAAAAAAACAATTCTTCAATAACCATTTTAAGGAAAATATTCCATAAATTAATGCCTCAGTATTTATTCTTACCTGTAAGTTAAATAATATGTAAGGTAATTGGTTTTTTTCTAGAAATGAAAATAATAAATTACAAACATATTAAGTAGGTACCTAGGTTTGTAGTTACAAGTTGTAATAAACTTCAGTCAAAGCTTTTTGGATTTATTTTGAATGAAACCCCGGAAATAACAAAACAATCAGTCTATTAAAAAATTTGGAAGAGGCATTTCAAGAAAACAGTAGTAACAAAAAGTAGTGTACAAAATTTTAAAACACAGTCATATAGCAAAGTACAGCAAAACTGACCAGATTAAAAAAAAAATAGAAATAGTATGTACTTCAAAACTTAAAAATAAAAAGTAAAGTAAATTAAAAATTCGTACCCAGTGCATCGTTCCCCTCTCCTCGTATACTCCCATCTGGGGTTCAATTTTTTCGTTTGCTATTTTCGAATGTATGGGCCTCTGCCCCACAACACTGCCAACACTCACTCGCGAGACATACGTGCGATCTTTGTCGCTGCCGATGCGCAACTAACTCAAGCACTTTGCTTTGCCCCTCCAAGGAAGGTGGGCCTATCACCGCCCAAAACAACGCCCCTCCCCACCAAGACTTAACTTTTTCAAATCTGTTTATGAATTTTTTTCTGCCGTTTAAAGCATTTCGGCGCAATAAATGCTTGCAATTTTTTCATTCGGTCATTTGTATCGAAAAATTTTTTAGCTCCGTTGATATAATAAAATTATCATATTGTTTGGATAGTTTTATGGGCGATGATTTTAAACTTTATTTTTTTAAAGCGTAAGATATTTCTATCGCGAGTGTTGTGACGATATATATAATATGTGTAGATACTTATTCAGTATTTAATCAGCATTCGGTTGTTTTACACATCTTTCCTAGCTCGTTCTTTTTTACACTCCCAGTCCCTACAGTAGCTACGTACCTACTTACATGCTCAATTATTTTAGTGTTGTACCCACAGATATAGATAGACCCTAGATAACGCAAGTATCACGATCTGTATGATTATTTGGTTTTACCAGGTATTACTGAGGGTAATACAATAAAAATAATCGTTTTTTAATTTAATTACGCATAATATTAATCACAAAATGACTTACCGATGGAAGGAAACGTTTACTTTATTTTTTTTACTTACGATTTTTGTACGTAAGCTAGGCACGAAACTAGGCACACGAAGTAGTTGCTCTTGCGTTATCTAGGTCTATCTATATCTGTGGTTGTACCTCTACTATAATTTTAAATATCTTAACAATTTAATTGTGACTAGCATTTTTAAAACCTAATTTATTAGAAATCGACAAAAATATAACGTAAATAGTTATCAAGGAGCATTGAGGTAATTACGAAAGGATTTTTGAAGAGTTGGGGGCGTGATCATAATTTTCTTGTACCTCTACTTAATACCACTCAGAATTTATGGAACTAATGATACTAATTTAGGTCTCTTTATTTACTTATACATATAGCCTAAAGCTGTGTTTCGAAGACTTTTATTAATATCCTCGGTATTTATAGATTCGTATCTATAAATACCGATATTCTTTTAAACACTCGTGTGTTTAAAAGAACTCATTATTTTTACTTTGTATACAAGTACAATTCTAAAGTATCGTGTAATTCTGAATGACAGTTAAAAGTAAGTTTTATTTAGTTTCAGCATAAGGAACGTATTCCTTTTCCGTTTAGATCTACCTTCAGAAAGATATAATTCTTGATTTTGACCTCTCAGTAGCTTAAAATACGTAGGAATATGTGTGATATTAAAATTTCGAATAGCAATTTACGGAAATCAAACTTTTAGTACCTAAGTTTAAAACGTTGCCCCACTCTAGGAATTTCTCCTGTGGCGTGGGTGCGTTTACAAACATATAAACTCACATACACAAACAGCCAGACCCGGAACAACTATCTATAGGCCATACAAATATTTGTACCGTGAGGGAATCGAACCCGGGACACGCGGCACCGCAGCCAATCACTCACCCGTAGTGGTTGGCCCAACCGTGTCGTCTAAATAAATACACCCGAAAAACATCTAACGTCCTAGTCTGGGTCAACTCAAACTGTACATAAATGCCATGTATTTTGTTAGTGCGAATGTGTTCTGAAAATAGAGAATAATCCCGGGATCCCGGAAGGTTTCTTGATCCCGAAATCCCGCGATGTAAAACTGCCGATATGCGTATGTTTACCTGCTGTATATCTCTCGAACTCCCCCACACAGGCATCTGGCATCAGCCTTAAAGATATTTTAATTTAGGTACCTAATGAATATGCTATAATTATTGTTAAAGCTAAATTAGTTGAGTGTTATTAGATACCAGAGCAGTGTCCATATTTTCATATTCAAAACCCAGTAAATGGGATAATTACTAGGTAAAATGCTAATTAAAATGTTAAGACGACAAGAAAAAAAAAAGGAAACATTAAAAATAGTTAATATAATTTTGCTTAATAAAACTTTTTGTATCATTAATAATATGGCTTATCATAATTAGTATTAACTCATGATTATATCTTAATCCATAGTTAAATACATACATTACTAACAAATAAGAAAACTTCAGGTCAGGGAGACCTCTGTCAGGTACGAAGTTCCTCAGGCATGTTTTATACTCGCACACACATACACACTAGACCCGGAATGAAAGAGAGAGCGAGCGGTATAGGGCTGGCCTATTCTTGGGCCAAAGTCTTTTGGGTTCTTACCTCATTCCTTGAGGAGCGATGCGGACGAGTTTTTTGATGCACTATGAACTCCCCAGTCTGTACAATTTGATTATAATAAGTGTTGTAATATCGAGTGTCCCAAAATTGACGCAAGATTATTGTATTTCCGTAAATTCTTGAGAGACAAGTGATGTGACAAGTGTGTGAAAAAAAAAATCATTATTTGTGATATTTTTTAACATAAAACGGAGCAATTTTAGAGTAAGAACCGCGAAACGGCGGCTGTCAGTGACACTGATAGGGCGTTTGTGCACTACAAGGAATTTTACTGTCCGCCAGTCCGATTTTTTACGGTCTGATACCGAGTCTCGTAGATTCAGATCAGGTTCAATTCCAAAATCGGACTGCCGGACAGTAAAATTCCTTGTAGTGCACAAGCGCCCTTACTGTCAGTCGCCGTTTCGTTCCGAAATAATGAGCTGTTCGTTAAACTATTCACTTTTTTTTTGCGGGGTTTTAAAAATATTATAAATGCCCGGATATCCCAAATTATACCCAAGAATATAAGAATTAGAATTTCAACTTCTCTAAACATCTTTTTATTTTTTTTTACAAATCCTGCCATGATTATTGATTACGTTATTTATGTATGTAGTTAGGTACAATATTTACACGATTTAAAAAAGGAAAACCTTTGAATAATTCAGATTATTGTTTTTTTTTTATTGTATCATAAAGTACCTATACAATCATGATAGGGTTATGTATGGAAGAGCATATCGGGCAAATAGCCTCCATTGCTTTGCTACGCACTCTGTTGTCGAAGCCGACATAAGAATTGCCAAACTTAAGTGTCAGTAGGCAGTGCATATTGCTCGCAGAGCAGATGGCCGATGGAGCTGAAAGGTCCTAGAGTGACCGCGTACCGGAAGACGTAGCGTTGGAAGGCCTTCCACAAGAGGGACTGATGGCCTGGTGAAGGCCGCAGGATTACTATATTTATATTTTAAATTATTAATATTAAAATAATTCATTTGTTCAAATAATATTATTCAGTGTAACCCTCATCCCTTCATAAATAAAAATCCTTTTATTTTCGAGCCATGTAGAGCCTAGTTCTAGTCAATAGCTGGCTGTATTGTAATCGTAATTGGTTTGACTCAACCGGGGGGTAACTTGCTCTTACAGAATACGAACGTGAAGTACTAACAATGTTGCTACGCTTCAAATGATGAGTGAGAGGACCGAAAATCCAGGGTTTGGGATGGGAAAAGGGTAGTAACTCATCAACAATAACCCTGGTGTTGTGGATGTCTATGCATACTCGAACTACTACTACGCATACTCAATGGCCCCCTTGATCGTACAAAAAAAAACCTATCGCCTCGAATAGTAGAAAATCATACAACAAATTCTTGATTCTACCTTAAAGTGATCTTAGTAACCTATTTACTTTTTTTTCTTATCCTTATGCTAATGGAATCAATCTCCAATGATATGGAGATAGAGATACAGACAGACTAGGTTTATTACTCATTGTTTGTCTTTTTGAAACTTTACAAACTGTTTACCAAAATTTATAAATATGGATTTTCTTTATCTATATTTATTTGATATTGGTGATTAAGGCACCATCTTAACCTAGATTTAGAAACCGTGCGACTATTTCTCATTTCTTCATAAACCATACCTTCTCTACTCTAGTAGGTACCCTAGGTAGTTTCATACTTGAAACTTTTCTATAACGCACGACGACGACTTCCGCCGAAGGGTTACACACTCGATAATACGCGGCTATAGCCATCATAATTATGACCCCTCAGACCTTCCTGACCGTCCTTCCTTATTGACCTGGTATGTTATTGTTAATATATATAAGGTTTATGAGACCTTCGTCAAGGAAGAGTTTTAGCCGAAGGATGTCGTGTGTCAGCAATTCCGCGAAAGGCTACACGACACCACAAAGCGCAACACGCACGATGCCATCTCTTCGTGTACAATAGTTTATTAATATTTTTGTGGATTTTATAAATAGGTATGTATGATGAGAGGTATGTCTGTAAGGTAGGTATATATGTTATGGGTCTTTTGTTACCCGAAACAAATGATATAAAATGTATGACGCTGCTTTCGAGCGTCAGTCGACGTCTCTCCTAGAGTCGCGAGCCAAGATGTTTGGGAAGATCTTTTCTCTTCAAGCAGATGCGCAATTAATCAATTTCGTTACTCGGAAACCTATTTCATTTGATTTAAATAATGCGGATTGTAAAAATACTTTTAAGAGGGACTAAGTTAGGGAGGTAACAGCTAGCAATAACCACCTCCTCTTCTTCAAACCGCCCGACTCTTGCTCGACGAGCCAGCCCGCGCCGCTAAGCCTGTAGCTTTAAATTCCCCTATAAATAATACGACCCAGCCTGACCCTAGCTGTCCCCCCAATGACGCGATAAGCCTAGGCCCGAACCCCACAGGGGGTGACCTTAGTGTATGTTCATTTAATGAATAACCCATAGTTTGTAAGCCCTGACTGGGGGCCTTAAAGTGATTTTCGGCCACCACAGGATTGCCTGGTTAAGCAGCATCTACCTGAAAGACTAGTTGAGCTGCGAGAGGCCATTTAAAAAAAAATCCTCTTCTTCAAGGATGTCCAGATATACTTGATTAGATAAAGCATTGCGACTGCAAGTGATTGACAGAAATACTGACTGGGGAGCGTGACGCGCAGCATCAAAGGGGTGTGGTAAGGCCGCGTGAGTCGCGCGCGCTCTGTAGTACAGGCGTACCTACGTTAGACACAGGCGGCTTCGCGTATTCGCGTACAGACTCTGTAGCCTAGCATGGGAGTAGATTTATTCAAGGTTATCATCCAAGAACGTCGTGCTTTCGAATGCTTACAACGGCATACGCATTGTAAAAAAATACTTAATCCGTTTGATGCGACATGCGATACATCCAATACGTGCGATGCTGAATTTCTGACATCAAAATACCCCATATAAAAAAATCTAGTGGTGTTAAATCACCTGTGATACGAGTGAGTTCATCACTTCAGCTTACTCGTACTAGAGGTCTACTGTTGGAGATAAGCCTCCTTCATGTCGCGACCTTTTTGCAGCTCCTCTGCCTTTCACATCCAGTCACCACCGGCTACCTTCTTCAGGACATCAGTCCATCGGGCTGGAGAGCGTCCCACGCTGAGCCTCCCGATACGCCTTCCGCAGAAAGAACACGGTTATAATTTCGCAATATCGAGCACCAGTTAAAATGAATATAGCCTCAATTTTGAAATATTGTTCAACAATAAAAACGCATTGTTCTTTCGTGTAAGGGTCCGTTCACTGACCGGCTCGGAGAGGAGAGCAATTTTTGTATCACGTTTAAAACAGAGTTTTGAATCATTGTAAGTAATAAGTCTTATTTTTATGTGTCACTTCTTTTATTATTGAGAGCAAACCTAACGCGCTTAGTGTAAAATAATAAGAGGAGCCGACCGGCTGCCTCTGATGACATACTCTTCTACGCTCCCACAGTCGAATGGCTCAGTTTGCATGCTCTTTTGTGCTCGCGCGGCCGACCGGCTCCGATTGCATGCTCTTTCACGCTCGCGCGGCCGACCGGCTGCCAGATATTTTTAACCCATATTTCTCTCCGCTTGCGTTTTAGTTTGTTTTGTTCTGCTTCGAATATATTTCTTCATCTGTGCTATCTAAACCCATGTCTTAATTTAAAAGCACACGTTATAACACATCGAAAACAAAACCTGGACTGCGCGGAATTGGAGGTATACCATCCTTGTGGAGCACCCACTCGGCTCCGAGCACATCCGTTCGGCTCCGAGTGCATCCGCTCAAAAACAGTGCTCTTCCAGCCGGTCTATGTGAAACGGCTGTCGGCTCCGGCCAGTTCCAAGCGTATAACTCGCGCCGGTCTGTGTGAAAAGAAAAGCGCCGGCCGATGCTCTCCGAGCCGATCTGTGTGAACGGACCCTAACATAACGACGAGCCGGTCTATGATAGGTATGTTCTAGTGTATCACCCTTTCAAAAACCTTAATGTACAAGCCAACGAACATATTGGTGTAACATTTCATCGAGAATTTGCACGGGTGACGCGTAGGGAGAGGGATGAATGACGCAGTCGTTACTTGTTAGACATGGGCAAAATGTGTCACTAAAAATAAAAGATCAAAATGTACCTTTCGATCACTGGGATACGTATCACTCACTCACATGAGTGAGTGAGTGCGTGACATGCATGTGCATCGTTATATCGAGAGCATCGAGCATTCGCAAGAACGTTACATTACATGGAAACTGAGCTTTTACCTGTATTGTAGGTACCATTCGTAAGAACGTTACATTACATAGAAATGCTCGATTAAATGCTCAAGTGTATACACACCTTTAATTTACATAAACAAACTATTTTTTTTATTACCGACTCTTTACCGTACAAGTGCAAGCAAATTCAAATTTTGCGTAAATTCTGGTGGACTGAGATATAATCATAAATTAATAATAATTATAAAATAGTATTGTAACTACAAATAATCTATTAATTTGATAGTTCAGTTTTTGACAAACCCAGGTCTCGGAATCGGTATCCCATAATTCCAAAATCCCGGGATTTCAAAAATGGTCCGGGATTATATTGCCTTACTAATGCACGGTTTCTGAGGTCTTCGGATAAATTTTCGATAGCTATTCATTCGACAAAGTTATCTATTTGAGTGATTTTCTTCCTTAACTGAGTGTTCGGAAACGCAATATCGAACCAATACTTAGCACTATCGAATAGATATAGTCCGGTTAAATCACCTCAGAAACTGGGCATGAATGATACACACACACATATTTTCTTATCTAATCAAACGAAGCTTTTCATTTAAAAAGTTGACAATTCAAAACAAGTCAGTGGTATCGTGTTACCCAGTGACTGGGTTGTAGAGGTACGATAGACAGTCGCTCCATGTAAAACACTGGTATTTAGCTGCATCCGGTTAGACTAGAAGCCGACCCCAATATACTTGGGAAAAGGCTAGGCACATAATAAAAAAAAAATGCTGAAAGACAACACCAAGTAGAAAAAAACTATTTGAAAAAAACTATTAAAAAAAAGAACTTAAAATTGGGAAACACTGACTATTTCTTTGGAAAGTCATTATCACGGAAATGCGGATGGTTCACAGTTAGAGATGGTATATAAATCAGGGCCTCAAGTCTGCTATTACAATAGTGTCAGAATGGTCTATCATTGATTTCATAATTGTTGATTTTGACAAGTTTGGTAATCTACTAATATAATGGCGTCATTATGACTTAACATTGGTCACACACCATTGAAAGAAATGATATAGAATGGTAATCTCGTACAAAATGACAAAAAAACGACTGACTTAGGCGGTAATCTGCTAAAATTTTGATCAGTGACCTACCATTAGAACGTCATTGTGCAGTCATTGCTTTTAATTCGACCGACCAATGATCGACCATTATGAATTTAACAGATTACGAACTTTTAGCAAAATGATAATGGGATCGTGTTGGAATGACGAAATTATAAAAATAGCAGACTTGGCCCCCTGAATGATTGTAGTAGACTAGCGAAAGTTCAGTTGTTCACAGAAATGTCGCGTTACACACCAACGCTCGCTCAAAGCCTCTTGAGCTAACTGAAGTGCGGGAATTTAATAAGATGACGTCTAGGTAAATGTCTTACAGCAAATAATATTATCACGATGTCTAATTTTTATATATGAGTTTAACCTACCTAAGTATTTCATATTTTGCAATTGTTGTGTTGTCATTTCGGCAGGATGTAACTTTATTAAGTGAAATTAAAGTATTTAATTACTTAAGTATTATAACAATTCAAATTACAAAAGTACCGCACCTACTTTTTAACCGACTTCAAAAAGGAGGTTTGTTCGCGCTTAACTCCGTCGTTTGCCAACCGATTTGAAAAATTCTTTTTTTGTTGGAAAGGTTATACTTCCCAAATGGTCCCATGAAAATTTTATCAAAATAGATACAGCCCTTTTTGAGAAAATCAACAAACTCCCTAATAAATTACTTGGACGATGTTTTAGTTTCTTCAATCTTTGGAGGACTTACAATCTCTTTAAGTGTGTCGCCGTTTCTTAATGGATTTGGGTGTTAGGGGAACACTAAAAAGCGAAAAATAAAAAGTGATAAATAACTTTAGCACAGAACACACATTACTTTACTTTCGGAAGTCGGTGGCAATACAAAACAACAAACACAAAGCCGCCGCCACCGACTTCCGAAATTAAAGTAATGTGTGTTCTGTGCTAAAGTTATTTATCACTTTTTAGTTTTTGAAGGCGGTTTTCTTTTTTTTGAAAAAACTTTTTTATAACAAAAAACCGGATAGATGCGAGTCGGACTCGCTCACCGAGGGTAGGTACATAATACATATCCATACTAATATTATAAATGAGAAAGTAACTCTGCCTGTTATGCTTCCACGATGAAACTGGTGAACCGATTTTAATGAAATTCGGTATGAAAATAGCTTGAACCCTGGGAAAGCACATAGGGTACTTTTTAATCAAGGACTTCGTCTGCATCCGCGATAACCGACATTCACACGGACGAAATCGCGGAGAAAAGCTTTGAGGTGAGGAACCCCAAAAATATCTAAGTAAGTATTTACAACTTACGTTTGGAAAAATTTTAGGTGTGTTGCAACGGTCTTAAAAAAACAATATTTATTGTTCTTAACACGTTGCCCCATACTTAAAATTTCTTTAGTATCGTGAGTGCGTTTACAAACATATAAACTCACATACATAAACAACCCAGACCCGGAACAACATCAATTCTGTAGGCCATACAATTATTTCTTCCGTGCGGGAATCAAATACGCAGCGCAGCGCAGCAATTAACCATGTCGTCAAAACGAATATAATATACAATAGGAAACGAATTAGTTTTTTTTTTTGGTAACCTTAAAGTCGTAACTGAATGGACGGAATGAAAGGAGGCTTTTGCTCTGCACTAGGACAGTACAGACTAAATATTATAAATATAATAATAATAACCTGTTATAATAAAATTAATAGCAACAAATTATGTTTCAAGTTTATATTTTTGGTAACATAATATTATGTTACCAAAGTAAAGTAAAATATTATGGCACCTAGTGTAATAAACTACTTCCAAAGTTAATACAAGTTATTGCAACAATCGTCGATTACGTGTTGAAAGTAGATCTGTCCAGTAGATAGGTATTTCACGTATTACGAGTGCACACCGTTTTCCCTGAAAGAAAATAAATATATACTGAATTTGACAGCCATAATAGGTATGACAACTAAAAGTAGGCCGTCCCTATTAATCATTACAGCAGATTATGTTATAGTGTCCCAAAACTAAGGTGTATTACAAAAAAAAAAGAATGCGAATTTGAACTAAAAATGATATTGGTACAGTTACCGGCACGTAAGTTGGCAAGAGATTTTGTAGTGGGGGAAGATCGCGCACGCACAATGTCATACATTTTTACATGCGCAAACTTCCCCCAAAGCCGGGTCCAGACGAGTGTAACGTGTAATGTAAGATTACGTGTAATTTAGCGTCAACAGTGTGGACGGCACACGAACGCGAAGCGAATTGTGTACGCGAAACTATTTAAAAGCTGTTTCCACTCAGTTGGTACGAACATGCCGATTAGGAAGGTCGTGATAGCTGGTGCGGCTTTTATTTTCATGTATTTACTAACTGAAGACCGGAAACGTCGGAAGCGTCGATGGTGGAACGTCGCCGGTAACTGTAGCACGCAATGTACACGCACACGTTACGCACACGAAACATTGTGCTTACGGGTGCACACAGTCGTACCTACATTACCTACATGACTCGTGGGGAATTGCAGTTTAGTTACTTATAACATATTAAACTTGTTCACGTAAAAAAAACTTGTAACTTTGACCATCAATATCCGTAAGCAAAAGGTTCTAGGGTCATTACCAAAAATATCGTAGTGATGTGAAGTTAAAAACTTTTGGCTTTGTTGAAAACGTCTAATATTATACAGGGTAATTGAAAAAATACCCAAAACCTCCTAATCTGGACTTCGTATCATCACCCTGAATAACATTTGTTCTACGACTTTGACCTTAACTAAATAACGTAGCCCAAAAACAATTTGTTTTCGTTTATTTGAAGTCTGTAAAATTTACGTATACTACACGCGCGCGCACCCATAAGATAGCGAATATGATGCTAATGTACAGGCGCAGCTGATTGCAGGCCTTTCGTCGACCGTGTCAGATTAAATATATTATGCAAAATTTTAAGTGTGTTTATATTTTTTGTATGGAAAAAAAAATGTTTGGAATTTTGAAAAGACGTAGAACAAATGTTGTTCAGGGTGATGATACGAAGTCCAGATTAAGAGGTTTTGGGTATTTTTTCAATTACCCTGTATAACCTAATATTATTCTAAAACGTTGTAATGTACCATGTTTCAGTTATGTGGAGACAATGATATTCTTATCATAGTGTGGAGACTAATTGTTATAAAACCTATTACAATAGCAGTTATTTAACATATTGTGTAACAAACCTAATTACGATAAACATTGTTATTCATGTTCTATGTATCTTACCACTAGCGCCATCTGCGTATAAAGCTGTAAACCTGTCACTAATTACGATATCGAAGAATGTACGTAGCAAGTGAACGTAGCAAACGCGCTTTGATTGATTGTATTGTAATTAGTTCGCAAGGATGTTACTAGATGTCACTGTGCATTTACGTCACTTTTCTGAATCGCGGTGTTAAGATCCTCCGAGAGTTAATGACCCTCGTCAGAAATTGTAATTTATTCATTCTAATCGACTCCTCTTAGCAGCGAGGTGCATCCGCGAATTCTAGTCCTCGTGGGAAAGGGTTACGTAGAACACCCCTGCTATTTGGCTGACTTAGTGAACTTTTTATAGGGAACCATCCCTTAGTTTTTGGTTAGAGGACAAAGTTCCCTGCCTTCGTCCTAGGACTTGGCACTGGGATTGCTCCTATTTTTAAAATAACCAACTAAAGTCAACCGTAAAACTGTAAACTGCTGAACAATAAACTCCTATTGTTGTCAACGTTCGTCTTTCTCTTCACCTGTGTGACGTCACCATCGAACACCTCCTACAATCTGGCGCCCAACGTGGGGCCGAAGTAAAACCCAGGTACGTCACACGTTCTGGACGAAGCACGACGACAACGGTAAAGAGAGAAAAAGCAGATATGTCGGTGAGCATGTCTGACGCTCAGTTCGAGGCGTTGCTGTCCAAACTTTCACCAGAAAGACATGGCTCGTTCACCACCTGCAAGGCTGAATTCGACGGGACCAAGATCTCCGAAGTGATGGAAGCATTTTTGGCGGCAGAAACAGTTTTTCAGCAAATTGTCGATAGAATCCGTGTTAGCCTGGCACACGTTAACATGCTGGCCTACCTTGATGATTTGATAAAAGGTATCCTAGAAAGGCATAAACCCAAGAATCTACAAATGTGTTTTTGGTACTGCCGATTCATTGAGAATTTCTCCGCTATAGCACAGCCTCTCAAGACCGATGCCAGTAGCTATGCGCTTGGAGCAGTTCTGGTCGAGGGGGAGAACGAAGATGAGTATCCCGTTGAGTATGCAAGCAAATTGCTCCCGTCAACTAAGAGAAACTACTCTGCCACGGAACGAGAAGTGCAAGAAATGAATAAGCAAAGGTGTGAACCACCACAGTATCACCCAGGCGTCTTGGTACTTGTCAACCTTCATCCCATTAGCAAGGGAGCTCAAGGTGGAAGCCAGGAACCAGTTCCTGATCGCGTGCAACTACTTCGAAGAAGAGGACGACCTAGAAAAGAGGTAGCTCGCAAGACTTTACCTGAAACCAAACGAGGACGTGGACGTCTTAGAAAACAATAACTTCTCTCAATCCAGTCCCTCTCGCCGAGACGTCTTCGAGGACTGAGGGGGAGATTGTAACAAACCTAATTACGATAAACATTGTTATTCATGTTCTATGTATCTTACCACTAGCGCCATCTGCGTATAAAGCTGTAAACCTGTCACTAATTACGATATCGAAGAATGTACGTAGCAAGTGAACGTAGCAAACGCGCTTTGATTGATTGTATTGTAATTAGTTCGCAAGGATGTTACTAGATGTCACTGTGCATTTACGTCACTTTTCTGAATCGCGGTGTTAAGATCCTCCGAGAGTTAATGACCCTCGTCAGAAATTGTAATTTATTCATTCTAATCGACTCCTCTTAGCAGCGAGGTGCATCCGCGAATTCTAGTCCTCGTGGGAAAGGGTTACGTAGAACACCCCTGCTATTTGGCTGACTTAGTGAACTTTTTATAGGGAACCATCCCTTAGTTTTTGGTTAGAGGACAAAGTTCCCTGCCTTCGTCCTAGGACTTGGCACTGGGATTGCTCCTATTTTTAAAATAACCAACTAAAGTCAACCGTAAAACTGTAAACTGCTGAACAATAAACTCCTATTGTTGTCAACGTTCGTCTTTCTCTTCACCTGTGTGACGTCACCATCGAACACCTCCTACAATCTACGTTCGTCTCTCAATCCAGTCCCTCTCGCCGAGACGTCTTCGAGGACTGAGGGGGAGATTGTAACAAACCTAATTACGATAAACATTGTTATTCATGTTCTATGTATCTTACCACTAGCGCCATCTGCGTATAAAGCTGTAAACCTGTCACTAATTACGATATCGAAGAATGTACGTAGCAAGTGAACGTAGCAAACGCACTTTGATTGATTGTATTGTAATTAGTTCGCAAGGATGTTACTAGATGTCACTGTGCATTTACGTCACTTTTCTGAATCGCGGTGTTAAGATCCTCTGAGAGTTAATGACCCTCGTCAGAAATTGTAATTTATTCATTCTAATCGACTCCTCTTAGCAGCGAGGTGCATCCGCGAATTCTAGTCCTCGTGGGAAAGGGTTACGTAGAACACCCCTGCTATTTGGCTGACTTAGTGAACTGTTTATAGGGATTTATCCCTGAGTTTTGGTTAGAGGACAAAGTTCCCTGCCTTCGTCCTAGGACTTGGCATTGGGACTGCTCCTATTTTTTTAATATAACCTACTAAGTCAACTGTAAACTGCTGAACAATAAACTCATATTGTTGTCAACGTTCGTGTTTCTCTTCGCCTGTGTGACGTCACCATCGAACACCTCCTATAATCACGAGAAGTGCAAGAAATGAAGGAAGAGTCACGCAAAGCATATCTTGATAAGCAGCGGCGTGAACAGCCACAGTATCAACCAGGCGACTTAGTCCTTGTCAACCTTCATCCCATTAGCAAGGGAGCTCAAGGTGGAAGCCAGGAACCAGTTCCTGATCCCGTGCAACCACTTCGAAGAAGAGGACGACCTAGAAAAGAGGTAGCTCGCAAGACTTTACCTGAAACCAAACGAGGACGTGGACGTCCTAGAAAACAATAACTTCTCTCAATCCAGTCCGGGAACTTTGTCCTCTAACCAAAAACTCAGGGATAAATCCCTATAAACAGTTCACTAAGTCAGCCAAATAGCAGGGGTGTTCTACGTAACCCTTTCCCACGAGGACTAGAATTCGCGGATGCACCTCGCTGCTAAGAGGAGTCGATTAGAATGAATAAATTACAATTTCTGACGAGGGTCATTAACTCTCAGAGGATCTTAACACCGCGATTCAGAAAAGTGACGTAAATGCACAGTGACATCTAGTAACATCCTTGCGAACTAATTACAATACAATCAATCAAAGTGCGTTTGCTACGTTTACTTGCTACGTACATTCTTCGATATCGTAATTAGTGACAGGTTTACAGCTTTATACGCAGATGGCGCTAGTGGTAAGATACATAGAACATGAATAACAATGTTTATCGTAATTAGGTTTGTTACAATCTCCCCCTCAGTCCCCGAAGACGTCTCGGCGAGAGGGACTGGATTGAGAGAAGTTATTGTTTTCTAGGACGTCCACGTCCTCGTTTGGTTTCAGGTAAAGTCTTGCGAGCTACCTCTTTTCTAGGTCGTCCTCTTCTTCGAAGTGGTTGCACGGGATCAGGAACTGGTTCCTGGCTTCCACCTTGAGCTCCCTTGCTAATGGGATGAAGGTTGACAAGGACTAAGTCGCCTGGTTGATACTGTGGCTGTTCACGCCGCTGCTTATCAAGATATGCTTTGCGTGACTCTTCCTTCATTTCTTGCACTTCTCGTGCCTCGACTAGAGTCTCTGCTAGTTGCACAAGTTTCGGAGTTATCTCTGGTATTATGTTTTCAGAAATCACTATGTTCCGGAAGTCAGCTTCATTATCTCGTGGGGATCTTAGTTCCCTTCCAAACGAATTTTCCAAAGATTATAGGAGGTGTTCGATGGTGACGTCACACAGGTGAAGAGAAATACGACGTTCATAGACAGTCAGGAGTTTATTGTTCAGTCAGCAGTTTGTTCACAGTAGACTTTGTTTGTTGGTTAGGATTAATAAATAGGAGCAATCCCAATGCCAAGTCCTAGGACGAAGGCAGGGAACTTTGTCCTCTAACCAAAAACTTAGGGATAAATCCCTATAAAAAGTTCACTAAGTCAGCCAAATAGCAGGGGTGTTCTACGTAACCCTTTCCCACGAGGACTAGAATTCGCGGATGCACCTCGCTGCTAAGAGGAGTCGATTAGAATGAATAAATTACAATTTCTGACGAGGGTCATTAACTCTCAGAGGATCTTAACACCGCGATTCAGAAAAGTGACGTAAATGCACAGTGACATCTAATAACATCCTTGCGAACTAATTACAATACAATCAATCAAAGTGCGTTTGCTACGTTTACTTGCTAGGTACATTCTTCGATATCGTAATTAGTGACAGGTTTACAGCTTTATACGCAGATGGCGCTAGTGGTAAGATACATAGAACATGAATAACAATGTTTATCGTAATTAGGTTTGTTACAATCTCCCCCTCAGTCCTCGAAGACGTCTCGGCGAGAGGGACTGGATTGAGAGAAGTTATTGTTTTCGATTTTAGATTATAGGAGGTGTTCGATGGTGACGTCACACAGGTGAAGAGAAAGACGACGAACGTTGACAGGAGTTTATTTTTCAGCAGTTTACAGTAGACTTTGTTTGTAGGTTAGGATTTAAAAATAGGAGCAGTCCCAGTGCCAAGTCCTACGACGAAGGCAGGGAACTTTGTCCTCTAACCAAAAACTAAGGGATGGTTCCCTATAAAAAGTTCACTAAGTCAGCCAAATAGCAGGGGTGTTCTACGTAACCCTTTCCCACGAGGACTAGAATTCGCGGATGCACCTCGCTGCTAAGAGGTTTCGATTAGAATGAATAAATTACAATATCTGACGAGGGTCATTAACTCTCAGAGGATCTTAACACCGCGATTCAGAAAAGTGACGTAAATGCACAGTGACATCTAGTAACATCCTTGCGAACTAATTACAATACAATCAATCAAAGTGCGTTTGCTACGTTCACTTGCTACGTACATTCTTCGATATCGTAATTAGTGACAGGTTTACAGCTTTATACGCAGATGGCGCTAGTGGTAAGATACATAGAACATGAATAACAATGTTTATCGTAATTAGGTTTGTTACAATCTCCCCCTCAGTCCTCGAAGACGTCTCGGCGAGTGGGACTGGATTGAGAGAAGTTATTGTTTTCTAGGACGTCCACGTCCTCGTTTGGTTTCAGGTAAAGTCTTGCGAGCTACCTCTTTTCTAGGTCGTCCTCTTCTTCGAAGTGGTTGCACGGGATCAGGAACTGGGTCCTGGCTTCCACTTTTATATGGGGTCAAAGCGGAAGCATGATAAAGGCCGATTGAAGTAGAAGGATCATTTGGAGAGGCTACTTTAAAAGAGGCGGGACCATGTTTATTAATTATAACATAAGGTCCATCTCTACGGGGTGCAAACTTTGCCCTTACACCTTGAGCTCCCTTGCTAATGGGATAAAGGTTGACACGTACCAAGTCGCCTTGTTGATAGTGTGGTTGCTCACACCTTTGGTTATCAAGATATGCTTTACGTGACTCTTCCTTCATTTCTTGCACTGCTCGTTCCGTGGCAGAGTAGTTTCTCTCAGCTGACGTGAACGATTTGCTTGCATACTCAACGGGATGCTTATCTTCGTTCTCCCCCTCGACCAGAACTGCTCCAAGCGCATGGCTACTGGCATCGGTCTTGAGAGGCTGTGCTATAGCGGAGAAATTTTCAATGAATCGGCAGTACCAAGAACACATTTGTAGATTCTTGGGTTTATGCCTTTCTAGGATACCTTTTATCAAATCATCAAGGTAGGCCAGCATGTTAACGTGTGCCAGGCTGACACGGATTCTATCGACAATTTGCTGAAAAACTGTTGCTGCCGCCAAAAATGCTTCCATCACTTCGGAAATCTTGGTCCCGTCGAATTTAGCCTTGCAGGTGGTGAACGAGCCGTGTCTTCCCGGTGACAGCTTGGACAGCAACGCCTTGAACTGAGCGTCAGACATGCTCACCGACATCTCTGCTTTTTCTCTCTTTACCGTGGTCGTCGTGCTTCGTCCAGAACGTGTGACGTACCTGGGTTTTACTTCGGCCCCACGTTGGGCGCCAGATTGTAGGAGCTTCGCCAGGACTTGGCACTGGGATTGCTCCTATTTTTAAAATAACCAACTAAAGTCAACCGTAAAACTGTAAACTGCTGAACAATAAACTCATATTGTTATCAACGTTCGTGTTTCTCTTCGCCTGTGTGACGTCACCATCGATCACCTCCTACAATCTGGCGACCAACCGTGAGGCCGAAGTAAAACCCAGGTACGTCACACGTTCTGGACGAAGCACGACGACAACGGTAAAGAGAGAAAAAGCAGAGATGTCGGTGAGCATGTCTGACGCTCAGTTTGAGGCGCTGCTGTCCAAACTGTCACCGGGAAGACACGGCTCGTTCACCACCTGCAAGGCTGAATTCGACGGGACCAAGGACTCCGAAGTGACGGAAGCATTTTTGGCGGCAGCAACAGTTTTTCAGCAAATTGTCGATAGAATCCGTGTAAGCCTGGCACACGATACCATGCTGGCCTACCTTGATGATTTGATAAAAGGTATCCTAGAAAGGCATAAACCCAAGAATCTACAAATGTGTTCTTGGTACTGCCGATTCATTGAAAATTTCTCCGCTATAGCACAGCCTCTCAAGACCGATGCCAGTAGCCATGCGCTTGGAGCAGTTCTGGTCGAGGGGGGAGAACGAAGATAAGCATCCCGTTGAGTATGCAAGCAAATCGCTCACGTCAGCTGAGAGAAACTACTCTGCCACGGAACGAGCAGTGCAAGAAATGAAGGAAGAGTCACGCAAAGCATATCTTGATAAGCAGCGGCGTGAACAGCCACAGTATCAACCAGGCGACTTAGTCCTTGTCAACCTTCATCCCATTAGCAAGAGAGCTCAAGGTGGACGCCAGGAACCAGTTCCTGATCCCGTGCAACCACTTCGAAGAAGAGGACGACCTAGAAAAGAGGTAGCTCGCAAGACTTTACCTGAAACCAAACAAGGACGTGGACGTCTTAGAAAACAATAACTTCTCTCAATCCAGTCCCTCTCGCCGAGACGTCTTCGAGGACTGAGGGGGAGATTGTAACAAACCTAATTACGATAAACATTGTTATTCATGTTCTATGTATCTTACCACTAGCGCCATCTGCGTATAAAGCTGTAAACCTGTCACTAATTACGATATCGAAGAATGTACGTAGCAAGTGAACGTAGCAAACGCACTTTGATTGATTGTATTGTAATTAGTTCGCAAGGATGTTACTAGATGTCACTGTGCATTTACGTCACTTTTCTGAATCGCGGTGTTAAGATCCTCTGAGAGTTAATGACCCTCGTCAGAAATTGTAATTTATTCATTCTAATCGACTCCTCTTAGCAGCGAGGTGCATCCGCGAATTCTAGTCCTCGTGGGAAAGGGTTACGTAGAACACCCCTGCTATTTGGCTGACTTAGTGAACTTTTTATAGGGAACCATCCCTTAGTTTTTGGTTAGAGGACAAAGTTCCCTGCCTTCGTCCTAGGACTTGGCACTGGGATTGCTCCTATTTTTAAAATAACCAACTAAAGTCAACCGTAAAACTGTAAACTGCTGAACAATAAACTCCTATTGTTGTCAACGTTCGTCTTTCTCTTCACCTGTGTGACGTCACCATCGAACACCTCCTACAATTTGTTTCGATGATTGATTCGAGATACGGCTCCTTCACCGCCTGCAAGGCTGAATTCGACGGGACCAAGATCTCCGAAGTGATGGAAGCATTTTTGGCGGCAGCAACAGTTATTCAGCAAATTGTCGATAGAATCCGTGTTAGCCTGGCACACGTTAACATGCTGGCCTACCTTGATGATTTGATAAAAGGTATCCTAGAAAGGCATAAACCCAAGAATCTACAAATGTGTTCTTGGTACTGCCGATTCATTGAAAATTTCTCCGCTATAGCACAGCCTCTCAAGACCGATGCCAGTAGCCATGCGCTTGGAGCAGTTCTGGTCGAGGGGGAGAACAAAGATAAGCATCCCGTTGAGTATGCAAGCAAATCGCTCACGTCAGCTGAGAGAAACTACTCTGCCACGGAACGAGCAGTGCAAGAAATGAAGGAATCGTCAAGTGTGGCCAGAAGTGTGGCCAGAATGTGGCCAGAGTAGGAGGTGTTCGATGGTGACGTCACACAGGCGAAGAGAAACACGAACGTAGACAGTCAGGAGTTTATTCTTCAGCAGTTTATTACGGTTTCACAGTAGACTTTAAGTAGGTTGTTATTGGTTAGAATTAAAAAAATAGGAGCAGTCCCAATGCCAAGTCCTGGCGAAGGCAGGGAACTTTGTCCTCTAACCAAAAACTAAGGGATGGTACCCTATAAAAAGTTCACCAAGTCAGCCAAATAGCAGGGGTGTTCTACGTAACCCTTTCCCACGAGGACTAGAATTCGCGGATGCACCTCGCTGCTAAGAGGAGTCGATTAGAATGAATAAATTACAATTTCTGACGAGGGTCATTAACTCTCAGAGGATCTTAACACCGCGATTCAGAAAAGTGACGTAAATGCACAGTGACATCTAGTAACATCCTTGCGAACTAATTACAATACAATCAATCAAAGTGCGTTTGCTACGTTTACTTGCTACGTACATTCTTCGATATCGTAATTAGTGACAGGTTTACAGCTTTATACGCAGATGGCGCTAGTGGTAAGATACATAGAACATGAATAACAATGTTTATCGTAATTAGGTTTGTTACAATCTCCCCCTCAGTCCTCGAAGACGTCTCGGCGAGTGGGACTGGATTGAGAGATGTTATTGTTTTCTAGGACGTCCACGTCCTCCGATTGGAGATTGGAGATTGGATCGGAGATTGTAACAAACCTAATTACGATAAACATTGTTATTCATGTTCTATGTATCTTACCACTAGCGCCATCTGCGTATAAAGCTGTAAACCTGTCACTAATTACGATATCGAAGAATGTACGTAGCAAGTAAACGTAGCAAACGCACTTTGATTGATTGTATTGTAATTAGTTCGCAAGGATGTTATTAGATGTCACTGTGCATTTACGTCACTTTTCTGAATCGCGGTGTTAAGATCCTCTGAGAGTTAATGACCCTCGTCAGAAATTGTAATTTATTCATTCTAATCGACTCCTCTTAGCAGCGAGGTGCATCCGCGAATTCTAGTCCTCGTGGGAAAGGGTTACGTAGAACACCCCTGCTATTTGGCTGACTTAGTGAACTGTTTATAGGGATTTATCCCTGAGTTTTTGGTTAGAGGACAAAGTTCCCTGCCTTCGTCCTAGGACTTGGCACTGGGACTGCTCCTATTTTTTTTAATATAACCTACTAAGTCAACTGTAAACTGCTGAACAATAAACTCATATTGTTGTCAACGTTCGTGTTTCTCTTCGCCTGTGTGACGTCACCATCGATCACCTCCTACACTACCAACCAACCGTGAGGCCGAAGTAAAACCCAGGTACGTCACACGTTCTGGACGAAGCACGACGACCACGGTAAAGAGAGAAAAAGCAGAGATGTCGGTGAGCATGTCTGACGCTCAGTTCGAGGCGTTGCTGTCCAAGCTGTCACCGGGAAGACACGGCTCGTTCACCACCTGCAAGGCTAAATTCGACGGGACCAAGATTTCCGAAGTGATGGAAGCATTTTTGGCGGCAGCAACAGTTTTTCAGCAAATTGTCGATAGAATCCGTGTTAGCCTGGCACACGTTAACATGCTGGCCTACCTTGATGATTTGATAAAAGGTATCCTAGAAAGGCATAAACCCAAGAATCTACAAATGTGTTCTTGGTACTGCCGATTCATTGAAAATTTCTCCGCTATAGCACAGCCTCTCAAGACCGATGCCAGTAGCCATGCGCTTGGAGCAGTTCTGGTCGAGGGGGAGAACGAAGATAAGCATCCCGTTGAGTATGCAAGCAAATCGCTCACGTCAGCTGAGAGAAACTACTCTGCCACGGAACGAGCAGTGCAAGAAATGAAGGAAGAGTCACGCAAAGCATATCTTGATAAGCAGCGGCGTGAACAGCCACAGTATCACCCAGGCGACTTGGTACGTGTCAACCTTTATCCCATTAGCAAGGGAGCTCAAGGTGTAAGGGCAAAGTTTGCACCCCGTAGAGATGGACCTTATGTTATAATTAATAAACATGGTCCCGCCTCTTTTAAAGTAGCCTCTCCAAATGATCCTTCTACTTCAATCGGCCTTTATCACTCTAGATTGTAGGAGGAATCTATTATACAAGATATAAGATATTATCCTTATAAGGATAATATGCATCCATATGTTTCCATTAAGGAGGCGTAGGAGGTGATCGATGGTGACGTCACACAGGTGAAGAGAAAGACGACGAACGTAGACAGTCAGGAGTTTATTGTTCAGCAGTTTACAGTAGACTTTGTTTGTAGGTTAGGATTTAAAAATAGGAGCAGTCCCAGTGCCAAGTCCTACGACGAAGGCAGGGAACTTTGTTCTCTAACCAAAAACTCAGGGATAAATCCCTATAAACAGTTCACTAAGTCAGCCAAATAGCAGGGGTGTTCTACGTAACCCTTTCCCACGAGGACTAGAATTCGCGGATGCACCTCGCTGCTAAGAGGAGTCGATTAGAATGAATAAATTACAATTTCTGACGAGGGTCATTAACTCTCAGAGGATCTTAACACCGCGATTCAGAAAAGTGACGTAAATGCACAGTGACATCTAGTAACATCCTTGCGAACTAATTACAATACAATCAATCAAAGTGCGTTTGCTACGTTTACTTGCTAGGTACATTCTTCGATATCGTAATTAGTGACAGGTTTACAGCTTTATACGCAGATGGCGCTAGTGGTAAGATACATAGAACATGAATAACAATGTTTATCGTAATTAGGTTTGTTACAATCTCCCCCTCAGTCCTCGAAGACGTCTCGGCGAGAGGGACTGGATTGAGAGAAGTTATTGTTTTCTAGGACGTCCACGTCCTTGTTTGGTTTCAAGTAAAGTCTTGCGAGCTACCTCTTTTCTAGGTCGTCCTCTTCTTCGAAGTGGTTGCACGGGATCAGGAACTGGTTCCTGGCGTCCACCTTGAGCTCTCTTGCTAATGGGATGAAGGTTGACAAGGACTAAGTCGCCTGGTTGATACTGTGGCTGTTCGCGCCGCTGCTTATCAAGATATGCTTTGCGTGACTCTTCCTTCATTTCTTGCACTGCTCGTTCCGTGGCAGAGTAGTTTCTCTCAGCTGACGTGAGCGATTTGCTTGCATACTCAACGGGATGCTTATCTTTGTTCTCCCCCTCGACCAGAACTGCTCCAAGCGCATGGCTACTGGCATCGGTCTTGAGAGGCTGTGCTATAGCGGAGAAATTTTCAATGAATCGGCAGTACCAAGAACACATTTGTAGATTCTTGGGTTTATGCCTTTCTAGGATACCTTTTATCAAATCATCAAGGTAGGCCAGCATGTTAACGTGTGCCAGGCTAACACGGATTCTATCGACAATTTGCTGAAAAACTGTTGCTGCCGCCAAAAATGCTTCCATCACTTCGGAAATCTTGGTCCCGTCGAATTTAGCCTTGCAGGTGGTGAACGAGCCGTGTCTTCCCGGTGACAGCTTGGACAGCAACGCCTCGAACTGAGCGTCAGACATGCTCACCGACATCTCTGCTTTTTCTCTCTTTACCGTTGTCGTCGTGCTTCGTCCAGAACGTGTGACGTACCTGGGTTTTACTTCGGCCTCACGGTTGGTCGCCAGTGTAGGAGGTGTTCGATGGTGACGTCACACAGGTGAAGAGAAAGACGAACGTTGACAACAATAGGAGTTTATTGTTCAGCAGTTTACAGTTTTACGGTTGACTTTAGTTGGTTATTTTAAAAATAGGAGCAATCCCAGTGCCAAGTCCTAGGACGAAGGCAGGGAACTTTGTCCTCTAACCAAAAACTAAGGGATGGTTCCCTATAAAAAGTTCACTAAGTCAGCCAAATAGCAGGGGTGTTCTACGTAACCCTTTCCCACGAGGACTAGAATTCGCGGATGCACCTCGCTGCTAAGAGGAGTCGATTAGAATGAATAAATTACAATTTCTGACGAGGGTCATTAACTCTCAGAGGATCTTAACACCGCGATTCAGAAAAGTGACGTAAATGCACAGTGACATCTAGTAACATCCTTGCGAACTAATTACAATACAATCAATCAAAGTGCGTTTGCTACGTTTACTTGCATTCTTCGATATCGTAATTAGTGACAGGTTTACATCTTTATACGCAGATGGCGCTAGTGGTAAGATACATAGAACATGAATAACAATGTTTATCGTAATTAGGTTTGTTACAATCTCCCCCTCAGTCCCCGAAGACGTCTCGGCGAGAGGGACTGGATTGAGAGAAGTTATTGTTTTCTAGGACGTCCACGTCCTCGTTTGGTTTCAGGTAAAGTCTTGCAAGCTACCTCTTTTCTAGGTCGTCCTCTTCTTCGATATTCGGTATTCTAATCGACTCCTCTTAGCAGCGAGGTGCATCCGCGAATTCTAGTCCTCGTGGGAAAGGGTTACGTAGAACACCCCTGCTATTTGGCTGACTTAGTGAACTGTTTATAGGGATTTATCCCTGAGTTTTTGGTTAGAGGACAAAGTTCCCTGCCTTCGTCCTAGGACTTGGCACTGGGACTGCTCCTATTTTTTTTAATATAACCTACTAAGTCAACTGTAAACTGCTGAACAATAAACTCATATTGTTGTCAACGTTCGTGTTTCTCTTCGCCTGTGTGACGTCACCATCGATCACCTCCTACACTCGTCCTAGAAAACAATAACTTCTCTCAATCCAGTCCCTCTCGCCGAGACGTCTTCGAGGACTGAGGGGGAGATTGTAACAAACCTAATTACGATAAACATTGTTATTCATGTTCTATGTATCTTACCACTAGCGCCATCTGCGTATAAAGCTGTAAACCTGTCACTAATTACGATATCGAAGAATGTACGTAGCAAGTAAACGTAGCAAACGCACTTTGATTGATTGTATTGTAATTAGTTCGCAAGGATGTTATTAGATGTCACTGTGCATTTACGTCACTTTTCTGAATCGCGGTGTTAAGATCCTCTGAGAGTTAATGACCCTCGTCAGAAATTGTAATTTATTCATTCTAATCGACTCCTCTTAGCAGCGAGGTGCATCCGCGAATTCTAGTCCTCGTGGGAAAGGGTTACGTAGAACACCCCTGCTATTTGGCTGACTTAGTGAACTTTTTATAGGGAACCATCCCTTAGTTTTTGGTTAGAGGACAAAGTTCCCTGCCTTCGTCGTAGGACTTGGCACTGGGACTGCTCCTATTTTTAAATCCTAACCTACAAACAAAGTCTACTGTAAACTGCTGAAAAATAAACTCCTGTCAACGTTCGTCGTCTTTCTCTTCACCTGTGTGACGTCACCATCGAACACCTCCTATAATCTACCTTGATGATTTGATAAAAGGTATCCTAGAAAGGCATAAACCCAAGAATCTACAAATGTGTTCTTGGTACTGCCGATTCATTGAAAATTTCTCCGCTATAGTACAGCCTCTCAAGACCGATGCCAGTAGCTATGCACTTGGAGCAGTTCTGGTCCAGGGGGAGAACGAAGATGAGCATCCCGTTGAGTATGCAAGCAAATCGCTCACGTCAGCTGAGAGAAACTACTCTGCCACGGAACGAGAAGTGCAAGAAATGAATAAGCAAAGGTGTGAACCACCACAGTATCACCCAGGCGACTTGGTACTTATTAACCTTTATCCCATTAGCAAGGGAGCTCAAGGTGTGGCGGCAAAGTTTGCACCCCGTAGAGATGGACCTTATGTTATAATTAATAAACATGGTCCCGCCTCTTTTAAAGTAGCCTCTCCAAATGATCCTTCTACTTCAATCGGCCTTTATCATGCTTCCGCTTTGACCCCATATAAAAGTGGAAGCCAGGAACCAGTTCCTGATCCCGTGCAACCACTTCGAAGAAGAGGACGACCTAGAAAAGAGGTAGCTTGCAAGACTTTACCTGAAACCAAACGAGGACGTGGACGTCCTAGAAAACAATAACTTCTCTCAATCCAGTCCCTCTCGCCGAGACGTCTTCGAGGACTGAGGGGGAGATTGTAACAAACCTAATTACGATAAACATTGTTATTCATGTTCTATGTATCTTACCACTAGCGCCATCTGCGTATAAAGCTGTAAACCTGTCACTAATTACGATATCGAAGAATGCAAGTAAACGTAGCAAACGCACTTTGATTGATTGTATTGTAATTAGTTCGCAAGGATGTTACTAGATGTCACTGTGCATTTACGTCACTTTTCTGAATCGCGGTGTTAAGATCCTCTGAGAGTTAATGACCCTCGTCAGAAATTGTAATTTATTCATTCTAATCGACTCCTCTTAGCAGCGAGGTGCATCCGCGAATTCTAGTCCTCGTGGGAAAGGGTTACGTAGAACACCCCTGCTATTTGGCTGACTTAGTGAACTTTTTATAGGGAACCATCCCTTAGTTTTTGGTTAGAGGACAAAGTTCCCTGCCTTCGTCCTAGGACTTGGCACTGGGATTGCTCCTATTTTTAAAATAACCAACTAAAGTCAACCGTAAAACTGTAAACTGCTGAACAATAAACTCCTATTGTTGTCAACGTTCGTCTTTCTCTTCACCTGTGTGACGTCACCATCGAACACCTCCTACAATCTGATTAGATCAATATTAGAGCATACATGATAATATGCAACCACTTCGAAGAAGAGGACGACCTAGAAAAGAGGTAGCTCGCAAGACTTTACCTGAAACCAAACAAGGACGTGGACGTCTTAGAAAACAATAACTTCTCTCAATCCAGTCCCTCTCGCCGAGACGTCTTCGAGGACTGAGGGGGAGATTGTAACAAACCTAATTACGATAAACATTGTTATTCATGTTCTATGTATCTTACCTTTCGAGGCGTTGCTGTCCAAACTGTCACCGGGAAGACACGGCTCGTTCACCACCTGCAAGGCTGAATTCGACGGGACCAAGGACTCCGAAGTGACGGAAGCATTTTTGGCGGCAGCAACAGTTTTTCAGCAAATTGCCGATAGAATCCGTGTAAGCCTGGCACACGATACCATGCTGGCCTACCTTGATGATTTGATAAAAGGTATCCTAGAAAGGCATAAACCCAAAAATCTACAAATGTGTTCTTGGTACTGCCGATTCATTGAAAATTTCTCCGCTATAGCACAGCCTCTCAAGACCAATGCCAGTAGCTATGCGCTTGGAGCAGTTCTGGTCGAGGGGGAGAACGAAGATGAGTATCCCGTTGAGTATGCAAGCAAATTGCTCCCGTCAACTGAGAGAAACTACTCTGCCACGGAACGAGAAGTGCAAGAAATTAATAAGCAAAGGCGTGAACAACCACAGTATCACCCAGGCGACTTAGTCCTTGTCAA